>CM035406.1:31426902-32026902 GCA_020310875.1 Ceratopteris richardii
TACCGACGCATATACCGACGCTTATACCGAGGCTTTGGTATCGACGCGCACACCGACTTTTACACCGGCGTCACGGCAAATAAAGCCGCGTTCATTTTCCTCGGTAAAAACCTCGGTATACCATCGATCTGTTGTAGTGTAGATTGCCATATAAGATCATATTGAGAATTCACAGGTGGACAACATCATCTTTGTAGTTCCATTCCTTTTGGAAATTTGAGAATTTGAGTTCTCTATCTCTTTTGTTTGCTTTTTTCCTCAACTCTATGTATTGGTCTATTCCACTATGTTGTTATTGCTTAAATAGTGTAACCTACAATTTATACCAACTAACTACTTTACAAAACCTCCACAAGGGTGAGAGAGTACTTATCCATCCATCCAAATCCACACACACACACACACACATATATATATATATATATATATATATATATATATATATACATACTTATAGGCCAAGAGGTGCATGTCCTAGGAGTCCTCCAAGTGTCCTAACCAAGTGTCTCATGTGTGGACACTTTCCTAAGGTCCATCACATGGGTAGCACATACGTTCTTAACCAAATGAGGCTCATCCTCTCAAGTACACCCAAAGGCATCACTTGAGAAGCTTACCTTAAGACGAAGGTTCAAAAGCCTTAAGATAAATCAAGTGTAATGGTTATAGCCATTTGAGTGGGAGCTCATATGAATAAATATTATAAAGGTCCAAACCAAGGGTTCAAGTATGCACTGAAGGTAACTCATGGGTTTAGACCAAAGCTATTATACATCTTATTATAACCCTTAGAATCTGTGTATTGGCCCTCGGAATCCATGTTTTATGCAATAGGAAATCTTCCCAAAAAAACTCATGAGACCTTGAAGTTTTGATCCCCTCAAAGAATCATATGCATTTTTGTGACCCACCATTTTCACAAGACGAACAAATCTGATCAAGAGAGTGTGAGTTGTTTGCCTTCAAGTTGGTTGCAATGATGTCATGAGTTCAACTTTGAGTCAAGGAGACCAACTTTGAGTCGAAATTGATGAAGTCCACCAAGAATGCTCGAAAGCCATCAATAATTTCCACAAAGGAAGTTGGTTTGACATCTGATCATAACATATGAGGAGGAGTGTCTTGCAAGTACAACCAACAAGACTTGAACCCACACAATGGTTCACTTGTTTGAGCGGTACTTGAGTACTATTGGCTCATTTGTTGACTCTTCTCTGAATTTTCCAATGAAGGATCTCAAGAATAAATTTGATGTTTCTCAAGAATAAATTTGGATTGGATGTCAAGTATGAATTTGATGTTTCTGCGGCAGCGACAAAGTCAAGGATCTTGTTCGTTTGACTATTCTCCAATAGAAAAAGTATGTTTGACTTTTAGCACGCTAAATCCGTGTGCCCAAACAAAGAAAGTATTACATCTGAAGTTAGATCATATTGTGCGGAAATTCCTTCTCCTTTTATTACCAAATAAATGACTGAATATTCATTTGCATAATGTCTACCTCACATGTTAAAATTATAATACATGAGTCTAAGAATTACCGAGATTATGTGCCCATTGGCTATGGAGATATCATAATTTTTTAGTGTGCAAATCAATAGTATTACCTTTACAATGACTGAATCTTCTATAAAAGAGTGATAACACACTCCAACATGCTGGAGTGGTACCAATACTCTCAAGGATTGAGCAATTGCTAAAAATTAACACATTCTTTACTCATTCAGTTATTATTTTATTCTAAATCTCATTCCCCAAATTCCACCATTTGTGTTGTTTAGACTTGCTCCAAAGAAAGCCATATCTTCTCAGTCAAGCTGAAACACTCTAAATCTTCTCAAAATCTTTTCTTGCCGTACATGTAAAGACAATCTCAATCAGGCAACTTTTGTCCTGCTTGCATGATTGAAAAATAGTATTGTACGCATACGTTTTGTGTATAATGTGGCAGATAAAAAATAATATTTTATCTTTCAAAATTCTCTCAAAGATTTACGGGAATTTCTTATGGGTGAATATATAAACCATGTTTTAGGAATAACGTTTACTCCCAAAAATGTCTTTGGATGTGAAAAGGATAATGAAAGCAGCTTTGTTTTTATAGTTTCAAGCTCAAATAGTAAAGATGGAACACAAACAGTTCCCTCAAAAAGAGAAGATCTTGGAGGCTCAAGCACTACTTCCAGCTCAAGCACAAAGTCAGTACACTTGTAAATATAATATCAAGATCAAGCTCATCAAGATTTAAAACTTATAATATCATCAGATAATATGATGTTAAAATATTACAACATAGAAGCTAGAAAAGAATTATCCAAGCCATGAGAACCAGCTTGATAAGATGTTCGTGGCATGAAGGTCCACTATTTTTTATCTAATCTAAGAATTGCATGAAACTTCCTACACATAACTTCTAGTTGAGCTATAGTAGAGTTAGAAGGTTACTTGGAAGGTCCACTCATATGCAATTAGAAATCGAATATCGCAAATTGAAAAGCCATTGATTTGCAACTTGAAAACTCATGTGAAATCTATGTTTGAAGGGCCACTAGTTCCCTACTCAAAGGTACATTTGAAAATATTCTTGAAGAAGGCCTCTAATTAAAAGTTTTTTTGGAGCACTAGGTTTCAAGTTGAAAGTTGAGTTGTGTACGAAGAAATGTAGTGTGTTACATATACTCAATACTTCACCCTCAACTGATGACAAATGATCCATGGTGCTCTAAGTTGTAAGTGCCTTACTATGAGGACTAGGACTCAGGAGAAGCCATTGTGAGAGCCCGCCATTGGGTTGCCATTCAAGGAAAAAAATAAAGGTCTTCTAGTGTCATATGGTCTCCCCATAGAACCTTAATGTAGGGAGTTATGTTAATGTAGGGAGTTCTGAGGGGGACTTGACGCATTTTGCAGGGTCCGAAGGGGGTATTCCCCCTCGCCTATAGGGGTCATATGCGAGGACTTTTGATCATGGAATATTATCAGAATTTATATTTCCTTGATTTTTTTTTTCTCACCCGATTATGTTTGTCTATACTCATTGTAATAGCTACATAAACATGGCTTATGCAACGCTTTACATAACATTGTACATTAGTAAGACCTTCATCTAGAGTTTATCTGGATTGCCATCTAAGATCCATATTGGGAGTGCACGAGTGGACAACCTCATCTTTGTAGTTTGTTATTGAGACCTCAAAGCACAATCCAAAGCTACTTATGTGTAGCTTGAGGTAGTCACAAAAGCACAAATATCCCTAAATGAATTCCGAGGGCTAATTAATTAACCCAATCCATCATAGAGTTGCAATTATTTTTTTGAAAAACCTATCGTTGCTCTACTCTTTCGATAGACTTAAAATTTTAAAAAGAACAATTCACACACCTAAGAGACTTTCTATATCTTGAAAGTTCGTATATCTTCACTTATATCTTCATGTTTAAGGGTTCACTTCGAATCTAGAGATCTTCAAACCCGAGTAGTTTTGGGATCCTTTGAGTCGCTAGATATTCAAGCTTGGACCTTCGGTCCAAAAGTGCAAAATGTCACAATGATAAATTGCAAGTTTTTTTTAAATGGAGGTTCAGTTGAAGCTTACTCCCCCGAGCTTTAACTTTGAAAGTGCAACTGTACAAATAAATGGGCATAATACCTGTAGAATCTCCCATTCCCCACAAACCAAAGGTTAGACAATGTTAAAACATTATAATCAGTTCAACTCGCTAAAGCTATACATGTACAACCTAGGGTTTTAACTTTGAACCTCCATCTCAAGAGACCAAAGCTCAACCAACTGCCCTATGAAACGTGAACATAAGTTTGAAGTTCGAAGTTACGGTTAAATGCGTGATTAATTTTTTTTTGGCCCGAATAAAATAAACCTCCACTAGTATTTTGTTTTTTGCTTTTTGTTTTTTTTTTTCAAAAACGCAACTCTCGATGTTTGAAATCATTTTGTTTATCTTCGGGCTTTTTTCCTCCCTTTCTAAAAAGCTTGTCTAAATTTTCGAAAACTGAGCAAACCAGACGCGGTAAAAGATGCTGCCGTGCTTCTGCCGCTTTATTTGATCCGGTATTTGAAGATGAGGCGGCGCAGTCTACAGGAGGAACGCTTCTCGCTCTCTGCATACACACATCTATAAGCCTTTCAACAGACGAGAAACACACTCAGATTGTCGACTCCTTGGAATCTGAGTAGACAGGTTCTCTCTGCCAAAGCGCAACTAAAACGCTGTCAACAGGCGAAAGAACCTGACCTACTCCTTAGGATCTGAATAAGCCTGAACGTTCCTTCCTCCGGTTTCCCTGTGTGCCGCCATAGCTGCAGCCATCACGAATACAAAGATTTCCCTTTCCTTAGCTGCAGCCCCGTGCGTACCTTATTCTATGACGCTGCGGAGAGACGACGAAATCCAGCACACTTTTCCTCCGACAGAGGACGCAAAGGGACATGCTCTGCCCTTACAGAAATTCGCACGCGGCCTTAGCCCGCCCTACCTTCTCTTCGTCACAAGCGAGCTTCTGCACGCTTGCAGCATCGGTGGAAAGGATTGTCGTCGACAGCCACAAAAGCCGCAACCGAATCGAACAACCTCAATATCGCTGCCTCCGTTGGTATCGCCCGCGCCGCTTTCGTCGTTACTGCGCCTTTGGTCACCATTACCAGTATCAAGGTCTCGGCTGTCATCTCCCGAAGCGTCTTGGATTCGTCTTAGGTACTCGTTGCCGGATCCAGATGCTTCCATCGTCAGAGCGTGGTCCGCTGGCGCACGCCTGTTGGTCCTCGTCGCCAACAGCCGCCGGCCTTTCCACCCTGGGCGCCTCTTCTTGTGGGATCCGATTTCCAACGCTCTTTCTGTCCTTCCTTCCTTTTCTTCCATCTGGCATCCCATAACCTTCGGGTTTGGTGGTAACATCATCGTCGCCGCCGGCTTCGACAGCAATATCCAGTGCGTCATAGAAGTTTACCATGTAGACCACTCCTCCTCGGGCGTGTGGACGACGATTGGCCATCTCCCCCTCACATACAATGTCCAACAGCATGACGAAATTCTCTTCTGTAACGGGTGCTTCTACGTCCTATGCATGGAATCTGCAATGCTAACCATCGAGACCTCCACATCTACACTCAGTCTGCACGATATTCCATGTCCTTCTTCACCAAAACTGATCAGTACTTGTGAGGACATATTCATGATCGAAGAACACCAGTTATGCAAGAGTTTCGTAATTTGGAAATTTAACAAAACAGAAAGCCAATGGCATGCACATCCTGTCGATTGCCCGTACCTGGAAGAGACACCATCAACCGTCATCGCCATCAGAGGCATTGGGATGTTAATCTGCTTCATATTGTTCGATCTGAGAGTGCTGATGTATGATGTATTGAACAATATATGGCGATTTGTTGATGAGTGTCCATTTCCACCGACATCGGACCCTTTACTATGGGAGCCGAGATTGTCCCAGAATTGACAAACATCCAGTTTTAATAGCTTATTTGTTATATCTGAGAGAACATTGTCTCTTAGCAAAGGCAATGGAGGTATGATCCACCTAATACTTTCCACAGAAGTGCAAGTATAAAGGGTGTAGACCATTTCCCAATCGTATGGGCTCCAGCTAATCAAGTTTACTGATCGTCACTTCCACTGATATATAGGCAGTACGCCTTGTAAATATTTAATATGACATGCATATCAAGCCATAATCTAATCTTTACTCAGTACAAATTGATTGTGTTGGATCTGCTTGATCAGTGACTTTAAAATGTATTTCAAGGAGTTTATGATGGAGAAACCTCTGTAAGCTCGCATTCTGATGTTGAACGATCATTCGATGTGCATTGATGTTGTATTTAAATTTTGCATCCCTGTAGTCATCAGGTAAACTTCATTATAATATGTCCCTTCTATCTTGTACTTGATCAGTACTTGTGTTTTCTTAGATATCAACCATATGAGGTGCAACTATTGTAGATGCTGATGCTAATTAGAACGACAAATTTACTTCCATTGTGTATATCGCCGCAATATCTTATATGATCAATAACAAGGTCGAGCAAGATATAATTTGTTTCATAGAAAACTTGTAAAATGTATGCAGCGCCGCAAAATCATGTAAATCAACATCACATGATTTTAATTGCTACTTTTCCTCGCATAGAAAGAATCAGGGAATAAAATCAATGCATTTGACGGTTGCACAGAAGGATCTCAAATGACTTGGCAAGCTTCGAAGTGCTTTTTTTTTTTTTTTTTTTTTTTTGCCGATTTCGGATTTGATATGCGTTTCATGTTACAAGACTTTGTCGGCGACACTAAAGCATATACAGCGTCCTCGCCACATTTCCGTCATACAGGGAAGACTTTGAGTGGTGGTAACCCAAAATAAAGTAATTTTTCTGATTATTCGGCCTGACCACCTTAACAACATATGCCGGTTCGTTATTATCGATTCATCCAATTTGGCACCTTCAGGCATGGCAAATCAAAAGCATCCATGGTGCTATCCGAGCGTGCACATCGTGTTGGTTAAGCCCGTTGCTTTCGGGGTAGGGGGCGAGCGCATGCTTCTGCCGCGTTCAGCCTAAAACCCAACCGAACTACCTTCAGCATCTTGGCCTGCACATGAACAGGATCAACTTCTCCGGCCAAGTCTGCCTCATGGTTGTTGAAATATCAATTTACTACAGACTCCGTCATATGGCGAAAAGTGTTATCTGTTTGGTTCCTGCGCGTAGGCTGTTACTTACGGAAGCTCATTCATAACGACACTCAGCGATATACATTTTCTTCACATGCATCTTTTCAACATGTGCCCTCTTGCATGATCAAGCACATCTCCTCTGCTTGAGCGGTCAGCAAATCCATTCATAAGACGCTGCAAATAATTGTTCTATAGATCTATCATGTAGTTCTATTTATGTGATGACCACCCCCAATATTAACCATGGCTGCAAAGGAACCTTTGAGCTGCGCCTAAGAATTCTATCTACATGCGGCACAGCCAATCTGTGATTGGAGGCTAGCTGTGCTCTTTATTGGATTGGATGAAGCTTCATGCCCTTCTGTGTTGCGCACCTTTCTTAACGATCAGCAAGCTGCATACTCCATAAACATACAGGATGATGGCGACGGATTCCGTTGGTAGAAGGTAGCGTGCCCGGAGTTTGCAGCTATGCATCATGCATGACGATTTTCACAAATTTCAAACCTCATCGAAAAGAAACTCGGAATTCGGCGACAAAGCAAGATTTACAACTCGTAAAGTTCATGGAAGCCAGATTTTCAACTCCTCAAGTTCGAGATAGATTAAAAGGGTCATAGGGACTCGAAAAGAAAGGAAATTAAGGAAAAGGCTTATGCGAGGAGATAAATCAACAAAAGAAAGCAAAAAAATCTTCCAAAAATTAAAAAGAAGGAAAAAAAGGCTTGATAAATCAGAATATCAAAAAATGGGTAAAAGAAAGGAGAGGTCCATAAGACGCTATAAAATAATTTGGATACCTAGTACTAGGAGAAATAGAGAACCTTCACAAGGGCATCTCAAAGAAATGGGGGAAATCCACAACATGTCAAAGAAAGGGAAATCCACAAAGACATGTCAAAGAAATAGGGAAATCCAAAACTCTTGAAGACTTTAGAAATAGAGAAACTCCACAGGGGCATCTCAAAGAAATAGGGGAAATCCACAAATACATGTCAAAGAAAAGAGGGAAAATCCACAAAGACATGTCAAAGAGTCGTTAGAGTCCAAAAATGTAAACATTGAGAAAAAACATATACAAAAAAGGAAGAAGAGTTCTCGAAGACATGAAGAGAACTTGAAGATGAGAAAATTCCAAAAGGATACCAAAGAGGAGAAAAGAGGGGTGTGTGCGTTCACGGGAGAGAGACTTCTAGGAAGTTTGGATTCAAAGAATTTTCCAAAAGTCAAGAAAAAGGGAAAATATAATGTGGATCAAAGAGAGGTTTTAAGAAGCTTGAAAGAAGTTGAGAATATGAAAAAGTTGCTTGCAAGATAGGATAGACTTTTGAATAACAAAAGAAAAGCGCTGAAACATGGATGTTGGAGTTGGGGAAGCGAGAATGAACAAAAACATCTCAATGAAGAATACGACATTTAGGAGCACAAAAAAGAGTGGATTGTGTGGAATATGTAAAGATAAGTAGCCCATTAGGGTTATGAGCGTATATACAAGCAACCAAAAAAACCTTGTGAAGAGAGTAAAAGACACATTGGTAGTCTAAGTGTGTTCTTACACACAACATTTATGAAATATGATAGAAAATCCCCAATCAAAAGAATGTCCTCAGCAAGAGGTTGAAATCTTGGATATAAAGGAACTAGAACCCAAGATCAATCCTCAAAAGTAGCTAATCCCAAAGCTTCAAAAAAAAGCTTCAAACTTTTGACAAGGCAAAACAATTGTTAAAGGACATGCAACATTATCTTGTGTGGGCACATGCCAAACTCACAATCAGAAGTGGACGTAGAAATTTACTTCTTGTTCAAACAAGATATGCATGAGTTACCATAGCATGAAGCAAATACCTCTCTTGGGGGCATGACTATCATAACAACGAACCCAATCCGAATCACAAAAAGCATGTAAATTTTGCAGTAATGATCCCCCTTTGGATACAACAACCCAAGTTTTTGGGCACCATAAAAATTGTGCAAGATACACAACCATTACCCATGCTATGCATGAATTTACCCATGTAACAAAAAACAAAATGATTTTGAGATGGAGTGATGCATATATACATAAGGCATCCAACAACTTCGTGATACAACCATCAGCAGATGCATTCCTAGCATTTCCATCATGAGATGCATTTCTAGCATTATGAATACTTAATTTTAAACATGTCTTCATGCGAGTGGAAATGATTTTATGATCCTCAAGGAAAAAATTATTCAATCAAGTGTCAATGTAATTTTTTGACACAAAGGAATGTATCCATCAACTTGCATAAATGCAATGCCCAAGTATGATGCAAATGCCACAAAATTTGACCTTAAAAACATGCATGAAAATCAAACATACACTAAGAAATATGAATATGAGAAGCATACTATCCATATATGCCATTTCCAAAGTTTACATACATTAAGGTGTTTTTGGTTAGACTATTTTGAAATTTATGTTCTATTTTGGCATGTATTTTTCTCATAAAAAGCATGGCATTCTTGATTTAATCCATTCAATGTATTAATTATTTAACCTTCACACCTTTTGCTTTCTTTCAAAATATATTGGTTTTCCATCTTGTATCAACAATGATCCAATTGCAAAATCACTTGCATTTTTTTCACCCAAAAATGATTGATCAGGATTCATGACATGGTAACTTTTACCTTTCCATGTAAGCATTGTTTTTTTAAATTTTCCCAAAGAAATGTTTTTCCTTTTCCTTTCATCTACGTGGTCATAATTACAACTACGTAGGTATAGTTATTAATGCACAAATGATGGAATCATGATAAACCTAACAAGTGTATACAACTCTTCAAGGTTATTTGGATGCGGTCATTCTAAAATTTCCCTCACTTTCTAGGGATCTATTGAGATTATGATTTTGGAGACGATATGCCCCTAAGTAAGCGAATTCAATCCGAAATAATTCAAATTTCAAACTTTATCGATTAAGTACCATAACACAGGGAAAACTATATGTAAGTTTTCCAAGCGTTCATTGGTACTTGGAGTATAGATAAGGATATCTTCTAGCAAGTCTACCACAAAATATTTGATTCATGAGTCTCATGAATGCACTTGGAGCATTAGCGAGATCCAAAGGCATCACGAAACACTTGTGGCACCCGTGCCTAGTTTTGAAGGCAATCTTATTAAGACCTTCTTCCTTAATTTTAATCTGGTGATAATCTTTCGTGAGATCCAACTTCATGAAACAACATCCTTCATATAAATCCTCCATCAGTGGCATAAGAAATTAATTCTTCATTATCATGACTCTAATTGAATCTCTATAGTCAACACATATCCACATGGAGACATCCTTCTTTGTTATTAAGAGAATTGGTGGCAGCTATGGTGAGTATCCACATGTGTTGTATGAGTGGCAAGCGGTGTTGTGTGAGTTGTGAGCACTATTGCTGTGAGTGGTGATTGCCGCTAGAGTGGTAGGTAGCTATTCAACACATGTTTCTACCACTTTCAGCCCAAAACCCAACCGAACTTCCTTCAGCATCTTGGTTTGCATATGAGCAGGAGATCAACTTCTCCAGGCCAAGTCTGCCTCATGGCAGGTACTGAAATAGTAATTTATTATAGACTCCATCAAGATCTGCCTGACCCTGCTAGGCATTTGGGGAGTCCTATATGTGCTAAGCTCGCTTGCACTTGTATTTTCATTTGATTCAAGCATAATTGGGTAGATTAAGCCTTTGGCTTAGTTTCCTTCAAAAAGAACAACATCCATGGTGCTGCTGATTGGAGTTGTTGAAGAGCTGCCGTGTTGTATGAGTAGCGAGCGGTGTTGTGTGAGTGGTTAGAGGCAGGTGGAGTGGTAGGTTGATATATTCAGCGCATGTCTCTACCACCTTCAGCCTAAAACCCAACCGAACTACCTTCACCATCTTGGCCTGCAGCACATGAGCAGGATTAACTTCTCCACGCCAAGTCTGCCTCATGTGAGCTGAAATATTAGTTTAATGGCGAGAAGTGTTATCTGTTTGGTTCCTGCTTTTACTTACGGAACCTCATCCATTACGACACTCAGCTATATACATTACTTGTTTCTGCACACATATTCGCTCTCTCAACGTGTGCTCTCTTGCATGATCAAACACTTGGCATCTCCTCTGCCTGAGCGTTTAGCGAATCCATCCATAAGACGCTGCAAGTAATTGCTTTATACAACTATCATCTAATTCTATCTATGTGATCACCAGCTGCAATATCAACAATGGTGACAATGGACCCTTTGAGCTGCGCCTAAGAATTCTATGTACATGCAGCACAGCCCATCTGTGATTGGAGACTAGCTGTGCTCTTTATTGGGTACGATGAAGCTTCATCCCCTTCTGTGTTGCGCACCTTTCTTGACGATCACCACAAATTTACGCCTAAGAATTCTATGTACATGCAGCACAGCCCATCTGTGATTGGAGACTAGCTGTGCTCTTTATTGGGTACGATGAAGCTTCATGCCCTTCTGTGTTGCGCACCTTTCTTGACGATCACCATAAATTTACAGGGTGGTGCGACGGATTATGTTGGTAGAAGGTTGCGTGCCCGGACTTTGCAGGTATGCATCATGCATGGTGATTTTCACAACTGATCATCAAGTTCGAGATAGATTAAAAGGGTAATAGGGAGGAAAAGGCTTATGCGAGGAGATCAACCAACAAAAGAAAAAGTAAAAGCTCTTCCGAAAATTAAAAAGAAAATTTAGGGAAATTAAAAAAAAAGGCTTGATCACTCAGTATATCAAAAAATCGGTATAAGAAAGGAGAGGTCCAGAAAAAGCTAAAGAAAAGCTGAATACGTAGTGCTAGGAGAAATGAAAATCCCAAAACTCCTGGATACTTAAGAAATGGAAAAACTCCACAAGGGCAGGGGAAATCCACAAACACATGTCAAAGAAAGAGGGAAAATCCACAAAGACATGTCAAAGAGTAGTAGTCCAAAAGAGGAATGTAAACATTGAGAAAAACATAATGTATAGAAGAGTTCCTGAAGACATCAAGAGAACTTGAAGATGGAAAAATTCCAAAAGGGTATCAAAGAGGAGAAGCCTTGAAGTGGGGTGTATGTGTTAACTAGAGAGACTTTCCTAGGAGTTTTGGATTCAAAGAGTTTTCCCAAAAATCAAGAAAAGGGAAAATCTAATGAAGATCAAAGAGAGGTCTTTGGAAGCTTGAAAGAAATCGAATGTATGAAAGAGTTTGTTGAAAGATATATTGCAAAGTCACGCTAGAGTTTTGAATAACACAAGAAAAGGGGAACATGGATGCTGAGTTTGCGGAGCGAGAATGAACAAAAAGATGGCAACAAAGAATAAGAAGCTTAGGAGCACAAAAAAGAGTGCACTAAGTGTAGAATATGCAAAGATAACTAGCATGTTAGGGTTATGGACATAAATACAAGGAACCAAAAGAACCTCCTAAAGAGACGAAAAGGTACATTGGTAGTCCTAAGTTTGTGCATACACACATCATTTCGAAATATCATAGAAAATCCTCCCTCAAAAGAATGTTTTGGGCAAGGGGTTGACATCATGTACAAGAAACTAGAATCCAAGATCAATCCTCAAAAGGGAGTAATCCCAAAGCTTTGCAAAAAGCTTCAAACTATTGACGAGGCAAAGTCTTTGTTAAAAGGTATGCAGCGTTATCCTGTGTGGGCACATGCCAAACTCATGTCACTATTAGAGAGTCTCACCCTAACATAATGGTAGTGCACCTCAATGTATTTAGCAAGAGCTTGGGACATTGGGTTTCTCAAACTTTGCTCTATCTATCAATAAATATGGTGGTGTTGGTGTAAGAAATAATAGCACAACAAAATAAACTAGTAGACAGACGTAAGAAAAACCACAGAAAAAGAGAGATACTGAGAGATAGAGAGCTCAAATTCTCAAACTTCCAAGAGTAATGCACCTAGAAAGATGGTGTTGTCCACCCATGTGCTCCAAGTATGGAGCTTAGATGGTGATCTAGACAGACTCTAGATGAAGGGCTTATTAGTGTGCAATGGGCCATGCTTATATAGCTTTTACAATGGGAGTCAGTATAGATAAATGTAAATGCTATGTAGAGCTACACATGGGCCATGCTTATATAGCTTTTAAAATGGGAGTCAGTATAGATAAATGTATTTGGAAGAGAAAAAATAGTTTAAAAAATATACAATCCAACAATATCTCCATGACAAAAATTCCTACTATCTCTACACTTTGCACTCCCCATAGTAAGGTTCTATGGGGAAACCGCATGATCCCACAAGGCCATTTTTTTTCCTTAAATAGAACGCCAATGGCTCGGAAGTTTATGCCCTACCTAACCTAATGGCTAGGGTCACAAAGATCATCTACCACATGGGTTCCCAAGGTGGTCACATGTTTTTCAAGCTTAGAAAATCACATGAAATCACATGCCTTCTAAAAGAAAACCTTCCAAGATCTCACGTATAAATCAATTGGTTAGGAGAAGCTTCAAATGAATCCTAAGAAATTCAACCCTATTGAATTAACCCTAATGTTCAAGACCCATCTAATACGGGTAAATAAATCATAAATCCCAAGGGTTTCACTCCTAGAAACCCAAGGGTTCTACGCCCAAACAAAGTGAGCATGGGATATGCAAGAACAAAATTCATAAAGGAATTCCATCTTGGTACTAACCAAAGTATAAACAAATCTTGAAGCATATCGATTTCAAAATCCTTGAAAATAGATAAGATGGATAGGTAAGTATGAGAACTTACTTAAGTAAAAGGGATGATATATAATAGTTGATCCCTAAAAGAGTAGTGAAAGTTCTCAAAACATCAACAAAATGTTAAAGGCTTAAGCTAGATGAAAATGCATGAAAGTATGAGTTAAAGATTCCACGTAGATCCCATGGGAAAATATCTAGGAAGAAAAAGGGATCTAAAGGAGAAATGAGTTGGTCTTATCTATGAGCCATCGGAATGGAATTTATATATTCTGTAATGTAATTTTGAAAAGTCTCACGCACACCGAAAAGGTGTAGCGCAAAATGATGTAACCTTTTTCGATTAATGAAAGAAGCATGTGTGAACAGAGGGTGACGACGCTAGACTGTTGGTCTAGGCGAGTGCTTGACAAGAAGCATGGCGTATTGTCTAAATCTGGGTGTTATTATGTAACCCTCTTAATTAAGTTCAGTAATTAGTTAAGTTTCTGGTGAAATGCTAAGTTAATCTAATATCGTGATAAAGTGACGAAGTTGTGCGTTATGCGTTATTGCAGTGAAGAATGTTGTAATGCGTGGAATAAAGAAGTAGTTGATAGATTGTTTAATTCCGAACACTAAGTCATTGTAGCAGTAGCATAAAGTGAGTTAGTAGATTGGGAAATACAAACAGGGCCTCTGTTTTATAGACCCCTAACCATCCCAAGAACCCAGATTAGATAAAACAGTTTAAACACTAGATTAACACTGGCACTGTTTGTGGGAAATGGAGTAGGCAGTTGAAGAAAAAAGGTTAAGGGTCGAAGAAGAATCCTTTGATATATGCCGGTAACACGTTCCGGTGAATCTTATCCCAAATATCAAAGTGATCAACATCCCTGGGTCGTTCCAAGTTGGTTAAGAACACCCTCTGGTGGTAGAAGTGAAGAACAACCAAGTTCAATTGCAGAAGGTGAAGTCAAGCAAGCCAGCGACAATTTCGGTGGCAGTTCGGTGCTGTGAAGAAGCAGTTCGGTAGCGTGTGGCAATAATCCGGTGCGTTTCGGTGATAATCCGATACATTTTGAAGATATTATGTTCATTTTTTGTTGTATTTCGGCACAGTGCAATGACAGTTCAGCGTTATCCGATGAGAATTCGGTGACTTCCGGTGACAGTTCAGCATTGCCTGGTGAGAAATCGGGGATTTTTGGTGAGAGTTCAGCATTATCCGGTGATAATTCCGTGATCTCCGGTGATAATGCGATATTGTTCGGCAGAAATTTACTGCATTCACCATTTTTAGGTGCAAGTTTAGCCAATTTCGACACTAAAGTTGAGAACGGGCTGTTAGATTTTGAGCTAAGTAATCGGTTCAGAGATATCTTAGGATCGGAAAGTTGGCAAAGTGACCATACGGTCCAGGAACATCCAGAGATACTTCCCTAAAATTCAGACAACATGAGTAGTTCACAACAGCAACAACAACAACAACACATTATTCCACCGCGTCCGGTGCCAGTCGGAGTCACATATACAAAATTTGGAGGTTTTTCGGGAGATGATCCTGATGCGCATGTGTGGACATTTGAAATTAATTATGTAGTTTTGAATTACCCAGCAGACCCTGCTTATAAATTCATTGTGTTCCAGTCAACTTTGGTTAATGAAGTTGCACGCTAGTTAACGGAGTATGAACTGAATCATTTCCGGCAGTATGATGACGTGAAGGATGCATTTCTGCAACGATTTTGGTTAAAGAAAAACCCAGAAGAATTTTTTTATTACCTATAGAATAACAGTCAGAAGCCACACCAGAATGTACAAGACTATGCCACTCTATTCCGGACTCATTTACGGTAGTTACCACCAGCGCATGCCAACTTACCAGACGATGTCATTACTCAGTGGTTCATAAACGAATTAAATCCCCAATTGAAATAGATCATGATTATACAATGTGTGGGAGGAATGACCTTGGATGCCGTAATCGCTATGGCTTTATAGTTAGAAAATAAAGTGGGTGGATTCACTGAAGATTTAGAGTGGTTGAAGGCGTCCAAGCATTCAAATGAGGATCCTCTAAAACAAATTTATTATACTAAATGTAAAAATATAGGACACAGCAGCTCAGCATGCGCTCTAAATCAGATGTATTGCGCCATTTACCATACAACGGACCACACTACAGACACGTGTCCTTATAATGCAAAGGTACAGAGCAGAGCGGCAATCATTGCTATCATTTAGGAACAAGGGCAACCGGCCAGTCACTATGTACCACCACAAATGAGGAATACTCCTTACCAAGGATACAAGAATTATAGAGGAGCACGGTCAACTAACTTCGGACAAACTCGGTGGAATGCAAGTCCGTAGGTATTGTAAAGATGTGGCTGAGTATGATAAAAGAAAAAAAGAACGACAACACCAGATGGCAAACATGGTGTACATTTCAGCAGTAGACACTCAAATGATAATGGTGCAAACACGCTTGGGAAAGCAATTACAGCCAGCTGCAGAGATTTTTGAGCTTGGAATCTGTGAACAACAGAAGGTGTTTACTAAAGCAAGCAAGTGGATGACTCAGGAACAAACTGTTTTCCCTGACCCAGTTCCGGTGACGCAGCAAAGTATACCCCAAGCAGTACCGGAAGGAAGAAATCTGACCACCGCTATATTGGAGCCCCGATCGGACTCCGTATCGAAAAGAGCAAAAATTGATCCGGTGTGGGATGTCTTATCCAAGGCATCAATTACACTACCATTGGGACAATTATTGGCTTTGGTCCCTGGCGTGTGCCAACAGTTCCAGCAATAGGTCAGTCCAAGACCCTCATATGCTCCTTCGACAGCAACAATCCAACCCAATCTGGTATAAGAATCATAAAATAACACAAGTATTAATTGATGGAGGTTCTAGAGTAAACATTGCAACAACAGTACTTTTTCAACGGATGGGATGGACACAAATCGAACCTGTCCAATTCTTTGTTTGTATGATTGATCAATCCCGAGTTCATCCGGTTGGATTGGTGCGAGACATTCCTATTACTCTTCAAGGAGCTGTATTTAAAATGACCTTCGTTGTTCTGGTATTACCCGAATCGATCCTTGATTATAACCTGCTCTTTGGAGGACCATGGTTAAAGCAAGCTAAGGTAGTTCAGGATTGGTCAGCGCATGAATTGATTTTTAAGAATAACCACCAAAAATATGTCGTTTTGCTGGATGACATGAAGCCTTGTGACTTGCATGCATGACCATATGTAGCCGAACCTGTACACATGCTGGATGGTCTCTCAGATGATGAAGAGGAAGCTTTTCTTAAAGCCAACAAGGATCTGATGGCACTCGGAACTGTGGACTTACAAACGGTTGCAGATAACTGGAGTCCAGCGGTCTGCATGATAGTACCACTGACCGGTGAGCCGGAATCAAGTGCAGCACAGACCTTGGATGATATGATGCTACAACAATTGCTGCAGCCAGTTGACAACTTTGCTATGCCCCGACAGTTCTACGTACCGGAAGACCAATTGGTTACTTGCAACTTAGGAAATGAAGCCGATCCACGACCAATGAAGATTAAAGCGGGACTATCAGAGACCCTCCAAGATAAATTACTATGGCTACTACGTGAATTCTTTGATGTATTTGCATGGCATTATCGTGATATGAAGGGGTTGAATCCGTGCATCTATCAACACCGAGTTATGTTGAAACTAGATGCTCGGCCTATTAAACAACCCAGCTATAGAATGAATCCTCACTATGTAGCTCAGGTCAAAGCAAAACTGGATCGATTGTTGAAGGTTGGGTTTATTGTCCCTATCGAGCATGGAGAGTGGATTTCCCCCATTGTCATAGTCCCTAAGAAGAATAAGCAATTACGAATATGCATGGACTACCGAAAGTTGAATGCAGCAACCGTACCTGATCCATTCCCTCTACCGATGTACTTATTTCTGGACGGATATAGTGGTTAAACCAAGTATGAATGGCAGAGCAGGACATTCCAAAGATGACATTTATAAAAAATTGGGGCGTTTATGCGTGTACAGTGATGTGGTTTGGCTTGCGAAATGCGCCAAGTACGTTTCAGCACTGTATGCAGGAAGTTTTCTCTCCCTATCTAACTACATTCATGAGAGTTTACTTGGGATGATTTCTCCTTATCCGACGATACTTCAACACATCTGTATCATTTACGGTGATGTTTCTTAAAGTGTCGAGAATATCGTTTGTGCTTAAACCCCAATAAATCTGTATTCTCAATATCTTGTAGAAAGTTGTTAGGGCACATCATCTCAAAACGGGGGATCCAAGTCGATCCAGATAAAGTGAAGGTGGTACTAAAGGCACCTACTCCCAAGACACCCAAAGAAGTGATGCGCTTCTTGGGCCAAATCTGGTGGCATGGGTGATATTTGCGGTGGCTTGCTACCCACGCCACTCAATCGACTGATAACAAGTACTGCTCGCTAGTTTGAATGGACTGAAGCATGTCAGTTGTCTTTTGATTAGTTGAAATCACTGTTAATGCAGGAACCTATTTCACAAGTGCCAAATTGGGAACTCCCATTTCACATCTTTGTGGATGCGTCGACATTGCAATTGGCAGCGTGCTGATGAATCAAACTGAGAAATGGTTCCGTCCAGTGTATTATGTGAGTCACAGGTTAGCTCCGGTAGAGCGCAATTATTCAGTCACTGAATGTGAATGTCTCGGATTAGTGTATTCGGTGAAGAAATTCTGGCATTATTTACTGGGATGTCGCTTCACCTTCCACGTCAATCATGCAGCCTTGGTGTACCTTGTTCACCAACAACATCTAGGAGGAAGGTTAGCAAGATTGGTATTGTTGCTCCAAGATTTTGATTATTCAATAGTACATAGACTAGGGTCTGCACACGTGTTTGCTGACTTTTTATCTCGGTTGGATTCCAGTGAACTTCCGGAAGGAGTTGATGATACCACACCCGCTATCTATGCAGCTGAGTCTGTACAGGATGATCAGCAAGAATTGACAGTACCCTCCTCCTACTATGACACTTTAATGCTTTTCTTGACTAGTGGATGTCCTCCCGACACGACCTCTCCTGCTGCTCAATGAAAACTAGCCATGTATAGTTGATGATTTCGGCTAATTGTAGGGCAGTTATATTATATGGATCACTCGGGAGTGCTGCTAAGATATGTTCCACCACACGAAGCTGCTTTAGTAATCACAATGGTTCATTCTGCCCTAGCTGGAGGTCATTTTGCAGTCGACCTGACCGACCGGAAGATTCTGTAGAGTGGCTTATGGTGACCTAATATGTATCGTGATGTGACCAAGTATGTGCGATGGTGCGATACGTGTCAGCATTCGGGTCAACCTTTACAGAGACATTTCTTTCCACTCCAACTAGTTTTTCCTCTTGAACCCTTTCAAAAATGGGGCTTGGATTTTGTTGGACCAATAACACCTCCTGCGACACTTACCAGTAACACATATATGCGACTCGGTGGGCCAAAGCTTGGGCTCTACAGTCAGCCATAGCTGCTGCGATCGCTAAATGTTTGATGAAAGATATTTTTTCCACGCTATGGTTTACCTTTGGAGATTGTGACTGATCAAGGTACGCACTTTGCTAACACATTAATGCAAGTGCTTACTAATACCTTCCAGATTGTGCATAATTTCAGTTCCCCCTACTACCCACAAGCGAATGGACTCACCGAGAGCACAAACAAATCTCTGTTGAACATCTTAAAGAAACTGGTATTGGATTACCCAGAGAGATGGGATCAATTCCTACCTGCAATATTATGGGCTTACCGTACAACATATAAAGTGGCGATCGGAACAACTCCCTTCAAGTTGGCATATGGTTTGGAGGCAATCGCCCCTATGGAACTGGTGGTTCCTAGTCTGCGAGTGGCATTAGAGCAGAAGTTACTACCAGAAGTATCATTCCCTTTCCGATTGGATGCTTTACGGTCTTTGGATGAACAACACCTCGAGATTTTTCTGGTGCTGCAGGAAGTTCAACTCAGACAAGCAAGAACCCACGATCGTTTCCTTAAAACCCCCATTTTTATGATAAACCAATTAGTGCTCTTTTATAACGCTAAATCTAATAGATCCACAGGAAAGTTTAAATTGTGCTGGTTTGATCCCTATCGTATCGTCGAACAAGTGGGACCAATGACTTTCTGGTTATCCACCTTAATTGGTACACTTCTCCCTACGGCGATCAATGGATCGAAGCTTTGTCCCTACGATTCTCCGTCTTCATCCTCGTGATGGTTGATCGGTATTTTTATTCCACACCCATTTTCTCTCGCTATTCGGACTCGATGTTCCTTTCCTATTCGCATCTTTCGATTGACCAATTGACTCTAATCTTTCCGTTTTCTTACCTAACCATGATTAGTAGCCACCTTATATGTCTCTGATTATGTTAATGCGTGCATGTCGCCATTATGTCTCTATATTTCCAACACTGTGTGATGATTATGTTCCTTTCCGCATGTTGTTTTAGTGTTTCTACAAAATCATATTCTTCACATTGTTTTCCACTATTGCGTCTTTGTGTGCTTGTTTACTCTGTGTTACCAGTGTCCTTGTGTGTTTTTGTCGTCGTCATGGAAGCTCTGGCTAACATTGTTATCTTTCGTGTTGTCCTCGCACCCGAAGTGAGCGAGTTTTTGCGTATTTGTGGCCTCCTGGCCTTCGCTGAATTGCCCTGGCATTCAATGGATTTCCATCCCTTCTTTGCGCAGATTATATCTGTTATTGCCGCTATGCTTGTTAATGAACCTTGTTGGTCATTAGCTTGCCTTAACCCCAATGTTGTAGTAACCCTTAATACCATCACTGAGGGCTTCCATCTCCCTCAGGAGGGTTTGGTGGATGGACCTCTTTTACCCATGTCGACTATGAAAGAACTCTTTCCCTGCCACTCCTCCAATGAGTTTGCCATCTTGTGTCGTCTTGAACCGTAGTGCACCACACTCCAGTTCCTTGTCGTTGCCCTTAATCTCCAAAAACGCACTTACGACATCTCTCACCACTTTTACTCTATGATTGATACCGCAGCAAGAGAAGCAGTTAATCTGGTTTCCTTCCTTTTTTGGTGCATTCACTGGGAATGCCAGGCCATTTCTTGACAATTAAGCCAAGAACAAAATCCCTCACACTCATTTGCCGCATCTCTTGACTCTCCTCCTTCCGACGATTCAGGCAGAGCAACCTCCTCCATTGAACATTATTCTCTTACATGAAGAGTCTACACAAATGATGGAGGTCGACGACAATGCGGATCTATTGCAATTCTTCTGAGGGAAACGCCGTAAATTAAGCCCCTCACATAGTAAAGCATTTTCGTCCTCCAACGTGCAAGTGCAGGACACTACTTCATCAGCCCAGAATTTTTCTACCCCGTCATCTCCTCTAGATCAAGCTAATCATGAAAATGTTATTGACAAAGTTCAACGTGCTGATATGGTCGTGCCACCCGAGCCCCATCCACAGGAGTCCGCGCTCGATACGATCACAGAAACTGCACAGCTCGTCGATACTCCACAATCGGAGAAGGAGACTGCACAACCGGATGATTTGGCTCTCCTGGTAACAACAATCGCTCTACTTTCTTCATCTCATTTGCCTATGTCTTCATCCAAGGTGCCATTGCCGCCTAGCCTTCCCTCCTCTCCATGTCATTCAGCAGCCCATCCTCTTCCATCCTGTCCTGATTATTCCCCTCCTTCGTCGTCTGCCACTGTTTCTGCTAACCCTTCTCAGCCCATCTCCACTTCGCTTATCCTTGATTCATTGGGCCAACTAGCTCAAATCAGTAACTACCTCATCCATCTCTCCACCCATCTTCCCCATCACCTTCAAGTGGCCCAACACTCCCCCCGGCAGGAGTACCAAGCCAAAGTGGATATGCTAGAAGCCTTTATCGTGCCACTTCAAGAAGAAGTGTTTACTGCTAAAGCTAAAGCTAGTTCCTTCGAGGAACAGATTTGTCGTCTGCAAGCAGAGTTGAACGAGAAAGATGCCATCATTGCAGTACGTGATGATGAGATTAGTAGGTTGAAGCAGACGGTGATTGACAAAGAAGATGCCATGACAGCTTTGGGCAACCATCTCAAGGCTACACATGCAGATCTAGCTCTGGTGGAGCAGAAAGGACAAGAAATGGAAGACCTAGCTATTCAAGTCACTACTGATTTAAAGAAAGTGTCCGACGAACTCTTCCAGAAAAGTCAGTCTTTGGAAGAAGAGATTAGCCGAAACATTCAATTGAAGAAGGACATTGAAGCTATTTAGAAGGAAAGACAAGATTTTTACAAAAGTGCAGTTCCAATCTCAAGAACACGAGCGTAGGGAAAAAGAGCTAAGATTCCAGGCTGAACGATTATCGAGAATTGATGCAAAAGTTGTTGAAATGAATTTACGCAGAGATGCAGCGTTAGCTAATGATTTTTATTTACAAGAAGCCGTTTTGCAAAGCCAAGCTGATGCATTACTCTCCCAAGTGATCGCTGCTAGTTCGATCAGAACTGATGCACACTTGGTTGAGCCCCAAGTTTTGAAGGATATGTTAGATTCGTTGAAGCAGAAAATAGCCCGCACTTTTAAGTTAGCTCGTACCATGTATATGTAGGGCATTATAGATGATTCTTAAATCTTGTATTTATCCATTTGGGTTCGAGTCCACCGTGCGTGCCAGTGCGAGCCGCCGGAATGGAATTCATATATTCTGTAATGTAATTCTCAAAAGTCACACGCACATCGAAAGGGTGTAGCACAAAACGATGTAACCCTTTTCGATTAATGAAAACAGCATGCATGAATAGAGGGTGACAATGCCCGACTGTTGGTCTAGGCGAGCGCTTGACGAGAAGCGTGGCACATTGTCTAAATCTGGGTGTTATTCTGTAACCCTGCTAATTAAGTTCAATAATTAGTTAAGTTTTTGGTGAAGTGCTAAGTTAATCTGATATCGCGATAAAGTGACGAAGTTGTGTTTTATGCATTATTGCGGTGAAGAATGTTGTAATGCATGGAATAAAGAAGTAGTTGATAGATCGTTTAATTCCGAACACTAAGTCGGTGTAGGAGTAGCATAAAGTGAGTTAATAGATTGGGAAAATACAAACAGGGCCTCTGTTTAATAGACCCCTAACCATCCCAAGAACCCAGATTAGATAAAATAGTTTAAACACTAGATTAACATATCTCAAGTTAACTTGACTAGAGGCATTTTGAGAAAGTCAAGTGACCTAAATTGGTCAAAGGGATCAAACCTTGTATGGATTGATAAATCATGCCAATGAAATATTAAAGGTTGACCAAAGAAATCTTTGAGGTATAAGTTTAATTAGCATGAGATTTAGAAACCTTAGTATTTTCTCTCATGAATATGAGGGCTAGGAGTTTAAAGGTGGAATTCATGATCATAGCGAATGATTAGAGAGCATTGAAAAAACAAGGAAAAGTGGAAAGATTAAGGATGGTGTTATATAGATTGGGGAAAGAACTGACTAGTGGGACAATGGGAACTAACTCCCATTGAGAATTTTCTCTGATGTTCATAGAGAAAAGAGACTCAGGTTCCAATAGAAAGCATCAAGCTAAGGCTTGAAGATAAGACCATTAAAATTAAGGTCTCATGCTCATCAAGAGGTCTAGAAATATACGTCCTTGAACCAATTAAATATACTTGGTTGTATTAACAAAATAGTAAATGGAATAAAATAATATTTACCCTAGAGAAGGCTATCCTTTATCCTCTTAACTAGATGCATTCTTTTCAATAGAATGCATAAGCAACTTTAGATGGTACAATATATTTGGATAAATTAGGCTATAATAACTTTAGGGAGTTTTCTAAGTTAAAATCCAAAAGTAAGGAGCTTGCTAAAAGTCAAGCATATTCAAGTATAAAAACTTGAATAATAAAATGATCTGTAAAGTATCATCTTTTAAATCTTTGGATGATGAGAATAAAAGATTCAAGTTCCTAGAGGGGTCTGAGACATGATGCCATGAAAGAGGTATCTTCTTGGTAAGACTTTGGAACTAAAAGAAAATAACACTGGAATCGTTTAACTCCATTGAATATATAGAAGAGTTAGATAGAAGGTATCTTGATGGCTTGATAAATATTATTCCTCAATTAGTTTTAGGACTTGAAGGAATCGGTAAGAGAAATGATTTGTTCCTCTTTGCAAAGCTTTGGTGACCTTTGAGGTTAGTATATGTAACTATCTTAAATATAAACCAAATTTGATTCAAGAAAGTAAAATAGTATTACCTTTAGAAGAACATGTTAAGCTACGATGAAAAAAGAGCTTGGATAGTCCGAGAAGAAAGGTCTACCAAGTAATAATGATTCCTAATACATGATTTTAGTTGTTGGATCAATAAAGTTTGAATGTCAAAGATTTTCCAAAAGGATTAAACCATGCAAGAACAAAGATATCTTCCAAGGATCAATCTACGAAAAATAAAGGATGATCAAGATAAGGGCCCACTAGTAGAGACGAACTTCAAATTTGGGTGTATTATTGTAGCTCAGTGATGAGTAGCACCTCCTTTAATGTCAATCTGGGGAGACGTGAGGATGGTATGGAGACCTCGAGCAAGTGGCGACACAAGTGCGTGAGTGAGAAGCACACTAGCATGCACACACATACACACACACGCGCACACAAGGCAAGACAAAGAGTGAGAATCAATGGAGCTTTTAGATTACTTTCAAAATGCTCTTACAAGTTCGTTTCAATTACAATCTAACCCCAAAAATGAGCTCTCTAGCTCTTTTTATAGTTTTTGACTAGCTTTTGGCCCTGTCCAGACCTAGTGTCCGGCCTAGTTAAAAATTAGGTTCCAGGGCTTATTTGGGGGCTCAAACGAGATCTAAAAATTACGAAAATTGGTACGCAACTACTTCTAAGGCTCCTCAAGCTCAAGGACTCCTTGGCTTGCACAAAATGGAGCTACAAAAATGTGAAATGATATTTACAATGATTGTTAGTGATAAAAATCACTGTTGTTGTAGGGATTTCTTCTAGTGATCTGCCATACATATCTTCGAGCTCCCTACTTGCTCTTCCTCCCTGCATGTCCATCTCTTTGATTTGCATTAATGTCTTGAAAAAATATTGGCCTACTTGCCAGATCTTCTTTGACTGCCCTGTTTGCTTGTGCTGTCCCTTCGCTCTGACTCCCTTCTTTGACTTTCACGTCTTGTAAGTCCTGGTGTACCAAGGCTACTGCCAACACCCCCCCCACTCTCACGTCTGTCGCCCCTGACAGACCCTTGTCTAGCTGCTTTTTGGACGTAGTATTGTACAACATCGGCGGCGAGGTGGTGTTCTTCTAACCTGAGTCCCCTTGCTAGATCTGTCAGCAATGCATCCCAATTGACTGGCCCTGGGACATCTGGATGTGGCACCCGTAACTGCTCTGAGTGAATGGTTCGCTCCACAGCAAATAAATGTAGGAGATGTGAGGGTCTGGGTACAAATATTTCTGAGTGGTATTCCCAGAACCCTGTTATGAACATCTCTTCGAATGTTTGTTATAGCAGGCTGGGAGGTATTTTATTCTGGCGTGCCAAGCGTATATCACCTCTATGGAAGGGGTGGTGCTCATGTCATAAACTAAATCTTGGTTTCCTGTAAGGAATCCGACGCCTGAGAAGTGTGGGTCCTTGATATTCTTGAATGTCCTGAATGTAATAAGCATTAACTCAAAAATTTTCATGCACATCTGGGCCATTACATCAGGGGTATTCCTTAATCGGATGCTCCAGTGCCGTATAGTGGAAATCATGTAATTGACGGTGGGAGGCCCTTGAGGGGGTGCTAGATAGACGTAGTTTAACCATTTGGCGCATCCCTTGATATTCTTGACTGCAATGGTAAACTCTGGCCATGTGCGTCTGCGGAGTACAGGAACATAACAAGGGTTATATTTAATAAAAAGAGGCATATTCGTCCAGGTGCGAACCATCTCCGGGTAGGTTTCGAGGAGTCGGATCCTCCAAGTGGGTTGATGAATGGATCCTTTTTTGGCGCTCTCTGGGATATCATCTGGCCCAAATTGTGTAGCAAACGTTGGAGGTTTGCCACATCTATGTTGGATTTCTGCATTGTAGTCCGCCAGGAGTATACAATATGGAACGTATTGATCATCATTGGTTCCTATCCATCTATGGTGGGACATGCTGCGGAAGTATTCTGATTTAATAATAGTGTCCTCTATCTTTGCCATAGATTGGATTTGAACTGCCACTCGATCTTCATGAGTTGATGCCGTTTTCTCTAGTGTTTGGAGCCACTCAGGTACTTCAATTTCTAACGTATCCATTCCTTCTGCGGTTTGCTCACCACCTGGCATTGGCATAGGAACGTAAGGTTCCTCATACGTCTCATCTACCTCGATGGGTACCAAATCCTCGGGTTCTGGTTCGACAACTGGAGAGGGTTGCCTTTCATGTGTGAGTAATCGTGCCTGTAATTCGGCCACCTGCTCTTTCAATGTCTTGACTTCCTCTGAAGTCGTGGTCGTTTCTGTGACTTTGGGTGCTGTCTGTTGCTCTTGGAGTTGATTGCGCAGCGCATCACGTTCCCTTTCCAAGTCATCATGAGCTTCTAATAGATCTGCATAGCTGTCCAAGATGGTCTTCATTGTCTCTGAGGGCACAGCTTTAAACTGCTCTGGATCAATTTCGTGTGGAGAGCCTTCCATTGCTGCTTCTAAATTTGCTTCATTTTGCTGCTGCAGTCTCTTGTTTTCTTCAAGGGCGGCCGCCATGTGTTTTCTGAGAAGTGCCAGGTTACGCCGGACTTTGAGGTTATCGGCTTGGTATACCTCAAGCAAAGCTTCTAGTTGTTTAACACCTGATTCTGTCGATGGTTGGGGTGCCGCCAATAATGTTTGGTGAGCCTGCTCAAGCGTCGTGTAGCGTTGATTCAGTTCTGCATTTTCTGTTTGTAGAATGTGAAACTGTCTTTGTAAGTTCTGATGGTGCGTTTCCAGTTGCTGATACCGGTTGTCCAGAGCTTTGTACTCATTCTGGAGCTGGTATACACATTGGTTTAATGCTAAAAATATGTTATTTACATTAAATAATGCTGGGAGGGGTGAAGATGCAGGGGGAATGGGGGCGGGAATGGGAGATGTGAATGATGTGGATGTAAGTGGAGATGTGGGTGGAGGGGGTATGGGTGATGAAGGTGGCATGGGGGGAGGGAGTGGTGCTGTGGCTGGTGATGTTTCCATCGTGTCAACTGTTTGAGTGACGGTGTAGATGGGAATCGTGGGTGGAGTGGATGTGACATCGGTGAACAGGGTGGTGAAGGTGGGCATGGTGACTCCCCCGAATTGGATTCCCGGGGAGAGTGGGATGCCCATGACAATGGTAGTGGTAGTGGATGTGGTAGTGCTAGTGTCCTGTGGTGGAGTGAATTGTGTAGTGTGAGGTGGGGATGGTGGTGACAACGGTGCTTCGTGATATTCTTCTGCTTGTGCTGACTCGCCTGGTGCTGATGTATTGATGTGAATTTGCTTCCCGGACCTCCTGGGACGAGCAGGAACTCTTTTTTCAAACCTATGGATGTAGGCCATTGCCTCATGAATGGCCTCGTCCAGTCCTACAGCGTCGGCATGAAGGTTCATGGACTCAATGAACAACTCGTCCACACCTTCCTCAGCTAGCAAGTCGTTCATGAGTCTTTTGCCCTGTTCGAGAGACATCTGATGATGTTCCTGAACCAGTCGCATGGTTCAATATAGTCTCTTGATTTGTGCCGAATATGCTGGGGCACTTGCTAACTCGGAGAGTTCGTCATATTCTTGATGTTGTTCTTCGTCGGCTTCTTCTTCGTCTCCTCCTGCCTCTTGTTCGTCTACATCGACTTCTACAACTTGTGGTTGGGTGGGGGCCGATGTTGTTTGGGGTCGCGGTTCCTGAGCTCGCGCTGCTTCGGCTTCGAGGTTAGAGTCATAGATTAATCTGGCAATTTCTTCATCCGTGAGGTCCTCAAGAGTAAATCCCTGCGGAAATTCCAAATCGGATGGAATGGGTGGAAACACCAGATTAGGCCCCTCTGTGCTTGGTCTTGGTAACCGGATTGTGAATGGCCTAACTCGTCGTGTCTGGGGAGGAGTGATTTCTGGTGTAGCGGTAGCTCCCCTTGGTTGAGCACAGGGTAGTTCGACTCCCCCCCTCATCTTCTTTGATGGGGGACCTGCTGCTGATAGTCTTCTCTGGAATTCTTGGACTCGGGACCATACGAGTGCCCGCTGAACAGGCACGTCATAAGCCAAGCATCTATAGATTATTCTGGTCAAAGCACAACACCCGTGGAGCACATTCTTCTGTTTTTTGTTCCACCTTTGATGCGCGAGGTGGATCTGGTCTATGATCCAGTGTGGCACATTGATGGGCAGGCTTTCGGTTTCTGCTAGATATAAACTGAACCATATTTTTTTCGGGGGCATTGTGAAGCGTTCTTGGGCGGGAAAAGCAAAATGTTGCATGATGGTTCGCAGGTGAAGCGCAATGGTAGGTGTCATCGCAACCATGTCCTTCAGCTTATTAAGATCTTTGTGCTTCATTCGACCTGGAACCATGGTTTCCTTTTCTGTTGGGATGTGCATGCCATACATACCCAATGCTTCTCTTACCAGATTGAGGGTCAACTTGAATCTTTTAAGCTCATTACCCGGCAGCAGTGATGGCAACACAAAGGTGCTGTCGCCGCCCTTGGCTCTGCTTGGCGTGATGGTACTGATCAGATAAGAACACCGTAAAAAATCCAGCTTTGGTAAGTGAGTCCTGAAATAACTTTCCACACCTGCTTTGACCCAAACTGATCTCATGACTTCGGCATTTTGATAGCTTTCAAACTCGCGTGCGAAAAAGTGGTATCGACCCCATTTGCCATTGAACTCCAATTCTGCTTCCCAGAAATAGGTCCCATCGCCCAGTGGTCCAGCAACATCACTGAACCAATGCGCATGCTTACCTACTTGAGAAGTGTGCCCTTGAGGAGGATCCTGAATGGGGAGCACATGCATTGCTTGAAGCTCTTGCGGTCTTGCGGTGAGACGTGGCTCAAGGAGAAGTGTTTCTATGTCCACAATCTGGGCACCAGATCCGGCTTGAGAACTAGTACCTGCTTCTGCCATGGCCCTGTTCGCTGGTTGGTTCTGTGAGAATATAGAACCAAGTGTTAACATCGTAATGGACAGAATAAATCCGTTGTTGTCCCCGTTACAACATTAACATGAGGTGGATGATGAGTTAGTGGTTAGTAAGTGCATGAAGACAGTGTGTGTATTTAGTGCTTGTGTTGTCCTCGGAGACTACTGCAGTTAGTAAGTGGGTATGGATTTACAAATTGGGGTCGGGGGGTTTATTACAGGCCCTAGGCTGCCAAATGCAGTGAGTGGGCTTTGCCTTCGGTTTCGTAGAGTCTCTACAGAGCCTTCTCGGTGTCGTGGTTTGAAAATGAGGCCTTTTTGGGACCCATTTACAATTGATTACATGTACGCTCTTGGGTTTTGGTGTGTACATGAGGGTCGAGAACGAGTGAAATCTGGCAGTATGCGTCGCTGCGTTATGCTGTTTAAGTTGTGGCCTCAGCGTAGCTACTTGTGCCATCAAGCAAGCCTTAGGCACCCAAATTTGTCTTGATTGTGGGCTTGCCTTCATCGACTTCTTGGGCACCCAAATAGATTTTACTTTAGCACAAGAATTTCTGAAAGACTTCTTATTAGCGTTGCGTTGTTGGTCACTAATAAGAGGCTTTGCCCCTGTAGTTGACGGTGGTGCAACCGGTTGTTCGCCTTTCCGCACCCTTACCTGGTTTATTTTCTGGGCCATTCTGCTGCGCAGGTACCTTTGATCTCGGACATAGGTAGTACCCTGCTTCTTCTGCCTTTGATCCACCTTGGGTTGCTGCCTCCTTCTAGCCTTTGGAAAAGAAGGGAGTTCCGTTGCATTCCTGACTCCTTTTTTGCAAATATCATTCCTCTGCAACACATAGTTTTGGACAAGAACAGCATGGTCATCTTCATGTGTACCCCTGGAAGGACCAGGAGTCTGTGCCTTTCCTAGTTCCTTGAGTGCTCCATTGTCTAATTCTACTGTAACTCGACTATGATTGACCCAAACCTGGAGAAGTCCACTTCTTAGGTTTAGATTGACTGCTTGGTCATAGATCCAATCCTGACCCAAGACGAGAGGTTCAGTGAGATCCTCATCTTGACACACTAGTACTTTAACGGTCATTGCCTCCTCGTGAATGTAGAGGGGAAGTTCCACCTCGCCCATACAAGGGGTTTCCACGCCTCCCAATCCTATAAGATATGCCTCCACAGGATTGACAGTTAACTGTAACTCTTGACAGTAAGACATTCTAACAGCACTAGTGGCTGCACCTGAGTCAATCAAGGCTCTTACAGTCCTTGCACTTTTTCCTTGTCCTATATCTAGGGTTACGAAAGGACGTCGATCAGTTATCCTAGGTGAGCTGGTTCCTGCGACTTCACACATTGCCATATGATATCCTTGATCTGCATAGTCATTTGTCCTAGGCTGCTCTCTACCTTGCCTACGTAATTTCATCCTTCTAATGCGTTCTAAAGCTTCTGCTTGAGCTTCTTCTCGCACTCGCTTTTCTTCCTCTTTGCGTTTCTTAGCAGTGTTGAGTCGGCTAAGCATTTCCTCCGTGAGGGGTTCCTGATACAACTTGACTCTGCAACCGCTAATATAATTTGGGAGAACATCACCCTCTAATGTGGCCAATTGTACCGCTCCGCTTGTGGAGATCCTATTGATGATCATAGGTCCGTAGCCTCTCTTTTCTAGCTTTCTCGCGTGTTGTTTGAGTGTATAGACTAGGACTAGATCTCCTGCTTTCAAGCCTTTATCCTTCACGTGGGCATCGAAATATGCCTTCTGTCTCTTCTTGGCGGCATATATTCCTGCAGCGGCTCTTAGTCTTGTTTCCCCTAATCGTTCAAGGTCAAAGATCCTAGAGGAGAGCTCATGACCTGTCCATTCGTGCTCTTGTGCTACTCTCAATGTGGGGATCAGGAAGTCCAAGGGTAGCACAGCGTTTTGGCCGAAAACCATCTGAAAGGGAGTGGCTTGGAGTACCGTTTTGTAGGCCACTCGGTATGCCCAAACAGCATGGTGTAGCTGTTTGTCCCAATCAGAGCGTTTAGTGTTCACTAATTTCGTCAGTACATTGCATAAAATCTTATTAGTGCTCTCAGCTTGTCCATTAGCTTGAGGGTGATAAGGGGCAGACTTCTTGTGTATTACCAAGAATTCTTGGAGTAGATTTTCAATTACTTCATTCAAGAAATGAGTGCCTCTATCACTTACAAGCTCTATAGGTAGCCCATATCTCGTGAATACATTCTCAAACAAGAATTTGGCAGTTGTTTGAGCATCGTTCTTGGTTGTAGCTTTTACCTCTACCCACTTGGTGAGATAATCTGTTGCCACAATGATGTATTCCGCATGAGAACCCTTAGCTGGGGGATTAATAGGACCTACGAAGTCTATTCCCCACTTAGAGAATGCACGTCCACCCATCATAGGTTTCAGTGGCATCTCATCTTTGCGTATAGGATACTGGGTCCTCTGACAGACATCACACCGTTTCACATAGGTATGTGCATCCATGTGAAGGGTAGGCCACCAGAAGCCCGCAAATAATATCGCCTTGATCACCCGATCTGGTCCAAAGTGTCCTCCTGCTACACCTTGGTGAGCAGTTTCCAAGATCTTGAGATATTCACTTTCATGGACACATAACCTCAGGTAACCATCTTTACCGCGCTTATATAGATTATCACCTATGAGTGAGTAATCCTGGGCTTCTTGTTCTAAACTCCTTTTCCTAGCTAGAGTCATGTCTGGAGGGAATGTGTTTGTCCTCAAGAATGATACTAGAGGTTCACTCCAATCTGGCACAATGGATACTTGATAGAGAGTGGCATGTTCCACAGGTGGTTTAGTGCAACAGATTGTGCATTCCTTGCACAACTTTTGGACATCAGCTTGCATAGTTGGCCAATGTACTCCGAGTCTCTTTAAGGTCTGTAAAGTTCGTTGCTTTGAATGGTGTTGCTCTAATGCACCTACATGTGCTAATTGCAACCATTTAGCGTACTCATCCTCTTCTACGCAACAAGCCAAGATCCCTTGATCTGTGTGCTTGTACATGCTTCCGGCCATGATGTGATACTTTTGGGCTTTTACAACCTCTCTATTCCGTGTGTTTACCACTGGATGGTTAGGCCCGTATGTCAAAACTGGTACCAATGGCTTAGCCCACTGCGGTACCACTTCCAAATTAAACAAGTAAGCATCAGGAAGGTCATCTGACACTCCTTGTGGGGCTTCTCCCGATGTGAGCCTAGAGAGATGATCGGCTCTCAAATGAGTCCTACCTTTCCTTACCACAACCTCAAAATCGTATTCCATTAGCAAGAGAAACCATCTCACTAATCTTCCTGTATTGCATGGCTTGTTTACAAGATATAACAATGCCTGATGATCAGTAAAAAATTTAAACTTATTTGCAAGCAAATAGTGTCTAAATTTCTTAACTGCATATACCATGCCTAATCCTTTGCGCTCTGTAGTGGTGTAATTCCGTTCAGCCGCATTCAATTGTCTACTGGCATAGGCAATTGGAAGATCCATATTACCTTCACCAGTAGGTTGTGCAAGTACACATCCAATAGCATAATTGGATGCATCCACGTGAACATGGAATGGCTTATTCCAATCTGGTGTGGTCAAGATTGGTGCTGAACATAATCTTTGTTTAAGCTCTTGGAAGGAATTCTCACATTCATCCGTCCACTCAAAGTTAGTCAGAAGTCCGTACATGGGCTTTGCAATGACAGCATACATGTGTATAAATCGTCGATAATAACCGCAATGCCCCATGAAAGCTTGTACTTCCTTGACATTCTTTGGCCTAGGTAGCTCTGCTATGGCTCTCACTTTTTCTTCATCGGTAGATATGCCATTCTTTGACACTATGTGTCCTAGAATCTTGCCTTGCCTGACCATAAAAACGCACTTTTCTGGGTTCAGGCAGACTTGGTATTCTCTACATTTGTCAAAGATTTGTCTGAGTTCAGGAATATGGGTTTGTCTAACATTGGAATGAGCACAAAGATCATCAACATAGACTTCTAAACTCTTCCTCAGGAACTCCTTAAACACATGGCACATCAGCCTCTGGAAGGTAGCTGGTGCATTGGTAAGCCCAAATGGCATTACTCTAAAAGCAAAAATGCCCCATTCTGTGGCAAAGGCTGTCTTATGCTGATCCTCTGGAGCTATGGCTACTTGATTGTAACCCGAAAATCCATCGAGGAAGCTGTACACTTCCTTGCCTGCCACTCTTTCTAAGAGATGTTCTGTGATGGGAAGCGGATAGTTATCTCGAATAGTGGCGGCATTAACCTTTTTCAAGTTAATACACACACGCAGCTTGCCATTCTTCTTGGGCACCACTACGATGGGGGATACCCATTCAGTGTGCTCAATTTCATAGATAAATCCAGCTTCGACCAGTCTATCTATCTCTTCCTTGATCTTAGCAGCATAGTTATCGTTATATGTATAAGGCTTTTGCTTAGAGGGTTTGGCATCTGAAGTCATGGGGATGGTGTGTGAGCATATGTCAGGGTCAACACCTTTCAAATCCTTGTAACTCCAAGCGAATACATCTCTGTATTCTCTTAGCAAGGTAATCAATTCGTACTCTTCTTCTTCTGTCAGGTCATGGCCTATATACGTGCATCTCTCCTCACCTTCTTCTATGGCCACTACTATTTTCTTGGTGGTTTCCTTGTTATCATAGGCCTCTCCTGATTGTGCCTCTCGTTTAGGCATTCTTATCATGACTCTCCTGTCATCTATCTCGTACTTCTTAAAATTTTCTGGGACCTCAAACAAAGATTCTTCCTCTTCTGGTAAGGCTTCTCTCTTCTTTCGTTTCTTTCCTTCTTCCTTCGGGGTCACATGTGTTGTTAATCTTACATTAGTTGTAACCTCTCCCTGCCTCTGGGGTTGAAATTCTACTTCATGGAAGTATTCTTCATCTGATGCAAATGGTGGGTCCATAATGATTGACTCTAGATCGGAGTCACTTGCATCCTCAAATGCATCAGGGCTAGGTTCGCATTCTTCTAGAACTGCCTCTCCCATGATTGGCTCTATGGAGAAGACTGAAATATCATAGCCATCCTCATCACAGTGAGGTGTCCATTGTTCTTCGTTGATGGCTACGTCCATTGTTGCTAAAATTTCTGCCCAGCCATGGGGTTCAAATTCCTCGTCTGGAAAAACTACAGGTGCATAGGCTGGGTCTTGAATGGGTCTATGGGTCTCGTTTGCACCTATTTCTCTGGCCTTTTCTCTCTTCTCTTCCTCCACTGCTACTTTGCACATCCATAAGTGAGTGTCTTCGTGCATCCATGAGGATCGAGACCCTATGGAATGCACCGATTCTGTATCATCTTTGGCTCTATGAATGGGATTCCATTGGATAGGAGGGACATCTCTGTGAGAATAATCCTTGAGATTGACTTTGGTTGTAACACCTAAGTGCTGCAGGTACAAAGAATTGGTTCCCCAATCCTGTACCACTTGCAACTGTCGCATGAATGGTCTTCCCAAAATCATCTCATAGGCATGATTTTTGCTGAAGTCACATATGGCAAAGGTATGTTCAAACTCGACACCACAAGTGGTGAGAGTTATTCCTTCTAGCAATCCTAGGGGTCTCTCTATGTGGCCATCGGCCATCTGTAGTTTCATTCTCGTGGGCCTGAGTGCTGGCTTGCCCCAACGCTTCCATAAGGAGGTAGTGGCAATTGCAACTCCTGCACCTGAGTCCAAAATCGCCTTGGTGGTGTACTCCTGGTAGGTAATGGGAAGATAGGTGTTCCCTTCTTCACCTTCACACATATCCCCTATCTTATCCAAGGGAATTTCTGGCACTGTCCTATGGGATCCTACCTGGGAACGAGGTTTTGCTATTTCTGGTACTTGTTTCGCTACATGTTTCCATAATTCAGGTCTAACCTTGAGTAGCTCTTCTAACTTGAGATTACACTGCACGTTAGTGTTCTTCACTACCTCTGTGTTCCTAGGAATGACTGAGTCGTCGTTCCTTACCATGACTGTGGGTGCTCTCATACATGTGGACTTTGCTTCCCATGGACCTGTGAAGTGGGGTAGCTCTTGTATGGAATTCGACTCAAAGTCTAATCTCTCGTGAGACTGAACACTCTCATGCTCCCCGTAAATAGATGGGATGTCTTGTGGGAATTGGTCGTGTGCATCGTCCACAAGTTCAAAAGGAGGGGCGACCTCACTTTCGTTATGCCATTTGTCTTCTTGAATCTCTCGTAGGAAGTCTGGTGCAAACCGATTCATAGAAGAAGAAGTGTCTGGCTCCGTAGAATTAGGTACATATGCTACCTGGGAAGGGGGGCTTATTCTATCGTTGGCTCTTTCCTCGTTGTCATAGATAGCTGAAGCACAAGCTTCTTGGGGAGGATTACTTATGCTATTACTTTTCCGAACAGGCTCATACGCTCTCTGGGGAGGAATGTGGGTTACCTGTGGAGGTACATATGCTTTCGAGGGAGGCTCCTGTGACCTTTGGGGAGGAAGATAGGCTCCTTGAGGAGGCACATGGGCTTCCTGAAGAGGCTGGCTTATCCGTTCTCTTGCCCTTTCCTTTCTTTGAGGGGTAGGCTCCTTTTCTGGCTGTGCAATTAGCCTCTCTAATCTTTCTAAGGAGGGAAAGGAGTCTGGTTTAGTGGAATTGGCCACATACACTTCTGACGGGGAATGCTTCATGTTTCTGCTTGCTTTATCTTTTTCTTGATTTTTTTCTTCCTTGGCAGATCTTGCAATCATTTCCTCTAACTTCTCTAGGAATCCATCCAAGTGTAATTGCGTTTTGGCTGAGCCCGAGTAATTGAAAAGGCGACTGGCTTCAAACATAGTCTGAGCCAATGCGACCATTTTCGCGCACAGTTTGGTTCTTTCTATCTCTAGGTCAGCTCTAGGATAGCACTTGGCATGATCCGTGACGTTTGGCCCTTCTTGTATTCTGGCCTGATATGCTTTGAGCATCATGTCTATGTCTTCAGGAGTGGGATCAGCTAACACTGATCCTACCCTAGGAGGTGGTGGAATCGTATGACGTGGTGGGGAAGGTGGTGGGTCAGATGGAGATGGTAGGGGTGGCGGCGGGGTATTGTGAGAGGGGATTTGAGAGGCGATTTCCGTTATCCTAGCTTTGGTTTCTCTTATGCTTTCCTCAAGTTCACTCATCTTTTTAGCCCATTGTCTTTTCATTCTTTCTCGACTATCTTTCCACGCTCTAGTCCTTTTCTTTGTCACTCTCTCGGTTTCACTAGCCTCTGAGTTCTTATCCTGGTTTGTCTCTTGGTTTTGCTGCAATGCCTGAGCTCTAGTGACTACCTGCACTGGTGCAGTGGAAGTGACGCTTCCTGAGGAATCTACAACCAAACCAATCACATTAATCGGAGTGATTTTTGGCATATTATTGGGGTTCTTTGGGCAATCTCATAAAAGATGCTCTTTTCCACAATCTTGGCAAAAACCTTGGATAGTCACTGACTGGGGTTGTGTAGGTGGGGGTAAGGGACAATCACGGATGAGATGATCTCCTTGGCATCTGTAGCACGGTCCTCTTGGGAATGGAGGTCTTACTTGCCTAGGTTGAGGCCTGGGGTTGGGGTTTGCATACATGACGTTCGTGTAATCTGACTCCCAACTAGGTTCACTTGGTTCCTCACTATAGTAAGACTCACTATGTTCTGGAGACTGCATGTAGTAAGCCTGGGGACTATCGACATGTGTAGAATCAAGGCTAAGGTCACTTGGGTCACTTTCCGAGATCAAAGGAGTTACTGGTACTATGGCCCTATTCAGGTTTTCTTCTGCAACAGCATACTTTTCTGGAATCACGTTAGCGGGGTTTGGGGGCTGTTGAGCTAGTACCGGTTGGGGTCTCTGTTGGGCCTGATATTGTGGTTGGTAGGTTTGTTGGGGTCTAGCATATTGTGGTGGTGGATTTTGGTTTTGGTATCTGCCTTGTTGGTAGGGTTGCGGGTAGGGTTGCCTAACTGCCTGCTTATTGTATGGGCAATCTTGTGCGGTGTGATTGGTGTATCTCCGTTCTATGGTGCAGTATTGGCTACTCGGATTTACTTGGGGCTGAGCCATAATAGGGCAGACATTCGCCATATGGTCACCACCGCATGTGTAGCACCTTTTCACTGGAGCAAACCTCGGAATTTGTTTGCTAGGGACGCCTAGTTTTTGTGCCACTTTCTCTGCGAGTTCCTCAATTGATGTGGATTGCGTGGAGGAGTGACTAGAAGCACTATCTGAATCTTTGTAGATTTTGGAAAGCTCTAGTTCTTCCCCTAGGTTATCTTCAATGTCAATGCACATGCGTACACACTCTTCTATAGTCCTAGGGTCCTTCAGATACACATAGGATCTCAATTTCGTACTCAGCAATCCATCAAGGAATAAGGCTACTTGTTTAGCAGATGTGGGTAACTCCGAAATAGGGCACCTTTCCAGATATTGTCTAAATCTTCTTCCGGCCAATCTGACAGTCTCTTGGGGGGTCTGTTTGAAGCTGTGGATCAATGAGGAGGTATTGTGTCTTATGCCGCTCTTAGAGAACTCTACAATGAATGCCTCTAGGAGTTGGTCTATGCTCCTGAACTGACGCTCATCTAATGGCTGAAACCATGTAAGTGCAGTGTTCCTAAGGGTTAGACCGAAGGCATTGTACTGCGTGAACAGATCTTCCACTTGTTCAGCTCTCAAGACTTGCTTGAACTCTGCCACATGATCATAGGGATCTCCTGTGCCGTCAAAGTAATTCTTCATGGACTTAACTAGCTGGGTGGGTCTCAAAGTTCTTGTATGCTCTCTAGGCCTCGGCAGAGGGAATCCATCTACATTTCTTTGGTTCCTGTGGGCTCTATGCATCTCAGGTTCTACCCTATTCGTCTCTGTTCTCGTTCTTTCTCTGCCTACAGGGTTGGCGAAACTTACTTCTGGTCTATCCCTACTTCTGTCTCTTTGCGTACCGTGAGCTTGGGAAGTTCCAGCCCCAGGGTGACCATAGGATACATTTGATCTTGGTTGGGGGAAAATAAATTCACCCTTCCAAGTGTAGGCATGCCTATCATTTTCTGTCACCACGAAGATCCGTTCTGAAGCATGATCTAAGTAGGTCACTCTGCCTGGGCTATCCGGATCCTTAAACTCATAGATCATGATATTTCCTATGTCTGTTGGCTGATTAGACTTATACCTCCAAAAGGCTTCATCAGTTTCTCGATTGAGGAGCAACTCTATGCTCTTGTTGTCTTGGGGGGCCCATTCAGGTGTGATAATCCTAGTTAGAACTGATTTACCTCGAGGGGTTCTAGGTTCCGCACCCATGTTCCCTTGTTCCAGGTCTCCTAAGTCCGCTTCTGAGATTACATTCCCAAAGTCATCTGTCCTATCCGGGTGACTAGTGACTACATATATAGTTCCTTCCTTGTCCAGGTATGCACCATTTTCAAACTTGACAGCTGGGTGCTCTAGTCCTATGGATTGGTCATGGTTTTTAATCTGGACCACGGATCTTCCTAGGCCGTCCTCATAGATGCTAGCACCTAGTCGGTTGGTCCTAAGATACTCCAGCTGCGTTTTGTAAGGGCCTTCTACCCTGTATAGATAAGGCACTCCTGAACTTCCCGTAGGTCTGTCCATGCCTTGGGACATTTCTGACTCACTGGTCTCAGAGCTAGGGTAGTTTGAGCGGTGGCTCAACTGCTGGGCCCAAGACCTTGCAGTGTGATTGACACTAGCCTCTGAAGACCTAAGGCTTTGTCTCTCTCTTGCTAGATGTCGTCCTGATCTAAGGTCCATATGCCCAACTGATTATCCCAATTTTTCCCAGAGTACAACCTCGTTGCCAATCAATTGGTACCAGTCACTTGATTCTTTTTAGTTAATTATTGTGTTTATGGTCTTGTCTGATATCACGTCGTCAGGAACACTTGAATGTTCTTCGTACTTTAGGTTGATTGTTCCACGTTAGGTTCTTTTCCTTTAGGTTATCGACAGTACAGAGATTATGTTTTTAACTTGAACTTGAGTTTTTAGGTAGTCTTCAACTTGATAACTGCCTATCGTCGCCCTGGCTTACTCCTACCTCTACTCGTTCTTAGCTTGAGCTAGGAAATGACAGAGGGAGTTGAGAATATCCCAACCTTACTTGTTGATCCCTTGCTTTATGGTGCTCAAGAACCCGGTTCTCAAGCTTGCAAAGAAACCTTGCTTTGTACGCTCTCTGTTGCTCTCGATGGACCTATAAACGTCCCACGGTTAGCTCAAAGCTTAGATTCAAAGGACACAACCAACAACTTTCATTCATGTAACATAAACACACATGTGCATTCTGACTTTTAGGAAAATAATTCTAAAGACCCCTGACTTTGATCCCCCTGGGTATGGTCAACTTCAAAATACCCTTTCTGAAAATCAACGCATTATCTTTATAAAAAACAGTTGAGGGCGTGTAGTATATGCCACGAGCTTTCCAACAAGCCCAAGAGCTCAAAAATTGGATTTCATATGAAAAAGTTATGACTGTTCAGGGTTTAGGGGGCTAAATCAGGACTCAAAACGAGCTAACAGTCAAACAGGATTACTCGAGTAACTTGTGGCACGGCCTCGCGATGCAACACCACACCCTAGTGTTTGTCCCACACTTAATCACAATTTAGACCAATAATTTTGTCTTGAAAATTTGACCTAATTTGCCCTTCTAACGCGTTCGCAAAGTCTGTCGGTCGCGATTGACAAGTCAGTCGCGATCGACGTGTCGATCGCGATTGACAGGTCCGTCGTGGCTGTCAGTCGCGATTGACTGGTCAGTCGCGATTGACACGTGGCCGAAAAGTCAATCAATCGTGGTCAAAGCGTCGTTGATTCTGTCGATCTCGATTGATGCGTCGATCGCGATTGACAGGTCGGCCGCGAGGGTCTGTCGATCGTGGTCAAACAGTCGCTGACTGTGTCGATCGCGATTGACAGAGCCGTCGTGGGCTGTCGGTCGTGGTCAAACAGTCGTTGACTGTGTCGGTCGCGATTGATGAGTCGATCGCGATTGATGACTCGATCGCGATTGACACGTGTCAGGCGTATGGTCAGTCGGTCGTGGTCAATCGGTCGTTGACTCTGTCGGTCGCGATTGACAGAGCCGTCGTGGGCTGTCGGTCGCGATTGACGTGTCGATCGCGATTGACAGGTCTGTCCGTCGTGGTTTGTCGATCGCGATTGACAGAGCGATCGCGATTGACTGAAATCTGTGGAATTTCAAAAAACTAAACACATTTTTGGGAAGCTCTAGGCCTGGAGGTCATGGATATGCACTTTGTTTAGCAATTAGAGCAATTTTTCAGTCGGTCGCGATTGACAGAGCTCGGCGACACACAGACAGTTACTCAGATTTCCGTACCTGCGCAGGGTGCTGGGGATGATGATGCGGCCTGTACCTGCAGAATGCCCACAAAACATGCAAAAAACAGCACATGCAAATTCGCTCTCTCGCTCTCTCTCACAAGTGAAATGAGGGAAATGAGGTGGAGATGGGGATATAGTCAAAAGACTGAAATTTTCGCGATGATGGAGGTGGACGTGGGAGATGGTGATGATGATGATGGTGATTAAGATGGTGAAGAAAGTAAAAGAAAATCGATGAGAGTGAAGAAAATACCTACAACTCCAACGCGTCAACTCTACGTCTTACCATCACACGCTCGTCCTCAAAGCTCGATCCCCGGCAACGGCGCCAAAATTTGGTGTAGCTCAGTGATGAGTAGCACCTCCTTTAATGTCAATCTGGGGAGACGTGAGGATGGTATGGAGACCTCGAGCAAGTGGCGACACAAGTGCGTGAGTGAGAAGCACACTAGCATGCACACACATACACACACACGCGCACACAAGGCAAGACAAAGAGTGAGAATCAATGGAGCTTTTAGATTACTTTCAAAATGCTCTTACAAGTTCGTTTCAATTACAATCTAACCCCAAAAATGAGCTCTCTAGCTCTTTTTATAGTTTTTGACTAGCTTTTGGCCCTGTCCAGACCTAGTGTCCGGCCTAGTTAAAAATTAGGTTCCAGGGCTTATTTGGGGGCTCAAACGAGATCTAAAAATTACGAAAATTGGTACGCAACTACTTCTAAGGCTCCTCAAGCTCAAGGACTCCTTGGCTTGCACAAAATGGAGCTACAAAAATGTGAAATGATATTTACAATGATTGTTAGTGATAAAAATCACTGTTGTTGTAGGGATTTCTTCTAGTGATCTGCCATACATATCTTCGAGCTCCCTACTTGCTCTTCCTCCCTGCATGTCCATCTCTTTGATTTGCATTAATGTCTTGAAAAAATATTGGCCTACTTGCCAGATCTTCTTTGACTGCCCTGTTTGCTTGTGCTGTCCCTTCGCTCTGACTCCCTTCTTTGACTTTCACGTCTTGTAAGTCCTGGTGTACCAAGGCTACTGCCAACAATTATCTATCATTTAGAATACTTGAACATTATGTTTCAAGAAAAGCTGGATGATTGGCATTAGTCTACCTAACTTGCCAAAGAATAAGAAGATAGTATTTATCTTCATTTTATTGAGCATGTTTTGGTAGGGACTCAATAGATCCACTTTGCTAAGTTCATACCTTTAGTTAATACAAATAAAGTAAATTTGTATTTCAAAAGGACTACAAAAGGATACGTTAAGTACATAAGATCTTGAGATTCATCTCCTTTCTATTGAAAGTGGAAGATGAAACTAGTTTCTGGCCCTTTCTAGATAAAGATAGGATCTCTATCACATACTCCTAAAAATTATGCATTTCTAGGAAGTTAAAAAGTGTATGGAAATGTAATAGCTTATGGAGATCAAGGTTTGTGAAAGTGCCAAAAAGAAATAATTAAGCTAAGACCACAAAATAACACCCATTTCGCTAGTCTAAGGCATGCATGTACATTCACTTGGACCGAGGGAAAGTGATTTGGACAGGGATTTTGATTGCTTTCCTTCCAAATTAAGGAAGGTAGTTTCCCTTATCTAATTACAGGAAATCATTGATTATAAAGAGAGAGATGACCATGATCCCATTATAAATCATAGTGCATGTGGAGTACTACACATATTATACCTACACACATTTTCAAGCACAAAAATATTAAAGGAGGGAAGATTGTAGTGCCATTAAAATCTTGGGCCCATCTTGGGTGAGTCCTCTCAATATTATGCATTCGCTTTTCCCTTCCCTCCCACCCTCTCCATGAGTGATACCCTCCCTTTGATGCCTCTCTCCCTCCAAGTTGCTACTGTCACTACGTCTCATTGTCCATGTGCCCATGCATCGCCATCAATGCACCCACATGTCATTGTTGCTATGTCCCATCGACTCTTCACCCACGAAGCTATCATCACTAACCCCCCTTATGCTATCGTTGGCTATGATATGTATGCCATCATCATGCTCTCCTATCACCATCAAGCTCTCCTTCCATCCTTGCACTCTCCCATCCTCGTTGTGCTCTTCTACCCCCATTGCACTCTCTTGCTACCATCACACTCTTTGGTTGTTGCTATGCCTCTCATCGTCCCTATGCACCACCGCCACCATTTCCACTCGGTTGGCACCATTGGCCTCTAGGTCATCATGGCTGACAAATTTGAAGATTTCCCCATCGGTATCAATGCAGAGGCAAACCACAACCTGAATATCACCGAATACCAGAGATGCCACTAGGCTCAATGGGAGGCTCTCAAAGAACATGCTCCTCTTCACCAATGCTAACCTCCATGAGCACCTCCAAGAGGCTGAATTCAACATCCAACATTATACCCATTTGATTCTATCAGATCATGAACATGTAACGAACCTCATCAACTGATTGGAGGAGTCACTTTCTCCGCTAGCCAATCTAGTCGAACAATACCTCTTCCAAACCAACCATCCCAACCCACAATGGAACCCTCAACCAGACCTAGAACCAAACCCCCAACCCAAACTAGTTCCCATCAACCCCTCCCCTCTTAACCAACTACAAATGGAGGATGTTGATGAACCAGACTCCTTTGGCCTCTTCAAAAAAAAGCCATCCCAACTTGTACCAAGGTGATCGTAATTCTATCACCATCAACTGGTGGATTGATGCAATGGAGAACTCGCTCCAAATCATTTGCATTGGGCACAAAAACTAGGTGCACATCGACTTTCAATTCCTTTAAGATGAAGCATCGGTGTGGTAATAGTGGAGCACAAGAAGCATGGACTAACTAGGATCAATTCAAGATCGTGCTCACCAACTACTTCCTCCCTCCTAACGAGACCTTCCAAGCAAGGTATGAGTGTTGAAATCTTCATCAAGACAAGCATCAGTCTGGTACATAGTGGAGCACAAAAAGCAGGGACTAACTAGTAGGATCAATTCAAGATCTTCCTCACCAACTACTCCCTCCCTGAAGCATTGGCTTGGTACATAGTGGAGCACAAGAAGCATGAACTAACTAGGATCAATTCAAGATCGTCCTCATCAACTATTTCCTCCCTCCTAACGAGACCTTCCAAGCAAGGGATGAGTTTTGAAATCTTCATCAAGACAAGCACATTAGACCATACATATCTGGGTACCAAAAATCATGCTCCACATCTCTAACATGTGAGGCATGGATTGACTCCATGAGTTCCTTTATGCGTGCTCCCCATACTATCGCAAGGATGTTGACAAGTAGAACTTGCAGAGTTGGGAGGAAGCTACCCACATAGTTGAACATCTAAATGATTCCTACTCAAACCAACAAACCAAGAACAAGGAACATGAGAAATCGACCAAACATCAATCCAATGCCTCATCAAGTCAAAGCCAATCACAATGCAAACAAATAGAGTACCCATGGGGGTGTGGTCAAACTCAAAGTAGTGGATAGCATCCTCCTCGCACCCCAAGACACATGACAAAGTTCATTGATCAAAACAAATAATGTCTGATGGGTTCCTTGACTAGTGTGTCGCTTTTGCCAAGGCATTCACCCAACACATATGTGTTGATGTCGCGCTCAAGATACAAGGGTTCAGATAGCCAAAGGCCCTCAACACAAAGAGGCATATCCTCCCAACCAAAGATCATAGAGATTGATAGTAGTGACTCAGATGCCTATAATTCACCCACAGAGGCATCCCCTCAAGGCAAGGTGAAGTGCAGTTTGATAGCCCTTTGGTGGTACACCAAGTGTTCATCTTGGGCCATATCAGAGGACTTGACATCTCGATGATGCTCGACACAAGAGCAACTCACAATTTCATGACACTAGACTATGCCAGATGCCTTGAGCTCACACTTAGTAAACCACTTCAAATATCGATGGTTTTTGCTTAGGGTCAAGATAGCCATGTGCACCATGAGAAGGGAGTACCAATCTACTTGGGTCAATGGTTCAAGTACCTTGATGCAAGGGGATGAGGATTACGACCACACTTGCTAGAGAGATGACTCTGCTCCCAACCAAATGCCTATATATATAGCTCTCTCCAAGGGTCTACCTTCTTGGGCAGGTGGATTCTAATCATCCAAGTGTTAGCCATGTAACTACATGTGTGCCAAGTGTCCCAGTTAACCAGAGTTAACTCAAGTGGATGCTTCTAGAAGGTTCTAGAGATCTTTGGGTAAAACACTCTCCCCATGTACCCCATGCTGGTTGAACCCAAGATCTCCTCCTTCACATCCTTGAGTCTTAACCACTAGGCTAAGTGGATCACTTGGTTACAAGAGTAAATGACCTTCTAGTAATTCTAGAGTACTCGAGATCTTTGATCATACATAGGAGAGAACAAACAGTGTCCGATTTCAGATATGTCTGAACGAGCCGGACCCGTAGATCATAAACTAGCTTTATTACATTCTTCCCCCCTTGGAAAATATTTTTATCCTCAAAAATAGAGCTATATAACTACTATAGGAAACCCCCGAGCCTCATTTTCTAAAACTAGAAGAACATGGTCATGTTCTAGAACTGGAAGAACATGTCTCATCTCTGTGGTGGCATCCCTGCCCAAATGATTCAAAACACTGTCTCGCTTTGCACTTTGATAAACTGGTCAAAGTACAAAGTACTGAATGAATAATAAGGGTGGATCTAAGAACATCCTTAGCCAATTCATAGTTTTTATTAGGTGCAATTTGGGCACAAAAACATGTGAACTGGGTGGATTACTAGTCCATTTCTGGGCATGATTGATGCATGGACTTAGTCACTAAGACGGGATTCTTATCCCTCATAAAACTTTGAGAACTCTTGATTCACTTGAATTTGGTTTCAAGAACTTTAATTTTGATTGTCCCAAACATCTAACTTGGATATTTGTACAGTGGTTTACTCCTATCCAACAGTTGATTTTTTCATCCGACTAGAGGACTACTTTGTCCTAATGAGTTTAAAAATCTTATGTAAAGTGTAGGAGAAAGTTTACCATTTTCTTTGAGTCAATCATATTATAACTTTTCCAATTCAAATTCAAAATGAAAATTGTCCAACTTAGGAGACTTTTCTCAAAGACTTGAGCTAAAAGTTCTTGGGAAGTGTCAATCTTATGAGCAATTCCTAACTTCTCTATTCTAGAGTATACTAGACTCTAGGAAATCATTTATCTTATAACTTGAAGCAAACTCAAATAAATAAGTCCACTTAGAATTATTATCTTTTGAAGATTGAAAAGGTTCTTGTACAGAATATCTATCTAGGATATTTAATTTAGTTACTTAGTTCTAACCGGCTAACCCTCGACTTTTCTGAAAAGAATCAGATACCATATCTGAGTCAAATCCAAAAGATTCGAAAAGCGAAAAGAAAGAGCTAAAACTCTGTTTAACCAATTCAAACTTCGAAGATACGTAAACTTGTGAGGAGTCAATTTCTAGGTATGATCTAGAGATACTTCAAGACAAATTTAGAAGATATGAATTAAGTAACTTCCAAGACCTTCTTTTTCAAAAAAGACAAAGGATTTGTTCTTATTCTGGAACACTTCAAGCTTAAGTGTCATCGGTCAGAAATATTTGATAAATTTCTGGATGACTCAAGACTTTAACTTATCAACGATCTATTTCAACAATGTTTTGAAGCATTTTTCTATCTTTAAGAGAAATAAGGTGGATTCTAAAAAAGATTCAGAGCAAAACTAAAATATCATCCAACGACAAAATACTAGTGTGGTTTCTAACATCAGTGTGTCAACCCACTGAAGTCCTATTGATGAGTTTTTTTCTCAAATAATGCTTTGCTAGAGACTAAGTTCAGATCATATTCAATCTTCATGACTCCTTTCTAGGAATACAATTCTTGTGCATTTCTTCGAGTCAAAAGGATTGAATTTTCCAAGTTACACTAGGAACTTGGTGCTTAACTTAGTCAATCTATCCTTAGTTGAAAGAATCAGTTCAAAGTCAAAGCCTCACTCTTCCAAAAATTTATCAAATATTTTTGACGGATGACACTTAAGCTTGAAGTGTTCTAGAATAAGAACAAATCCTTTGTCTTTTTTGAAAAAGAAGATCTTGGAAGTTACTTACTTCATATCTTCTAAATTCGTCTTGAAGTATCTTTAGATCATACCTTTATCCTCCTTGAATTTAAACTCCTTCTTTGAAGTTTTACTTCCCTAGAGGATCAAATCTAACTTCAAGATCCAATCTAGGACCAAAAGATAATTATCATCCCATGATCCGATGTCCCATATCATCTTTCCTACATCAACTTGAGTATAAAATCTAGTTTCCATACCACCCTATTTTATATTCACATTAATGTGTGGGTGATACTTATCCTAAAGTCTAAACATCTCTTGATAGAGTACCTTCTTGCTTCAATTCTTTACGAGAGTTTTGAAGTTTCAGGTATTAACTCTAACTAGTTTTTCTAGGTTTTGATCCCTTCACATGATCATTTCATGATCTTGTGCTTTCCTTTAGAAACTTGAAAACCTTTTGATGGAACATCCATCCTTCTTTGCTAGGGTTCTCAAATGAGAACCAATCAGAATTCCAAGTACCTGAATTTTTTCACAAATTCAAGTTCAATTGGTTTATTCTTGACCAATTTGTAGTCACAAGAGCTTTTGACTTCTTATCTTTAGATCCCTTTCTTACGGAAGCTTTAGGTACCTACCCCGGCTAAGACTTTATAGGAATCTCTCTATTGATAAGTCTAAGCATCTGCTCATGCTTTCTCGATTTGTACCAAAATCCCTTTAAGGATGGCAAACATTAAGTTTTACCTTTCACAGACTTAAGTACCATCTTCATGATTGCAGACTACATTCTTGGAATTTCTTCACTCTATTCAGACTTGGAACATCTTACTCTTTTCACACTTTTCCATTGGATAAATAGACCTTGGTGAATAATTCCCAAAAGGAATTTTATTGCCAATACTTGGGCAATCCACAGAGTAGTTCCAATCGCACATTCTTGGACAATCATGGCCAAGCTTGATCAAGTCTGGTTGATCTTGTGACTAAAGTAAAGACTTAGTCTTTATTATCAAGATCTCTTAAACTAACAAAAGCTACTTCTCTTACCCATGGGATTTTTAGAGATCTTTCCCTTGACTTAAGTCCAAGCATACACTGATGCCTCTCAAATTCCAAAGCTAAGAATCTTTGATACACCTTTAGGTTATATCAATATTTGGACTTAATTACCAATATCGATGGTTTAGGAAATATTGAGAACTACTTGCTATTAAACTTTCTTGAAAGATTCTAGCATCACATCTAGGGAGATATTTTCTTTCACGAATTTTAGATTCGTGCCAAGAAATTAAGTAATACTAAGCCAATGATTCATCTTGGGATCTTTTGTTCTTCGATCCAATGATTCAGTTTGGTATCTTTTTCTTTACTAGAATGATCTTCAAAAGAAATTCTTGACTTTTAGACAAGAGTAAGACTTAAAGATTTATTGCTTGTCCAAAAGATATTCCCTTTTAACTAATGAAATAGTTTACCAGACTATTTCATTTTATTGGCTTATCTTTAGGAAGTATCTTGGTTTCCAAAGATTACTTTGACATATTTTTTAGGAAAATATCTTGATTCCCAAAGATTACTTTGACTTGGGTTTCTTCTTTTAAGCCCTTATTAGCTTAAATAAAACTAAGCATACTTTTCTCATCCTCAGAAAAATACTTAATAAAGTTTCCATGCTTTTTGAAAACTTTGCATCTTGACTAGAGATGTAGTCATGGAACCTAGCATCCAACTATTGAACACAAAAGTTCAAGTGATGCTAAATTTTATTCACTTCTTTGATTTTCATCATTCTTCAGGATGAAATCAAAGAAAAAAAATTCAAAAGCTCCATGATTTTTTAACAAATTTGGAACATATCAACTATCCTTTGAACTTGAAAGTTCAATTGATTTAAGTTCCATTTGATTTTATTTGATTCTTATCACATCTTGGAATAGAATCAGATAAATCTTCCAAAGGAACTACTTTGGATGCATGATTTCTTAAATCCAAGCTAAGGACTGTATCTAGGCTTATCGTTATGATTCTCTAAGTTTTCCCAAACTTAGATTCATCATGGAAATTTTCAAGTAGCTCTATTTTCTTGCCATTCCAATGAGCAAGAAAATTGAACACTTGACTTTCGAAGGACCTACGTTTCCTAATCAAGACTCCTAATTTGTGATACCTAGGTATCACGTTTGAGAAAAACAAACTAGCTACTTGAGTTGCATGGCAGCCAAGAACCTTGCAACTACCTAGTTTGCTATTTTTCCTAGCGATCTAAGTAAAGTTAGAAAAAAGAGGTAACAAAAGTATAAGTATTCAACTACTTAACCAACAATCATGCATGTGCAAATGCATGTTCTTGCATGCAAATGCATGTGAGTGCATGCACGTGTTGGCATTCTCCTTTCATGCACCAAACTTAAATCAAGCAATTTCTTGAGCTTGAAAATGCATGTTCCCAATCATTCTACTTGCTAGCTTATAAAAAAGATTTAATCATTCATGTGCATAAACTTGAGCATTAACTATCATTTTCAAGCAAGAAGAAAACATGTTGTGTGCATGAAAACATTCTTTGAATAGGTGAAATGCACCAACATTCTTTAGTAGATGCATGGCTATGCATGATAAGTGTTTCTATACTTTGATGCTCTCCTATTTTTTTTTTATTAAATTGCATACAATGCTTTCAAAATTGAAGATTCTTTCCTACTTCAATGATAATAGCACTACATTCTATATGAAAGCATGTAACAAAGCAAATATTGAAATGAAAACATCAATTTGTAAAGTACTTAGCTCTAAATAGAGCTACATCCCTCCATTGATCCTCAGGAAGAGCCATTTTCTGTCCTTTGGTCCATGAGAAAACTACATGCTCTTGCTTGAAGACCATTGATTCTATAGTACATGCATTTTTGCTAGTTCATTGAATCCCAGGAAATTCAAATGATGAGGTTTAAATCCATCACATAGAAGTTGCCATATTGCCTAGAGGGAACTCTTGTGGCTAGATGGACGCAATACCTCATAGACTTGGCAAGTTCAACACTCAAACACAACCATATACAAGTCCAAGATTGGGATATAGTTTTCTATAGCAATAAAATAGATAAACTCATGCATCTTATGTCATCTGCATGGTTAGAGAAGATGAATGGCACCGTTGAGGATGAGAGGTCGAACTTGCTCTGCTCCACCTCACATCCTTCTTTTCATTAAACTTCTGGAGTTTTGGCTTACAAGTTAAAGCCCGAAGTAAAAAAATCATCTATTGCATTTGATCTCACTGTTTGAGGAGAGTTTTTCTTAGCGCCATGTTGTGGGTTCAAGCCCTATTGACACCATTAAAGCTAAATCTTTTTGCTTTTGTTTCAGCTTCTACACACTAGTATTGGAGTTTTGATGTATAGACTAAACCACAAACGAGGCCTAATCTACTGGATCGAGCATAGCCCTACAAACCAAAAGGTCATCATCTCTAATCTCTACTATAACCGCATCTAGAGAATTCCTCCTCTTTTGCTTTCAAAGCTCAAGCTTCTAGTGTTACTATGATATAATAAATATGGAACGAAAGAATATTCAACAACATGCCTTGCTCTCATGGATAGAGAAAATGCTCCATCTTCATGATGTTGTGTTTTCAAACCTCGGCTGCCACCATCTATAGATCGCATCTCTCTTTTAGTTTTTTGCTTGTGGAAGAGCTTCTGCGGCACGTGAGATTGATGTATCATTTCAAGTATAAGCAGAGAATAAGATAGCCGGTGACGCTGCTGCGCGTGGATATGAGGATGCCTTGCACAAGGGGAGGTTGTGGATTCAACTCCCATTGTCAACACCGAAATAAAGTCTAGATGCAGAGCATCATTTTTTGCTTCAAAGAGCAATTTGACAGAGGTTAATAGTTGCGTTCGAAAAAGAACTAATATGAGAAATAAATGCATGATGAAGATGATGAAATCCCATCAAGATGTTTATGGAAGCTCAACCTTGAGCTCTAATACCAATGCAAGAGAATGAGGATTACAACCACCACATGCTAGAGAGATGACTCTCCTCCCAACCAAATGCCTCTATATATAGCTCTCTCCAAGGGTCTGCCTTCTTGGGCAGGTGGATTCTAATCATCCAAGTGTCAGCCATGTAACTTCATGTGCACCAAGTGTCCCAGTTAACCAGAGTTAACTCAAGTGGATGCTTCTAGACGGTTCTAGAGCTCTTTGGGAAAAACACTCTCCCCATGTACTCCATGTACCCCATGGGGGTTGAACCCAAGACCTCCTTTTTCACATCCTTGAGTCTTAACCACTAGGTTGAATGGATCACTTGGTTACAAGACTAAATGCCCTTCTAGTAAGTCTAGACTCGAGATCTTTGGCCATATATACGAGAGACCAAACGGTGTCCGATTTCAGATCTGTCTGATCCAACTGACCGGACCCTTAGATCATAAACTTACTTTATTACACTTGACTTCCTCATCATTCCAATGGAGTCTTTCTATGCCATCATCAAGCTCTCATCCATCCAACAACATTTGATGAGCTACTTTGCCAAGGGTGCAAACAAGGTGATGCTCGATCAAAATGGGTAGTCCATTGTGGTAGATTTCCTCGAATCAATCAACCAAGGGAACAACTAGAGTGTAGAGATCACCACAAACACAAACACCAACATAAATACAAGCATCGACACCCCCGACACTAGAGGCTCTAATCATATCGTCAAACCATGCCACCCAACCCATTTCACCAAAACAATTTTAGAAAGTAATTTATGACGATGGAATTGCACAACTATGCATGATCTTCCCAACAAAGCAAGAAACAAAACCGACCGAGCTAGATGAGTTGAAGATTTCACACACAAGCTTTCACTTCATGCTAGAGGAGTACGCATATGTCCTCATGCAAATAATTCATCTAGTGTTTCTCACTTTACAAAATGTTCAACTTCACATAGAGACACTACCAAACTAATCAATATGACTACTACACACTCTTCCACAAAAGCTCCACACTTACAAAGGCTTTGTGAAGGACGACAAAGTCAATGAGGGGGGAAGTGTTGAAGACGCAACATATATTTCTTGGATCCACTCTTATTTATCACCATATGTACCTTTTTCTACTTTTTAATTAGATTAATAAGCACTCTTGTATAGGTTTGTGAGTGCCACACTAATGAATTAATGAGATTCTTTCTCCTTTTAGTTGAAAAATCCCACATAGCATGGATTTTTCCCATTTTGTATATAAAAAGATCATGACCGCTCATTTGAGAGAGAATTCTTGGAGATAATGAGATCGTGCTAGTCTGTGGAATTCTTGGAGAGCTCTTGTAGTCTTCATGATGTGCTTGTCTACTTGTTCCATTCTTGCCTCATTCTTGTGACATGTTAGTTTTTTTATTAACAATGTGATTATGTGTGTGTGTGTGTGTCGTTAACGATGTTTTCCTCTTATTTCACATGCAATTTTGTTGCTAATCTCATGTTAATGAAGCACCATTGCATCTCTTGAATGCTTCTATACAACATTTGGGTCTCGTGAGATGCTCCTTGGTTTGAAAAATATGAGTCGTGATGCTATAACATCAACACACATACACATACACATACACATACACATACACATACACATACTCATACACATACACATACACATACACATACACATACACATACACATACATGTATACATACATATGCACATACACATACAGATACATATAGATACACATACATAACACAAACATACATAGACACACATACATAAACACATATACATAGACACAAATACACATACATACATACATACAATGGCAAGTGAATTTGGAAGGAACGTAGAGATCAATGACACAGGTGCATATAGAGATCCTCTTTTGCATAGAATTGATCATGGAATTGCAAATGATCAATGAACATAGTGCAAGGACAAATTGTCAAATGTTCATGAACTTGATAAGCTACATTCTCCTTTGAAAGTCATTGTAATCGATTTTGTAGTGATGCTAAACTCAAAGAACTGGATATACAAAAGAAAATGATCTGAAAATTGCATGATGCTATCACACATCTCTTATAGCCAGGATGCTTGCACTTTTCGAAAAAAGATGAGATTTTCTCTACCTTTGTGAATGTAGGCAACACTTAATGCTTTTCATATATGATTGTATTCCACTTCATCAATATGATTGTACACACATTTATTCAATTTTTATAATAAGGCAATTGATGAAATTTTGTGCTTGTAATCAAAATCACTTTTCAATATGGCGAGAAAATGAATCTTGATACAAGACACTTCCCTATATTCAGATTAGGAAAATTCAGGTTTCATGAGTTGTATGATGCAAGATCAGTGAGTGGTGAAAAAATCATACTAATGTGTTTATATTAAGGTTGCACATAATGTTTGTACAGGAAACATCAACATGATGGAAACCACAGGAGATGACAACCTTCAAATGTAGGAAACATGGAGGGTAGGTTCACTAATACGAATATTGAAAATATGTTAATATGCTTGAGCTCTTGAGGCAGGAAGCAGTTGGTATAAGTGAAGCTATTTGAACTCATCATGTGGCATTGGTAGTGCAATGTGGAGAGTTCACATTATTTATTGCGTGAAATTTTCACCTAAATTTTTTTGCATTCAAATCAACTGTGGGCACAAATGATGAATCAATCTTTTGATGTTTTTGACATACAAAGAAATGTTTTATGATGTTTGAGCTTGATTTGTTCAAGCTTCTTGCAATAATGATTGATTTTGTAATGATAAAATGACGTAGATACTTCAAAGATATTCCATGGAAATCATTTTAAGGATTCATTACAAAAAACATCTCATGCTTTTATGATGGCTTTTAGATGTTTATGGTCATGCAAGTACAAAGAACAAAAGCAATGACTTCGAGTATGAAGTTCAGGACTGTGAGTAATTTAGAATTTCTACACAAAATAATCTTCAAGTGATGGATCAAAAAAGAAAAAACAAGTACAAAATAGATGGAAAAGAGGATAAGGGCATATCGTTGATAAGTTCATGATGACTATACATTGTTAATTTCCGTATGTAGAGAAGTGAAAAATAACTATATCATATACATGTATGGCAATATAAAATATAGGAAATTAAATAATCATCAATATAGTACTCTTGGCGCTTCCTACAAACATATAAAAATAACACTTAATTTAGGTTGCAATAAAAAAAAACCACAAATATGTGTATGTGTATGCATATGCATATGTGTATGTATGTATGTATGTGCGTGTTCATGTTTGTATGTATTTATATATGTATGTACATGCACTATAACATATGAGGGGGCCTTATATCGGCACAAATGCACATAAGTATTTTTGTCATGATGTTGGTATATGTTCCGGTATGCATGTCTTTACTAAAACATCAGTATAAGCACTGGTAGAGGCACTGGTATAAGCATTGGTAATTCCCTAGCAGCGTTGGAATAAGGCTCGATACATGTATCAGTAGATTTTTGTTGGTATATGCACCAATATGTCTATGTGAACCAATAGTATACTCAATGGTATGCATGTTAGTATTAAGATCACTGGTATAAGTATTGATAAGTCCCTAGGCAAAAGCATCAGTATAGGTGTCAGTATATCCCTGGATATACCGATGCTCATACTGGCACCTATACCGACGACCATGTTTGCAGAATTTTCTTTGGGCACAATGTGTTGTCTCTTGATACAGCAACATTACCATGCTGTTGTGTAGCAAAAGACAATACACTCTACCCAGAAAAAAAATGAGTACATGTGACATGTACTCTAGTGGTTGTCGATTTACGGTTGACATGACCGACAACCAAAACATGATTTGATGAAGCAAAACACATGAACATAAAAGAGATGAGCAGAATGAACCATGTACAAAAGAAATATTCCATAATGAACCATGTACAAAAGAGATATATATTCCATAAATGAACCATGTACAAAAGTGTGGCAAGCCACTGCCATATATAAGCCAAACACAAAATGTGGCAAACCACTTCCATATAGGAACCAAATACAAAGTTGTGGCACAACACTGCCATATATGAGCCAAATACAAAATTGTGGCACATCACTACCATGCACATGCCCAGAGGGATCAAACCATCTATATCTACAGTCTTACAACAAAGCACATTCATGAAATGAGACAAATTGACATGATATTTATAAAAAACAACTAAAAAACACCGAAGCAAGTTTATAAGCTCACTTCATCATAGATGCGCCCATGAAACGATCACTGTCCCTCCAAGCCCTCCAACAACAAAACTAATCCATGACAATATCCATAAGCCTCCTTTGCTCGTGTCGGAGGATGACCCGCTGCCAACTCCTACAACAAATATGCAAAACATTAGATGAACATATATGACGTGCTTAACACAAGCAAATTCAATCATCAAAATGGTATTGTAAGACGCCGGATTGGCATTTTTAAATCTTTTTCTTTTCGTATTCCACACGAACTGAAAGGTCGTTGCGAAGAGATGTAACCATTTATAATCTAATGAAAAGACGCTTCGGCAACAACCAGAAGAATCGCCAGACTGTCTGTCTGGGCGATTATATTTTGTGGAGTTCCGTTGTGTTATGTTGGAGAATTCTGAGTAGTACTGTGTTATTTTCGCTTCTGTTTGATTATCATCAATTGTGTTTAACGCTGTTCCAGTAAGTAAGACTTGTGAGTCTGTATTACAGTAATGAATAGTTCCGGCGCTGTGTGATGAGAATGTATCAACCAGAGCATAATCGGTAAGGTTCTGGAAGAACTAGCAATAGTCTGAGTACAGATAGTAATACTGTGAGAGAACGAACCAGAGTCTGGAGATTAATTCGTATTAACAGAGATTTAAACATTAAGGTACTGTGGTGTGAGTGGTTAATTGAGAAAATCAAGTATAGGGCCTCTGATTATTCAGACCCCTTCCACTCCCAAGAACCCGAAAAGAGCTTAAACGCGTCTTTGACGGCAACGCGCGTTTAACACTGGCGCCGTCTATGGGAAAGTGGCAACAGAGTGTTGCAAATTGATTATGGAAAGGTAACCATAGATTGTGAATTGACAGTAAGGTAGAGTAGTACGCAAGTGTGGCAAAGGTGATATATGTCAGTTACTCGGTCCGACGAGTCGTATCCGAAGTACAAAGGAGACCGACAGCCTTGGGCGGTACCGAATTTGTTAAGGACACCCTCAGGAGGAAGAAGCACAGATCGTTTAGGTCCAGTCGTTGAAGAAGCGAAGCACGTTAGTAGTGATTCCGATATCATTCCGGTGGAACATACTGCAATTTCGGTAGATTCCGGTGTAATTTCGGCACAGTCTGCAGAAGATACAGTAACTTCGGGGTCTACAGGAACGCAGTGTGCAGTTGACCCGACACCGTCTGGTCAAGATTCAAACCTCTCTGAGGATAGAGGTGTGTTATCCAGAGAAACCATTGCTGGTGAAAGAATATCTTGGGTTGGGGAAAGTTCGACTAATTCTGGTGACAGTTCGGTCCCAGTTGCAGGGAATTTACAATTTTTCGTTGGCAGTGTTATACTTCCTGGTGATTCTTCATTCCGGACACCATTGTTTGGGGTAAGTGTGCCTACATTGATACCAAAGAAGAGGATAGGCTATTCGAATTGGAAATCAGTAAGAGGCTGAACGCTATTTTCAAGTCGGAAGGAGAGTAGTCTAATCATACAGAATCTGAAGGACCGGAAACACCACCTCAGAACTCAGGGGATCGTAACAGTACAACTATTAGCACCATGAGTGGACAACAACAACAAAAACAACAACAACAACAACAACCACTTCCACTCTGGCCGATTCCAACAGGAATAACTTACACCAAATTTGGTGGATTTCCAGGTGACGATCCTGATGCCCATGTACGCACCTTTGAAATAAGTTATGCAGTGCTAAACCATCCACCCGATCCGGCAAGGCCATCGTATTCCAGTCAACATTAGTTAATGAAGCAGCAAGGTGGCTCAGAGAGTATGATTTCAATCATTTTGTTACCTATGAAGCGGTAAGGGATGCGTTTTTATAGAGGTTCTGATTGAAGAAGAACCCTGCCAAAATTTTCGATTACTTGCAGAACAATAAACAGAAGCTGCACCAGACTGTGCAGGAATATGCCACCCTCTTTAGAACTCATTTGAGACAATTACAGCTGGCCCATGCCAATCTGCCGAATGATGTCATCACTCAGTGGTTTATTAATGGTTTGACTCCGCAGCTCAGACAGATTATGATCATCCGTTGTGTGGGAGCTATGACACTAGATGCGGTTATTGCAATGGCCTTGCAGCTCGAGCATAAGGTTGGAGGCTTTACCGAAGACCTAGAGTGGTTGAAAGCCAGTAAAAATATTGCAGAGGATCCGGCTAGACAGATGTACTGCACTAAGTGCAAGAATCCAGGGCATATCAGTGCCACATGTGCCCTTAATCAGATGTATTGCGCTATCTGCAATACCACCGGAACTTCCACCGAAAATTGTGCATATAATGCCAAAGTGCAAGGACCAGCAACTGTAAATGCCATTATACAAGAACCAGGACAGCCGGTCACCCACTATGTACCACCTCAGATGAGAAATAATCAGCAGCAAGGATACAGAAATTATCGGGGACAGAGGAATAAAAACTTCAATACAAATCGTTGGCAGATGGGAACATCACAGGAACGTACTTCTTTGCCACCACCTCGCTGTCATTTTTGCGGAGAGTTGGGTCACATCCGAAGATTCTGTAAAGATGCAGCCGAATATGATCAGAGGAAGAAAGAGCATCAGAATTCAATGACCAATATGGTCTATATTTCACCAGTGGAAACTCAAGCAGCAGTGATTCAAACAAGATCTGGTAAGCAGTTACAACGAGCAGTAGAAGTGTTTGAACCTGGCATCCATGAAAAAGAGAGAATGTATAACAAGGCTAGCCATTGGACCACCAAAGAGCCTATGGTGTTCCATGATCCAGTTCCGGTGACACAGATTCCCTTATCCCAGGCAGGGACACTTGAAGAAGATTCTACCCCAGTAATAGACGCATCATCATCAGAATCGATGAAGAATACAAATCAAGCAAATCAGGTATGGGATATCCTCTCTAAGGCCTCAATTACACTTCCATTAGGATAGCTACATGCTTTAGTACCAGGAGTTAGGCAGCAATTCCAGCAACAGCTTAGTCCTGGATCTCCCAGTACTCTGGTAACTGCCACAATCCAACCGGAAGTTGACTCTATGGTGGATCATGCGGTCCCCTTAATTACGGTATGGCACAAGAATCACAAAATTACTCAAGTCTTAATTGATGGTGGTTCGGGTATAAACATAGCAACTGCAGCCCTCTGTAAAAAGTTAGGGTGGATGCAAATTGAGCCTGTTCAATTTTTTGTCAGAATGGCCGACCAATCTCGAGTTCATCCGTTGGGACTCATAAGGAATATCCCGATCACCTTGCAAGGCACCACATTCAAAATGACTTTTGTAGTCTTAGAACTACGAGAATCTACCCTCGATTACAATCTTCTTTTCGGTCGCCCATGGTTGAAATAGGCTAAAGTTATACAGGATTGGTCAGCACAGGAACTAACTTTCAAAGACAACCACCGTAAATATGTTGTCAAACTGGATGCTATTCAGCCTTGTGAACTTCATGCCAGACCTTATGTAGCAGAGCCGGTCCACATGTTGGATGGCTTATCTGACGATGAAGAAGAAGCATTTCTAAAGAACAATGAAGATCTGATTTCCTTAGGTACTGTAGATCTGCAATCTATTGTAGACAACTGGAGTCTGGCAGCCTGTACGGTGGTGCGTGTGACCGAAGAAGTGGAGACAGAAGATACTGTTGCTATGGATGAAGCCGCTCTACAACAACTTTTACAGTCAGTTGACGATCCAGGCAAACCTCGTCAATTCTATGTTCCCGAAGATCAGTTAATCACCTATAATTTGGGAGATGAAATAAATCCGCGACCTGTCAAGATAAAGGAAGGATTGTCTGAGGCATTTCAAGTAGATTTGATCCAGCTTCTTCGTGAATTCTCTGATGTTTTTGCATGGGATTACCGTGATATGAAAGGTCTAGACCCTCGCATCTATCAACATCGAGTCGTGCTTAAACTAGAAGCAAAACCAATTTAACAACCTAGCTACCGTATGAATCCCAACTATGCAGCACAGGTCAAAGCAGAACTTGATCACCTATTAAACGTAGGATTCATTGTACCCATTGAGCACGCTGAATGGATTTCCCCAATCGTGATCGTACCAAAGAAAAACAAGCAGCTCCGAATATGTGTCGATTACCGGAAACTGAATGCGACCACGGTGCCTGATCCGTTTCCTCTTCCATTTCTTGACACAATGTTAGACAGAGTAGACGGACACGAGATGTACTCCTTTTTGGACGGTTATAGTGGTTATAACCAGGTCAGAATGGCTCAGCAAGATATACCAAAAACACCATTTATTACGAATTGGGGTGTTTTTGCTTGTACAGTCATGTGGTTTGGGTTAAGGAATGCTCCTAGTACCTTTCAGCATTGTATGCAGGAAATCTTTTCACCCTACCTTACTTCTTTTATGCAAGTATATCTAGATGACTTCTCTTTATTCGGTAAGATGGTAGCACACATGTATCATTTACGGTGTTGCTTTGAGAAATGTTGTGAATACCGACTCTACCTGAACCCCACCAAATCTGTCTTTGCGGTTTCTTGTGGTAAGCTCCTTGGCCATATTGTATCTACACAGGGCATACAAGTTGACCCAGACAAAGTTGCAGTCGTGTTAGAAGCACCTGTGCCTACTACGCCAAAAGAAGTGATGCGCTTCATGGGTCAGGTCAGGTGGCATTGTCGATATTTACTATGGCTTGCCCATTTGGCAATACCCCTAAATCGGCTAATAACTAGTACTCCTCGGCAGTTTGATTGGACTCCGGAATGTCAAACTGCATTTGATCATATAAAAGGATTATTAACGCAGGTTCCAATTTTACAACCTCCTGATTGGGAACCCCATTTCATGTTTTTGTAGATGTATCAGATATAACCATTGGAAGTGTTTTAATGCAGCAATCTGATAAGTGGTTTCGGCCTGTCTATTATGCAAGTCGACGGCTTGCTCCTGCTGAAAAGAATTATTCAGTGACTGAAAGAGAATGTCTTGGTTTGGTGTATTCTATAAAGAAATTTCGGCATTATTTACTATGCCGAAAATTCATCTTTCATGTAGATCATGCTGCGCTGGTGTATCTGGTTAGGCAGCAGCATTTAGGTGGTCGTTTGGCACGTTGGGTTTTATTGTTACAAGAGTTTGATTACGAAGTGATTCATCGACCCGGCACTACACATGCATTAGTAGATTTTCTCTCTTGGTTGGATTCCGGTGAAGCTTCGGTCGGTGTTGATGACACCACACCAGCAATTTATGTTACTGAAACAACTAGTGATGAATCTGCAGAACCTCCTGTGACACCGACCTACTATGATCAGTTATTAACCTTTCTTACTGATGGATGTCTTCCCCTTCAAACTTCTCCTGCTATGCGTCGAAAAATTGCAGTTTATAGTCGTAGATTCCGGTTGATTGCTGAACAGTTGTACTACATGGATCATACTGGTGCATTGCTTCATTGTATTCCACCACATGAAGTAAACTCGGTTATTGTATTGGCACATTCAATACCCTCCGGTGGACATTTTGCAGCAGATTTAATGAACCGAAAAATTCTGCAAAGTGGGCTCTGGTGGCCTACTATGTACAAAGATGTATCTCAGTTTGTGCAGCAGTGTGACAATTGTCAGCGATCTGGACAGCCTTTACAATGCCATTTCTTTCCTCTGCAGCCTGTATTACCTTTGGAACCTTTGCAGAAATGGGGTCTTGACTTTATTGGACCAATCACACCTCCAGCAATCCTTAGCAGCAATCGCTACATTCTGACATGTACAGATTATGCTACTAGATGGGCAGAAGCTTGGGCTTTATGGTCCGCTATAGCTATTTCGGTAGCAAAGTGTCTGATGAAGGACGTATTCCCACGATATGGATTACCTTTGGAACTTGTAACAGATCAAGGAACACACTTTGCTAACAGTTTAATTCGAGTGTTAACACATACTTTTCAAATTCTGCATAAATTCAGTTCACCGTATTATCCTTGTGCTAATGGCTTAGCTGAAAGTACCAACAAGACCTTGCTGAGTATGCTTCGAAAATTGATTGTGGAATCACCAGAAAGATGGGATCAGTTACTACCTGCAGTATTATGGGCATACCGAACTACATACAAAGTAGCAACCGGACTGACTCCTTTCAAGCTGGCTTATGGGCTAGAAGCGATAGCACCAATGGAAATTGTAGTACCCAGCTTGCGCGTGGCTATCACTCAAAAACTGTTGCCAGAGGACTCTTTATCATTTCGGTTTGATACACTCAGAGACTTGGATGAACATCGCTGGGAAAGTTTTTTGACCCTTCAAGAAGTTCAGTTACGGCAAGCTCGTACCCATGATAGATATCTCAAAACTCCAGTTTTTACGGTGGGACAGCTTGTGTTATTTTACAATGCTAAATCAAATCGTGCGGCTGGAAAATTCAAATTACGATGGTTCGGTCCTTACCGAATTAGTGAACAAGTGGGCCCAACTACTTTTCGGTTGACTACCTTGATCGGAATTCCTCTTCCTAAAGTGTTAAATGGTTCAAAGTTGCGGCCGTATCATCAAGCACCTGATTCGCACTGAACTGTTCTGCGGTTGCCCGCGTATTTTTTTTCCTTTTTTTTCTTTTCTTTTCTTTTCCTTTTTTAGTTTTGCGTGTTAGTTGAATAAAGACCATAAACTCCTCGTTTTGCTACATAATCATGAATAATCGCCACCTTTTGTTATTGATTCTCCTCATGCATGCACACCGTAGTTATGAAGGTTATCATCTCAACATCGCGCGATGATTAGCATTTTTGATAGCCTCCCGCTGCCAAGTATCTACTTAATCTTCTTCTTTCCGCTGTTAATCGCTATTGTGTCTGTGTGTTCTGTGTGCTTTTGGTTTTCTGTAATCACTGTGTATTCGTGCTACTTCGCGTGCACATCATGGAAGCTTTAGCAAACTTTGCTACCTTCCGTGACGGACTTCCTCAGGACGTAAGTGAATTCTTGCGGGTCCGAGGTTTGTCCAACTTTGCTAAATTGCCCTGGCATTCAGTGGAGTGCCATCCATATTATGCTTAGATTATCGCTGCTATTGCCGCCACACCTGCTACGGAGCAGAGTTGGCCTATTACGTGTTTCCCCTCTCGTGTCGTAATCACCCTACAGTCATTTGCTGCCGCTTTTCGACTCTCTCCGGAAGGACGAGAGAATGGTCCCAACCTTCCAATCGCTACGATGAATCAATTGTTTCCCAGGCACTCTTCGAATGAGTATGCCATACTCTGTCGCCCTGAGCCTGAACGAACAGCTTTGCAATTTCTAGTAGCCATACTGAACTTACAGAAACGAACTTATGGGATTTCTCACCCATTCTACTCGGTGATTGATATGGCTGCTAGAGAGCCTATCAATTTTGCTTCTTACTATTTCCGGCGCATTCACCGTGAATGCGTTACGATCATTAAACATGTTAACAAAGGTGATCTCCCACGATCACGTCTTCCCCACATACTGACATTTCTCTTTCCGGCCCTCCAAGCAGCGCAACCACCTCCAAGAGCTCCAATCTTATATCAAGAGGAATCTACTCAAATACTTGAAGACGACGAAGAAGATGATGAAGAAATCTTCCAGCTCCTCCGCCAAAAACGCATACGGATCAGTTCTTCTGAGAGTCAAATACAAGGCTCTGCCGCTGGAAATAACGCAGACAAAAATGAAGAAGAGATTTTCCACGACACTGCCACCTCAATTCACCATGATTCGTCCGCTCAGTCTTCTCCAAACCAGCAACGAGATCAATGCCGATTCTGAAGACAAATCTTCTAAGGAAGAATCTCAGCAGAAGTCCCAACAAGATGTGCAAGAAGATACGCAGGTTATTGTTGCAGAAGTTTTGGCACAATTGATTGCGGCAGTAGATTCTGCAGTTGCCCAACCTCAAGTGACTTCGCAGCAACTTAATGAAAAATTGTTGGTGGCTAACAATCTGCAACCCACTCCTCCACCCATACCTCCACTTAAACCCATTGTCCCCATTCCACCTATTGTACCTGCCGCTTCATCCTCCTCACCCAATTACTCTCCACCGGATTCCACTCATCTCTTGACAGCCTCTTCATCCCAGCACATTCCTCCAATCCCCATGTTTACCGAATTAGAATCAATGGGCCGAATGCTCATCCAGTTTTCCCAACAACTCCCATTGCAACTCAGAATGGTTACTGAGAATATTCGTCAGGAATTGCAGCATAAGGTTGATACCCTTGAAGCAGATATTACTCCATTACAGGAAGAAATCGATGCAGTAAAAGCAGAAAATCATGCTCTGCACCTACAGATTCAACAGCTCCAGGCCAGACTTGCCGAATAGGAATCATTAATTAGTCAAAGAGATGCTGCATTAGCTGAGATTCAAGTTAAAGATGATTTATTAAGTGTTGTCGATGCTGAAATTGTCCACTTAACACAGTTAGTACAGGATAAGGAGGATGCACGAGCTGCCCTTGGAAATTGATTGGCCGAAACACGAGTTCAACTTGATGAAGCATTGCAGACAGGAAAAGAGATGGCGGATTTAGCCAAACAGACAAATAGAGAACTTCAACTTGCTAATGATAATTTGTTTGAATCACATTCTGCTCTTAAAAACCAGATGACATTGGTCGCTCAGCTCTAGAAAGAGGTTCCAGCGATTCGAAGAGAGCGAGATGCTTATTTTCAAACCATCCAATTTCAGAATCAAGAACTGGAGAGAAGAGAAAGGCAACTTGGAGCTCAAGCAGAATGTTTATCACGAATAGATCAACAGATTGCCGATATGAAATTGAGCCTTGACGTAGCACTAGCAAATGACTTTTACATGTAGGAAGCGTTTTTGTAGACACAGGCGGAAATATTAATGAGCCAAGTAATTTCTTTAAGTTCTGTCCGTACTGATACGCAACTAGTAGAACCAGACATTCTAAAGAAAATGTTGGATAGCCTCAAGTAGAAAATTGCTAGAACATTTAAGTTAGCCCGAACAATGTATCTTCAGGGTATAGTAGAAGAGCGATAAAATTTTGTATCTCTACGGGTTCAAGTCCACCGTGCGTGCCAGTGTAAGCCGCTAGATTGGCATTTGTAAATCTTTTTCTTTTCGTATTCCGCACGAATCGAAAGGTCGCTGCGAAGAGATGTAACCATTTATAATCTAATGAAAGGACGCTTCGGCAACAACCAAAAGAATCGCCAGACTGTCTGTCTGGGCGTTTACATTCTGTGGAGTTCCGTTGTGTTATGTTGGAGAATTCTGAGTAGTACTGTGTTATTTTCACTTCTGTTTGATTATCGTCAATTGTGTTTAACGTTGTTCCAGTAAGTAAGACTTGTGAGTCTATATTACGGTAATGAATAGTTCCGGCGCTGTGTGATGAGAACGTATCAACCAGAGCATAATCGGTAAGGTTGTGGAAGAACTAGCATAGTCTGAGTACAGATAGTAATACGGTGAGAGAACGAACCAGAGTCTAGAGATTAATTCGTATTAACAGAGATTTAAACATTAAGGTACTGTGGTGTGACTGGTTAATTGGGAAAATCAAGTATAGGGCCTCTGATTATTCAAACCCCTTCCACTCCCAAGAACCCGAAAAGAGCTTAAACATGTCTCTGACGGCAACGCGCGTTTAACAGTACTTATAAACTCATGATGCATAGTGTGGTACACACCACTACCCAAATGTGATGCTCCAATCGTATCTAGATATGTGGCTACCACATCTTGCTACTGATGATATCAGTCAGGAGTATATTGTTGCTCATCACAGATCATATCCCACTCCTCAGCGTCTAACCATATAGGCTTTGATAAACTTGCTCTGAAAGCATCAGAAGCCTTTGATCATCGATGGGACATCACCTCGTGCACCGTGTGTTGAAGCCAATCTAAGCTAATAACAAGGTGCCTAGGTGTTGGCCAATACTCATGACAGATTGACTCCGTGATGTAATTTTTCCGATCTTTGTCCCATTCACTCCATTTCACCATGATAGTGTCCAAACTGTATGGAGCATAGCTATTGTATGCACTGATGCATGGTCTTTCTGGCCGCATCCATCACTGACACTCCATCATGTATACGATATACCTTGGGATCATCATGGTCATGAGCATCCCAAGGTGTACATGGTGTACTATGTGGCATACCTACATCTGAGGTACTCGCTCTAGGAGTAGAAGTGAGAGACACAACATCTGTCGCACTACCTCCACAACCCGCCTCCTCCAAAGCCACCTGTAGATCCACCTTTGGAACCTGCTCCTCTACAGCATGACCTTGACGGATGCGACAAACGAGACGGGCTAGCACCTATATCGCACATTGGTGTGGAATGCATATATGGATTGTGGGAGCCAATAGGGGATGCCTGAGAGGGTTGTCATGGTAGAGTCATAAAGCCAAGAGTACCTCCGGTGGGAGTAGTCCCACCAAAAGGAGTACCTCTGGCCTGAGTAGTCTTGCCAAAGGGAGTACCTCGAGTGAGAGTCAAAAGTAGAAGTATTTTTGTTGATTCGTGCGATCCGAAAGTGTCATCCATGGGACCATAGTGCACCATATTTAGAATACTCCCAATCACACCCCTTTACAAGTTCCTCCTCTTCTTCAGAGATATCATCACCCACTACCTTTGCTTATGAAACGACTCTATCTAGCCATCTTCTTGTTCGAAAGGATGTAAGACATCAAATACCTTTTGGAAGAGACAAAAAGCGAGTGGAATGATTCTTTCAAAACTAAGCTCTTTCCTTTGCATTTGTCTCCCTGGCAAGCTCATACCTCTCCAACCATTTTTGCATAGGCTCAGAGTTAACGATGCAAAAATTCATTGCTTTCTCTCTGAAAGCTACATCCATGTTTCTTTGCATCCCTTTACCTTGAGGTTCATCACTTATGAGATGAACATCTTCATCATTGCTCCATAAGCAAGGCTTTCTGGGTTTGACATGTGTAGAAATTCTGTGAGGAATACAAGAGACTCTTGTATGAGCCACCCCTCTACCATGCTACTCTCTGGGCATGCAATGGTGGGATGTTATACTTGACCAAACATACAGGCCATGTGCACCATGAGGAGCTACGTAAACCAAATGGATTCACTCCATCCATAGCTAGGCCTATACTTATGTCCTGAGGCTCTCTAGCAAACTCTGGCCACTCACTATCTATGTGTTTCCAAGCATCATAATCAGCAAGCACTCGCATTACACCATCTATAGAACTCCTCTTTACATGCCATGACATTAATTGAGCTATGGATTTCCATCATAACATGCTCTTAATTCTTGGAATGATAGCAAAGTGGCAAAGAACCTTTGGGGTGGATTGCTTCGCCCACAAGGTCTTCTCTAAAACTGTTGGCTCCACACTTTGGACATATGTGGAGATGCTCATACAATCTCTCTCTCTCTCTCTCTCTCTCTCTTGTCACTTTATTTCACCATTTTTGTCTCATCTTGAAGCAATTAGGCATAATTTTGTATATCTACATACATACAACTTCATATCTATGTAAGAGCTTCAAACAAAAATTTTGTTTCATCTATTTATCTTTTTGAGTGATATTTTTTAATTATTTATTTTATATGCACACATACATAGATACACCCACGCACATAGATACACACATACACACATACACACATACATACTAGCACATAGACACATACACACACATATAGATACATACATACATACATACATACATATATACATACATGCACATATACATACATACATACATACATACATACATACATGCATGCATGCATACATGCATACATACATACATACATACATACATTCATACATACATACATACATACATACATACATACATACATACATACATTCATGCATGCATGTATGCATGCATGCATACATACATACATACATACATACATACATACATACATACATACATACATACATATATACATATACATACATATACTTATATAAATACATATATATACACACACATTCATACACATCTACAATCACACACATACATGCATACATACACACACATACATACATACACCCACATAGATACATACACACACACACTCATACATACATACACACACACATGCACTCACCAACATACATACATACACACACATACATACATACATTCATACATACATACATACATACATACATACATACATACATACATACATACATACATACATACATGCATACATACATGCATACATACATGCATGCATACATACATGCATACATACATACATACATACATACATACATACATACATACATACATACATACATACATACATACGTACGTACACACACAGGCAAACACATATACATACACACACACACACATATATACATATATATATATATATATATATATATATATATATATATATATATATATATATATATATATATAGAGAGAGAGAGAGAGAGAGAGAGAGAGATTCATACACACATACACTCACATACATGCACACATGCACATATACATACACATACATACAGACATGCACATATACATACACATACATGCACATACACATACACATACACATACACATACACATACACATACACATGCACATACACATGCACATACACATACACATACATAGACACATACATAGACACATACACATGCACATGCACATGCACATGCACATGCACATGCACATGCACATGCACATGCACATGCACGTGCACATACACATACACATACACAAATGCACATACATGCACACACACACAAATGCACATATATGCACACACATACATGCACACACATACATACACACACATACACACATACAAATATACACATGCACACATACAAACATAGACACATACACACACATACACATTCACATAGGTACATATATACATATGCATACATACATAGACACACATACATATACACACAAGTACATGTATATATAGATATACATGTTAGATATACTCAATACTCCACCATCAAGTGACCACAAATGATTCATGGTGCTCTAAGTTGTAAGGCCCCCATTATGAGGAGAAGCCATTGACAAAGCCTTAACATTTTTGGAACCCTAACATCCAAGTTAGATGAGGTCCATGTGTAATCATTGATTGTAATAGATGGTCTTTGTGAGCCTAGCCATTAAGCTAGGTAGGCCATAAACTTCCAGGCCATTGGGTTTTCATTCAAGGAAAAAATAAAAGGCCTTGTGGCACTGCACATTTTCCACATAGAAGCTTAATGGGGGGAGTGCAAAGGGGTCTTGCCCCCTTCTGCGGGGTTTGGGGGGGCCTATCCCCCTAGTCCATACAACTGATACTGTAGGACTTCTAGTCATGGAGATATTATCAGATTTTATATTTTTTAGACTATTTTGTATTTGTGGACTATGTTTATCTACACAGGCCCCCATGTAAAAGCTATATAAGCATGGCCCATGTTGAGCTTTACACAACATTGCACACTAGTAAGCCATCCATTTAGAGTTCATTTAGATTTCCATCTAAGCTCCACAGCATGAGTGCATGGGTGGACAAAACCATTTTTTTAGCTGCATTATTCTTGGAAATTTTAGAACTTGACTTCTCTATATCTCAGTCTACATCTATCTTTGTCTTTTTGTTCTCTCAACTCTATCTACTAGTCTATTCCACTGTGCTGTTATTTTCTTAGATAGTATCAAAGCTCAAGAGGGTGTGAGTGGTGTACAAGCAAAAATGAAGAGGTTGTAGAGCCTTCAATGAAAAAATAGAGAAGATGTGAAGTGGTGCATTATCATCTATGATTGGGAATCAAGTTCAATAGGAGTTGGTGGAGTGCAAGGAGTAGCAATGATGCCAATCATCCCAACATCATAGATACGACCACTAGCCTTGATGGAAGGTAGGCTTGATGGTATGAATTACACCCTGTGGACATTCAGAACCACGATCCTTGATTCATATGAGCTTCTTGAGATTGTTCTCGAGAATGATCGTGAGCCCCAAGTAACACCCGTGTGGAGAATGAGTTCTCCTATGCACAATGGAAGTGTGTAGTGAGCCCTTGTATGTCCAGCACTTGGACAAACAACTGCACCTTAGATAGCTTGTTGCTCTTAATACAAAACTCAAATGGACTTGAGCCTTTAGTCAATCAAAGTACACAAAGAGAGATTTCTAACAAGCTATAAATAACCTAATTTGGACAAGTTTTGATTAGGAAACACAACTGATAAAGATGAACTACCTATCCACACAGGTATGTTAAAGAACTGAGCTTCACTCTCGGATTGATAACTCTCTGAATATATATCTTTTGAGAAAGATATTTGGTACAGACAAATTAGATACAGATAGCTTTCTAAAAAGCTAAAAAACAAGTAGTTTGGATGAGTTTTGGTCAGGAAACGCAACTAACCAAAATAGACCACCTGCACACATAAGTACACTATAAAACTAGACTTTACTCTCTGATATATATCTCATAGAATATGAACAATCTGAATGAGATATTTGGGATTATGAAAGTAGATTCCACGAGCTTTCCAATAAGACAAAAATCACGCAATTTGGATATGTTTTGAATGTGAAGCTAAATCGACCAAAATAGACTACCTATCTACATAGATATACTAAAAAACTGGACTTCACTCTTTCACGGATATCTCACAAAGTACATAAGCTTTCAAAGAGATATTTGGCATGCAGAAAGTAAACGAGATAAGCTTTCCAATGAATATTTAAATGTAGAAAATGGTTACATATGAACTGAGATATGAGCTCCATAACAGAGCTATGTACAAACTGACGTGCGGCTGGAAGGAGTCTAAGGGAAGACAAAAATGACAAAATGGCTAGATCCGACTACTGGGAGCTCTTGCCTCTTTCTCTCCTTGTTTTGAATGTGCTCCCACTTCACTTTTATAACCAGTGATCATGTGAAGAAGTTTGTGCCTCCTTCTTAACTCACCACTTTCTCCACTACATGCTACTAACTACAAGGCAAGATATTGTATCTCTTACTCATCATGAATTTTGACTAGACTTTTTCTTTTATTATTTTTTCCTTTTTTCCTCTACTTTTCCTTTATCTTTATATTTGGTAAATTTATCCAAGCATGGCTCATATGGAAATGAGCTTGCACATGTATCTTCAACACTCCCGCTCAAGCTCATTTGGCAGTTATCTTCAACCATGTCCTTACAATTTATCACATCCTTCAAACCTTTGAGTTTAGAAGCATCCAAGAACTTTGTAAACATATCTGCAACCTGCTCTTTGGTTTTGATGAACTTTATCTGCACATCTTTGCTCAACACCTTCTCCCTTACATAATGGTAGTGGACCTCTATGTGCTTGCTCCTTGCATGAAACATAGGATTGCTTGCCAAGTAAATACTTGACATGTTATCACCGTATATAGGGATGGTTCCAACTTACACTCCAAGATCAGCCAAAAGCTTTTTAATCCACATTTCTTCACATGTGGCAAACGCTAATCCTCTATATTCAACCTCCATAGATGAAAGTGCAACAGTGGGTTGTTTCTTTGAGCTCCATGTGATAGGTTTGCTTCCTATCATGAACACATAACCTGAGGTTGATCTTCTATCTTCCTTTGAACCTACCCAATCAGCATCACTAAAGCCTTTGACCTGCAGTTCTTCATCAAACTTGTAAAATAAAGCATGATTAATTGTATGCTTTATGTATCTCAACACTACCTTGGCTGAATTTAAGTGTTCACTTATCGGGGCTTGCATAAACTGAGAAGTACACCAACAACATAAGACAAAACAGGTCTTGTAATGTTTGCATAGATCAATGATCCTACAATGCTTATGTATGTCGTTACATCTTCTAATGGTTCTCCATCATTTGAACAAATCTTTGTATTTGTGTCCATGGGTTGAGTGGTTTGCATTCACTCATTCCAAATCTGAAAAGAACATCCAACAAGTACTTCCTTTGCATCAAGTAGATGCTACTCTTTCCATAAACAACTTCAATTCCTAAAAAATATTTCAGCTCTCCAAGATCTGAAATTTTAAACTCCTTACCAAGCTTCCTTTTGATATCTTTAATCCCTGTAACATCATTTCCTGTTATGATGAGATCATCGACATATATGCAAATATATACCTCTCTATTTTCTTCCATCTTCATGTATAACAAAGGATATGCGCTACTTGGGTTGTATCCACACTTAATTAGATACTTTACCAATCTCTAATTCCATGGTCTTGGTGCTTGTTTCAAGCCATAAAGTGCCTTGTTCAACCTGCAAACAAAATCTGGATGGTTTTCATCTTCAAATCCAACCGGTTGACTCATGTATACCTCTTCTTGTAGTTCTCCATTAAGAAAAGCATTTTTGATGTCGAGTTGATATAATGGCCATCTCCTTGAAGCCCCAATTGTTATTAAGGTTCTGATAGTTCCCATCAACAGGGCTGAAAACTTCATCATAATCTATGCCTTGTGTTTGTTTAAATCCTTTGGCAACTAATCTAGATTTATATCTAGCTAGTCAACCATCAGCATTCCTCTTTACTTTAAACACTCATTTGTTTGGAACAATCTTCATACCTTCTTTCTTTGGCACTAGCTCCCATGTGTGATTATCTTTGAGAGCTTTGATCTCCTCTTTCATAGCTTGCTTCCATTCCTTTTGTGCGCAAGCTTCTTCATATGTCTCAGGCTCTTTGTCTTTGATAACCTACATTATATATACAAAATGTGTTGCCATAAAACTATCATAACTCAACCTTTGAGTTGGATACCTTGTCCTTGAATATCTTCTTTCATTGCCTTTAGAAAGTCGCTTCTTTAACCTATTCAACTTTACCATCAGAGTGATTACCTCTTCATACTCTTCTTCACTTGCATCTACCTCATTGTTTGGAGCAGCACTTGCTTCTTCGACTCTACTATGAGCTGAATTTGGAGACAAAGAATGACTCCCCCTCCATGTTGAACATTCTTCATTGGATGTAGATGCCTCTGGACCTGAAAGCTTTGTGCTTGATTGTTGAAGTTCTCTTTGATTTGTTCCTGCATAATCATCACAATCTTCTTCAAGAATCTTTTCCTTTCCTTTATCTTCATACCATGGTCTTAGTTCGTCAAAGACCACATCTCGCGAGACTCTTAATTCCTTTGTTCTAGGGTTGTAACACTTGTATCCTTTTTGCTCCATCGAGTAGCCGATGAAAATGCAATTTTTTTATCTTGGTTCCATCTTTGTTCTAACTTCTTGTGGAATGTGAATAAAGAAAACACATCCAAACACTTTGAGGTGTGTAAGATCAAGTTTCTTACCGGAATATACCTCTTCTGGAGTCAAGTGATGTATTCATGATGTTGTGCACCTATTCATTGTTGATATATTTAGGTAGTGATGTGTGTGAACACTCTAGGACCACCGGGGCACTTTTTTCCCTCTTTAGGAGGTTTTTTTCCCACGACTTGTATATACGCCTATTGCCCTAATGGGCTACTTATCTTTGTACATTCTCTAGTAATACATTAAGTCTTGTGTGTTGTGCTCCAAGCTTCTTCTTCTTCCTTGTGTTGTTCGCGTGCTTCCGCAGACATCTAACTCCAACAGTTGGTATCAGAGCAGGTTGTCGCTTCTTCTAGGGTGCCGTCGACACTCCTCCGTTTGCAGTTTCAGATTCGCACGAAATTTGGTGAGCATACTCAAGGTGTTTCCGAGATCAAAACAGCTTTGCTATGTGGTGCCAAAATCGCGATCTGAGCTCGTTTCGACTTCCGAACGCACTATCGCAGCGCTTGTGCAGGCTATTTCGTCCTTTTGTGCCAAAGGTATATACCACTTTCTGTTCGCCAATTTAAGCGTCTCAAAGTCTGCTACAGGTCTAGCAGAACTCGTCTGGGTAGTTCCGTTCAACTTTTTGAGATACAGTCAATTTTTTGCATCAAGGTATTTTAGTCATCGGCCATGGCTGAAAGCAGTGATGAAAAACGTATGTTGGCTGTTAAGGATAAGTTGGATGGTACCAACTACCCATTATGGGCTTATATGATGCAACATGTACTAGTTGCAAAAGGATTGTGGAACATTGTGCAGGGTGTTGAAAGACGTCGTGTTACACCTGTAACGACAGGTACTGCAAATACAGGTGTTGAAGCTGATGAAGATGGTGTCGAAGATGATATTCCGCAGATTCCTGTTCGTGCTGCTGTTTCTGTTGCACCTACTGTAGAGCAGATTCGTTGGGATGGCAGAGATGCACAGGCACATGCATTGATAGCTTTGTCTGTCAAACGTGCCATTATTCCTCACATTCGCTCTTGTAGAACAGCAAAGGATGCTTGGGATACACTTACCACTTTGTACCAGGCTAGGAATGAGGCTCGTGTTGCTTACCTCTGAAAACAGTTGGAGAGTGAGCACATGAATGAAGGTGATTCTATGGACAGTTTTCTTACAAAGATCAAAGACCTGAAGGAACAATTGATTTCTGTTGATGAGGTTATACCAGATAGCTCACTTGTGCATACCGTTCTGAATGGTCTTCCTGATTCATATCAGAGTTTTGCCTCTACTCTTCTGTTGATGATGAAAGGCAATCCGAATGCCTTGTCATTTGAGGAATTAGTCTCTGTTCTGTTGCAGGAAGATCATTCCAGGCAGAACAGGTCCATTATGCGTGTTGCAGATCAAGCTTTCCTGGCTAGTTAGAAGGGCAAAGGAAAATGGAGCTCTTCTACTAGTAAGCAGAAATCTGCAAATGCTGCACAATCGAAGAACCAGGATAAAGATGAGAAGAAATCAGAAAAGCAGAAATTGTTCTGCAAGTACTGTAAAGGAAATGATCATATTATAAAGAACTGTCCAAAATTGGCTGCTAAAGAGGCAAAGAAGAAAGAGGCTGGAATGGTTGTTGCAGAGGCCTCTACACCAAAAACAGAGTCTGCAAATCTTGTGCAGGAAGAAGAATGGGCGTTTACTACTGTCTGCAGTTTTGACCCATCTTCTCATGATCAGTGCATGTCTGCAGTAGACTCCGATGTTTGGTACTTTGACAGTGGGGCGACCAAACATATTACCTCGCAGCGCAGTTTCTTCTCTTCACTCAAGCCTGCCCCTACAGGGAATACTGTCACATGCGCCAATAACTCCTCTTATCTTGTTATGGGAGTTGGTAAGATCATTCTGACTACTGTTGATGGTAGTTCTTTCACTTTGTCAGATGCTTTATTTGTGCCAGGGATCAAAAAGAACCTGTTATCAGTTTCTACATTAGCCAAGATTGGCTTGGTTGTGAAATTTGTTGGTGATAGGTGTACAATCCATGATCTCTCAAATGGCGATGTGATTATTGCTTCTGGCATTTTATGTCGTGGGCTGTATAAGCTCATAGACTATGAAAGATCTATGAATGATTCGGCATGTGCAGTTCATGATTCTCAGGCTATGTCAGATGCAAAGCTTTGGCATGCACGCTTTGGTCATCTGAATTTTGCTAGTTTGTTATGCCTGCAGAAATCTGAAATGGTGTCCTCTTTGCCCAAACTTGAGGCACCTGGAAAACATGTTTGTGAAGGCTGTATTTTGGGCAAAATGCAGCGTTCTTCCTTTCCAAAAGATGGTTCAGTTCGGGCTATGCAGAAATTGCAGCTTGTACATAGTGATGTTTGTGGTCCTATGTAGACACCCTCTTTTGGAAATTACCTTTACTTCGTGACTTTCATTGATGATTTTTCCAGGCATGCATGGGTATATCCACTCAAAGCAAAGTCCGAAGTGTTCATTCATGGTGCTTCAAACAATTTTTGGTTTTGGCTGAAAATCTGTTAGCATGTAAAATGGGCACCCTCCGTTCTGATCGAGGGGGGGAATATATGTCTTCAAATTTTAATGCATTTCTGGCTAAACGTGGGATAAAACACCAGTGTACAGTGCCGTATACACCTCAACAGAATGGATTTGCTGAACGAAAGAACAGGTCACTCATGGAGATGGCGAGGTGCATGGTCAAAAGTCAGGCTTTACCACATAGTTTCTGGCTTGAGGATGTCATGTGTGCAGCATATGTACTGAACAGGTGTCCCACTAAAGCGTTGCAATCTATCACTCCATATGAGGCTTGGCATGACCGCAAGCCATCTGTTGCTCATCTGCGTGTTTTTGGTTGTTTGGCATATGCATTAGTGCCTGAACAACATCGCAGAAAATTAGATGATAAGGCAGTAAAATGTATTTTTGTTGGGTACAGTTCTGAAAGTAAGGGCTATCGTCTGTATCATCCACAGACTAAACACATTCTAGTTAGCCGTGATGTTGTCTTTGTGGAAGATGCTATTCAGCCATTGCTTTCATGTACTAAAGAGACATCTTCTAGCTCCAAAGACATGTATGATACTTTGATGCCTCTTTTTACAGGTGGACAGGCTAGTGCTGGTCCTAATGAGGCAACTTCTCAGCCTTTGCAGGTTTCATATGATGATGCAGATCATTCCATTTCTGATGTAGATTTACATTATGCACTTGTTGATGAGAGAGCTGATATTGAGCAGGCAAAAACTATGCCAAAATGGCTGGTGTAGACTTTGCATGACAGCAAATTAGATGCACCTTTGTCATATCGTACTCGTTCAGGCTCTCATAGTACCTCCTTTGCATCAGATTGCTATGCTATGGCTGCATCTAGTCTCTGTGATGAGAATGAGCCTGTTTCTTTTGATGAAGCACAAAATTCAGAAAATTGGATGGCTGCTATGCAATCTGAATATGATGCTATAATGAAGAATGGTACATGGTCTTTATGTGACTTGCCGCCTGGCAAGAAGGCCATTGGCACTAAGTGGGTATACAAGCTGAAGCGTAAACCTGATGGTACAGTTGACAGGTATAAGGCTAGGCTTGTTGCAAAGGGTTATGCACACGAAAGAGGCATTGATTTTGATGAGACCTTTGCACCTACATGCCGTATGACTACTGTTCGGAGCATTTGTGCACTTGCAGCCCATCATGGTTGGAATGTACATCAGTTGGACATTAAAATAGCATTTCTGAATGGTGACTTGCATGAAGAAGTGTATGTTTTTCAGCCTCGTGACTTTGTGCAGAAAGGGCATGAAAACCAGGTTTGCAGGTTAAAAAAGGCATTATATGGTTTAAAGCAAGCACCACGTGCTTGGCATGAGAAGATACATGCCTATCTGATTGCACATGGTTTTGAGAACAGTCCAACTGAAAGCACCTTATATGTTAAACGTGCTAATGATGTGCTTCTGATCATTGTTGTCTATGTTGATGACATGCTGCTTACTGGTCCTATTGAGACACATATTGCTGATTTTAATGCTGATTTTCATGCCTCATTTGAGATGTCTGATTTGGGGCATTTGCATCACTATTTGGGCATTCAGTTTATGCACGTTGATGGTGGAATGGCTTTGTGTCAAACGAAATATATTGACACATTATTGCAGTGTTTTGGCCTTGAAGACTGTAAGCCTATTGCCACTCCTATGGAGACAGGTTTACGATTGAGTCTTCATGATGCTGGAGATGCATTTGATGTTGTTCTCTATCAACAGGCTGTTGGATGCTTGATTTACTTATGCATTACTCGGCCAGATATTCAGTTTGTTGTCTCATAGATGAGCAGGTTTATGCATTGCCCACGAGTCACGCATTGGAAAGCGGTTAAGCGCATCTTTCGCTACTTGAGTGGTACTGGGCTACTTGGGTTGTTTTATCCCAAGGGGGGATCACTACCGCCAGATTTGCATGCTTTTTCTGACTCAGATTGGGCTGGTTGCTATGACACTCATGTGTCCACCAGTGGTTTTTGCTTCATGCTTGGTAGCTCATGTATATCTTGGTTGAGCAAGAAGCAACCTATTGTGGCCACTTCCAGTTGTGAGGCTGAGTATAGGGCAGCTTTCACAGCGACTGTTGAGTGTGTGTGGCTCAGAAGCCTTATGGTTGATTTGGGTGTTGGCCAGTCTTCTGCCACCACCATCTTCAATGACAGTCAGAGCGCATTGGCAGTTGCGAGGAACCCTGTGTTCCATGCTCGCACTAAGCACATTGAGGTGCATTATCACTATGTCAGGGAGAGGTTCTCTGCTGGGGAGATCAGCTTGGCATATGTGCCCACGCAAGAGAACATTGTAGACCTTTTCACGAAGGCTCTGCCTAGGGAGAAGTTTGAAGCTTTCCGCAAAGCTTTGGGCTTACTTCCTTTTGTGGAGTGATTTCCACATAGCTCGGCACTTCCTTATACATGAGTGCAAGCTCCTTGTTCACCGCATCACTCCCAGGGGGAATTTGTTGATATATTTAGGTAGTGATGTGTGTGAACACTCTAGGACCGCCGGGGTACTTTTTTCCCTCTTTAGGAGGTTTTTTTCCCCCGGCTTGTATATACGCCTATTGCCCTAATGGGCTACTTATCTTTGTACATTCTCTAGTAATACATTCAGTCTTGTGTGTTGTGCTCCAAGCTTCTTCTTCTTCCTTGTGTTGTTCGCGTGCTTCCGCAGACGTCTAACTCCAACATTCATCAAGTAAATGACGGTTGTGCTAGCCTCAGTCCAATAGTACAATGGTACCTTCATCTTGTTGAGCATGCATCTTGCAATTTCAGCAATTTGCCTATTTTTCCTCTCAGCTACCTCATTTTGTTGTGGTGTATACCTACAAGTGAATTGCCTTTTGATTCCATTCTCTTGTAGAAAATCGGAAAATTCTTTGGAGAAGTATTGTCCTCCACGGTCGGACGTTAAGGTTTAGATAGAGCTTCCTGTTTCTTTTTCAACTTCAACTTTGAATCTTTTGAATATAGAAAACACCTCTGATTTTTGCTTCATACAAAACAGCCATACCTCTCTTGAGTGATCATCAATGAAGGTGACAAAAAATCTATTACCAGCCATTGATGCCTCTTGGGTTGGTCCCCATACATCCGTATGTATCAAGTCCAAGACATTTTGAGCCACATAATTGCTCTTCTTGAATGGCTGCCTCGTTTGCTTTCCTAGTTGACAAGCTTCACATAACTCATGTAGTCCAATGCTATTAAATTTTGGAAGACCTCTTACCACTTCATGTTTGCTCATGTCCTTCAGCTTTGGAATGTTGATGTGTCCTATTCTTTTGTGCCATAAGTCCAGCTCTGAAATCTTCTTGTTCCCACATTGAATATACATGACCTTTCCATGTGGATGTTGGACGTCCAAAGTGAACATCCTTCCTTCTCTTCTACCTTGAGCAATGAACTTGAAGCCTTCATTTGGATTCTTTATGAAGCACCCATTCTCATTGAATATGACATGAATACCTTTCTCTACCATTTGTCCTACTGAAATCAAGTTCTTTGAAATTGTAGGAACATGAAGAACATTAGATAGTACCTTTGCTCTACTTGTATCTCCAAGCCTTATATCTCCAATATGTTCAATCATGTGTTGAGTATCATCACCTGTTTCAACACATCCTTTTCCACTTGGTACCTGTAGATTAGTGAACAAACTTCCTTGGCATGACATATGGTTACTACAACCTAAATCAATTTACCACTTTTTGTCATCTTCACAAGAGCTTCTATACTCATGTCTCATTGCAAGTAGTGTGTCCTTGCTTCCTTCACTTGAGGTGCTTGCATAGTTGCTTTGGTTCCTTTGATTGCCTCCATTTGGTCTTCCATTCTTCAGCCAACAATCACTAGCATAGTGTCCTACTTTACCACAATGATAGCATGTTATACCTTTATGAGAGTTGTAGGAGCCTCAACCTCTTCCTCTACTTCTACCTCGACCTCTTCCTTGTGTGTTGGCATTTGATGCATCCTTGTTGTCTTCCAAATTGTTTTGACTATAGTTGGAGTGGTTGTGACCTCTTCCTTTTCCTCTTGAGCCTCCTCTTGAGTTTGTTCCTTTACCTCGACCTGCATATAACATTTGGTTGTGGCTGTCCTTTCCTTTGGGACCACCGAAGCTAAGCTCTTCTATGACAAGATGAGGGATTAGTTGTTCAAAACATGTGCATCTTTCAAGTTAATGAAAGTTATAAAAGGCTTCCATCTTTCATCTTCTCTCAAGCCATTGAGATTATAACACACAAGATCTTCGTCTTCAACCATTGTGCCAATAGAAGTTAAAGCATCGCTTAGCTCCTTAATCTTCAAAGTATATTCAGTTATGGATTGACTCAAACTTTTCTTGATTGTGTTCAACTCATTCTTGAGTTGAAGTTTCCTAGCTTTGGTATTTGTTGATACGTCCTTTCAAGAGCTTCCCAAGCATGCTTAGCTTTCTCTAGATGTTGAATATGCCCTAGCATGGCATTAGTAATGACTTGCAAAATAAGGAACATGACTCTCCTATTCCTCTTCCCATTCTTTTGCTTGCCTCCTTTGGACTTCGGTGGCCATAGCTTGATTGATTTGAGGTTGAGCATCATCGGCGCTCACAATAACCCATAAGCCTTTGCCCATTAGGTAGTTGTTCATTCTAAACTTCCACACCGGATAGTTATCCTTATCCAACTTCTCTACTTGTTGACCCAAGTCAGCCATTGAAGAGTATCAAAGACTTTGAGAGTTACCTTGAATAGTTATATTGTCCTTTGCTCTTTCGTTTCTGAAGCTCCTCCTTGTTTTATAGCTCCTCCTTTGCTTTTCTTTATCTCGAGCTCTGTTGATGAAGCTTCAGCACCAAGTTTGCTCTGATACCAACTATGGAGAATGAGTTCTCCTATGCACAACGGAAGTGTGTAGTGATCCCTTGTATGTCCAGCACTTGGACAAACAACTACACCTTAGATAGCTTGCTGCTCTTAATACAAAACTCAAATGGACTTGAGCCTTTAGTCAATCAAAGTAGACAAAGAGAGATTTCTAACAAGCTATAAATAACTTAATTTGGACAAGTTTTGATTAGGACACACAACTGATAAAGATGAACTACCTATCCACACAAGTATGTTAAAGAACTGAGCTTCACTCTCGGATTGGTAACTCTCTGAATATATATCTTTTGAGAAAGATATTTGGTATAGACAAAGTAGACACAAATAGCTTTCCGACAAGCTAAAAAACAAGTAATTTGGATCAGTTTTGGTCAGAAAAATCAACTAACCAAAATAGAACACTTGCACACATAAGTACACTATAAAACTAGACTTTACTCTCTGATATATATCTCATAGAATATGAATGATCTGAATGAGATATTTGGAACAGGGAAAGTAGATGCACCGAAATTTCCAACTAGAGAAAAATCACGCAATTTGGATATGTTTTGGTTGGGAAACTGAACCAACCAAAATAGACTACCTATCTACACAGGTATACTGAAAAATTGGACTTCACTCTTTCACTCATATCTCACAAATTACATAAGCTTTCAAAGAGATATTTGGCGTGCCGAAAGTACATGAGATAAAATTTCCAATGAATGTTTAAACCTAGAAAATGGTGACATATGCACTAAGATATGAGCTCCACAACAGAGCTATGTACAAACTCACGTGCGACTCGAAGGAGTCTAAGGGAAGACAAAAATGACAAAATGGCTAGATCCGACTACTGGGAGCTCTTGCCTCTTTCTCTCCTTGTTTTGAATGTGCTCCCACTTCACTTTTATAACCAATGAGCATGTGAAGAATTTTGTGCCTCCTTCTTAACTCACCACTTTCTCCACTACATGCTACTAACTACAAGGCAAGATACTGTATCTCTTACTCATCATGAATTTTGACTAGACTTTTTCTTTTATTATTTTTTCCTTTTTTCCTCTACTTTTCCTTTATCTTTATATTTGGTAAATTCATCCAAGCATGGCTCATATGGAAATGAGCTTGCACATGTATCTTCAACAACCTGATCCAAATACTCTTGGTCAAATGATTCCTCATGATGCTAATCTTCTATGTGCTTGGAAACATAGAAACAAAGATGCACTTTGTGCTCTACTTACAAGTACTATTGATAGTGCTATGATTCTCATTCAACATACTACCAAGGCTTATGAAGCATGGAACATATTCAAAAATCAATATGAAACTCATAATCACACATGGATTCAAAACTTGGAGAATCATCTAGCAAAAGAAACGCTTGATGATGGGGAGGCTACAGAAGTGTTTATCACTTGCATGAAGAATCTATGGGATTAAATGGCAAGAACAGGTGTACAAAAGTCAAGGGGGAGTTAGCTTGGCATTGTCTTTGACTTCGTTCACCAAAGTTTTATGTTTTGTGAACTACTCTTAATACTCAAATTAGACCTCAAACACTAACTTTTGAAGAATTTAGTGCCTTATGGAGGAGGAGCTTTGGCTTAAGGAAGGGAGTGGTAGAAGCAAAGGAGATGTTGTGTTTAGAGCAAATGCCAAAGGAGGAAAAGTAGACTCTTCAAAAGATGGAGACAAAAAGAATAATGACAAAAAGAAATTCAAGGGAGAGTGTTGAGAGCAGTATGGGCACCCAAGGAGTGACTAGACAAGGAAGCCAGGGCACCCAAGGACTGACTAGACAAGGAAGCCAGGGCACCCAAGGATTGACTAGACAAGGAAGCCAACGGAGAGAGTCAGAACAAGGTGAAGGAGTAAGTAGACAAAGCAGTCGACGCAAATCTGGCAGATAGGCCCTTCAATTTTTCCAATCTACATCTTTTAACAGTGATTCTTATCACTAACAATCATTGTAAATACCATTTCATATTTTTGTAGCTCCATTTTGTGCAAGCCAAGGAGTCCTTGAGCTTGAGGAGCCTTAGAAGTACCTACATATCAATTTTCGTATTTTTTAGACTCCGTTTGAGCCCTCAAATTGGCCCTGGAACCTAATTTTTAACTAGGTCGGACACTAGGTCTGGACAGGGCCAAAAGCTAGTCAAAAACTATAAAAAGAGCTAGAGAGCTCATTTTTGAGGTTAGATTGTAATTGAAACAAACTTGTAAGAGCTTTTGAAAGTAATCTAAAGAACTCCATTGATTCTCCCTCTTTGTCTTGCCGTGTGTGCGCGTGTGTGTGTATGTGTGTGCATGCTTGTGTGCTTCTCACTCACGCACTTGTGCCGCCACTTGCTCGAGGTCTTCATACCATCCTCACGTCTTCCCGGATTGACATTAAAGGAGGTGCTACTCATCACTGAGCTACACCAAATTTTGGCGCCGTTGCCGGGGATCGAGCTTTGAGGACGAGCGTGTGATGGTAAGACGTAGAGTTGACGCGTTGGAGTTGTAGGTATTTTCTTCACTCTCATAGATTTTCTTTTACTTTCTTCACCATCTTCATCACCATCATCATCATCACCATCTCCCACGTCCATCTCCATCATCGCGAAAATTTCAGTTTTTTGACTATATCCCCACCTCCACCTCATTTCCCTCATTTCACCTGTGAGAGAGAGCGAGAGAGCGAAATTGCATGTGCTGTTTTTGCATGTTTCTTGAGCTATCTTGCAGGTACAGGTCACATCACCATCTCCAGCCTTCCGTGCAGGTACGGAACTCGACGAAACTGTCTCGCAGTCGCCGCCTTCTGTCCATCGCGATTGACAGAAATTTTCACTTGTTGGTAAATCTGAGTGCACCACAGTGGACTAGAGACCCTGCACACCACATTCCCACTAAAATTTTTGAAAATCTTGCAAAATTTCAGTCCATCGCGATTGACAGCCCTGTCCATCGCGATTGACAGCTCTGTCCATCGCGATTGACTGCCAGTCCATCGCGACCGACTGCCAGTCCATCGCGATTGACTCAACCCCTTGTCCATCGCGATTGACTGAAGTCTCTGACCATCGCGATTGACTGCCTGTCCATCGCGATTGATTGAATTGGGTGTCCATCGCGACCGACTGCCTGTCCATCGTGATTGACTCAACCCCCTGTCCATCGCGATTGACTGAAGTCTCTGTCCATCGCGACCGACTGCCTGTCCATCGCGACCGACTGAACTCTCTGTCCATCGCGATTGACTGAGTGTCCATCGCGATTGACAGCCCTATCCATCGCGATTGACTGAACCCCCTGTCCATCGCGATTGACTGAAGTCTCTGACCATCGCGATTGACTGCCTGTCCATCGCGATTGATTGAATTGGGTGTCCATCGCGACCGACTGAACTCTCTGTCCATCGCGATTGACTGAGTGTCCATCGCGATTGACAGCCCTATCCATCGCGATTGACAGCCAATTTTAGCCAAATTTTTTAGGGTTTGTTAATTGAAAAGTTGGGCTAATTTTGGGCACAAATATTATGCTCTTGAGCATATGGGGAAGCCTTAGGAAAACAACTTGGGGAAAACCTGTTGCACAGTGATCCTGTTTGAACCCTGTCGTAACCCTAGAACCCTGAACGGTCACAACTTTTTCATACGAGATCCATTTTTTGAGCTCTAGGGCTTGTTGGAAAGCTCGTGGCATATACTACACGCCCTCAACTGTTTTTTATAAAGATAATGCGTTGATTTTCAGAGAGGGTATTTTGAAGTTGACCATACCCAGTGGGATCAAAGTCAGGGGTCTTTAGAATTATTTTCCTAAAAGTCACAATGCAAATGTGTGTTTGTGTTACATGAATGAAAGTGGTTGGTTGTGTCCTTTGAATCTAAGCATTGAGCTAACCGTGGGACTTTTATAGGTTCATTGAGAGCAACGGAGAGCATACAAAGCAAGGTTTCTTTGCAAGCTTGAGAACCGGGTTCTTGAGCACCATAAAGCAAGGGATCAACAAGTAAGGTTGGAATATTCTCAACCCCCTCTGTCATTTCCTAGCTCAAGCTAAGAACGAGAAGAGGTAGGAGTAAGTCAGGTGGACGATAGGCAGTTATCAAGTTGAAGACTATCTAAAAACTCAAGTTCAAGCTAAAAACTGAGTTACTGTACTGTCGATAACATAAAGGAAAAGAACCTAACGTGGAGCGATCAATCTGAAAGCACGAAGAACATTCAAGTATTCCTGACGACGTGATATCAGATAAGACCATAAACACAATAATTAACTAAAAAAGAATCAAGTAACTAATACCAATTGATCGGCAACGAGGTTGTACTCTGGGCAAAAAAAAAAAAATTGGACTAATCAGTTAGGCATATGAACCTTAGATCAGGATGACATTTAGCAAGGGAAAGACAAAGCCTTAGGTCTTCAGAGGCTAGTGTCAATCACACTGCAAGGTCTTGGCCCCAGCAGTTGAGCCACCACTCTCACTACCCCAGCTCTGATACCAGTGAATCAGGGATGTCTCAAGGTATGGACAGACCCACGGGAAGTTCAGGAGTGCCTTATTTGTACAGGGTAGAAGGCCCTTACAAAACACAGCTGGAATATCTTAGGACCAACCGATTAGGTGCTAGCATCTATGAGGACGGCCTAGGAAGATCCGTGGTCCAGATTAAAAACCCTGACCAATCCATAGGACTAGAGCACCCAGCTGTCAAGTTTGAAAATGGTGCATACCTGGACAAGGAAGGAACTATATATGTAGTCACTAGTCACCCGGATAGGACAGATGACTTTGGGAATGTAATCTCAGAAGCGGACTTAGGTGACCTGGAACAAGGGAACATGGGTGCGGAACCTAGAACCCCTCGAGGTAAATCAGTTCTCACTAGGATTATCACGCCTGAATGGGTCCCCCAAGACAACAAGAGCATAGAGTTGCTCCTCAATCGAGAAACTGATGAAGCCTTTTGGAGGTATAAGTCTAATCAGCCAACAGACATAGGAAATATCATGATCTATGAGCTTAAGGATCCGGATAGCCCAGGCAGAGTGACCTACTTAGATCATGCTTCAGAACGGATCTTTGTGGTGACAGAAAATGATAGGCATGCCTACACTTGGAAGGGTGAATTCATTTTCCCCCAACCAAGATCAAATGTATCCTATGGTCACCCTGGGGCTGGAACTTCCCAAGCTCATGGTACGCAAAGAGACAGAAGTAGAGATAGACCAGAAGTAAGTTTTGCCAACCCAGTGGGCAGAGAAAGAACGAGAACAGAGATGAATAGGGTAGAACCTGAGATGCATAGAGCCCACAGGAACCAAAGAAACGTAGATGGATTCCCTCTGCCGAGGCCTAGAGAGCACACAAGAACTTTGAGACCCACCCAACTAGTTAAGTCCATGAAGAATTACTTTGACGGCACAGGAGATCCCTATGATCATGTGGCTGAGTTCAAGCAAGTCTTGAGAGCTGAACAAGTGGAAGATCTGTTCACGCAGTACAATGCCTTCGGTCTAACCCTTAGGAACACAGCACTTACATGGTTTCAGCCATTAGATGAGCGTCAGTTCAGGAGCATAGACCAACTCCTAGAGGCATTTATCGTAGAGTTCTCTAAGAGCGGCATAAGACACAATACCTCCTCATTGATTCACAGCTTCAAACAGACCCCCCAAGAGACTGTCAGATTGGCCGGAAGAAGATTTAGACAATATCTTGAAAGGTGCCCTATTTCGGAACTACCCACATCTGCTAAACAAGTAGCCTTATTCCTTGATGGATTGCTGAGTACGAAATTGAGATCCTATGTGTATCTGAAGGACCCTAGGACCATAGAAGAATGTGTACGCATGTGCATTGACATTGAAGATAACCTAGGGGAAGAGCTAGAGCTTTCCAAAATCTACAAAGATTCAGATAGTGCATCTAGTCACTCTTCCACGCAATCCACATCAATTGAGGAACTTGCCGAAAAGGTAGCTCAGAAATTGGGTGTAACTAGCAAACAAATCCCAAGGTTTGCCCCAGCGAAGAGGTGCTATACATGCGGTGGTGACCACATGGCAAACGTGTGTCCCATTATGGCTCAACCCCAGGTCAATCCAAATAGCCAATATTGCACCATAGAACGAAGATACACCAATCACACCGCACAAGATTGCCCATACAACAAGCAGGCAGTTAGGCAACCATACCCTCAGCCCTACCAACAAGGCAGATACCAGAACCAGTACCCTCCACCACCACAATATGCTAGACCCCAACAAACCTATCAGCAACCATATCAGGCCCAACAGAGACCCCAACCGGTACTAGCTCAACAGCCTCCAAACCCCGTTAACGTGATTCCAGTAAAGTATGCTGTTGCAGAAGAAAACCTGAATAGGGCCATAGTACCAGTAACCCCATTGATCTCAGAAAGTGACCCGAGTGACCATAGCTTTGATTCTACACATGTCGATAGTCCCCAAGCTTACTACATGCAGTCTCCGGAACATGGTGAGTCATACTATAGTGAAGAACCAAGTGAACCTAGTTGGGAATCGGATTACACGAACGTCATGTATGCAAACCCCAACCCTAGGCCTCAACCTAGGCAGGTACGACCACCCTTTCCTAGAGGACCATGCTACCGATGTCAGGGGGATCACTTCATTCGTGATTGTCCCTTACCTGCACCTACACAAAATCAGTCCGTGACGATCCAAGGCTTTTGCCAAGATTGTGGAAAAGAGCATCTCTTACGAGATTGCCCAAAGAACCCCAATAACATGCCAAAAATCACTCCTATCAATGTGATTGGGTTGGTTGTGGATGCCTCAGGAAGTGTCACTTCCACTGCACCAGTGCAGGTGGTTACTAGAGCTCAGGCATTGCAGCAAAACCAAGAGGCAAGCCAAGAAAAGGGCCCAGAGGCTAGTGAAACCGAGAGCGTGACAAAGAAAAGGGCTAGAGCGTGGAAAGATAGTCGAGAAAGAATGAAAAGACAATGGGCAAAAAAGATAAACGAACTTGAAGAAAGCATAAGAGAAACCAAAGCGAGGATAACTGAACTCACAGCTCCAACTCCCTCTCACATTACCCCGCCTCCACCACTCCCACCTCCATCCAACCCACCACTTTCCCCACCGCCTCATCAAATCCCACCACCCCCTAGAGTAGGATCAGTCCTAGCTGACCCCACTCCCGAGGACCTTAATATGATGCTTAAAGCGTATCAGGCCAGAATCGAAGAAGGGCCAACCATCACCGATCATGAAAAGTGCTACCCTAGAGCCGAGCTAGAGCTTGAACGAACTAAGATTTGTGCCAAAATGGTGGAATTGGCTCAGACCATGTTTGAGGCCAGCCGCCTATTCAACATTTCTAGTTCAGCTAAGACGCAGTTACACTTTGATGGACTGCTGGAAAGAATAGAGAAGTTAATTGCACAATCAGAGAACGAACCTGCCCCTCAAAGAAAGGAAAGGGCAAGAGAACGGATAAGCCAGCCTCTTCAAGAAGCCCATGTGCCTCCTCAAGAAGCTTATCTTCCCCCCCAAAAGTCACATGAGCCTCCCCCGAAAGCTTATGTACCTCCACAGGTGACCCACATTCCTTCTCAGGGAGCGTATGAGCCTGGCCGGAAGAGTAATAGAATAAGTAATCCTCTCCAAGAAGCTTGTGCTCCAACCATCTGTGGGAACGAGGAGAGAGCCAACGATAGAATAAGCCCTCCTTCCCAGGTTGCTTATGTGCCTAATTCTACGGAGCCAGACACTTCTTCTTCTATGAATCGGTTTGCACCAGACTTCCTACGAGAGATTCAAGAAGATAAATGGGATAACGAAAGTGAGGTCGCCCCTCCATTTGAACTTGTGGACGATGCACACGACCAATTCCCACAAGACATCCCATCCATTTACGGGGAACATGAGAGTACTCAGTCTCATGAGAGATTGGACTTTGAGTCTAATTCCATACAGGAGCTACCCCACTTCACAGGCCCATGGGAAGCAAAGTCCACATGTATGAGAGCACCCACAGTCATGGTAAGGAACGACGACTCAGTCATACCAAGGAACACGGAGGTAGTAACGAACACCAAGGTGCAACGCGATTGCACTTTGGAAGAACTGCCTGAGGATAGACTAAACGCGCGGAAATGTGCAGCCAGTCGAGTAACTGAAGTTGCAAAACCTCATTCCCGGGTAGGATCCCATAGGACAGTGCCAGAAATTCCCTTGGATAAGATAGGAGATATGTGTGAAGGTGAAGAAGGGAACACCTATCTTCCCATTACCTACCAGGACTACACCACTAAGGCAATTTTGGACTCAGGTGCAGGAGTTGCAATTGCCACCACTTCCCTTTGGAAGCGTTGGGGCAAGCCGGCACTCAGGCCAACGAGAATGAAATTGCAGATGGCCGATGGTCACATAGAGAGACCCCTAGGATTGCTAGAAGGAATAACTCTCACCACTTGTGGTGTCGAGTTTGAGCATAGTTTTGCTATATGTGACTTCAGCAAAAATCATGCCTATGAGATGATTTTGGGAAGACCATTCATGCGACAGTTGCAAGTGGTACAGGATTGGGGAACCAATTCTTTGTACCTGCAGCACCTGGGAGTTACAACCAAAGTCAATCTCAAGGATTTTTCTCACAGAGATGTCCCTCCTATCCAATGGAATCCCATCCATAGGGCCAAAGATGACACAGAATCGGTGCATTCCATAGGGTCCGGATCCTCATGGATGCATGAAGATACTCACTTATGGATGTGCAAGGTAGCAGTAGAGGAAGAGAAGAGAGAGAAAGCCAGAGAGGTAGGTGCGAAAGAAACCCAGAGATCAATCCAAGACCCAGCCTATGCACCTGTAGTTTTTCCAGACGAAGAATTTGAACCTCACGGTTGGGCAGAAATTTTAGCAACAATGGACGTAGCCATCAATGAAGAACAATGGACACCTCACTGTGATGAGGATGGCTATGATATTTCAGTCTTCTCCATAGAGCCAATCATGGGAGAGGCAGTTCTAGAAGAATGCGAACCTAGCCCTGATGCATTTGAGGATGCAAGTGACTCCGATCTAGAGTCAATCATTATGGACCCACCATTTGCATCAGATGAAGAATATTTCCATGAAGTAGAATTTCAACCCCAGAGGCATGGAGAGGTTACAAATGATGTAAGATTAGCAACACATATGACCCCGAAGGAAGAAGGAAAGAAACGAAAGAAGAAAGAAATTTCACCAGAGGAGGAAGAATCTTTGTTTGAGGTCCCAGAAAATTTTAAGAAGTATGAGATAGATGACAGGAGAGTCATGATAAGAATGCCTAAACGAGAAGCACAATCAGGAGAGGCCTATGATAACAAAGAAACCACCAAGAAAATATTAGTGGCCATAGAAGAAGGAGAGGAGAGATGCACGTATATAGGCCATGACCTGACAGAAGAAGAAGAGCATGAATTGATTGCCTTGCTAAGAGAATACAGAGATGTATTCGCTTGGAGTTACAAGGATTTGAAAGGGGTTGACCTGGACATATGCTCACACACTATTCCCATGACCTCAGATGCTAAACCCTCTAAGCAAAAGCCTTATACATATAACGATAATTACGCCGCTAAGATCAAAGAAGAGATAGATAGACTGGTTGAAGCTGGATTTATCTATGAAATTGAGCACACTGAATGGGTATCCCCCATCGTAGTGGTGCCCAAGAAGAATGGCAAGCTGCGTGTGTGCATTAACTTGAAAAAGGTTAATGCCGCCACGATTCGAGATAACTATCCGCTTCCCATCACAGAACATCTGTTAGAAAGAGTGGCAGGCAAGGAAGTGTACAGCTTCCTTGATGGATTCTCGGGCTACAATCAAGTAGCCATAGCTCCAGAGGATCAGCATAAGACAGCCTTTGCCACAGAATGGGGCATTTTTGCTTTTAGAGTAATGCCATTTGGGCTTACCAATGCACCAGCTACCTTCTAGAGGCTGATGTGCCATGTGTTTAAGGAGTTCCTAAGGAAGAGTTTAGAAGTCTATGTTGATGATCTCTGTGCTCATTCCAATGTTAGACAAACCCATATTCCTGAACTCAGACAAATCTTTGACAAATGTAGAGAATATCAGGTCTGCCTGAACCCAGAAAAGTGCGTTTTTATGGTAAGGCAAGGCAAGATTCTAGGACACATAGTGTCAAAGAATGGCATATCTACCGACGAAGAAAAAGTGAGAGCCATAGCAGAGCTACCTAGACCAAAGAATGTCAAGGAAGTACAAGCTTTCATGGGGCACTGTGGGTATTACCGACGTTTCATCCACATGTATGCGGTCATCGCAAAGCCCATGTACGGACTTCTGACTAACTTTGAGTGGACGGATGAATGTGAGAATTCCTTCCAGGAACTTAAACGAAGATTATGTTCAGCACCAATCTTGACCACACCAGATTGGAATAAGCCATTCCATGTTCATGTGGATGCATCCAATTATGCCATTGGATGTGTGCTTGCACAACCTACTGGTGAAGGTAATATGGATCTTCCAATTGCCTATGCCAGTAGACAATTGAATGCGGCTGAACGGAATTACACCACTACAGAGCGCGAAGGATTAGGCATGGTATATGCAGTCAAGAAATTTAGACACTATTTGCTTGCAAATAAGTTTAAATTTTTTACTGATCATCAGGCATTGTTATATCTTGTAAACAAGCCATGCAATACAGGAAGATTAGTAAGATGGTTCCTCTTGCTAATGGAATATGATTTCGAGGTTGTGGTAAGAAAGGATAGGACTCACTTGAGAGCAGATCACCTCTCTAGGCTCACATCAGGAGAAGCCCCACAAGGAGTGTCAGATGACCTTCCTGATGCCTACTTGTTTAATTTGGAAGTGGTGCCGCAGTGGGCCAAGCCAATAGTACCAGTATTGACATACGGGCCTAATCATCCAGTGGTGAACACACGGAATAGAGAGATAGTAAAAGCCCAAAAGTACCATATCATGGCAGGCAGCATGTACAAGCACACAGATCAAGGGATCCTGGCTTGTTGCGTAGAAGAGGATGAGTACGCTAAATGGTTGCAATTAGCACATGTAGGTGCGTTAGAGCAACACCATTCAAAACAACGAACTTTACAGACTCTAAAGAGATTCGGAGTGCACTGGCCAACTATGGAAGCGGATGTCCAAAAGTTGTGCAAGGAATGCTCAATCTGTTGCACTAAACCACCTGTGGAACATGCCACTCTCTATCAAGTATCCATTGTGCCAGATTGGAGCGAACCACTAGTATCATTCCTGAGGACAAACACATTCCCTCCAGACATGACTCTAGCTAGAAAAAGGAGTTTGGAACAAGAAGCCCAGGATTATTCACTCGTTGGTGATAATCTATACAAGCGCGGTAAGGATGGTTACCTGAGACTGTGTGTCCATGAAAGTGAGTATCTTAAGATCTTAGAAACTGCTCACCAAGGTGTAGCAGGAGGACACTTTGGACCAGATCGGGTGATCAAGGCAATACTATTTGCGGGCTTCTGGTGGCCTACCCTTCACATGGATGCACATACCTATGTGAAACGGTGTGATGTCTGTCAGAGGACTCAGTATCCCATACGCAAAGATGAGATGCCACTGAAACCTATGATGGGTGGACGTGCATTCTCTAAGTGGGGAATAGACTTCGTAGGTCCTATTAATCCCCCAGCCAAAGGTTCTCATGCGGAATACATCATTGTGGCAACAGACTATCTCACCAAGTGGGTAGAGGTAAAGGCTACAACAAAGAACGATGCTCAGACAACTGCCAAATTCTTGTTTGAGAATGTGTTCACAAGATATGGGCTACCCATAGAACTAGTAAGTGATAGAGGCACTCATTTCTTAAATGAAGTGATTGAAAATCTACTCCAAGAATTCTTGGTAATACACAAGAAGTCTGCCCCCTATCACCCTCAAGCTAATGGACAAGCTGAGAGCACTAATAAGATTTTATGCAATGTACTGACGAAATTAGTGAACACTAAACGCTCTGACTGGGACAAACAGCTACACCATGCTGTTTGGGCATACCGAGTTGCCTACAAAACGGTACTCCAAGCCACCCCCTTTCAGATGGTATTCGGTCAAAACGCTGTGCTACCCTTGGACTTCCTGATTCCTACATTGAGAGTAGCACAAGAGTATGAATGGACAGGCCATGAGCTCTCCTCTAGGATCTTTGATCTTGAACGATTAGGAGAAACAAGACTGAGAGCCGCTGCAGGAATATATGCAGCCAAGAAGAGACAGAAGGCATACTTCGATGCCCATGTGAAGGATAAAGGCTTGAAAGCGGGAGATCTAGTCTTAGTCTATACACTGAAACAACACGCGAGGAAGCTAGAAAAGAGAGGCTACGGACCTATGATCATCAATAGGATCTCCACGAGTGGAGCAGTACAATTAGCCACATTAGAGGGCGATGTTCTCCCTAACTATATTAGCGGATGCAGAGTCAAGTTGTATCAGGAACCCCTCACGGAAGAAATGCTCAGCCGACTCAACACTGCTAAGAAGCTCAAGCAGAAGCTTTAGAACGCATCAGAAGGATGAAATTACGAAAGCAAGGTAGAGAGCAGCCTAGGACAAATGACTATGCAGATCAAGGATATCATATGGCAATGTGTGAAGTCGCCGGAACCAGCTCACCTAGGATAACTGATCGACGTCCTTTTGTAACCCTAGATATAGGACAAGGGAAAAGTGCAAGGACTGTAAGAGCCTTGATTGACTCAGGAGCAGCCACTAGTGCTGTTAGAGTGTCTTACTATCAAGAGTTACAGTTAACTGTCACTCCTGTGGAAGCATATCTCATAGGATTGGGAGGCATGGAAACCCCTTGTATGGGCGAGGTGGAACTTCCCCTCTACATTCATGATGAGGCAATGACAGTTAAAGTACTAGTGTGTCAAGATGAGGATCTCACTGAACCTCTTGTCTTGGGTCAAGACTGGATCTATGACCAAGCAGTCAACTTAAACCTAAGAAGTGGACTTCTTCAGGTATGGGTCAATCATAGTCGACTTACAGTAGAGTTGGATAATGGAGCACTCAAGAAACTAGAAAAGGCACAGACTCCTGGTCCCTCCAGGGGTGCACATGAAGTTGACCATGCTGTTCTTGTCCAAAACTATGTGTTGCAGAGGAATGATATTCGCAAAAAAGGAGTCTGGGATGCAAAGGAATTCCCTTCTTTTCCAAAGGCCAGAAGGAGGCAACAACCAAAGGTGGAGCAAAGGCAGAAGAAGCAGAGTACTACCTATGCCGGACATCAAAAGAACCTGCGCAGCAGAATATCTCAACAAGTGAACCAAGTGTGGGTGCGAAAAGGCGAACACTCGGTTGCACCCACGCCAACCGCACGGGCAAAGCTTCTTATTAGTAACCAGCAACACGTCACTAATAAGAAGTCTTTCAGAAATTCTTCTGCTAATGTGAAATCTATTTGGGTGCCCAAAAGGTCGATGAAGGCTAGCCCACAATCAAGACAAATTTGGGTGCCTAAGGCTTGTTTGCGGGCTCAGATAGCTACACCAAGAACACACCCTACACAGCATGATCCATTCACTCGCACAGCCTATACCCACTCATTTTCAACACCAAGGCACATGAACACGAACAGAATCAGTTGTAAATGGGCCCCTAAAAGGCCTCAGGTTAAAGCGGACACACCTATAAAGCTCTCGAGAATCTCTATGGAACCACGAGTAAAACCCATCCACTGCATTTGGCAGCCCAAGACTTGTAACAAACCCCCTGACCCTATTGTAAATCCATGACCACCTACTAACCGCTTCACTCTTAATTCACATCATTTCGCTTAGCTCTTAGGTCTACCTAACTCCCAACTACACACACCAGCACCGAGCACTTATTAACTCCTAACCACTCCAGAACTTTAAGTTAATATTGTAACAAGGGACACCATGTCATTTTTGTGTCCATTGCAATGTTAACGTTTATTCATATATTCTCACAGAATCAGCTGCGACATTTTCAACATGGCGGAGGCAGCAGGAACTAGCTCTCACACAGAAACAAACCCGCAAGTGGTGGACTTGGACAGTTTACCCGTTTTGCCTGAGACAGTTGAAAGACCAGAAGAGTTGCAGGCCGTCAAAATCATACCTATTGCGGACCCTCCGCGTGGCCACACCATGCCCGTGGGAAAGACTTCACATTGGTTTACCGAGGTAGCAGGATCCTTGGGGGAAGGAACGTATCTATGGGAATCAGAGTTGGACTACAATGGAAAGCAAGGCAGATACCATTTCTTTACAAGAGAATTTGAGAAGTTACAAAATGCGGAAGGTCTACGTCCGATATGGGAAAAAGCTGGATTGAGTGCCTATTTCAGTGCCCGACTCCCAAAACCTGACTTCATGCGATGCTACTATCTCATCAACACCTTGACTCCAAATCCGAACCCAAAAGGTGCAAGCTTATTTGTGATTCCATCTCTGACAAAGGGGAATGAGCTCAAGAGGTTTAGGCTATCAAACAATTTGGTGAGAGAAGCTCTGGATATGCGCGGCATGCATATTCCTACAGAGAAGGAAACCCTAGTACCGGACTACATGAAGAATCGAAGTCTCACCAAACTCAAGGACATGGTATCCATGACGCCTAATATTGCAATACACCTTCGCATGTGCATGCAACACTTTGCTTTCCCGGCGCAGGATAGATTCACCATGCCGCACAAAAAGATTTGGTTTAGCCTGTATCTGGCAGAGACACAGAGCCTCACCATCAACCTACCCCACTGGATAATTGATCAGATACACTTAGCTCACAAACGCTGGCCGCGGAAACAGGTTTTATATGGTTGCTGTGCTCTGACAAGAATCATCTATAGGTGTTTGGCTTATGACATCCCAATCCAACGAGCCCTGATGTGGAATCGGGTAGAGCAGTTTCGAGGCAGGACATCCACGGGACCCCCTTCTAAGAAGATGAGAGGCACGGTCCAAGTCCCATGTGCTCAACCACGTGGAGCCACCCTAACACCAGACGTCACACCACCACCCCGAAGAGTCCGACCATTCACACTCCGACTTCCAAGACGCAGCACGGATGGTTCCACCTTGATATTTCCTCCCATCCCAACGGATCTCGAATTTCCTAGTGGTGCACCCTTGGAAGAACTCACTAATGAAGACTTCGAACAACTATTACAAGATGTAGAGCTGGAGGCAGAAGAGGCACAACAAGCGGAAAATGTACAAACGCAGGCCACAACCTCCCAAGCACCTGTCACACGTGTTGAAGTGGAGGAAGAAGATGACGGAGATGAAGAACAGGAGGATGATGAGGAGGAGTATGATCAAGAGCACCAAGAGGAGCAACAAGAAGTGCCAGAACTTGTAGGTGCACCTGCATATACAGCTCAACTACGAAGGCTATACGACACTATCAAAGCAGTACAAGAAAGGCATCAGCTCTCTCTGGTATCAGGTCAAGCTTTGATGCAAGAAATGCTATCAGATGAAGGAGTGGACCAACATTTCATTGACACCCTCAAATTAGTGTCAGACTCTTTAGGAGTTCCAGAGGCTGTCCACACCGCAGTCCGCCAGTCCGTAAGGTATGACAAACGCAGAGTGGACACGTTACCACGAGCAGGTAAGACTATCAGGATACCCGTCACAGAACCAGAAGTACCTATTGAGACCACAGCCACTCCCACAACCACCACTGACCTCTCCGCTGAAACCTTCGTTCAGACATCACCCATCTCACCCCAGCGTCCTCCATCACCACCTTCTCCACCCCCACCACCACCTCCCACCTCGGAAGAAACGACAGTCATCACCTCTACATTCACTTATAACCCATCATCATTCAAATCATTCTCATTTCGAGAACCCACCTCACAAGACACCCTCTTCTCCTTCGTCACCAATCCCTTGTACACTTCATCCCGTCTATCCTCTGAACCCATGACTGGCCATCCCATAATTACAAGTGTAGTTGGAAACCCAGCACCCACAGAAGGCACCCTGTGTTTCCCGACCTATCCCCCAATACGAGTACCTCCATTCCATGACCCTCACCTCCCAGCTGGCCCCTACACTTCTTTCAACCGGACCTCACCACCCCAATACCCGTCCTTTGTGGAGCAGTTCTTCCGCTCTCCAATGTTTCAAAGGCACCTTTCCCCGTTGTTCACAACGACATCAATTTACACGAACACCACACTCACTTCACCTACCATACCCAACTACATGGTAGCCCCTATACACACCACTCTGTCTGACCCGATGGACATTTCACCCACCACAGCACCTCTCCCCACGATTCCACCCTCTCCCCCTCCACTACCCCCCACCTCACCACTCACATCATTGGCACACACAGCATTCACTACCCCCCTACCCAATCCCTCCTCCCCTGCATTTCAAACTTTTCCCCTTGCATCTCATAATGTAAATAGCACGTTCAACACATTACTTCAGTGTGCACGTCAGCTACAACAAGACTACCATCAATTGGAAGAACGCACTGCTGCCCTCCAGGCAGAATCTCAACGTCTGCAAGCTAGAGTCACCACTCTTGAAGCTGACTACCAGACGCTCCTAACCGAGCATACCACACTACAACAGGCTCACTCCGAATTGGAAGCAAAGACATCAATTGTAGATGACCAAGCAGTCAAGGAACTAGAAACAGTGCTTCAAGCGCAAATGATATCTAACGCCACACTCAGACGCAACATTGGGCTATTAAGGAAGCATATGGCCGCAGCACTAGAAGAGAACAAACGACTTCAACAGCAAAATCAAGACAACTTTGAAGCGGCTATGGAAGGAACCGTAGGAGCAACCATTAGCCCTACCAGATATAGAGCAGTTCCATCAGAAGACATCCGCATCCTACTTGAGGAGCATGCAAATTTCCTGGAGTCATATGAAAAACTAGAGACTGAATGTGCCGATCTAAAGAAACAGTTAGCCAGTGTATCCACTGCTCAACCGGAGCCGGTAATCTTGCAACAATCTACAGAAGAAATGGAGACCCTTCGGAAACAGGTGGCAGAACTCCAAGCACGCCTCTTACCATATGAACGACCCCCCTCGCCCATTGAAGAACCAGAACCTGAAACAGTAGTGGAAATCCCCGTCGAGGACAGCTACGAAGAGCCATACGAGCCTATGCCGACGCCTGGTGGTCGAACTACAGAAGAAGGACAAGACACGTTAGAAATTCAAGTTCCAGATTGGGTCAAAAGGGTCGAGAAAGTGGGTAAGACACATGATGATCGTGTGGCCGTGCAAATGCAATCTCTCACGAATCTGGAAGAAACGGTCCTTCGGTCTTCCTACTTTCAACAATTATCCCATCAACGGTTAATCACAACATCAGAATCGCAATACATGCCTTATTTTGTCTTACTACATGATTATAATGCAGAAGTCAAAAGACATACAGGGAAGGAGCCCACATTCGCTACTCAATTTGAGATAGGGGATTTACCGACCGATGCACGTGCTGGCTCGATTTTCCAACCTAATTGGCGTGCACGTTTACTCACCGATTACCCAGAGATGATGAGTACCTGGGCTACCATGCCACTCTATATCAAGTATAATCCATGCTATTGTCCAGTGGTACGTCGCAGATCCTGGCAAGCATTTGCAATCAAGGTACGCAACAATAAAGAGTGCTCGGCTTGGGTTAACTATCCGTATTTTGCTCCACCTCGAGGACCTCCAACCGTAGCCTACATGATATCAACAATTCGACACTGGTCTACACGTCTCAATAATGTACCCGACATCGCGGCGAAAATGTGTATGAAGATCTTTGAGCTCATGACCATTGTCTTCAAAACCTTTCGGAATGTCCAAGCTCCATACATCTCCGCCCCTGGATTCGCTCTAGGCAACAAGGATTTAGTCTACGACATGAGCCAAACCCCCTCGGTCACTGTCATCTTTGCTTGGCATGCACGAATCAAGTACTTGCCCGCATGCTTCAAGCAAACATTTGAGGAAATGTTCTCTACGGGCTTTTGGGAATACAATTCCGAAATTTTCATTCCCAGACCCACACATTTGCTACATCTATTCGCAGTAGAACAAGCGATCCATGCAGATCAGTTACGTCTGCCACATCCGGACGTTCCAGGACCAATCGATTGGGATCGTATGATGACAGATTTGGCCAGAGGACTACGCTTACAAGAACATCAGCTTGCCACTCAGGTTGTGGAATATTACATCCAACACTCCCAGCAACAAGGGTCTGTCAGGGACGACAGACGCGAGAGAGGGGGGGGTGTTGAGAGCAGTATGGGCACCCAAGGACTGACTAGACAAGGAAGCCAGGGCACCCAAGAACTGACTAGACAAGGAAGCCAGGGCACCCAAGGATTGACTAGACAAGGAAGCCAACGGAGAGAGTCAGAACAAGGTGAAGGAGTAAGTAGACAAAGCAGTCGACGCAAATCTGGCAGATAGGCCCTTCAATTTTTCCAATCTACATCTTTTAACAGTGATTCTTATCACTAACAATCATTGTAAATACCATTTCATATTTTTGTAGCTCCATTTTGTGCAAGCCAAGGAGTCCTTGAGCTTGAGGAGCCTTAGAAGTACCTACATATCAATTTTCGTATTTTTTAGACTCCGTTTGAGCCCTCAAATTGGCCCTGGAACCTAATTTTTAACTAGGCCGGACACTAGGTCTGGACAGGGCCAAAAGCTAGTCAAAAACTATAAAAAGAGCTAGAGAGCTCATTTTTGAGGTTAGATTGTAATTGAAACAAACTTGTAAGAGCTTTTGAAAGTAATCTAAAGAACTCCATTGATTCTCCCTCTTTGTCTTGCCGTGTGTGCGCGTGTGTGTGTATGTGTGTGCATGCTTGTGTGCTTCTCACTCACGCACTTGTGCCGCCACTTGCTCGAGGTCTTCATACCATCCTCACGTCTTCCCGGATTGACATTAAAGGAGGTGCTACTCATCACTGAGCTACAGAGAGTGTTTCCACTAGAAGAAGAAAGGCCACAGAATCCAAAAATGTTGGATCTAGAAGGTATAGAAGGGAAGAATGGCTCTTCAAAAGGTGGAAAGGCAAGGAGTCTACCCACCAGTTATTTGTAAGGATAGAGGAGGTATGCTCCTCTACTAAAGATTTAGGAACATATGACTCATGGGCATTGGAGAGTGGTTCCTCTTGTGAAATGACGAGCAGAAAGACCTTTAGAATTCCTTATAACCTCTAAAGGAACCCATCACATGAAAGGTAGGCAACAATGAAAGATGTCTTGAAGAGGGCGAAGGTATGGTCTCTTTCATTAACTCTAATGGGGATGTCAAAAATATTTCAAATGTGTTCTATGTTCCACAAATCAAACAAAATCTACTTTCAATAGCTTTTTTAACTGATCAAGATCATCAAGTGTCTTTCAGTAAGATAAGAGCTAAGATTATGGATAGTAACAACAATGTTATTGGGACTGGCATAAGGAGGAAGAACCTATACGTTATTTGCTCTTAGAGCCACTATAAGTGTGGGCACAAGTAAGCTATGGCATGAGAGATTCGACGGCATTGAATACCTTGTACTAAAGGAGATGCATAGTGAAGATATGGTTGCACACCTACCATTGATTGCAGAAATGAAGGAACCATGTGAAGCTTGCATGATGGGCTAGCAATAGAGGAAGGTGTTTCCATAAGAAATCAAGAAGAAAGCAAGATATTCTCTAGAGTTGGTGCATGTTGACTTGTGCAAAAAAATGACTACACGGGCCTTGGGCAGATCTTCCTACTTCATGTTACTTGTGAATGACTATAGCAGGAAGATGTGGGTGTACTTTCTTCGTGATAAGTCTCAAGATTAAATTTGGTAAGTTTAAACAATGTCTTCAACTTCTTGAAAGTGAAACAGGGAAGAAGATGAAGAAATTTAGGACACACGGTAGTGGTGAGTTCACATCAACAATGTTTGAAGATTTCTACAAGAGTAAAGGAATCAAGCATCAACTCAAAATGGCACATAACCCTCAACAGAATGGTGTTGTAGAACATTGGAATCAAACCATCATGGAGATGGCAAGGTGCATGTTGAAGGGAAAGGGTTTGCCTAATCAACTTTTGACAGAGGCTATCAACATTTTTTTCTACATCGTGATTCAAAGCTACACCAAGGCACTTGATGGAAAGACTCCACAAGAGGCCTACACTGGTAAAAAGCCATGTGTTTCCCATTTCAATGTATATGGAGGTGAATGTTATGTACACATTCCAGATAAGGAGAGAAACAAACTTCAACAAAAAATAATCAAATGCATCTTCTTAGGTACATTGAAGATAAGAAGGCTTATAAGCATTATGACCCTGAGGCTAAGAAGATCATGGAAAGTCACGATGTGATGTTTAATGAGGAGCAACCACATGTAGTGGAGGAGGAAAATAGAGCTTCCACTTTATCAATAGGCAAAGGGGCAATCCACTATGAACTTGGCCCAAAAGATATCCCTTCTACACAAGAGAAGGAAGCATCATCTTTAGATGATGAGTCTAAAAGTCACCAACCTATCGTGACTCCTCATCCAAGTAGAAAATCCATTGCCATGTTGGGTGAGGTAGCCCTATGATTATACAAACCCCATCCCACAATCACTAGAACAGGCTGCAGATGGACCAAGGCGATCACAAAGAATAGAGGAATAGAGATGCACAAGTTCCCATATTGTAAACACAACCCTAATGGTTGATCTCATTCAAGAACAAGCAAAGGAACCGATCAATGTGGAAGAGGGACTCCAAAATCCGAGTTGGATGGCTACCATACAAATAGAATACAACAATATCCTAAAGAATGGAACTTGGGAGCTAGTGGATTGACCCCTTAAGCATAAATTCATTGGCACTGAGTGGGACTAGAAGCTAAAGAACAAGGCTGATGGTACTCTAGAAAAGTAAAAAGCAAAACTTGTTGCAGGTGGAATCAATGCATATTTTCAAGAATGTGGGAGAGATGCTCTAGAAGACATTGATCGGAAAGAAGGAAAGCAAAGTGCAAAGGGATGACTTGGAAGAGCTAGATTGTATGCAAGAGTTATGGGAAATCACCAAGACGAATGGAATAGTACCGCTACGAAGATCTCCTTGGGTGCTCCGCAAGATGGAAGAGCAACAAGTGAAGAAGGTGATTTTAGAGTTTTGGACACCTTCTAGGTGCATGTGGTATCTAAATACTGCCTCCACATGGAATGACAATCTTGGAGGGCTCAAGTCTCATGATTGGCACCACGTTTTTTCATTTTTTGCTTCCTATAGTTGTGAAAGATTGTCTTTTAGAGGATGTGTAGATAACCATTATAAAATCAAGTTCTTGGTACATGGATCTCATCTAAAGAGATAGGGAGAGATAGCATAGACACTACCAAACTCAATGCGATAGAGGTTGTCTCTATGGTTGAGAAGTACTTTCCCACAAGTATTCTCACAATTCAGCTTCATTTACTAATTCATGTGGTTGACGAAGTTGCAATATGAAGAACTATCCACAATCGATGGATGTTCTTCTTAGAGCAGTTCAGGAAGACACTAAAAGGGTTTGTTCATCAGAGGGCACTTCTAGAGGGGAGCTTGATAGAGGGTGTTGGAGTTTGCGGTCTATGGAAGCACGCAAAAAACACAAGGAAGAAGAAGAAGCTTGGAGCACAACACACAATATTGAATGTATTACCAAGAGGATGTACAAAGATCAATGACTCATTAGGGTTATAGGCATATATACAATCTAGGGTGGAAAAACCTCCTAAAGAGGGAAAAAATGCCTTGATGGTCCTAGTGTGTTCACACACATCACGACCAAAATATATCACTAAATCCCCACTAGGAGTGATGTAGTGAAAAAGGAACTGATACTCATATATAAGGAAGTGCCAAGCTATGTGGAATCAATCCACAAAAGAAAGTAAAACCAAAGCTTTGTAGAAAGCTTCAAACTTCTCCCTAGGCAGAACCTTTGTGAAAAGGTCTGCAATGTTCTCCTATGTGGGCACATATGCCAAATTGATCTCTCTAGTAGAGATGCTCTCCCTGACATAATGATAGTGCACCTCAATATGCTTAGTGCGAGCTTGGAACACAGGGTTCCTTGCAATTGCCAATGCCCTATGATTTTCATTGAAGATGGCGGTTGCAAAAGATTGACCAACACCTACATCAGCCATAAGGCATCTGAGACACACAAAATTGGACATTTAGATCATACAATCACTTTATTACATTCTTATCCCTTTGGAAAATATTTTTGTCCTTGAAAATAAATCTGTGTATAGTAATTGGAGGCATACCCTCGAGCCTCATGTTCTAATCTAGAAGAACATGTTTCATCTTTGTGGTGGGATCCCTATGCAAATGATTCAAAACACCATCTAGCTTTACACTTGATGCATTGATATGAGTGCAAATTAGGGAATGAATAATAAAGGCTGATCAAAAAACATCCCTAGCCAATTTAATATTTTCACTATATTCTATGTAGGGACTAACATGTGAAATGGGTGGACTCAAATTACTAGTCCATTTCTAGGCATCATTAGTGCATAGAATTAGTAACTGAGGTGGGATTTCTATCCCTATCAAGACTTTGAGAACTCTTGATTCACTTGAATTTTCTTTGAAAGTCAAACGGTTGAATAAAAAATATAAATGGGATGTTTGTACTATAGTTCACTTTCAACCAAGATTTACTTGATTTATTACCCGGGTGGAGGACTACTTTTTCATAATGGGCTAGAAAAAGTCCATGTAAAATATAGGAGAAATTTTTCCATTTACTTTTGGCCAACCTTAATTTATCTTGAACAAGTCAAATCCAAAGTGAAAGTTGTCCAACTAAGGACACTTTTCTCAAAGACTCAAGCTTTACGTTCTTGGGAGTTATCAATCTTATGAGCAATCCCTAACTTTTCTTTTCAAGATTGTTCTGAACTCTATGAAATTCATTAGATTTATACTATGTTACTTGAAGCAAACTCAAATGAATAAGCCAACTTAGACTTAGCATCTTTTGAAGGTTGAATGGGTTCTTGTACAAAACATCTATATGGGATGTTTGATTTAGTTCCTTTGTTCCAACCCACTAACCGTGTTCTTGAAAAGAATACAATTCTCTATTTGAGTTAAATAAAGAAGATCTAGAAAGCAGGAAGAAAGAACTAAAACTTTGTGCAACCAAACTTCTAAGATACTTGAACTTGATGCGATTCAAACTCTTGGTGACTCAAGACTTTGAACTTATTAAAGACCTGTCTCAACAAGGTATTGAAGTAGCTTATCTATCTTTAAAGAGAAAAATTGGATTCTCAAAAAGCTTCATGGAGTAAATCTAAGCATCATCCAACCACAAGATACTAGTGTGGTATCCAAAACTTTAGTGTGTAAACCCATCAAGGTTCATCTGTTGACTTTTTTTTTGCTCATAACATTTGTGCTTCACTAGGACTAGCTGAATCTTTCTTTTATTCAATCTCTTTATGAATTTTTTTCTTGGAATGCAATTCTTGTGCATTACTTTGAGGCAAGAGATTGACTTTACGGAGTTATACTATGAACTTGATGCTTTAACTTAGTTTATTCAACATTATTCAATGTTATTGTGAGAAAAATCTCTATCATTTAATTTTCCTTTCTTCTAATGGTTTAAGGGCATTAACTTAATGAAATTTTCCAAGAAAGGGATAAACTTATTAATGTTTTTATGAATCATGATTTCTTTTTCTTTCTATTCATAAAAAAAAAAATCAAGAGTTAGCATTCCACTCTCCCATACCAGTGGATACTTTCTCCAATCCACAGAAATACACCATGGTTTTAGATTTCTTTCGATGTCTTTTAAATGATCTCATGATCATTTCTAATGATCCTTTCTCGAACCCTTTTTCATGCCGATATTGAGAGCTAAGACAAAGGTGTTATATCTTATACAACTAATAGGTCTTGCAAAGAAATTTTAGGCCAAACATATGGGGTATATCTAGAGCCCTTTACCTCTTTATGCATTGATTTTGAAAAAAAAAAATCTAGATTTCAAAATTTTAGTCCAACTAAGTACTTTAAAACTCATGAGTCATGCATGAGCTTTCTTGCCTATACTTGGGCTACTTCATAGTAGTTCCAATCACAAGGTCTTGGATAAACCTTGACAAGCTTGATTAGTTCTTGTTGACCTTGCGATAATAATAAATACTTGTTTTTTATCTTTAGGATATCTTGAACTATCTAAATCTTCTTCATTTACCAACATTGTTTTTAGAGATACTTACCTCAACTCAAGTCCAAGCATGTGCTAATACCTTTAAAATTCCATAGCGAAGAATCTCATCAAGACTGATACAACTATGGATAATATCAATCATTGGACTTTATGTACCACTACTTGTGGTTTGGGACTTATTGGGAACTACTTGCTATCTAACTAGCTTGAAGAATCTTGTTCTCATTACTAGAGAGAATTTTATTCTTCAAGAACTTGAAACTAACCATAAGGAATCAACAACGTGAACAAAGGATTCATCTTGGAATAATTTGCATCGCTTGAATTACTCCTTGAACAGAATTCTAGAATTTTGAGGAATACTTTCAAGCTTGATTGCTTGAGTTTTATTCACTTCCTGAGTGTCAAACAAAAGGATACATATCTCCTCAAGATATGGTTTCCCATTCGATGAAAGTGTGACTTAAACGTTCATTGACATGTGATGCTTATGACTCCTTGAAATTGAAACAAAAATTATTATCATTGGTCAATTCATCTTTTCTTCTTGTGTACTCTAATCATATTGTGAAAACCTAATGTGGATACATATTTTAAAGTACAAGCTTCTCTTGGTCATTAAACCAACATATAATAATTATAATATGAACAAAAAATTGCCTTCTTTATCACTTAAGAATCATTTGGATTCTTGCCTACAAGTACTAGCTTGCTAATACCTTGGAAGACCTCAATAATAAAGCTTCACAATGGGATTTTCCAAAAGATACACTAGTCCAATCTTCTTTCATGAAGCTTAATTATACGAAAAACTCATCTTTGTGTGAAAAGACCTATGAATCACTGTATAATAGCTAAGACGATTGACGTATCCTGTGTTTGATCATTCAAAGAATAATTTCTAATTTCCTTATGTATCAATCTAACTTGAAGTGATACTTTGAATTAGTGCATGTGTACTTCAGCATCACAAAATCTTATGCTTTTATCCTCATACTAGGTGGACCTTAATGAAAGCATTTCCTGTTTGAACCTCTTTGCCCTATCCAAAGATCTATTACTTCTAATTTTCAATAGACTTTTAATGTTGAATAGTTATCATGTAAGAGATATTCTTGAATGTTTAAGTATGAATGATACTCTATTCAAGAATACCAATTAGGTTCTGACTCCTTGGACCATTAATCCTAGAGGTCATGATTTAGAATCTACAAAGTATTTATTTATTCTTTTCTTTGAATACACTTAATCATCACCTATTAGTCACAAGTGATTTTCATATTGAGGTTGCAAATGTCTTAAATGAAACCACAAAGTAACTCAGTAACTCTTCTAAGAGGAAGATAACTTTCAAAATTTCCATGATTTTCTTGGCACTTTGCATCCTTACTATAGATGCAATTATGGAACATAAAATCCATATAATGAACTTCTAAAGTTCAATTTATGTTAAGTTCTATCACTCTGATTTGAATTCCATCTCTTCTTTGGATGGAATCAAGTGAAAGTGTTCACTTCAAAGAGCTCCTTGAGCTCTGTAAACTATCTTAAGTTATCATCCTACTTGGATGCAGGAGAAATACATAAGAAAGTGTAAATATATTTTATTTATGACTCTCTAAGTATCCATTGACCTTAGAGTCATCATAAATCTATATTACCTTGCTAGTAGTTCCTTTTTCTGTATTTGAATCAACTTCATCTATGTTACACTTAAGAGTTTCTTTCTTCCCTCTTCTATGACATATCATAGGTTCATCCAATCCAGAAACTTGTATGGTCTCCTCTTTTTCTTCAGATAATTTATTTGTCTCATCTAAGAAAACTCCATACCAAGAAAATGAGTTACCCACTTGCAACCAACCCAAAATGTCTTCCTCCTCATTCATATCCAATTCCAGGTTTTCCTTCATGTCTTGTTCCATACAAATGCCAATTATTTGCATCACATTGATTTTTCCATGGTTGTCTAGTCCTTCTTCCAATAACTATTTAAGATTTTTTCCTTCATGTTTTACCCACATAGTATCCTTGCCCCAATCATGTAAAACATTGGCATGCCTTATACTTTGGTTTGCAAATGTCACGGTGAACTTTTTTGGTCTTGATGGTTGAAGCCCAAGCTTTTCCATAGTCTATTCATGCAACAGTTAATCTCTAATCCACCATCCACTATACTTCTTGTAGTTGTTATCCTTTAATACTCACAATGAGTCACGAGCTCCTATAATCTATAGGGAGAGCTTCCCTACAAATCTACCCTCACTCATAGCATTAGCCTTTGCAACCAGCATGGATGTGAAGGCTTCATTAATGAGTTACAGAACTTTTGATCTAAATCTTGCACCCATTTTTAGTATATCAAATATACTAATCTCCTTTTTAATGGACTTAAATAGTTTTGAAACCTCTAATTCCACAACAACATGGACCATGTATGAATTTTCAAGCTTATTTTAGGTTCTGTTGAATGCCTATCCAATGGATTCACTTTTGCTTTTAAGATCTTCTTTTGATTGGGTCTCTTCACTTGGAGTAGGATTGTCATTGATTGTCCCCTTTTCCTTGGTTAGTCTATTTGTACTTGAATCTTGATGTGCTTCTTTGTGAGGGGATTTTTTGTTGGGCTATTCTTTAGTTGAAAGGGGCTTGAGTGTTTGTAGGAGAAGAATGGAGAAGAAGAAGAATGACAACTTCACTGCAAGCCTTTGAGTCTTGATTATCATAAAAGATTACAATAGCTTTGTCTAGAATAGCACAAAATATTCATTTTGTGTAGCAGTTAAGACAAAGAAGTACACACACAAGTACACAAAATATCACAATTATTTGTGCAGTCAACCTCTACGCCAATCCTTCACCTTGTCCAATAGCTTTTCCTATTGTGGAAGTTGCATCGCTTACAATGCAAACCAACTAAGTAATAAAGAAACTAACTAGCAAGGCCATAGAAGGAAGATAGATGTACTTTCCACTCAACCAACCCCTCCAATATCTACCTCCAAGACCAAGGGGGTAAGTCCCTCTCAAGGGGACATGTGTACCTTCCATCACATGGGTTCCCAAGGTGAACACATAGTTTCCAAGCTTAAGAAATCAAATGAATTCTAAAATAAGACCCTCCAAGCTCTCATGTACAAATCAAGCGGCTAGGGGGGACTTCCAATGAAGCCTAAGGTATTCAACCTTAGAGAATTTACCATAAGGTTCAAGACCCATCTAAGACGGGTAAATAAACCATAAATCCCAAGGGTTTCACACCTAGAAACCCAAGGGTTCTACCACTTAGACCCATGTAATTATACACCATTATCCCCCCTTAAAAGCATTTCCATCCTTGGAAATGAATCGAGATATATACCTTGGGGTGTTCCCCTGCCCCATGATCAATATCAAGGATCATGGCCTTCAGCTCTCTAATTCCCTTTTTTATTCAGAAGGGGGCTTCTATTCTGACTGAATCTTAAAAGAGGAGAATCCATGTGTCTGACCCTGCCTCAATTAGTCAAAGATCCATCTAGTTTTGCATATAGAAAAAGAATTATTCAAAATGCAAAGTATGGAAAGAATGAAAAGGGTGGAACAAAACATCCTTGCCTATTTCCTTGTTTAATCTATGTGCCATGCAAGCTTCCATAGCCCAAACATGTGAATAAGTTGCATCCAAAGTTTCTTCAACTAGATTGCTATCTTGGTCTATTTCTATGCACCATTTGTGCATGAACCTAGAAAAATAGATGAATAGTGCCTAAGACTTTCCTTATGAGATTTATTTGTCAAGTCATAATCCATCTTGTTTTGAAATAAAGATGAATCTTTCATAATCCCTACCCAAATCACTTCCTATTATATGTGCACATACTCACTACCTTTAGACTTAGTAAAATGGGTGGATTTTTCTGTTTACAATTCGCCTCTAAAATAGAGGGGAATCTATCTTTATAATCCTTGCCCAACCAATAGAATCATATAGGTGATTATATATCTAGTTCTAAGAGGATATAACATCCTCTTCACTTTGGAGAGAATTTGAATAGCTTACAAAAAGTGGTTTCAATCCACTTTAAGGAAAGAGAACCCATAGGGATCACTCTAACTTATTGAAGATTCTAGTTGGTTGAAACATATTTTACTTGTTCTTCCAAAAACATTAAGATATTTATAACTACATACCAAGATGGGAGCTCATAGTGTAAAAGGTTGTGCTTTCTTTAAGCTTGCAAGTAGGAATAAATTATTCCAACCATTTTTTCAATAGTTAATCCTTATTGAATTTTACTTTGATCACAAACCCCAAAGGTCTTCTTGATCCTTCTAGAATTCTCCCCATTTATATTTATAGATCTGTTTTGAGATGTCCTATCTTGACACTGCAACTAGCTCTTCCTTATTCTTCTTGTTGACTTGATTTATCAAGTATTCCAAAGATGATCTTTTTGAGCTTTCTTTCAAGCTTGGTCTAAGATCATTTTTATGTTCCTTGAATTTCAAATCATAATTTTGGATGGAGATTTTAAAGCTTCAACCTTTGGAGTTTACCTTCAAACTACAATAAGTGGATCATCTCTTTATTTCTAACTCTCTATGAATTTTATCAAGAGTGAGTCCTTTTTCTTCTGGTCATCAAGAAAAAGTACTCAATGGGATTCAATACCCACTATCCCATACCAGTGGGTTCTTGATACAATCCACATAACTATGTCTTTATACTTTCTCAACTTCTCTGTCCTTTTTTAATGCCATTCAGCTGCCACAAACTATGGTATCAAATTATGAGAGAAAAGACTAAGGTGTTTGAATACACCACAGCTAATCCTAACTAATCTTCAAGGATATTTGGTTAACCATTTAATGTGGTATGATTGATCTTATCAAAATTAAAGTCTAACTTGATATTTGCCAAATTGGATCCTTTGGCTTTTCCTTTCTTCTTTTACCAAAATAAGAGTTGAGACTAGGTCTTTTGCAAGTAGATCCCTTCGTGTTCAATGCTTTACCCATGGGTTTTACTTGGGGCTCTAGCCCTTATGCTTCATACATGAAGCCATTTTCCTTAGGTCTATATTATTGGGATCCATAATGTATGTTATGTTATCCCCATGAAGTATCAAGATACCTTTAGGATTAAGCTTTATAGCTCATTGAGCTTCTTTTCCTAACCCACTTAGGATTTGTAAAATCCTTGTGGAGTATGAAAATATTTTATTGTATTAAGGTTCTTTGAGAACTCCCAATCCATTAGAACATCTAGGTTGGAAGATCTAATGAAAGAAGGATGAAAAATACAAGGAATTACTTCAACTTTATATATTTATTACATAAGTTTTACCTTGCAGTACCTAATTTGGTCTTTTTAGAGCATAGGTACATGAAAATAATGGTTGAATTTCATCTTCCACAAAATCAACATCACGGTTAACCAAAATGCGCTTAGTCTATGTGTGATACATGGGATAGCCTTTGCTTTTAGAATTGTACCCAACAAAAATACATTTCATTAGCTTATCATCTAATTTCTCGCATTGTTGTTCAGGCAGTAATGCATATGCAAGACAACCAAAGACACACATATGAGCAAGAGATGGCTTGCGACCATGCCAAGCTTCATATGGAGTGATAGATTACAGTGCTTTGTGGTATACCTATTAAGTACATACACTCCACACATGACAGCCTCAAGCTAGAAGCTATGTGGAAAAACCTAACTTTTGACCATACACCTAGCCATCTCCATAAGGGACCTGATCTTGGTTTCTACAATTCCTTTTCATTGCCTAATTTACATGTTGATAGATTTTTAGCCATAACTAGAAATTGTTTGAAGCACATAAGCACTTCATAACATGCTTTTTTAATGGATACACCCATGCATGCCTGGAGAAATCATTAACAAAATTCATGAAGTAAAGATATTTCCCAAAAGAAGCTGTTTGCATAGGAGCAGAGATATCATTATGAACAAGCTGCATTTTATGGCTTGCTCGAACTAAACCATCTTTAGGGAAGGAAAAACACTGTTATTTTCCCAAAATACAGCCTTCACAATGGACATGTTTACACAGTGCCTCAATTTTATGCAGAGAGGACACCATTTTAGATTTCTACAAGCATAGGAAACTAGCAAAACTCAGATGACCAATCTAAGATAGCGTGAGAATCTTGAACTACGCGTGTTGAATCATTTACAGATTTTGCATATTTTATGAGCTTATAGAGACCATGACATGAAATGCTAGAAGAAATAATAACATTTCTTTTTGAGAGATCATGAACTGTTTGGAGTCGAAATTCTTGTCCTGCTGTGCTTGAGGTGGGTTCTTTTTTTGAGTGGAGTATGCACTATGTGCTGCTTTGCACACTCAGTAGTCCAATAGAAAATTAGATAGATCAACAGTTCACAAGGCATATAACTCAGATAAGTCACAATAAGAATAGACTACAAGCTCACAGAAGCATATCTCCATTAATGGCAGCATGGAAGTGTACAAGAAAGATCATTAAAGCGGAAAAATAATCACTACACTCACTTCTTTGTGACTTACTCACAACTACAATCAAATTGGCTCTCAAATGCTAAAGGCTCTCACAATACTGGAAGTATACCAACCTCTTCAAGCATTCAGTCTAGTTGACTTACTCTGCTTGTCCTCAGTGACAAGATCAAAGCCTCTTGTCCACTTAGCTGCTCCACAGAGGTTAGATGCCCTTTTCCAATACCTTCACTTGTCTATGTCTTGTATATCTTCTTCTATGTCTCGTACCTTATGTCTCTCGAATGTCGTATATCCCCAGTGTATTCGAAAGAGTTCTTTATATAGGCTGTTATCACGAGCGGTTAATCCACCACTCCTTGGTTACTCCACCACTCTTTGCCTGTCACTTTTTCTGGCACTTTTCTAGTATTCTCGCAAGTCTAGTACTCTGGCAAATCTGGCACTCTACAACCTGCCAAGTCCATTACTCTACTAGCTGCCAAGTCTGGTACTTTGATACCCACTCTCTATCTCTTTTCTTTTTGCTTCATTATCTTGGTAAGATCTAAAGGATGAATTGAGAGATAGGTCCCACCAGTAGTAAAAAGACCAATTTGTGAATTCTTCTTCCAAGACAAATTTCATAAAAAGACCAGTTTGTAAGTGGACGATTGCTAAAAAGACTAACTCTATAAAAATACCAAGACCAATTTGTAAGTGGACGAATGCTGAAAAGACCAATTTTGTAAAAAGAACGATTGCTAGAATGATTTCTTCTTTATACTATGCTAGTCCGATCAATGAGATACTTTTCCAAGACTAGTCTCCTCCATTAAAAACAGTTATATAGGTTGCCCACCACTACTTCACTCTTTGTCTCGGAGAGTGATTCAATGGGAAGTGTTGTCGTAATGTGAAGTGATACTGCTTTTGTAAAAATTACATATACAATGTTATCAAGAAATACAAGAAATGATGAGAAATCATAATGATTGCAACTTTTCCATATAGGTTATCCATGTCTATATACAAAATACGACAAATACAATATTGCTAGCAAAATACAATACCATACTAGCTGGAGGTAGGATGGCCCCCACTGATGATGGCTGCCCTAAAGAAGATGGTTTCTCAAAGAACATTTCTACAGCCATAACATGCAAAGCCCTCCCCTTCTCTAATTTATCTCGGTAGATTTGGATCTGTGTGCATAATTCCTTATTTTCCTTCTTCAATTCTTCACATAGCTGCTCCTGATGTGACAGACCAAGTAGTCGTTCTTGAGCTCTTCCATGTGCTTCTTCTAAGTGGTCCATATGATCTTGAAGTTCTTGATTGTACCTGATAAGAGGAGCTAGCAAGGTGTGCATGGTAGTGGCATTAGTGTGGTGTCGATGTAAAGCCGCTAGTTGCAAATCCAAGGAAGAGCTCTCTTCTTCACATAATTCAAGCATATGCTCAAGTGTATCTGCTACAGCACTAAAAGGTGCAGAAGAAGCTTTTGTGGAAGGAATATTGTGTGTGGGGGTTGGTTGGAGAGAGGATATGTTGGCAGGTGGATTATATGTAATCGAGATTGAGGGGACGAGAGTTGATGTGGTAAGAGGTGGTGTGGGAGTGACAGTGATGTGGTGGTATGGGTGTGACAGGGTGATTAGGAATTGGATCTGGAAAAGGTAGATGTGGTGACAAGTAGTTAGGTGAAGGGATTGATGGAGATGGAGGACTTGGTACGAATTCACACACATGATGAATAGGTTTTGAAGTAGGTGGTGTCGTTGTGGTTGTGGATATTAGAGTATGTGAAGGTATAGTGGAGGCAGTGGGGTGAGATGAAATGGGTGTGACAATGGATGCAGTGGATGGAATGGGTGTGACAATGGATGTAGTGGGTGGGCTAGCATTAGGAGTGGCTATATGAGAGTGGGGGGTGGGAGCATGTGTCTTCGAAGGAGTGTGTGGAGGGAAAGAGAGTTTCTTACTGCTTTTAGGCATTGCATACCCTTGCTCAATTATAGGAAGGCTATCAAGAGAAGCCCTCGAATCTGCAACTATTTTAGTCATCTTCTTGCTAAATGGTTGTAACTTGGACCTATGCACATAACTTGACCTTTTGGATGGCCCCTCACTTGGTGGATTTGTTGGATTGGCTGATGGTAGGGAGGTGATATTTGGATGTAGGGTCGGTAGAGTTCTCAGCCATGTAAATATGCATGGTGAAAAAACATGGAAAGTAGATGCCCCCGATTGGATGTTGTTACAAAAAATTTTCTCTTGTTGATTACTGAATGCCAAAGCGGCTGATGGTATGGAAAAGTCTTGGAATATAGCATGCACATCAGCCCATCACACATACATAATTTGGTAAAGGTAAGCTTTTCTTTCATACTTCTGAGGAGGAAATAAAATTTGAATGCATGTAGGAGGGTGGCTATGGCATAAGCTATCGTTTTTTCATCAAAGGCAGCCTTACACTTGGTGAGTAACTCCCCTTCAGATATTCTGGAGTAGGTGCATGCAAGTGCTAGTAGTGTAGGGATGTGAGCTCCCATAGCTAGCTCAATGACCCCAAGAGAAAGCTTACCATCTAGAAATCAAGAAAAATGCTGAAAGAAGTTGATAATCTCCATGTGGTTGGGCTCGTCTGAGAGAGGTACTTTTGAGAATGAGTGGAGGCCCATACTAGCCAATTGTTCAGGAGAGAACAAGTGGGAAAGCCTTTCTCATTCAGTTGGAAGTTCTGAGTGTGCATGAATGAATAATCCTTTGTCAATAGTTTGACTATCGTTGGAGTTTTGTGAGCTATTTCACTTAGAAGTTGATATAGATTGGAGGGGTTTGGATGGCACAAATTCATACCCTTGTTTTTCAATGGAATCTTCATCTTCATCCATCTCTTGACTTCCATCTTCCCTATGCTCATTGGGATTGTCAGGTAGCAATATTTTAGCTCCCCCATCTTTATCTGCCATGTTCGGTTGTGGTGAAGCTTGAAGCACTATGGGAGGTGTGTTATCCGCCATAAGGATTATTTATGTATGAGACAATATGTCCAGCCCTGCTATTCTATCGCAAAGGCAGATGACAGACCTAAGATTTGCACTTTCCAGAAGTAGTAGAGTGCAAGCAATCTTAATGCGTGTTCTCAATGTAGGGCGAGCACAACCACTGGATGGTGGTCGGCAAGGACGATGGGTAGTGAGAGGAGGATGGGCAGTGCATGAGGACGATGGCCAATAGAAGTATATTGGTGTAGGGAAGCCAAGTGAAGCCCAGATGCTCTGATTCTTATCACAAAGTTGAAAGCCGGAATGATTTTTTGAACGAAGGAGAAGGGCTAACTTTGTATGAGGCCTCTAGAGGTCCAAGCATTTTAACGGAGGCAGACAGAGGTAGAGATAGAGAGGAGCTTGACACCATTCACCATCTTCTCGATGTGGCAAACAATGAAGTTGGCTCGGCCAAGGCAAGTGAAGGGCAGGTCAATGGCCTGTAATCCAAGAGATGGGAGGGATATAGGTTGGGCTTCTAGGAGCAAATATCCAATGTACCTGCATTATTATGAGAACAAGGGAGCAAATATCGAGTGTACCTGCATTTTTCACCCCGACATCCTTGTCGAGGTTCTCAGATAGGGTTTCTCTTTGTAGCTATCTCATTCTTACGACGAACACAAGTATGGCATGGCATGCGCTTGTTTTTCTTCGTTGATCGATTCTCTAACACTAGCGACTACAACTCGACCAAATCTCCATCTAACGTTGTCTCAAGCTCCTAGAGGTCTTTAGTGCCTATGGCCATTTGATCATACCATGGTTGCTCTATCTATTCCATAGACAATATATTGCAATAGATGTGGCTTTGATGTAGTTGGACAAGTACACACAGAGCTATCTGTTGGAGAGGTTCAGGACGCGGAGGACAAAGTCTTTGAGTCTGGGCCACTTGAGGCTTTGACCGATGATGATGTGAATGAAGAGGCTTCTGATAGCGATGCTTCTCCTTACGTTGACTCTGGGTTCAATCTTTATGTCGATAACCTTCGGTGGAGCTGTAATTGCGAGGATCTTGTTGGTGCCTTTCAAAAAGTGAAGAGTGTAGATATGGTTAAGGTCATCTATGATGGGTTTAGAATCCCACCGAGCAAGAGTGTGTGTAAAAAGACCAAAAGCATGCTTTTGAATGAGGATGAAGGAAGCTAAGTGATTTAAAAGACCAAAGAGATCATGGTTATTGGACCACAGGGAAACAAACTAGAAAAAAAGACCACTTCTAGAACAATTTAAAAAGACTAAGAAAAGACCAATTAAAAGACTAGTAAAATAACACTTGGAAAGACTAGAAAAAGACCAATTGAAAAGACTAGAAAAAGACCAATTGAAAAGACTAGGAAAAGGCCAATTTAAAAAGACTATGAAAAGACCAATTTAAAAAGACTAGAAAAAGACCAATTGAAAAGACTAGAAAAAGGTCAATTTAAAAAGACTAGAAAAAGACCAATTTAAAAAGACTAGAAAAAAACCAATTCAAAAAGACTAGAAAAAGGTTAATTTAAAAAGACTAGAAAAAGACCAGTTGAAGAGACTAGAAAAAGACCAATTCAAAAAGACTATAAAAAGACTAGAAAAAGACCAATTTGAAAAGACAAGAAGAAGACCAATTGTATTTACAATATATACATTTATCGTAGTAGAGTCTACAATAGATAGGGTTTAACTCTAGAGGCATTTACCAATGGAAGAAGCATTCCTTGTAGCGTTGCTAGTCAGATAGCTCCTTGATGGAGGAGTCGAACCACCTTGTATGGGCCCTCCATCTGGTGAAGAGCTTTTTTCTTCTTCTTGTTGGTCAGACTTGGTTGATATAGCAGTACCAATGATTGTTCCTTAATTGATCTTTCCTAGAGGTGATGGTCATGGTTGGCTTTTCTTCTTAACTAGTTCTTGCTTCTGTGTTCTTGAGCCCTCTCCCTGAGTTCTTCCACTAGGTGGATTCTGGCATATTGAGCTTGCTTAATCCAGTGTTGAAGCTTGCATGTCCCCACCTTAGCAGACCCTTCAATGAATTTGAAGGGAGCTACAACTTCAATGCCATACAAAAGCTGAAAAGGATTATGCCCAGTTGTAGTTTTGTAGGTTGTTTTATAAGCCCAAAGTGCTCCTAAGTATATGACTCCCCATGAGAAGGTTGTTGGTGGCATATTTTTTTCAGTAGGGAAGTCAGCACTTTGTTTGTGCTTTCTACTTGACCATTAGCTCTAGGGTAGTATGCACACGACTTCTTGTGGAAAACTTGGTACTTTATAAAAATAGTAGTCAAAGTTTTATTGAAAAAGTGTGTGCCTTGATCTATAGTGATTTCAATCGGACATCCATACCTACATAAGATGTGTTCATATAGAAAGACAACCTCTGTATCTAAAGTGCAATCAATAGAGGCAATTACTTCTGCCCATTTAGTAGCATAATCCGTTGTTACAGTAGATATATAGCTTTCGATGGGTGGTCCATTGGATATATGGGACCCACAAAATCTAGCCCCCATCGATCAGATGGTTGTCATGCTGTAGTAATTATCAAAAGCCTATTATTGAGTTTTGATGGTTTAGGACCGCATCTTTGACAGGTATCACATGATTTGGCCATGTTGCAAGCATCTCTAAAAATATAGGGCCACCATAGCCCACTTTGTAATACTCTTTGAGCTATGATGTGTCCTGGGTAATGACATGAGGATGGTCCACAATGAGCAGATTCTAGAATGGCAGTAACTTGTTCAGGGTATATACACCTTCTAATTATTCCATCTGCTCCTATTTTGAAGAGGTTTCCTTCAATCATGGTGAAACTTCTACTTTTGATTAGAAGTCTCCTTTTATTTAGTGGTGTCATATGTGAGGGATACACACCAGTAGACAAGAGTTGAACCGTTTCATTATACCAAGAGGGATAAGTGCTCACCTGAAAGAGATGATGGTCTGCGAGATCATCACCCACCCCTTTTTCTTCCTTGTTTACTTCTATTCCAGAGAGATGATCTACCATCACATGATGTCGTCCAGGTTTTTGTACTACTTCAAAATCAAATTCTTGAAAAAGTAATAACCACCTCCAAATGTAGCATGCGAGATTAGGCTTATTGAGTAGGTACTTAATAGCTTGATGATCTATGATTACCACAAAATGAACACCCAAAAGATAATGTCCAAACTTCTTGAAAGCAAATATAGCCAATGCTTCCCTTTCTATATTGTTGTAGTTGTGTTCAACCTAGTGAGAATCCTACTTGCATAGTGAATTGCTCTGTCCAATTTATGCTCAATTCTTGGTTCTGCAAGTATTGTTACCGTTAGTGTCCATGTGAAAGGCCAAATGGCCACCGGACACTTCTTTGTATTTGTTCTTTAATAAAACATATAGTGGCCTGGTCAGTCTTCTCCAAGGCCGGCGACCAAGGCGGCGACCAAGGCGGCGACCAAGGCATAGACCTTGGCATACCTTGTCATCCGAGTCACCGAAGTCACCGTTGGCGCCGTTGGCTGCGCGCGAGGGAGGACCTCAACGATCAAGGAATATAGAGGTTCCCCGTACTTCCCGGGAGGTCACCCATCCCAGTACTGTTCCCCCCAGAGCTCGCTTAACCGCGGCAATCTCTTGCCACTAAGCTACACTCTTGTGGTGTTTGAAGAAGGGGAAAGACTAAGGTTGGCATTACCTTGAACAAGTTTTGGTCCCTCAAAGCTTCATTTTTGCTTTTAAAGCCTATTTCTGAAGCAATTTTGGGGTGTTTTTGGAGCCATTTTGGAGTACTTTCGCACGTAGTTCTCTTCACACAGGTCCAAGAACATCAAGAAGAGTGTTCCTTGTACTTCTCAGACAATAAATATCAACCTTTGGGGCTGTATTTTCAGCCACACTCGTAAAACTACAGGTTTCTCGAGGGGTTTTCAGTTTTGGTGGGAGCAGTCGCTGCAAATTTATGCAGGTTTTTAAAGCCTAAAACATCAGAGTTGACAGACACTTGCAGGTGTTATTGGCTAGTTTTTTGGGCTGTGTATTCAGCCTTTCAGTGTCATTTTACTGCATATATTGAGCACATACACACCATGTACGCTTCTGTGGATACCGCTTATGTACGTCCATGTGGGCATTGATATAGCGGTTACGTTCTTTGCATAAAGCCTTTTACGTTTGATAAAGAGGGTCGTGGTGAGGTTTTCTTAACTGGGAGACACCCAGATGTCGGGGTCTCTTCGGTGATGCAGGTGGAAGACTTACCCAGCCTCGCCATAGGAGATGTATGATAGTTGTTCATAGGTGCTCGATAAGCCTAGTTGGCTTCTATTGGGTAACTGATTATATGCAGTGGAGTCAGTGATTCACTATGCAGGTAGACATGTTAGTACTTGCAGTTTTATGATACTTTGACACTGGTCATATGCTAATTTTGCAGAGGATACTCTGGCAAAATTTTTCCAGATTTCTGGTTTAGTCAACTATATAGTGGTCGATTTACTCCTTGATACACTTATTTGTTGGTGTTTGGACTCTTCTAGCTCCATTATCATTCTATTCAGTTCTCTACGATCATGGCATCAGAGGTCTCAGGCACATCCGGTGGATCAGGGTCTAGTGCTAGCGTTCCGAGGAGGAGCTATAACTTGCAGGGCAAAGACCATTTTGAGATCCGAAAATTTGATGGCACAAACTTTGCTCTATGGAAGAATCAGATTAAAGATGTGCTGATTCAAAGAAGGCAATGGAAGCCAGTAAATGGGATTTCAAAGAAGCCTGCTGACATGGATGAAGATGATTGGGATGAGTTAGATGAAATGGCCAGGTCTACCATTCGCTTGCACCTAGCAGATAATGTTTACTTTACAGTATTAGACTGTGAAAGTGCAGAGGAGATTTGGAAGAAGTTATGCAATACATATGAAAAAGAGACGGCATCAAATAAAGTATATCTGATGAGAAAATTATACGACCTTCGTATGAAGGACACAGATAGTGTTGCTGCTCATCTAAATGAGTTTGATGCCATATTCTCCCAGCTACAGGCTCAGAAAATGGATATGGACAATGAAATGAAAGCAGTATTGCTGTTATGCACCCTGCCATCATCATGGGATACATTTTGCACAGCTATTAGCAATAGTGCACCAGGTGGTAAACTCGTCTATGATGACATATGTGGAGCACTCTTGAGTGAGGAGATTCGTAGAAAATCTATGGTTGGCACTCAGAGTGGAGATGCATATAATGTTTGTGATTCTTACCAAGGAAAGAATCAACAACGTGGCAGGAGCAAGAACAAGGAAAAGAATGGTCAACGGAATAAGAGCAGAAGTAAATCAAGGAAGAGGGATATTGAATGCCATTATTGTCATAAGAAAGGACACATGAAGAAAGACTGTTATGCATTAAAGAATGCTAAAGGTAAAGGACAGAATGTTGATGGGCATGTTAAACAGTTACCTGCACCATCTACTTCGACTGTGAAGATTGAAGAAATTAATGCTATTTCTGATGATGCTGATGTGTTGACACTTGATAGTACTGTGCCATCTGAGGCACTTATGGCTGATTCTCTTTCCCACACCTGGCTGCTAGATTTTGGTGCTTCTTTCCATGTGACACCACATAGAGAATGGTTCTCTAATTATGCAGCAAAGTCTCTTGGTACCGTGAGACTTGGTGACTCTTACCAGTGTGATGTTGTGGGGATTGGAGATGTGGTTGTGCAGTTCATTGACGGTTCAAAATTTACTATGCATAATGTACGCCATGTACCTCAGTTATCACGCAGTTTGATGTCAGTTGGTCAACTTGATGACCTTGGTTACAAGGTGGTCTTCTATGCTCAGTCCTTTCGTATATCAAAGGGCAATATGGTTATTGCAAAAGGAAGGAAAGTTGGCTCACTTTACCCTTTATTTGTATCACAGAAAGAACACTTGTTAGCTGTTACTGAACAGCCTATGGCTTGTATTTGGCATGGTCGTTTGGGCCATATATCTCGTAGTGGAATGGAAAATCTTTCTCGTTCTGGCTACTTACCTGTGTTATCTTTCTCTGATTTTTCATTTTGTGAGCATTGTCAATATGGAAAGCAAACCAGAAATGTGCATAAAACGCACATTGACTCTTCAATTCAGCCTTTAGATCTTGTTCATACAGATGTGTGTGGTCCTATGCCCACTAGGTCCTTAGGTGGTTCTCTTTACTTTGTTACTTTCATAGATGATGCTACTAGAAAAGTCTGGGTATATCCTATCAAATCGAAGGATGATGTATTCCCTACTTTCAGAAAATGGCTTGCTTCAGTTGAGACTGAAAAAGGAACTAAGCTTAAGGCTTTACGTTCAGATAATGGGGGTGAGTATACCTCACATGAATTCAGCCTTTTCTGTCAGTATAGAGGGATTCGTAGAGAGTTTACAGCTCCTTATACCCCAGTACAGAATGGTGTAGCTGAGAGGATGAATAGAACTATTCAAGATAGAGTAGTCTCTATGTTGCATCATGCAAACCTCTCACAAGGTTTTTGGGCAGAAGCAGTATTGACTGCAGTTCATGTGATTAACCTTTCACCTAGTCCTGCCAAAGGTCTGAAAGTGGCACAAGAGTTATGGACAGGGAAACCACCATATTATGATCATCTTCGAGTTTTTGGGTGTGAAGCATATGTTCATATACCCAAGAATCTTAGACAGAAGTTGGACCATAAGTCAAAGAAATGCATTTTTCTTGGATATGGTCGAGAAGGACAATTTGGATATCGCTTATGGGATCCTGAAACACGGTCAGTGATCAGAAGTAGTGATGTCATTTTTAATGAGTCTAAGATGCATAAACAGCCGATTAAGGAGGTTGAAGTGAGAAGAGTGGTGTTTGAGGATACTAGTCCTCCGGTTAGCATGCATAAAAATGCTGCACATAGGGATGTTCAAGAGAATGTCCATTCAGATCAGTCTGCACATGTTCCTGTTCAGCAACCATTGAGACGTTCTGCACGTGTCTCATATCCACCTGATAGATATGTTCCAGGTTTAGATTTTGTTATGCTAACAGATGCCGGTGAGCCCTCTTGCTACAAAGAGGCTACGCAGACAGAGGATCATGTCAAGTGGGAGCGTGCCATGAAGAGTGAGTTGGATTCTATTCACAAGAATGGTACTTGGGACTTAGTACCTTTGCCAAAGGGAAGGAAAGCTTTACCATGTAAATGGGTATATAAGCTGAAATTCACATCAGATAGTGCTTCTCCAAAATATAAAGCACGACTTGTTGCAAAGGGTTTTAAGCAACAACATGGTGTTGATTTTGAGGAAATCTTCTCCCCAGTGGTCAAGATGACTACTTTGCGCATGTTGCTTGGATTCGTTGCAATGGAGGACTTAGAGCTAGTCCAAATGGATGTGAAAACAGCTTTCTTGCATGGAGATCTTACAGATGAGATCTATATGGAACAACCAGAGGGTTATGTAGTTCCTGGCAAGGAAAGTCTAGTTTGTAAGCTCAAGAAGAGCTTGTATGGACTTAAACAGTCTCCTAGACAATGGTACCAAAAGTTTGATGCTTTTATGAAGTCCCAAGGCTATTCTCGGAGCAATGAGGATCATTGTCTCTACACAAAGAGATGTTCTGATGGCAGCTTGATATGCTTGATACTTTACGTCGATGATATGTTGATTGCTGGGAAGTCCTCTTATGATTTGTCAATTCTCAAAAAGAAGTTGAGTCAGACATTTGATATGAAGGATTTGGGGGATGCCAAACATATTCTTGGCATGCGCATTACTCGTGATAGGAGTAAAAGATGCATATACTTGTCTCAAAGTGAGTACATATCCAAAGTACTTCATCGATTCAATATGCAGGGTGGAAAGGCATTGAGTACACCTTTACCCACATATGTGAAATTGAGCAAGGATGAATGCCCCAAATCAGATGAGGAAAAGGAATTCATGACCAAAATTCCCTATCAGTCTGCTGTTGGTAGTCTCATGTATGCTATGGTAGCTACGAGACCAGACATTGCATTTGCAGTGGGAGTTGTGAGCAGATATATGTCTAATCCTGGCAAGAAACATTGGGAAGCGGTCAAAATGATTTTGAGATATCTGAGTGGCACTAAGGACAAGTGTCTATGCTTAGGTAGAGGGAAAGCATCCATTATTGGTTACACAGATTCTGACTATGCTGGTTGTGTAGACAATCGTAAGTCTACATCGGGGTACATTTTTCATTTTGCTGGAGGTGCTATCTCTTGGAGATCTCGTCTTCAAGAATGTACAGCTGTTTCCACCACAGAAGCAGAGTATGTTGCAGCAAGTGAGGCATGTAAGGAAGCATTGTGGCTTTCTCGTCTTGCTTGTGATATGGGTTTGCCTCAGCATGTACCTCACTTGCTCAGTGATAGTCAGAGTGCCATTGCTTTGGCTAAGAATCCGGTCTATCATGCAAAGACCAAGCACATTGAGGTGAGGTATCACTTCATTAGAGATTGCTTAGCCACTGAGAGCATTATTCTTGAGAAGGTTCACACTCGAGATAATGCTGCAGATGCTTTGACTAAAGCTCTACCACAGGATAGCTTTCGACACTGTTGTCACTTGATGGGGGTTACTTGATTCTTGATCTTACGCAGTCACTTGTATACTGTGTAACATGCCCATCAGGTGGGAGGTATAGTTTGTATACTTACACTCAGGTATTCTTTATCATTCTTTCTTTTTTCTCCCATAGTTACTCTGGCCATATTGGCCTTTAGTGGGAGATTGTTACCGTTAGTGTCCATGTGAAAGGCCAAATGGCCACCGGACACTTCTTTGTATATGTTCTTTAATAAAACATATAGTGGCCTGGTCAGTCACAGACTGTAAGTTCGACCGCATTTGTAAGACCTAAGAAGTCTGTCCTCGTGCTCCCTGTGTACTGCGTTTTCTGCGTATTCTACAACATCTGTGCGGAGTACTGTGTGTGGCGACAGGAGCTCGGTTTTCTACTTTGAGCATATCGTCGTGGAGCTCTCGAGAAGGAGAGTCCAGTGTGGTGCACGCCATCGAAATACTTCAAGTATTGCACCTACAACAGTGGAACTTGCATCCACATGCACATGAAAGGGAAAATCCCAATCAAGAACTATAAGAATTGGTGCACTTACTAGTTTTCTTTTGAGAAGTTCGCATGTCAATTCCTCTTCCTCAGTCCATATAAATGGGACTAATTTTCCTGTTAGCCTTGAGAGAGGCCTTGCTATATCTGCATACATCTTGATGAACTTTCTGTGATATCCAGTGTGTCCTAAGAAACTTTGCACCTGTTTCGAGTTGATAGGTCGGGGCATTCTTATGATGGCGAGTACTTTATCAGGATCAGGTTCCATACCTTCATATGAGACTGCATGTCCAAGAACTATTCCTTCAATGACTAAAAAATGACATTTGTTTGGATTCAGCTTCAGGCTTGCACCTCTGCATAGTTTGAAGACCTCCTTTAGTTGAGAAATGTGTTCTGTAAAATTATCCACAAAAGAGGAACACCCTGTATTGGAGAAAATAGAAAAGTCATCCACAAAAATTCTTACGAATTTTAGGAGTAATGGTCTAAAAACAGTGTAAACCACCCTGTTGAAGGATGCAGGGGCATTCCCAGAAAGACATTTTGGTATACACATATGTACCCCATGGAGTGACAAAGGTTGTCTTTGATTGATCAGTGGGATGAATGGGTATTTGATTGTACCCACTGAATCCGTCCATAAAACTATAAAGAGAATTTCCAACAACATCTTCTACCACTTGTTCTGAAAAAGGAGTAGGGAAGCCATTTGGGATTTTTACCTTGTTGATAGCCGTGAAATTGACACAAATTCGAATCTTGTTGGATTGTTTTTTGGGTCCTATGACCATGGATGACAGCCACTCCAAGTTCTCTATTGGTATAATTATTTTTTCTTCTTCCATCTTCTCAATCTCCTTCTTCACAGCCTCTGTGTATTTTGGATTTAGTCGATAAATTCTTCCTCTGATGGGTTTTGTGTTCTCAGCCAAAGGTATTGTGTGTTCACCCAAGTGTGGAGCTATTCCCTCCAGATCTTCGTAAGCCTATGCAAAAACATCTTTATAATTTTTCATGAAGGAGATTACCTGAGAGTATAAGGCAGGCTACTCCCATAGCAGCGATGCTAGGAGAATCGGTTGTGACTCTTCTTCAGTTCCCAAGTTGACCTGCTTTACTAGGTTGGGAGCTAAAATAGATTCTGTAGAGTTTGAGGAGAAGACATCACCAGGATAGCATGGAGACTCATCCAAGAAGATATTGGATTTCTTCTCTTGTATCCATCCTTTTGATAATTCTTGCTTTTTCTGCTCCCGTGCAAGTTCCTCCTTGCTTTGTATTCCCAGTTTCTCACGTCTAGATGAGTCTTCGTGGTCTAAAGACTCCTCCTTATACTTGCACATTTTATCTCTTCCTCTTTTATAATCAAGAATTGGTGCTCCTAATCCCATACTTTCTATTTTAGCTTCCATACTTGTATGTGCTCTTGAGCAAGTTCTCTGTTTCCATGATGGTGCACTCGGACTCGAGTTCTTCTAATGACCCCTATAGCTCTTTCATTGTGTCTTTGTAAACCTTGTCCACCTCCTTGCCTTTTTCGTCATAGCAAGGCATCTTCAAGTTATGTGCTCCTTCTTTAGCAAAATCGTTCTTTTGGCTATTCTGCTCCAGCCTCTTCTTCTGAGCACGAGTAAGTACTCCAGCATCAATCTCTATTGAGTGGATTTCTTGCGATGAGACCACATTTGCTGCAAGAGATTTTGGAGTAGTTTGTTGTGCAAAAGTCAACTTTGGTCTATTTTCACGAATTAGTCCATGTGGGACAGACTCGTTAACTGAAGTTAGTCTCTCTTCTAAAATTGGTCCTCTTTTTGAAATTTTCTTGATGCAAGAAACCTTTTCATCAGAGAGGTTGTTGAGCTCCTGTATTGGCCACATCCTTGGACTTAGTCCAGTTTGTGGTATTGGCCTAATTTCTAGGATTGGTCCTTCTTTTGTTGTAGTTGGTCCATTTAAAACTTGTGTAGCTATAAGAATTCCAAGTTCTGAACTTTGTCTTTCTTCATAAACTAGCTTGTTGAGATTATCTAGATGTGCAGTGTCTATTAAGTCCTCGCACTGTGGGATGCCTTCTCTTTTTATAGAAATTACATTCACTTGGTAGGAAGAGGAGGAACTTCCTGGTTGTTGGCCATAGAGTTCCCCTTGACTAGTGCTTGGCCTTAACTTTGGACAATCCTTCGAGTAGTGGTTAATGGCATCTGGACAGTATTTACATGGAGGAGAGCCTTTTGGAAGAGGACAACGACTTTGAAAATGCCCGTACTCTTTGCATTAGTAGCACATGATGGGCTTCTTCTTATTGAGTGGTTTCCTATTGTTATTGAATTGAGAGTTATTGTTGTTATATTGAGGAGTTTTCTACATTACCTCTTGGGGATGCCCTTGGGTATTTTGATTAAATTATGTTCTAGGAATCTGGATCCAACTTGAGGAAGTAGCATTCTCTCGCTTCAAACTAGTCTTTCCATAGAATTGACATGTGATCTTTTATGGACACTCCTAATTGCTATGACCTAGTTTATTACACAATGTACACCAAATAAATGATTTTACCTCCTTCTAATCCTTCAGCCCCTCAGTTTCTTGTCGGAGTTGTGCAATAGTATCCTCTCGCATCTTCTTCTCTTCTTGGAGGCTCTTCTGGAGTTTGAGAGCTTCTAACTCCCTCTACAAGCTTGCCACTGAATCCCACTGAGATCCTTCTTGAGGTGCCTCCTTGCCTTCAAAATGTTGACAAGCTTCTTTGATCCTAGCTATAGCACCTTCAAAGTCTTGAAGTGTTGCATCCACTCTTAAGAGTTCCCTCAACTTCTATTGAGACGACTTTGGGAGGACCTTTTCTACCACTTCTTAACTAAGAAGTCTCCAAGTAGAGCAGGTAACTTAGCTACCAGAGATTTTACTATAGTCGTAAGTTCAAGGAATGATTTCCCCTAGCTGAAGTTCAAGATTTTCTAATTATTCAAGAGTTCTCTTAGTAGAGTTACCTGGTTTGAAGGTGTTTGTGAATGTAGTCTGTAAGGGCTCCCATGTTGCAAAATGTCCTTCAAAATATTGGTTGAACCATCTATCAGCAATACTTTCCAAGGCAGCCAGAAAGAGAGCTAGAAAGGCATCTTGTCATATTTGAAGTCCTCTACTCTTGCATAATGATAAAAATCACCGTAATGATCATCTGGGTCCTCTTGCGAGGCTCCGTTGAAAGTAGGAAATTTGATGTTGACTCGCGATAGAAGACAAGCTAAGTTCTCTACCATTCCTGTATTGTTCTTTTCAATCATCCTTCTTATGTTATTGTTGTGGTTAAGTATGTCCTCAAAGGATGAAGAAGATGAGGATGAAGGTGCAACAGGAATTGGTAAGGGGGTTGGGGGGTACCCGAGGTGGATTATAGTGAACAGTTCATCTCTGGTAACTCTTGATGGGAGTTTGGAGTGGGCTGAGAGATCCTCCTTTATGAGACGGAGTATGAGTCATAGACTGCAATCCTTTTTGAACTCATAGAGATGGTGATTAATGGTGACTTGACTAGACAAAGTGAAAAGAAGGAGGAAAAGTTGAGCATTGGGATGTATAATTAAAGGGAGGAGTTCGGGACCAACCCCAACTTTGGAAGTCCAACTCTAAAAAAAAAGACCTATTCTAGTGAAGGACAAGTTTAGGACGAATTCTTAGAAAGACTAAGGCTAAACTTGACTTGCTGGATTGATCTAGCTGGATCTAGGCAGTTGAACTTGACTTACTAGGCTAAACTTGACTTACTGGGCTGAACCTTGACTTACTAGGTTGAACTTGACTTGCTTGACTTGCTGGGCTGATCTTGCTTGCTTAACTTGGACTAGAAAGATTAACTTGAGAGACCAAGTTAAAAGGACAAGCTTCTAATGGACGAACTCAAAAAGACCAATTATAAAAGGCTAACTCTCAAAAGACCAATTTAAAAGGACCAATTCAAAAAGAATAACTTGAAATGATGAGTCATGAAAGGACAAATTTAAAGAGACCAATTTTAAAATACTAACTCTAGAAAGACCAATTTAAAAGGACCAATTCAAAAAGACTAACTTGAAATGTGTTAGTATATGATCAATGTCTACCCCTCATGATTGTATGCACATTTTGTAAGGCCCCCTTTATGAGGAGAAGCCAAGCATGCATTACCCAATTGATGGGAATCCCAACTTGAATGTTGGATGAAGGTCATATTGGACCATGTAAGATATTATAAGGAAAGGGAGTTATCAGGGTCCCCAATTGTGGGGTCCGGCGCAGCGGTGAGCAGCCCCGGCTGGGGGGTCCAAGGGGGCCAACGGGCCCCCTGGTGGGGGTCCGGGGGCAGCACCCCCGGCGCGACGGTAAAGGGAATATTCCATGGAATATTCCCTGTCGGAGTCAGAAATCATTTATATTTGTTAGGTCGGTTCAACCAGTCTAAGCCGTGTATGGCAATTACGCGGGCGGTGGCCGCCCACGCTCTACCGCCCATGTATAGCCGTCCATGGCAGGCCACCCATGATCCTATATATACATGACTTCTGCACTACCTAAGACACCGAGTTGAGCCAGCATACCTCTACCTTGTATCTCCCTATCTAGAGTTGTCTAGATCACCATTTAAGCTCTACCTTGAGAGCGCACGGGTGGACAACGCCATCATCTTTGTACTTGCTGCTAGTAGAAAATTGTTGAGATTCTCCTATATCTGTTATCTTCTCTGTTATTGCTCCTGTGTTATATTGCGTAACTATTGTCTTACATGGTATCAGAGCTGTAAGGTTCGAATAGCTTGAGAAGTATCATTATTTTAGCCTACTAGCAGACTAGAATATCAGTAGATTATTCGAGTGATTACATGATGGCTTCATCATCGAACAGTAGTCTTGGTGCTTCAGCTAATGTTAATGCTGCACCTATTCGAATTCGTCCACCTGCATTCACTGAAGGGAAGCTGGATGGAACCAACTATACACTCTGGAAGTTCAAAATTTCTGCAATTTTGGACTCCTATGAATTACTTGACACTGTCATGGGACCGATGGGATTGGATCCAGAGCCTATACCAGTTGAAGATCCAGCAAATTCAAGATTGATGATTCAGCCAGATCCAGATCTTCTACGAGCTTGGAAGAGGCGGAATGCTGATGCATTATGTGCGATTGTCACTAGTGTAAGTGATTCTGTGCTTACTTTAGTTCAACATACTACTAAAGCACATGAGGCTTGGGGCATATTGGCTCGACAATATGAGACCAAGAACCACACTAGGATACAGAATTTAGAAAATCAGTTGGCAAATGAAAAACATTCTGATTCTGAAAAGGCTGAAGATTTTATCAAACGGATAAAGCATCTTCAAGATCAATTGGCTGCAGTTGGTGTTGTTATAACACCAGAAGAGCTGGCTCGAAGATCTGTACGTGTTCTTCCAGCAAAGTATGATGGATTAGTAACATCCCTTAACACTCAGGTAAGGCCAACTCCTCTTACATTTGAAGAGTTTTGTGCCATGCTTTTAGAAGAAGAGATGCGGCGGAAGAATCGGCAAAGTACAACTGATGCTGCATTCTCAGCAAATGCAAAAGGTAAAGGCTCTTCAGAGGGATCAAAGAAGAAGCCAAAGAAGAAAAAGTTCACAGGAAGTTGCTTCTATTGTGAAAAGAAAGGCCATGCCATCAAGGATTGCAGAAAGAAGCAAGCTGATGAACGGAATGGGACTGTAAAATCATCATGGAAGAACAAAGAGTCTGCAAACAACACAGAGCTGGAACTTTGGGTAGCTATTGAAGAGGTATGTTCATCTGCTCAAGCTCGTGTTGATGAGCCATGGATTTTAGATAGTGGAGCTTCTCGCCATATGACTAGTAAAAAGGATTGGTATAGTTCCCTAGTGCCTCTGCGGGAATCCATCAATGTAGTGGTGGGAAATGACTCCAAGTGTCCAGCTGAAGGAACTGGAACCATCTCTTTTATCACTTCTCCAGGTGTTGAGAAAAAGTTATCCGATGTTCTCTATGTACCTACACTCAAAAGAAATTTGTTGTCAGTTTCTGCAATAACAGATCGTGGACTCGAAGTTCACTTCAATAAGAGTGGTGCGGAAATCATGGATTCATCAGGTAATGTTGTAGGTAAAGGCATACGACGGGATAACTTGTATGAGTTAAGTGCTTTAACTGCTACAGAAGATAAAGATGTAAGCAGGTTATGGCACCGACGATTTGGGCATCTCGGATTTGCAGTTTTGAAGGAGATGCAACGAACAGGGATGGTTGCTCATATGCCTGCATTTTCAGAGTTGCAGGAACCTTGTGAAGCTTGTATGATGGGCAAGCAACAACGAAAGGCATTTCCAAGAGAGACCAGCAATCGATCTCAAGCTCCTCTAGAGTTGGTACATGCTGATCTCTGCGGTAAAATGTCTACACCTGCTTTAGGAGGATCTTTCTACTTCTTGCTGTTAGTCGACGATTATAGTAGAAAGATGTGGGTTTATTTCATTCGAGAGAAGGCTGATGCTTTTGAAAAATTTAAAACGTGGCATAAGTATGTAGAAAATGAATCAGGAAGGAAATTGAAGAAATTTAGAACAGATAGAGGAGGTGAATTCTTGTCAACAGAATTCAACAATTACTGTAAGGAGCATGGTGTGAAAAGGCAACTTACCACAGCTCATACACCCCAACAAAATGGCGTTGTTGAGCGCAGGAACAGGACAGTAGTTGAAATGGCTCGTTGTATGTTGAAGGCTCAAGACATGCCTGATTCATTCTGGGCAGAAGCAGTCAATACAGCAGTCTACATCCTCAATCGAAGCTACACAAAAGCACTGAAGGGGATGACTCCTCAAGAAGCATATTCTGGTAAAAAGCCTTCAGTTTTGCATTTCAGAATTTTTGGTTGTTTCTGTTATGCACATATTCCTGATTCAACAAGATCAAAGTTGGATTCAAAAAGCAAAAAGTGTGTCTTCCTAGGATATAGTGAAGAGTCTAAAGCATACAGGTTATGGGATCCTGAGGCAAGGAAGATTTTTGTCAGCCGAGATGTGGTGTTTGATGAACGACCACACTTAGTAGAAGATAAAGGTAAATCTACTATCTCATCAAGCGGAGAAATATCTCACCTTGTGCCTATCAAAAGACAGGTTAAAGTTGAGGAGGAGGAAACATCTGATGGAGAAATTTCCTCAATAAAAAGCCAACCAGTTGTAGCTGCACAGCGTAAGCCACTACCGAAGTGGGCACAACAGCTCTTTGATGATCTTAATCCACATGTAGATGTACCAGAATCATCATCGGATGGATTACGAAGATCAAAGAGAATAGAGGAGCAAAGAAGAGCCTCAGAACACATTGTTAACATGGCTCTAATGGCAGATATCATGGGTTCGATAAAGGAACCTACCACCATTGAAGAAGCCATTGATGATCCAGATTGGAGAGCGGCAATGCAGTCTGAGTATGATAGTATACTCAAAAATGATACATGGGATCTAGTCGACTTGCCGCCAAAGAAGAAGGTAATAGGTACTAAATGGATTTGGAAAGCTAAGTATAAAGCTGATGGAACATTAGAAAAGTATAAGGCACGATTAGTTGCACAGGGTTTTTCACAGATTGAAGGATTTGATGTTCAAGAAACTTTTGCACCAACAGCACGCATGACAACTATTCGGACGGTACTTGCAGTAGCTGCACAAAAGTCTTGGCCTATTTTCCAGATGGATGTCAAATCTGCATTTTTGAATGGTCACCTCAAGGAGGAGGTATATGTATCTCAACCACCAGGTTTTGAGGTGCCCAATTCAGAAAATAAAGTTTGCAGGTTGAAGAAAGCTTTGTATGGACTTAAGCAAGCTCCACGGGCTTGATACCAACGAATAGATCATTTTTTCAAAAATATGGGTTTTGAAAGAAGTACTTCTGATGCTAACTTGTATGTAACGAAAAGGGATAGCAAGCTAGTTGTTGTCATTGTATATGTAGATGATTTGATCATTACAGGAGATCATCAGGAACTCATCAATCAAACTCCGATCAGCTTGGGAACTGAGTTTGAAATGACAGACTTAGGTCTACTCCATTTTTGTCTGGGAATTGAAGTATGGCAAAGGAAGGATGGCATTTTCATCTCACAACAAAAATATTCCAAAGAAATTCTCAAGGCATTTGGAATGATGGACTGCAAACCAACTAGCACACCTATGGAGGTAAATCATAAGCTATCTATGGATGATAACATGCCTGATGTAGATGCTAAGAAGTATAGGAAACTCATTGGAAGTCTTATTTTTCTGTGCAACACTAGACCAGACATTTGCTATGCTGTTGGAGTGTTAAGCAGGTTTTCCAACAAACCTAAGGAGAGTCACTGGAATGCTGGAATGCGAATTCTAAGGTACATTGCAGGAACCTTGGATTTTGGTATTTTGTATACCACAGGTGATACACTCCAAGGATATTGTGATTCAGATTGGGCTGGAGATTGTGATTCTAGAAAATCAGTTTCTGGATATTGTTTCTCACTTGGTTCAGGAATATTTTCTTGGGTAAGTAGGAAGCAACCAACTCTCGCACTCTCCTCCATTGAAGCAGAGTACAAAGCAGCTTGTTTTGCTTCTTGTGAGGCAGTCTGGTTAAGGAGAATTCTTGCAGATCTTGGCTTTCCATCAAATATGCCAACTGTACTCAAGTGTGATAATCAAAGTTGTATGGCTATTGCAAAGAACCCAGTATTTCATGCTCGCACCAAGCACATAGAAGTACAGTACCATTACATTCGTGAGCCAATTGAAGATGAAATTGTGGAGCTAGAATATTGCCCAACAGAGGCAAATTGTGCTGACATATTCACTAAAGCACTTGGAAGAGAGCAGCTCAACAAGCATCTTCAACAGATGGGCATAGGACCGAGACCTACTTGATTTATCATCGGTAAACATTGAGGGGGGGTGTTAGTATATGATCAATGTCTACCCCTCATGATTGTATGCACATTTTGTAAGGCCCCCTTTATGAGGAGAAGCCAAGCATGCATTACCCAATTGATGGGAATCCCAACTTGAATGTTGGATGAAGGTCATATTGGACCATGTAAGATATTATAAGGAAAGGGAGTTATCAGGGTCCCCAATTGTGGGGTCCGGGGCAGCGGTGAGCAGCCCCGGCTGGGGGGTCCAAGGGGGCCAACGGGCCCCCTGGCTGGGGGGTCCCAGGGGGTCCCAGGGGGCCAGCGGGCCCCCTGGTGGGGGTCCGGGGGCAGCGCCCCCGGCGCGACGGTAAAGGGAATATTCCATGGAATATTCCCTATCGGAGTCAGAAATCATTTATATTTGTTAGGTCGGTTCAACCAGTCTAAGCCGTGTATGGCAATTACGCGGGCGGTGGCCGCCCACGCTCTACCGCCCATGTATAGCCGTCCATGGCAGGCCACCCATGATCCTATATATACATGACTTCTGCACTACCTAAGACACCGAGTTGAGCCAGCATACCTCTACCTTGTATCTCCCTATCTAGAGTTGTCTAGATCACCATTTAAGCTCTACCTTGAGAGCGCACGGGTGGACAACGCCATCATCTTTGTACTTGCTGCTAGTAGAAAATTGTTGAGATTCTCCTATATCTGTTATCTTCTCTGTTATTGCTCCTGTGTTATATTGCGTAACTATTGTCTTACAAAATGAACAATCTTGAAAGGACAAATTTAAAAAGACCGATTTCAAAGGACAAACTAAAGACCAATTTAAAAGGAACAATTCAAAAAGACTAACTTGAAATGACGAGTCATAAAAATACCAGTTTAAAAGGACCAATTTAAAAGGACTAACTTCAAGGGCTACTTTAAAAAGACCAAAGACTAACTTAAAACCACGACTTAAAAAGACCAAAGACTAATTTAAAAGGAGGAACAAATTGAAGAGACCAACTCAAGAGACCAAAAGGACAAATCTAAAAGGGACGAATTGGAGAGACTAATTTGAGAAACCAAAAGGACAAATTTTAAAGAGACATATTGGAGAGACGCAGGAACTTACTCAAGCACTGAAAATTAAAAGATGCAAAGGAGATCCCACCGGCATGCCAAATTGAGCACCTGGAGACTAAATTCTTGTTCTGCTATGCTTGAGGTGGGTTCTTCCATCACATGGGTTCCCAAGGTGAACACATAGTTCCAAGCTTAAGAAATCACATGACTTCTAAAAGAAGACCCTCCAAGCTCTCATGTACAAATCAAGTGGCTAGGAGAGGCATGCAATGAAGCCTAAGGTACTCAACCTTAGAGAATTTACCATAAAGTTCAAGACCCATCTAAGATGGGTAAATAAACCATAAATCCCAAGGGTTTCACACCTAGAAACTCAAGGGTTCTACCACTTAGATGCATGTAATTATACAACATTCTCCCCCTTTAAAAGCATTTCCATCCCTGGAAATGAGTTGAGATATATACCTTGGGGTATTCCCCTGTGCCCCATGATCAATATCAAGGATCATGGCCTTCATCTCTCTAATTCCCCTTTTTATTCAGAAGGGGGATTCTATCTCGACTGAATCTTAAAAGAGGAGAATCCATCTCTCTCACCTTGCCTCAATCAATCAAAGATCCATCTAGTTTTGCACATGGAAAAAGAACTATTTCAAAATGCAAAGTATGGAAAGAATGAAAACAGTGGAACAAAACATCCTTACCTATTTCCTTGTTTAAAATATGTGCCATGCAAGCTTCCATAGCCCAAATATGTGAATAAGGTGGATCCAAAGTTTCTTCAACTAGATTGCTACCTTGGTCTATTTCTATGCACCATTTGTGCATGAACCTAGCAAAATAGATGAATGATGCTTAAGACTTTACTTATCATATTTAGTTTTCAAGTCATAATCCATCTTCTTCTAAAAGAAAGATGAATCTTTCATAATCCCTACCAAACCACTTCCTTATATATGTGCACATACTCTGTACCTTTAGGCTTAGTAAAATGGGTGGATTTTTTTGTTTACAATTCACCTCTAAAATAGAGGGGAATCTATTTTTATAATCCTTGCCCAACCAATAGAATGGTAAAGGTGATTATCTATCTAGTTCCAAGAGGATATAACATCCTCTTCACTTTGGAGAGAATTTGAATAGCTTACAAAAAGTGGGTTCAATCCACTTTAAGGAACAAGAACCCATAGGGATCAATCTAAATTATTGAAGATTTTAGTTGGTTGAAACCTATTTTACTTGTTCTTCCAAAAACTTTAAGATCTTTATAACTACATTCCAAGATGGAAGCTCATAGTGTAAAAGGTTGTGCTATCTTTATGCTCACAACTGGGAATAAATTATTCCAACCATTTCTTCAATAATTAATCCTTATGGATTTTTAGTTGGATTGCAAACCCCAAAGGTCTTCTTGATCCTTCTAGAATTCTCCCCTCTTATATTCTAGATCTGTTTTGAGATGTCCTATGTTGACACTGTAACTAGCTCTTATTCTTCTTGTTGACTTGATTTATCAAGTATTCCAAAAATGATCTTTCTTAGCTTTCTTTCAAGCTTGGTCTAAGATTATTTTTATGTTCCTTGAGTTTCAAATCATAATTCTGGATGGATCTTTTAAATCTTTCACCTTTGGAGTTTACCTTCAAACTACAAGAAGTGGATCATCTCTTTATTTCTAACTCTCTATGAAGTTTATATATATATATATATATATATATATAACCTTTAGTATCTTCGTGGAAGAATTCTTCCCTTTGAGAGGATAATTGAAGAAGATTCCCATTCCTAGACATAATATTCTTGAAGTATTTCATTGGATCATGAGTCCCTTTTCTTCTCGTCATCAAGAAAAAGTACTCAATGGGATTCATTACCCGCTATCCCATACCATTGGGTTCTTGATCCAGTCAACATAACTATGTCTTTATACTTTTTCACCCTCTCTTTCCTTATTTAATGCCATTCATCTGCTACAAACTATGGTACCAAATTATGAGAGAAAGGATTAAGGTGTTTGGATACAGCACAACTAATCCTAACTAATCTTCAAGGATATTTGGTTAACCATTTAATGTTGTGTGATTGATCTTATCAAAATTAAAGTCTAACTTGATATTTGCCTTAATCGGGTCCTTTGGCTTTTCTTTTCTTCTTTTACCAAAATAAGAGTTGAGACTAGGTCTTTTGTAAGTAGATCCCCTCGTGTTCAATGCTTTACCCATGGGTTTTACTTGGGGCTCTAGCTCTTATGCTTCATACATGAAACCATTTTCCTTAGGTCTATATTATTGGGATCCATAATGTATGTTATGTTACCCCCATGAAGTATTAAGATACTTTTAGGATTATGCTTTATAGCTCATTGAGCTTCTTTTCCTAACCCACTTAGGATTTGTACAATCCTTAAGGAGTATGAAAATCTTCTATTGTATTAAGGTTCTAGAACTCCCAATCTATGAAAACATCTAGGTTGGAAGATCTAATGAAAGAAGTATGAAAAATACGAAAAATTACTTCAACTTTATATATTTCTTACATAATTTTTACCTTGCAATACTTGATCTAGTCTTTTAGAGCATAGGTACATGAAAATAATGGTTGAATTTCATCTTCCACAAAATCAACATCATCGTTAACCAAAATGCACTTAGTCTATGTGTGATATAGGGGATAGCGTTCGCTTTTAGAATTGTACCCAACAAGAATACATTTCACTACTTTATCATCTAATTTCTCGCATTGTTGTTCAGGTAGTAATGCATATGCAAGACAACCAAAGACCCACATATGAGCAACAGATGGCTTGCAACCATGCCAAGATTCATATGGAGTGATAGATTGTAGTGCTTTTGATACCTATTAAGTACATATGTTGCACACATGGCAGCCTCAAGCTAGAAGCTATGTGGTCAAACCTAACTTTTGACCATACACTTGGCCATCTCCATAAGGGACCTAATCTTTCTTTCTGCAATTCCTTTTCATTGCCTAATTTACATGCTGATATATTTTTAGCCATAACTAAAAACTATTTGAAGCACATAAGCACTTCATAACATGCTTTTAATGGATATACCCATGCATGTTTGGAGAATTCATCAACGAAATTCATGAAGTAAAGGTATTTCCCAAAAGAAGGTGTTTGCATAGGAGCAAAGACATCATTACGAACAAGCTACACTTTATGGGCTGTTCAAACTAAACCATCTTTAGGGAAGGAAGAACGATATAATTTTCCCAAAATACAGCCTTCACGGACATGTTTACACAGTGTCTCAAGTTTAGGCAGAGAGGATACCATTTTAGATTTCTACAGGCATAGAAAACTAGCAAAATTCAGATGACCAAAACGTGCATGTCAAAGCTTTGCATCTGAGATAGCCTAAGAATCTTGAACTATGTGTGTTGAATCATTTACAGATTTTTCATATTCTATGAGCTTATAGAGACCATGACATGAAATGCTAGAAGAAATAATAACATTTCCACTTGAGAGATCATGAACTATTTGGAGATGAAATTCTTGTTCTGTTGTGCTCAAGGTGGGTTCTTTTTCTAAGTGTAGTCATGCACTATGTGCTGCTTTGCACACTCACTAGTCCAGTAGAAAATTAGACAGATCAACAGTTCACAAGGTACATAAGTCACATAAGTCATGGTAAGAATAGACTACAAGCTCACAAAAGTATATCTCCATTAATGGCAGCATGGAAGTGTACAAGAAAGATCATTAAAGCAGAAAAATAATCACTACACTCACATTCTATGACTAATTCACAACTACAACCAACTGGCTCTCAAATGCTAAAGGCTCTCATAGTACTGGAAGTATACAAGCATCTTCAAGCACTCAGTCTAGTTGGCTTACTCTGCTTGTCCTCGGTGACAAGACCAAAGCCTCTTGTCCACTTAGCTTCTCCACAGAGGTTAGATGCCCTTTTCAAGTACCTTCACTTGTCTATGTCTTGTATATCTTCTTCTCTGTCTCGTACCTTATGTCTCTTGAATGTCATATATCCCCAGTGTATCCGAAAGGGTTCTTTATATAGGCTACTATCATGAGTGATTACTCCACCACTCCTTGGTTACTCCACCACTCCTTCCATGTCACTTTTTTTGGCACTTTTCTAGTATTCTAGCAAGTCTGGTACGCTGGAAAATTCGGCACTCTGCAACCTACCAAGCCCGTTACTCTGCCACTTGCCAAGTCTGGTACTCTGATACCCACTCTCTATCTTTTTTCTTTCTACTTCATTCTCCCCGTAAGATCTAAAGGACGAATTGAGAGATAGGTCCCACCAGCAGTAAAAATACCAATTTGCAAATTTGACTTCCAAGAAGAATTTCATAAAAAGACCAGTTTGTAAGTGGATGAATGCGAAAACGATCAATTTTGTAAAAAGACCAAGACTAGTTTGTAAGTGGACGAATGCTGAAAAGACCAATTTTGTAAAAAGACCAATTGTTGGAATGACTTCTTCTTTATACTATGTTGGTCCGATTCACGAGATACTTTTCCAAGACTAGTCTGCTCCATTTTCAGCTATACAATGTTTATATGTCATCAACAAATTTAACAACCAAGCCAATCATCACTAATGATGAAACTCACAAAAAAAAATTATTGATCCCTGGTACATACAAGGCATCTGATAATGTGAAAGAACTACCATTTGTAGGAGTCAAAAAGATCTTACCAACTCCCATTACATGATAAGAGGAGTTATTAGCACATGTGACAGGCTCCCTTTAGGGGCATGCTTAAGTGAGCTGAAGAAACTATACTATGAGGCAATATGTTTGGTTTCCCCAATATCAAAGCACCAAACATCTAAGCCTACTATAGACATCCACTGCTCATGAGAAGATGGTTCATAGCTACAAACAATAGTAAATATCCATTGTTCATTATGTACCAAATAAGCAGACTCTGTTTTAGGTGTAGAGGCCTATGCAACAACCATACTAGTCTCTTTCTTCTTTCCCTCTTTTGCAGCCAGTTTTGGAAACCTCTTTATGACATGATCATTTCCTTTATAGAATTTGCAAAATTGTTTCTGCTTTTCTGTTTTCTTCTTTTCTTTGTCTTTGTTTTTTGACTATGCAACATTAGCAATTTTTTTCTTACTAGTAGATGAGCTCCATTTACCTTTGCCCTTCTGACTAGCTAGGGAAGCTTGATCTACAACCACATAATGGATCTATTTTTCCTCGACTAATCTTCCTGCAACAAAACAGATATTAACTCCTCAAATGCTAACGAATTTGGATTGCCTTTCATCATCAATCGAATAGTAGGAGGAAAACTCTAATATGAATCTAGAAAACCATTAAGAATAGAATGGACAAGTGAACAATTTGGCAAGACTTCATCAGTGGAAATCAATTGGTCCTTTGAATCTTTGATTTATGTCAAAAAACTATCCATATAATCTCCTTCATTCATGTTGTCACTTTCCAACTATTTTCTGAGATAAACAACATGAGCCTCATTTCTTATTTGGTATAAGGTTTTACATGTATCCCATGCATCCTTTGTTGCCTTGTAAGAGCAAATGAGGCGGATAATGGCACGTTTGATAGACAAGGCTATCAATGCATGTGCTTGAGCATCTCTACCATTTCAACAAAGTTGCTCAATAGTAGGTGCTACAAGAACCACAACACAAACATGAATCTGAAGATCATCATCTTCAATGCTATCTACATCACCTTCAATAACTATATTTGCAAGTGTAGTAGGGCGTTTTTCAATACGCTACATAACCCTCAATAGACAACATGGGGAATACATCATTGCTTTCAACCATGGCCATTAACTAACAAAAAAATTATTGTATCTCGAAATGTTGACAGAATCACATTGTCGAGCTTTGCTAAACCTATGGTAGACTTCGAGGTGCTTGTACTCAAAAACCAAAACCTCTATATAAGTTTTGCACAAAAGGAAGAAAATTCTTGCATAGGCACTGCAATAGTGTGTTCATAGGTTGAAATGAGCTCATATCAAAATTTCCATGCCACAGAGTGAAACCATTTTGAAGTCATAATCCTCCTGAGTATGCTTACCAATTTCCATGCAATTTTGAGACTTTGATCAGGGGGTATTGATTATGCCCTAGATGAAGTGGTGACTTGCTCTGATACCAATTGTTAGAGTTTGAGGCATGCAAATAGCACAAGAAAGAAGAAGAAGAAGAAGAAGAAGAAGAAGAAGAATCTTGGAGCACAAAACTACTAACTAGATTACAAGTGAATAAAGAAAGATAAAACAACCCGTTATGGTTATGGGCATATATATAAGCCCGGGGAAAAAACCTCCTAAAGAGGCAACAAAGTGACCCCATGGTCCTAAGCATGTTCACACACATTACTACTAAAATATGTCAATCTCTCTTTATTTATTTCTTCATCTCTCTCTCTCTCTCTCTCTCTCTCTCTCTCTCTCTCTCTCTCTCTCTCTCTCTCTCTCTCTCTCTCTCTCTCTCTCTCTCTCTCTCTCTCTCTCTCTCTCTCTCTCTCTCTCTCTCTCTCTCTCTCTCTCTCTCTCTCTCTCTCTCTCTCTCTCTCTCTCTCTCTCTCTCTCTCTCTCTCTCTCTCTCTCTCTCTCTCTCTCTCTCTCTCTCTCTCTCTCTCTCTCTCTCTCTCTCTCTCTCTCTCTCTCTCTCTCTCTCTCTCTCTCTCTCTCTCTCTCTCCCCCCCCCTCCCTCCCTCCCTCCCTCCCTCCCTCCCTCTCTCCCTCTCCCTCTCCCTCTCCCTCTCCCTCCCCCTCCCTCTCTCTCTCTCTCTCTCTCTCTCTCTCTCTCTCTCTCTCTCTCTCTCTCTCTCTCTCTCTCTCTCTCTCTCTCTCTCTCTCTCTCTCTCTCTCTCTCTCTCTCTCTCTCTCTCTCTCTCTCTCTCTCTCTCTCTCTCTCTCTCTCTCTCTCTCTCTCTCTCTCTCTCTCTCTCTCTCTCTCTCTCTCTCTCTCTCTCTCTCTCTCTCTCTCTCTCTCCCCTCTCTCTCTAGCTCTCTCCCTCTCTCTCCCTATCTCTCTCCATATCTCTCTATCTCTCTCTATTTCCCTCTCTATTTATCTCTATATATTTCTTCCTCTCTCTCTATCTCCATCTCTCTCTCCATCTCTCTCTATCTCTCTCTATTTCTCCCCTCTTCCCCCTCTCTAGGACATCTTGAACTTTCTCAAACACCCAAGGCCTAAAAATGAGGACAAAAGGCATGCATAAGAGAAAACCTACACATATAATCAAGTTGATTGCGAGAAAGAAAGTTTATATTACTTTCTCTTGATTTTACAATGGGACGAAAAAGATCTTGATGGGGCATATTGGCATTAAGGTGCACTAGAATCGTTTATAGTTGCCCACAATATAAACCTCCCAGGCACTGAAATGTCCTACATAGAAATAGAGGGCTAGCACATCCTCTCCTGCTTGAAGAGCTTATTGCCCTCAACAAGCAGGTTTGGACCTACAAAATTTTGGGTTGTTACAACTTATTGTGATACAAAATTTTGCGAACATCACAATGGGCTAAGGGTTGAAGTAGGCCTAAGGTGTGTGATAGAACTTTCCTAAGAGGGGATGATCTAAACGGAATCTGTTGGTTGGGATCCACTCAACATCTACAAGGAGGTGTCCACACCACTTCATGAGGAACTCGAGGCCTTTAGGGTGGTGGTGATCTTGCAAAATGTCCTTTGGTTCAAACTGGTTCTCACCATCGTGAAGCATGGGAACTTCACATCCATACTTGGTGTGCGGCTTGAACCACTTGAGTAGACTAGCATGAAATGCATTATGAATCTATAGGTTATCTGCAAGTTCCAATTGATACATGACTTGGTTAACTTTCTTTGCCACTTTGTATGGAGGATAGTCGCGGTGGTTGAACTTTCGTGTGAAGTTTTGGGGAAGCGTGATGTTCTTTGAGATCAAAAGAAATAAGTCACCTACGTTGAAGGTTGCTTCCAAATTCAGCTTTTGGTTTGCATAATTGGCCATTCTTTGCTTGCTTTTTTCCAGACTTCACCTAGCCTCCTTCAACTTTATCTTCCACTCATCAAGGAATGCTTTGCAATCCAGGTCATTGATGGAGAATGTTTAATCTATTCTGAGTGCGAGTGGGGTGATAACTTCTTTTCTTATCCCTAGTTTGAATGGTTTCATCTTCATGCCAGAGTGCATTGAGGAATTCTAGTGAAACTCTATTATGTCTAAGTGTTGAGACCAATCTTGATCCACTTGAATATAGTTCAAGATATAATCCTCGATCGTTTGATTAGGCCATTTTGTTCGAGCATCCGTTTGAGGAAGCCTATGAAAAACGAAGTTGTATGCCCAACAACCTAAAGAGCTTGGTCCACAACCGAATCAAGAAGCACTCATCTCGGTCCAATACTATTGTGAGTGGGGGCCCATGATACTCAACAATATTTGTGAAGAAGAGTTGTGCTACCACCTTGGTGCTCAAAGGGGATTGGGCCAAAATGAAGTGGGCTTGCTTCGTGAAATAATACAGTGCAAAAACATTGATGACGTATCCCTCAAATGGTGGGAGCTCCATGATAAGTCCATGCTAATCATGTCCCTAGATCTAGTTGGAACGGGTAAGGTTTGAAGAAGTCCTATCAGTTTGACTTGATCTTGGCACACTAGTTGGCATGTCGGGTAGGTTTCCACGTACTCTGTTACTTGATCTTTCGTCCTTGGCCAATAGAAGTTTTTGTGAAGTAGATCATAGCTCCTTCTTTGGCCTCCATGTCTCGTGGCTTTGTAGTCATGAGATTCTCACAAGAGTTCCTTTTCTAGTTCAAAGTCATCTAGGATGCACCCTTTTTTATAGAAGATGCAAACTCGAACAAAGTATCAACCTGGTTGCATGTTACTTTGCACTTCTTGGATTAGGTCTTGGCTTCATGGTTCATGATCTTGAGAAGATTTGATATGGGCCTTTAGACTTGAGATGATGGATGACATTGCTTGAATTTTGGGACTTCAACTAAGCACATCTGGCATAATGTTTTACTTCCCGAGCTTGTAAAATGATCTCAATGTCAAACTCTATGAGGAAGTCCTACCAATGGGCTTGTTTTGATGTTAACTTAGGTTGGGAGAAGAAGTACTTCAAAGAGATATTGTCGGTAAAGACTTTTGTGTTCTTTTCCTACACATAATGGTGCCACTTATGCAAGTATTGTACAACTGCAAGCATCTCCTTCTCATGGTTGCTCCATCTAATTTTGGGTCTATATAACTTGTGGGACTCATAGGTAGAGGTCTGGGCATCTTGCATAAGTATGCCCTATTTTGCCCATCTTGCCACATTGGTATGGACATCAAATGGCTTGTCAAATTCAGGTAAATCTAGCACGGTTGCATTGCACATAGCCACTTTGATTTCTTCAAATGTAGAGTTTTCTACTTAGCCCCAATGAAGTTGATCTTGGCCTTCGGTTAGCTTGAGTAAGTGTGACTGTCTTGCTAAACCCTTGGATGAAATGATGAGGAAACTAGTAGAAGCCCATGGAATTTTACACCTCCTTTACTAATGAACATTTGATGACTACTTCTATCTTTTTAGTAGGTAATGTCAAGACATTAGATGGCAACATGGATCTTCTAAGCAAGGTTTTGTATGTACCTACCATAACCAAAAACTTGATAAGTGTTGGAAAATTTGTGGAGAAAGGATTGCAGGTTAGGTTTACAAGACATGGAGCATATATGGAAGACCCTAAGCAATAATTTAGAAGGATTGCCAAACAAGAAAAGACGGGAAGATTCTTCACCTTTGAAGTGGAGGACACAAAGAACATAGCACTATTTAGCTATGGATATCAAACACTCACGAACTAGAGGTATGGCATAAAAGGCTTGCTCATATTGGTGAGAGAACTTTGAAACAAATTTGTAGGGATCAAAGTGTACTTGGATTTCCCAACATCACAAAACAACATATGATATACAAGTGTGAACCTTGTCAATTTGGAAAAGCTCATAGACAACCCTTCAATAGGAAAGGCTATATCCATCAAGAGCTATTGGATTTTGTACACACAGATGTGTGGGGTCCAAGCAAAGAACCTTCTATTTCAGGTTCAAAATATTATGTATCTTTTATTGATGATTGTAGCAAATGGACAATTCTATACATTGTGAAGCATAAAGATGAAGTCTTCAACTATTTCAAAAGGTATCTTGCTATTGTAGAAAATCAAACAGTTAGATGTCTCAAGAAGCTCACTATCAAACAGTGGTGGAGAATACTTCTCAACTGAATTTGATGCCTTCCTACAACAAAGAGGAATCAAAAGAGAGGTAAAAACTAGATACACACCTAAACTCAATAGAGTAGTAGTTAGAAGGAACAGAACTATAGTTGAGGCAGCTAGATCTATGCTAAATGAAAAGGGTCTACCAAATTATCTTTGGGTAGAGGTTGTATCAATAGCCACATACCTTGTAAATAGACTTCCATCAAAGTCTTTACATGGTATGACTCCCTCTGAGGTATGGAAAGGAAGAAGGCCAAGTCCAGAGCATTGAAAAATCTTTGGATGTCTAGCTTATGCTCACATACCTTCCCAAATAAGAGGGAAATTGGATCCCAAAGCAAATAAGTTTATCTTTATTGAATATGATCAAAACCAAAAAGGATACAGATTGTATAATCCCACTAACAAAGGGTTTTTCGTTAGTAGGGATGTAGTCTTTGATGAATAAATCTTGGTTTGATGATGACAGGAAAGTGAAGCTACCCTATGACTTGGAAGAAGACTTTCTATCTCTTCCAACAAAGGAACCAAAGCATCATAAAGATAGGGACTCTGAAGATGACATGACAGAACTAGAGAAATTCAAGCTATGGAAGAACAAAGGGAAAGCTAAGGTGCAAGACCTAGCTCAAGGCTCAGAAAGCTATCATCAACCAATCAGAAGATCAATGAGAGAGAAGAAGAAACAAGAGAGATATGGATTTGATACCTCTTTGGTCACAAAGCATTCAATCTATATAAGGACTCCAACAATGAAGAACCAACATCATATGAAGAAGATCAAAGAAAGAAGGAATGGATGAAGAAATGGAATCCCTCATGAACATTGACACAAGGGAACTTGTTCCTAGCAAACCATCAATGAAGGTAATTGGATCAAGGTGGATTTATAAAGTAAAAAGGAATTTGGATGGTAGTATTAATAGATACAAGGCAAGGTTACTAGCCAAGGGATTTTCCCAAAATCATGGCATAGACTATGAAGAGACCTTCTCACCTATTGATAAAATGCCTACCATTAGAGTACTTCTTAGCATAGTTGCATCTAGGAATTGGAAGCTATATCAAATAGATGTAAAAAATGCATTACCAAGGATTCAAATCTAGCAAAGCATATACATCATTATTCATCAAGAGGAATGGATCAAAAGTCATATATCTCTGTGTATATGTAGATGGCATTATAATTACAAGAAATGATATCAATGGAATTAAACAGGTGAAGGCTAGAATGAGGGATGAATTCAAGATCAATGATCTTGGACCTCTCACTTATTTTCTTGGACTTGAACTTGTCTATATGGATTTTGGTATCTACATCACTCAAAGGAAATATGTACATGACATGCTTTCTAAGTTTAAAATGGAGAATACTAAGTGCATGTACACCCATGGAGTTAAATCATAAGCTAAGTGCTTACGAGGGAGAACCTATTGAAGATATCCCAAGCTATCAAAGCTTGGTAGGAAGCTTGAGCTATGCAACTCTCACAAGGGTGGACATATGATATAGTGTTAGCATACTCAGTTAATTTATGCACAACCCAAGGAGGCCACACATGGAAGCAACCAAGAGAGTGCTCAAATACTTGAAGGACACTATCAATGAAGGGCTTTTCTACCCCTTCACTTCAGAAATTGATATCAAAATTTGCTTAGATTAAGAGTCAAAGGATGACAAGAAGAGTACTTCAGGATATTTGTCTTTTGCAGGATCAAAATTAGTTTCATGGCCTTCAAAGAAGCAACCAACTGTTGCTCTATCATCTATTGAAGATGAATATAGAGGATTGGCTAATGCAACACAAGAAGTTATGTGGTTAAAGTGTTTATACTTAGATTTAGGGTTACATAACTTAATTCATCACATCTTTGGTGATAATACAAGTTCACTTCACTTAGCAGCTAATCCAGTTTACCATGCTAGAACAAAACATATTGAATTCCATTATCATTATGTAAGAGAGACGTTGATGAGCAAGGATATTCAATTATCCTATGTTTCTACTAATCTTCAATGTGCAGATATGTTGACTAAGTCATTGGATGGTATCAAGCTAAGTAGGTTCAAAGACATGATTGGATTATTAGAAATCAAGGAGGACTAAAGAATCAAGCATACTAGGTTCGAGGGGGAGTTATTGGTGTATTTCATCCAGGCCTAGTTTTTTATCACTCATTAATGTAAAGCATTGCTTATGTATACTCTCAATGAGAGAGCCATAGAAACAAACTCTTGTAATACTTGAAAAGTAACTACATCAAAAAGTAAAAGTCATTGAGAATCTTGTGGCCTAGTTAGGCACAAAATATGAGTAATTTAGGAGTGATTTACTAGATACGTGATTCTCTAACTTGAGGGAACTTTTAGGTACAATGGTTCCAAGATTTGAATTCAAAAATCTCTATATTTAAACCTATGTGTAGTTGTAGATAAAATCAGAGTTTATAGCTACATCCTGAGGAGCTTTCGATCAAGCACCAAGCTATTAGTGAAGAAAATATTGTGCCCTTCCTTCCCAAGCTTCATGTCCATTCAAAAAATGTAGAATATGTGCAATACAAATTGATTTTCAAGCTACATCTTGGAGTTCTTCTCATCTATTACTACAAGTTTACATTCACATTTTTAGTCAACTTCAATTATTGATTTCTCTATGTATACATAATCTTTCGCTATGATTTAAATTTTTTATAAGTAATTTGATGTGTCTATTTTCATCATATCAATTTTCATCATCATTCGTTCATTATTCTATGAGCTACAATCGTTTGAAGTCAATGATGTATTCTCGCAGATAGCTCCCAAAATGTCGAGATGACACCCCTATACTACTAGATTTATTTCTCTCAGTACGGTTCATCAAAATTCATCAAATTTAGCTCTTTAGATTCATTATCTATCTAATTAGAGGTGTGTAAAATATCTTTGTTCAATTTTTAACAAGTTGTGAGCTCTAAGTTACTTTCAAGAGTGCAACTCATCCAAAAATAACAAGTTTTGGTTCATCTATTTTGGGTCGAATAGTCTATTGAATAAATTTGAGATTGATGCTCAAAAGCACTAGGATGGTTTATATGCATCCTTAGCAAGCACAAGGTGTCTACTTATCATCCTTGAAGCTATCTTGGCAGGTGTAGAGCATGTCTTCATAGCACCAGGCACATCTTTGAAGTGTATCAACCATCTCTCCTCACGATTCAGATGCATACTTGATGTGCATCTTGAACATATGGTGTACATTGGGCAAGGTTGGGTTTGAATCCCATGGTTTTCACACAAAGAGTTCTTCTTCCCTATGTACTTGAATTGTTTGGAAATATTCTTAGATTCCAATTCAAGTACCTTAGGAATTTTAGGCCACCATATCATTTTTGCTTTATTATTCTTGGGCCTAAAATCCTTATGATGATGATTCTTCATTTTTTATATACTCTTGGGTCCTTCCTTCCATGGTTGCTTTGATGCATGAGGTTTGCATACATTATGCCAAATGGGTGTGGAAGGACTAGGGGATTGTGATGTACAAATAGGAGAGGTATAAGAGAGTAGTTTCTTTGGAATCCAAATAGTTCTCCAATTTGGTTGTGTGTGAAGACGTTGCTTGGATACCCAAATTTTCTTTTAGCCTTTTGATGAAGAGATCTTCTTTTTCGCCATGTCGTTATAGATCCTTTGAGCACTTCATCCTTGCTTGAAATGCTTGCCACTTCAACTCAATGTAAAGTACTTCTTTCTGTTGTTGTTGCTTCCATTGCTTGTTCTTCAACACTTTGATCTTTTGGACCATCATAGGAAGTGCCAATGACAAGTGCCATGTTCTCCACTATACAATGATTTTCTGCACATGATTTTTCTATAAGCTCATCACAAGTGGGAGAACTTAAATGAGCTAGTTGATCCATCTTAGATTTTGCATTTTTACACATCGCATCACTAGACTCATGAAGGGGATTACAATGATTTTTCAAAGGATCTTCAATACATAATTCACTATTATCCATTTGATCCAATGAAGTAGAATATGAATTTTCTAACGCTTGAGTTTGACATAGAGACTCAAGAGAAAGATGTGAGGGGGAAGGAACAAGTCTTCTTTCCATAATCTCCTTGGGTTCCTCCATGGTACATGTGGATTGTGCTTCTTCATCTTGATGTTCACCTTGTAGGTTGGCTTTGATTATGGATTCATGAGAGGAATCCAAACTTAGAGGAAGAGAGGGCCTTCCACATCCTCCAAGTGCGTGGAGTCCTCGAATTCTCCAATCTTCAAAGTTTCTTGTGACTTACTCAAAGAACGATTAGATAAAGAAGATGTTTTAACACTATGCAAGTCTTCATCGCCTTCATAAATTTCACTTATTTGATATATTTCATAAGTAAAAAGACAATTTTGTGGATTAAAAGCACAATTTTTTAATAGATGATTATGTCCACAATCTTACAATGAGGATAATCATTCGGATTTTCAAAAGTCTTACTTATGAACAATGGATAAGTTATTTCAAAACCTTGATGATTCTTCTCAACACATCTATGCATTCTTATGATCAATTCCTCATTAATACGATCCAAAACAAAAAACGTTTCCAAAACTTTGCACATCGTTCACCACAATAGGCAATGTAACTTTTCTTATACAATCAAATTTTTCACCATTGATAAGGATGAAAGGATGAGTAGGTCGTTGAATGACTCCCAAAAGAGATTCAACATGTAGTAAATTCCATTCATAGTGAGGATCTACATATGTTTGCATCCTTATAAAGGTAGGTCCTATCCTTACATCCACATAGGTACCACTATATTCCCTTTGTGCAACTATGGAACCTGCCCCTTTAGATATTTTACCAATTTCCTCTAACCCTTGCAATTTTTCTCTATATTTTTCACCCTTATCATGTGTTATTATTCCATGCATCTAATTTTTTTCTTCCTTCTCTTTTTCAACATTCTTTTCTTTCCTTCTCTCTTTTTCCTTTTTCTTTCCCATGTCTTCTTGAAACAAATTTTTAGTTTTTTTGAAATGCTTCTAGAATTTGTTTTGGTTTTTGTGTGCTTTTTGAGTCTTTTGGTGACATGTAAATAAGGTCATAATGGGGTTCTTCTAAGAAGAATCAAAATGAGATCTGACATAATATACATATCGTACATTCTTCCAAGGTCACAAAATAAGAGATTAACCATGTGGTTTATGTACAAACTCCATCTCATTATTTCTAGAATCCCAAGATGCAATTCTAGAAATAATGAGATGTACAAATTCCATCTCATTATTTCTAGAATCCCAAGATCCGACATAATATACATATTGTACATTCTTCCAAGGTCACAAAATAAGAGATTAACCATATGGTTTATGTACAAATTCCATCTCATTATTTCTAGAATCCCAGTTGAAAAAAAAATCATCAATAAATCAACGACAAATTGCATTGTAACATGGCATCTAAATAACTAAAAAACAAAGATTAAAATCCATTAGTATAACAATCACTCTATTGGTTAGTATACCCATCGATCAACATTAAAAAAAATAATAATAGTAATAATAGTTGTGACCGATCCTTATATTGACCCCTATATTGATGAAAATGTTTGTTTGTCACAAATTATTTTTCCACATCGATAATTTCTTTGCCAAAGAAAATGTCTACACCCTTCATTTTTAGTTGAATTTATGACTACCAATAATACATGTTTTTGTGTAGTGGAAAGATTCAAGAGGAGGATTTTTAATCATGCATTCTAGAATTCTTTGGTATTTTCTAATGCATATATACTCTATTAATATAAAAAATAATTTAGAAGTCAAATTCAAATCATGTGTCTTCTCAAGATATAATGAGAATTTCAAAGCATGAAGATTATGGGATCCAAAAATAAAAGATGGCATCATCACTTGATATGTGGTATTTTTATAAACAAGCACATTGGAAAACAAAGATAAATGCAATATCTCATCAATTGAAGAAATAACTTACTCCGCACCTTCCCAAAGACAAGAAAACGTAAAGTATGAGAAGACTTTAAGTAGTGAAATGCCGCCCATCAAAAAAACAATCTATTCTTGCCACACAATGTAATCCACTATCAAAGTGAATACAATAATTCTTTGGTGATTGCAATCCCTAGGGAGATGTTCTATAGTTGTCTTCAAATGGATTGCACAAATCCAAGAAAATTTTGGATTAAGCAAAAACGTTATAATGCATTATTGGCATAACTCTAGAGTTTCTATTTCATTATGCATCATAACTTCAATGGCAGCCAAAGTGAATTCCGATTAAGAAAAATCCAAAATTTTATGCTCTTACATAGGCGGACAAAGATGCATTATCGTTATGGCAAGAAGACATCTGCATGAAAAGGTCAATATGGCTTGAAAAATATAGGCAAGATTTGAAACAAGAAGAGGGAGATAAAACGTAAACATGCTAAATCCATGCTAGGTCATATCCTTTATGATGAAGTTATTGACCTATGGCCCAGATTGAAGAACAGTAGCCTAAATTAAGCATTTGTGGTTTCTTTTTAATTGTCATGTCTATACATACACATACATGTACATACATATATACAGAAGCACACACACACATACACATACATACACACACACACACATTTGTGGTTTCTTTTTAATTGCAGCCTAAATTAAGTTTTTCTGTTTATATGTTTGAAGGAAGCGCCAAAAGGACTACATTGATGATTATTTAATTTCCTATGTTTTTAATTGTCATAGATAATTATTTTTCACTTCTCTACATATGGAAAGTAACATGTATAGTCATCATAAACTTATGAACGATATGTGTTTATCAATTTTTTCATCTATTTTGTACTTGCTTTTTCTTTTTTGATCCATCGCTGTACTTGCATGACCATAAACATCTACAAGCTATCATAAAAACATGAGATGTTTTTCCTAATGAATCCTTAAAAATTACTTCCATGGAATATCTTTGAAGTATCTGCGTCATTTTATCATAACAGAATCAATCATTGTTGCAAGGAGCGTGCACAAATCAATCTCAAACATCGTAAAACATTTCTTTGTATGTCAGAAACATCAAACGATTGATTCATCATTCGTGCCCAGTCGACTCGAATGCAAAAATTTACGTGAAAAATTTCGCGCAATAAATAATGTAAACTCTCCACATTGTACTACCGATGCCGCATGATGAGTTCAATTAGCTTCATTGATACCAACTGCTCCCTGCCTCAAGAGTTCAAGCATATTAATACATTTTTCAATATTCGTATTAGTGAACCTACCCTCCACGTTTCCTACATTTGAAGATTGCCTTTCCTGCGGTTTCCATCGTGTTGATGTTTCCTGTATACAGACGTTATGTGCAACCCTGATATAAACACATCAGTATGATTTTTTCACCACTCACTAATCTTGCATCATACAACTCACGAAACCTCAATTTTCCTAGCCTGAATACAGGGAAAAGTGTCTTATATCACGATTCATTTTCTCGCCAGATTGATAAGTGATATTGATTACAAGCAGATAATTTCACCAATTGTCTTAGTAGAAAAACTGAATAAATTCGTGTACAATCAGATTGATGAAGTGGAATACAATCATATATGAAACGCGTTAATCTTTACAAAGGCAGAGACAATCTCATCTTTCTCCTAAAAGTGCAAGCATCCTGGCTATTAGAGATGTACGGCTGCATCATACAAATTTTCAGATCATTTTCTTCTGTATATCCAGTTCTTTGAGTTTAGCATCACTACGAAATCGATTTACAATGACCTTCAAAGGAGAATGTAGCTTATCAAGTTCATGAACATATGACAATTTGTCCTTGCACTATGTTCATTAATCATTCGCAATTCCATGATCAGTTCTATGCAAAAGAGGATCTCTATATGCACCTGTGTCATTGAGCTCATACACGCAGTACATCCCACACTTAAACAGTTTGTGGCCTAAATTTCCATGTCGAAAACTAGATGGAACAGGACACTCATATGGACAAAATATGTTTGCTTGCACTGCGAATCCTATTTCCAGGTAAATATTCATTTAAAGGTAAGCAAAGATGTTTGCTCTTTCAGATCTCATGCCCATAGAAGAAACTTATCATCCAAGTTGTCTACTACCACCAAACCTGAATTTTCCACCTCCCAATTGAAAATCCGCTTTTCATTCTCAACACCTGCTCTTTTGACACAATTCAGCCATTATCCATCATGGAATCATTGTAAACTGTCCATTAGAGCATAACTGATGAACCCCTTTCATCCAGAATTCCATAGAACATGAATTTGAGCCAGGTATACACGTACTACAGATATTGCACCTGCAATTGAAAGGCTTTGAAAACCTGAAGCAAAACCCAGAGCCTGCAAGGATAATCACAGAAATAACCATACTCAGTGTCCCCTTTGTCAGATTATTGAAAATACGCACAGAGCAACCATTCTTACCTCATCAGATAAGCTATAAAGCTAGCATGGGATCATCATTGCCTCAAGGTGACCACTTGAAACCTGCATTCACATCAATACTCCAGTTAAATTCAAAACATATACAGTTTACATATTCCACATTGGTCACAAAGTGTAACAGTTGCTTGGAAATGACTATCATTCATGCTTGTGCAAAAAAGATAATATCTATATATTGTATTTATGAACCTCAGCAGAGGCATTTTGTACTTTCCTGAACATGAGCAATGGCTGATAAAATTACTAAACATATCATACAGAAGCAATAGTGAGTTCTTTGCTGATAAAATGATCAAACACGTCATGCAGAAGCAATGTTGATTTCTTGTGAAATGTCACTTGCAACCAGCATGCATCCCCACGAGAAGAGGTACTGCACATGCTATCGACAGGAGTCAAGTAGCTGATAAATTACTAGCATGTCATGAAGATGTGATAGTGAACTCTGTATGCTCATTGAAAAGGCACTCTATATATAATTGTCATATGTAAAGTGGCTGTAGAGATGTGATACTGAGCGCTGTTGAAATGCATCTCCACATGAAATAAAATGTAGAATAAACATGTGGAACGCATTCAAAACCAACACACATCCCGTTTGCTTGCATACACAACCCATATATCCCCGCATGAAAACACCACTTGCATACATAGTCATGTGTCTCCACATGAAACCAAACATACAACCAACATGTTAAACCCATTCAATGCATCGATACATCAATTTGATGAGATGCAATGCTGTTATTACCTGAGTGTGACCTCCCCTAATATCAGATTTTCAGAGAGAGATTATTCTAATTATGGATCTAACTTGAGCAGTTCCGGTGGTGATTCTATTATAACCTGCAATATAAAAGAACCAGCTCAGAAGTGGTATAAAGAATTTTCTACTAAAAAACGTTATTAGCATCACTTAAACTAAAGCTAACCTGACTATCCTCGTAGGTTCTGAATCCAACAAGTGGACCGGGCATGTGCTACCTTTCATGTCATCTATCATTCTGCAGCTTAAGATTCTAAAAGTGTCCAGGATATGCCCCATTTTCTGGTCTTCCTAAGAATATCCAGGAAGATCAAACGGCTATGTAAAAGTAAAAGTGAAACAATGTATGAAAATCCCAAAAAGTTGATATCTTACCTCCATATCAAGGTTGCTTTTGATCATCATAAGAGATAAAGTTTAACACAAGACTTCCTCCACCTCCACCATTACAGTTTTGAAATGCATAGCCTTGTTGAACTTGCAAGCACAAGCAACTTCTGCATCAGCAATGAAAACTGCCATGACAGGTCTGTGATCTGATAGGTTCAGCTCTTCTCGCCTGTAAGACAACTGCTTCAATCCTTTTCCATGCCACAGTATACGATCACACCTGTTTGAAGATTATGTGAATGATGTCATCTAATGGATTTGCATTTTTCAATAAGCACATTTATGCAAACACATGCACACGTGTAACTCAATTATTTACCAAGCTGGTGTACGCCGCTTTTCCTCTTGCTTTCCATCCTCTCCACTATAGCGAGTGGAATTCACTGCATATTTATAGGTAGGAGGAAATGTTATCCTGCCTTCTTGCCATCCATTAAAGATACCTCCATGCATTTCCTGCCTCAACTGTTCACATTAGGAGCAAACAGTAAGAAAACCAACTAGCTTCCACATGTGGAATTTCCAATATTTGCTATCTGTTACATACTGGCAGCTGTCAAAACAGTTACCTGATCCTTTTGAATAAGTGTTGTCCAGTCCTCCCTAGCAATAAGGAATCTAGCATCAGTGTCCTTTGTATTGAGTCTATAATTAAGATCTCCTAGCCAGATGATTCGACTGCAAATCCAAATGGAAACTACTTAGTATGAACAGAGTCCTGGCTGAAACATGATATGACTTTATCTTTACTCTAGATAATAGGGGCTCTTGATAACAGATTGCAATAGAAACTTCTCCATCTGGCTATTTATATGTGCAAGAATAGGTAGAACCATAGATACACACTGATCCATCTTACATAGGAACAGACAAGGCAATGTTCATGCTTACTCATGTTCACATATAGTATTTGGAATGTCCTTATCAATCAGATTGGTGGAAGGAAAATAGGTGCGCTCCAAGATTTCTGCTACGTCTGCATTCCTCCGGAGTTGAGCTCCTTCTTTTTCTCCCGATGACAAATGTGTGCAGACAAAGCAAAAACTTGTCTCACGTATCATCATACTCACTGATATGGACCCCTACTTCAACAAAAACAGGGGCAGTAAGATACATACATGAGGAAACTTCAGTTTAAGCATGTTCCTTCATTCATGTGAGCATGTGTGCAAGTAACATAACCACAGCATATGAGTGCCTTTAAGCAAAACACATGTCAAAGACCATACAGTGACTGAGACATAGTTTCTATTACCTTATTCCCCAAGCAACCCATTATGCCAAGGCCAACACAGGAAACTTTCAGATTGTGTATGTGGCATCGAAACTTCCTGCGAACCCAGATGGAAATGTGTATGCCAACCATTTGTTTGCTAACGATTCTGACATAGTGAAACTGTTTCTTGACAGGAACAGTCCGCTCATCAAGAAGCGTTGACGAAAATGGCAACAAACATGTGACACTAGAGCCATCATCAGTGGCTAAGTCTTCTGATGTAACCTTTCCAGAGGATGATTGTGAACTGCAAGATTTTTTACTCTGAATTGGTTTGTTCAATGTTTTACGAATCAGACCTTGCCATTTTCTGGCTGGACCACTATCTTCAGCACCAAACACAGTGCCAGCATGCAGAGGCACAACCTCTTGAAATCTGCAATGCATAACCCAGAAATCTTATAAGTGGAAAGAAATGTTTTTATCAATTTACCAAGATGCAACAATTATGTTCTCAACATTCTTTTCATATGACGATAAAGGCCTACATTATCCGTCTTTGTTTTCAAATGGTCATAAAGGCATCAACTTTAATCTGAACAATATTCTTTTATTGCAGGTATATATACTTATTCAATCCAGCAATACAGTGAACAGGTGTGACTAACCCTATGACATAAATATCAGCAGGTTCGCCCATATCTACCCAGTCATCTATATCCAAATTTGGAGGTGGAACTCTTCCTGCAACATTCCATGTACATACAGCTATCCTGCAATAATTGTTCCCTCCACTTAGCATTGTTACAAACAATTTAAAAAAATAGGCAATATATCTCCTCTACACAATGCAGTTACACACCTCAGCTGCTCTGTATGGATGGACTTCCTCTGAGATGTATCTGAGTACCTCCTCCTTCGAGAGTCAGCCCTTTTTCTCACATTTTTTTCTGCTGACAAGTAACAACCCTTTATGATCAAAGCTTCCTGATAGGGTTCATGATCAGAAAAATGGGGGAGGGGGGAGGCACTCAATTGATGACCAATCTTACCAGAGTTGACAGATATTGGTGTGTAAAAGTCCTGGAGCGCATACAGTTTTGGGGCAAATGATTGACCACCTGTACATTATGGAATGCATTTGAAAAAGCATACCCAAGAATGTTAGAATCTTCGCAGAAATCAGGGCATATCTCAAATGTAGCATTTCTTCAGACAGCTAGACAAAATCCTCTGCAGATTACCCTAATAAGAGATTTAATGCATTCTAACAGGTACTCAGATCACTGCCCTCCCATTCCACACAAATAATTACCTCTGCCTATACATCGAACCTCGTTCTCCACATCAAGATCTCTATCATCATGTTCATCGGAGCTCAGCTCATCTGAACTAAATGCATCACCAGTAGTCGACTTGATGCTGAGCCACTTCTTCATCACCATACGTGGCCATATCAACTACATTCAAGATTGTAAGACACTAGATTAGAAATCCCAAACCTCCAAAATTGCAGATGCTGCATGCATTACCATGCCCTAAAATCAGAAATGTTTGCATAATTGATTGCATAGTTATGCCACTTCTTCATCATCGTACGTGGCCATATCAACTATATTCAAGTAAGAGACTAGATTAGAAAGCCCAGACCTTCCAAAAGGCAGATTTCGCATGCATTACCATGCCCTAAAATCAGAAATGTTTGCATGATCAATGGCATAGCTACGGTGAGTAACTATATTCACCCTGTTGAACTAGCACCTCTGGCATGGCAGCAAGATGCAGGTAAAAGAAAACAGTCACCCTCTATCAATTTCTTACGGGAGCTTTGAACAGGGCATCCCATCCGGGGTAGAGCAGACTTAATTTTTTAAGAAGTGCACCATAGCTCATCATTTAAAGGTCTCTAATCGAACTGTACCACATGCTCAATTTTTGGAGAAAATACAATGATGTGGCATGAATTAGAATAAAAAACTAGGATATTGTGGCATGAATTAGGATGCGCACGATATTGTTGCATTGATCCTTTCAAAAGTTATAGTCAAGTTACAAGTTAAGTTATAGTCAATCTACAGGCTATGGTATGAGCTATCTCTGAGTTTTGAGATTCATATAGAAGGACTAAAATCTATCTTACCAGCATGTCATAAGTAAAATTTTGCGATTTTTTTAATTATTTTTATTTTATTTTATCTTATTTTATTTTCTTTTTTGTGGGACAAAGGTAGCTCATTGGTCGGAAACTTAGTTCCCAGAAACATTCTTAAATCGCTGGACGGCTGTTGGGCCATTTTACTCATATTGAATCAGTGGTTTGATCATGGTACATTAGTCGGAAGTTGACTACCTGGAAGCATGTTTCTATGGGTATCCGGATTTTGGGCCATTTTAAATGAGTTTGAATCAGTGGTCTGATTAAACTGTCTTGTCGGAGCCATTGATTTTTACCAACTTGCTCTATAGGTAGCCACTCACTAGAATTGAGATGTTCATATCCTTAAAAGTGGTTAGGGAAGGAAAACAATTCACCACAGGATCTTCGGTCACCTGAAAGCACTGGAAATGAGGTCATCTTGATCTGAGTGAGAACTAATACACTGAGTTCCGATAAGCTCACCGTGAACCAGTCTTAAAAGCGTGATTTTATGTGTGAATCATGCTAGATACAGCACGCGTGCATACCTTCTGTTGAGAGCACTTCGTGTCTAACGAATTTCTTCTTCAAAGGTTAAAAATTAATCATGTTAATTTTGCAGATAAGGGATTCGCATAACGGTTGAATGTGCTTATGCTTCTGATATGAGTGATGATGCAGAATCTCTCAAACGTGCGAAGGAACACTTACCTCGCCTCGTCTCTTGCCACGGTTGGATTGCTTCTCTGTATTAACCATCGTGCTAAATCGAAATATCAGGTAAAGGAAGATATCTGCATGTATTATATGAATAATCAAATGAGTCGCTCGAACTAATGTGATCATGTCGTCTAAAACGATAGGTAGATACATATACGTTGAAATGCCTTGTTCACCGGCATCATGAAATGTGCGTGTACTGTGCACAAGCATAGATTTAATCCGTAAAGACACGCATAGATGCAGGAACATCCAACTGGAAGTGATTGAATATTTCCTCGTAAATGCCTCGTACACCAGCCCGTGCGCAGCGCGAAATGCGTGGACAGGATGCTCAAACGCGTTAGAAATGTAGCATCAGTACCTTAAGTTTGATGACGATAATATTACTATTCAGTTCGAGCCCCTCCGGTAGTAGAGTTACAATCTTGATAAACGCTTGATGTGCGCGTATATGAGTTATGTGTATCGTAAGGAGAGGGAAGGCAGCTTGACGATGAGCAGGGGAGGCCGGACCCGGAGCTTCAGTGTAGCGCTCTTGGAATAGAGTGCTGTTCACAGATTCTACAGATTAAGAAACTGGAAGAGATGAACGGTCCACTATATACACGGGCGTGCAATATAGAGTGCGAGGGGGAGGAGGAAATTCGGGAATCGAGGTTTTAGACTCGTTCTCAATCGCCGATTCGCCATCTATGGCGTTTGGTCTGCATACTGGAGTGGAGGCCCTCGGGAGTCGCACTCGCAGCCGCGAGTGTCTTCATTCTTTTGCTCTTTCCCAATGTGGTTCTCATGCTACAAAACGATCAATGTGCAGTAATTAGCAATCTAAACTGTTCTTTTTTTTTTTGAGAGTACAATGAATTGGAAAGACACACACACCCAACCTCATAAGGTAGAGGCACCCATCTTGGGGAACTTCATGGACACCCATCTTTGGGAACTCATGGATATGTCCAGCCAAGATTTGAACTCAGGACTTCCTCCTACAGATTCAAAGCATCAACCACTAGGCTATGCAGGCTTGGACAGCAATCTAAACTGTTCTGACGCAGTCCTCTTGTTGAAGACTTGAAGAGTTTTTTTTTTTAAGGAAGTCGATCATTGAGATCTACTCTCTTTCGGATAAGCTCGAATTAATTGAGAATGCAATGAAATGCAGATTGGCACTAAAGGGATCAAATCCATAAAACAGAGGTTAAATGTCCAACAGCTAATAAAATGTACTTGGAAAATTCGTAGGGGAAAATATGATTTTGTTCCAGCCTGTGTAATTTAGTGGTTTCACGCCTTGAGTTTCTAGGAAGAAGTCATGAGTTCAAGTCTTGATTGGACATAAGATGGGTGTCTCTACCTTATGAGATTAGGTGTGTGAGTGTGTTTCCAATTCATTGTGCTTTCAAAAAAAAATGATCCTAAAATCAAATGAGATGACTTGTTTAAAATAGGGTAGATTGAAAGTCCAACAATCTATGATGAGTAAGTTTAATAAATTACCATCCAAGTGGATTTAGCTCTAACTTATAAAGGTTGAACTTCTTCGCTCAACTTCAAGAGGCGAAAGGCCCAACCAAGTAAGCTGACATGCACAAACAAAAGTTGACATGCACAAACAAAAGCTGAAGAGTTGAGTAAATAAAAATTAAGTTGTTTTTTTTTTCTTTTTTAAATGGAGGTTCAGCCGAAGCCTACTCCCCGGACTTTAACTTTGAAATTGCAACTGTACAAGTGAATGGGCATAGCACCCGTGGGACCCCCCGTATCCCACAAAGCAAAGGGTTACAACTGAAAGAGACATGATTACAACTGGGTTTAACTGGCCTAAGCCATAACATGTCGAGCCGGGGACTTGAACCCTGGACCTCTGCCTCAAGAGGCCAAAGCTCAACCAACTGTCCTCCCAATGGCTCGCTCTCTCATAGTTGGGGTTTACATTCAATGTCGACTTCACTAGGATAAGGTTTGTTTCATTGCACGTGGAGTGTTCCGAGGTTGACCCAACTCAACGAATACTTAAAATAACAATTTTTATGTTGAAAGTTCTCCACCAATCACAACACTTTTCCTATTCAGATGGAGCATTGGCACCTTTCTATTTGGAAAAATAGGGAGGTGGTAGATGCCAAACTGAATTCTCTTCTACGTGGAATAACATGATCCAATATGTGAGTTTCGCCACCCTATTTGAAACCTTATGGATCCATCCACAAAAGGAGGAATGTACACATGCATATGTTCAAAGGGGGTGTCAATGGTAATGAGGTGGTAGCACACCCTTGTTTAGTGTACTATCATTTGGAGCTCACATAGGGTAGCGGTAAAGAAAATCTCACGAAACCTGTTTTGGTCTTCTTTGTGAATTGATGGGAGGGGAATTCATCGGAACATTGTGATTTTTCTAGAGTCATTTTTTTGGCTTTTGTTATTTTTAACCACTAACATGCCATGGATTTATAACTGGTGTATCCATTCAATGAAAGTTCCAAAAGTCATGAGAACTATACATGCCATAAACGTTCAAGCTCCTTACTTTCTAAAATTTTTTGTTACAAAATAGAGTCATAATTAATATGAGTCAGCGGGATGTTGTAATGAATTGTTGATCCCCTCGGTATGAACCTATGGTGTGGGAGATAAATGTAGTCTTTGTGGCTGTGAGTGTTTGTACTTTCACATTTCAAAGCTAAGCAGAGAGTAGACTGGAGGATCAAACTAAAAAAAACTAAGCAAAGAGGAGAGAGTAGACTCGAGGATCAAACTAAAAAAACCTAAGCAGAAAGTAGACTAGAGGATCAAACTTTAAAAAAAAAAAAAAAAAGCACACACACACATGTCAAACATTGATCCACAGGGATCATGACATTGATCCATAGGGATCAATCCATGTGTGTGAGGGACAAGGGCAAGCTAGTCAAGGTCCCAAGCTCGGGGGATACCATAAGGTACTTGCTAGTAATGGGGATGAGTGTTGCATGATGGCGACATGTTGACACTAGACCATCTCATTGTTGATATATTTAGGTAGTGATGTGTGTGAACACACTAGGACCGCCAGGGCACTTGTTTCCCTCTTTACGAGGTTTTTTTCCATCGGCTTGTATATATGCCTATTGCCCTAATGGACTACTTATCTTTGTACATTCTCTAGTAATACATTCAGTATTGTGTGTTGTGCTCCATGTTTCTTGTTCTTCCTTGTGTTGTTCGCATGCTTCCGTAGACGTCTAACTCCAACAATTGGTATCAGAGCAGGTTGTTGCTTCATCTAGGGCGCCGTCAACAATCCTCCGGTTGCAGTCTCAAAATCACATGAACTTTGGTGAGCATACTCAACGTGTTCCCGAGATCAAAACAACTTCGTTGTGTGGTGCCGTAATCACGATTTGAGCTCATTTCGACCTCCGAATGCACTATCGCAGTGCTTATGCAGACTATTTCGTCTTTTTGTGCCAAAGGATGCTTGGGATACACTTATCACATTGTACCAAGCTAGGAATGAGGCTCGTGTTGCTTACCTCCGGAAACAGTTGGAGAGTGAGCACATGAATGAAGGTGATTCTATGGACAGTTTCCTAACAAACATCAAAGACTTGAAGGAACAGTTGATTTCTGCTGATAAGGTTATACCAGATAGCTCACTTATGCAGATCGTTTTGAATGGTCTTCCTAATTCATATTAGAGTTTTGGTTCTACTCTTCGGTTGATGATGAAAGGCAATCCAAATGCCTTGTCATTTGAAGAGTTAGTCTCTGTTTTGTTGCAGGAAGATCACTCCAGGCAGAACAAGGCCATTATGTGTGTTGCAGATCAAGCTTTCCTGGGTAGTCAGAAGGGCAAAGGAAGATGGAGGTCTTCTACTAGTAAGCAAAAATATGCAAATGCTGCACATTCGAAGAACCAAGAAAAAGATGAGAAAAAAGTCAAAAAAGCAGAAATTGTTTTGTAATATTGTAAAGGGAATCATCATATCATAAAGAACTGTCCAAAACTAGCTGCAAAAGAGGCAAAGAAGAAAGAGGCTGGAATGGTTGTTGCAGAACCCTCTACACCAAAAACGGAGTCTACTAATCTTGTGCAGGAAGAAGAATGGGCGTTTACTACTATTTGCAGTTTTGACCCATCTTCTCATGAGTAGTGCATGTCTGCAGTACACTGAGATGTTTGGTACTTTGACAGTGGGGCGACCAAACATATTACCTCGCAGCGTAGTTTCTTCTCTTCACTCGAGCCTGCCCCTACAGGGAATACTATTACATGCACCAACAACTCCTCTTATCTTGTTATGGGAGTTGGTAAGATCATTTTGACTCCTGATGTAGTTCTTTCACTTTGTCAGAAGCTTTATTTGTGATAGGGATCAAGAAGAACCTGTTATCAGTTTTTGCATTAGCCAAGATTGGCTTGGTTGTGAAATTTGTTGATGACAGGTGTACACTTCATGATCTATCAAATGGCGATGTGATTATTGCTTCTGGCATTTTATGTCGTGGGCTGTATAAGCTCATAGACTATGAAAGATCTCTAAATGATTCGGCATGTGCAGTACATGATTGTCAGGCTATCTCAGATACAAAGCTTTGGCATGCATGCTTTGGTCATCCGAATTTCACTAGTTTGCTATGCCTGCAGAAATCTGAAATGGTGTCCTCGTTGCCCAAACTTGAGGCACCTGGAAAACATGTTTGTGAAGGCTGTATTTTGGGCAAAATGCAGCGTTCCTCATTTCCAAAAGATGGTTCAATTTGGGCTACTCAAAAATTGCAGCTTGTACATAGTGATGTTTGTGGTCCTATGCAGACACCTTTGTTTGGAAATTATCTTTACTTCGTGACTTTCATTGATGATTTTTCGAGGCATGCATGGGTATATCCATTGAAGGCAAAGTCCGAAGTGTTCATGTGCTTCAAATAGTTTTTGATTTTGGCTGAAAATGTGTCAGCGTGTACAATGGGAACCCTTTGTATATCTTTTGATTTTAATGCATTTTTGGCTGAACGTGGGATAAAACACCAGTGTACAATGCCATATACACCTCAACAGAATGGAGTTGTTGAACGAAAGAACAGGTCACTCATGGAGATGGTGAGGTGTATGGTCAAGAGTCAGGCTTTACCACATAGTTTCTGGCTTGAGGCTGTCATGTGTGCAGCATATGTACTGAATAGGTGTCCCACGAAAGCGTTGTAGTCTATCACTCCATATGAGGCTTGGCATGATCGCAAGCCATCTGTTGCTCATCTGCATGTTTTTGGTTGTTTGGCATATGCATTAGTGCCTGAACAACATCGTGGAAAATTGGATGATAAAGCAGTAAAATGTATTTTTGTTGGGTACAGTTCTGAAAGTAAAGTCTATCGTCTGTATCATCCACAGACTAAACACATTCTGGTTAGCCGTGATGTTGTTTTTGTGGAAGATGTTATTCAGCCATTGCTTTCATGTACTAAGGAGACATTTGTTAGCTCCTAAGACATGTATGATACTTTGCTGCCTCTTTTTACAGGTGGACAGTCTAGTGCTGGTCCCAATGAGGCAACTTCTCAACCCTTGCAGGTTTCATGTGATGATGCAGATCATTCCATTTCTGATGCAGATTTACATGATGCACTAGTTGATGAGAGAGCTTATATTGAGCAGGCAAAAACTATGCCAAAATGGCTGGTGCAGACTTTGTGTGACAACAAATTAGATGCACCTCTGTCATATCGTACTCGTTCAGGCTCTCATAGTGCCTCTTTTGCATCAGATTGCTATGCTATGGTTGCATCTAGTCTCTGTGATGAGAATGAGCCTGTTTCGTTTGATGAAGCACAAAATTCAGAAAATTGGATGGCTGCTATGCAATATGAATATGATGCTGTAATGAAGAATGGTACTTGGTCTTTATGTGACTTGCCTCCAGGCAAGAAGGCCATTGGCACTAAGTGCGTATACAAGCTGAAGTGTAAACCAGATGGTACAGTTGACACAAGTATAAGGCGAGGCTTTTTGCAAAGGGTTATGCACAGGAAAGAGGCATTGATTTTGATGAGACCTTTGCACCTACATGCCATATGACTACTGTTCGAAGCAATTGTGCACTTGGAGCTCATCATGGTTGGAATGTACATCAGTTGGACATTAAAACAACATTTCTAAATGGTGACTTGCATGAAGAAATGTATGTTTTTCAGCCCCGTGGATTTGTGCAGAAAGGGCATGAGAACCAGGTGTGCAGGTTAAAGAAGGCATTATATGGTTTAAAGCAAGCACCATGTGCTTGGTATGAGAAGATACATGCCTATCTGATTGCACATGGTTTTGAGAACAGTCCAACTGAAAGCACCTTGTATGTTAAGCGTGCTAATGATGTGCTTCTGATCATTGTTGTCTATGCCGACGACATGTTGCTCACTGGTCGTATTGAGAAGCATATTGTTGATTTTAAGGCTGATTTGCATGCCTCATTTGAGATGTCTGATTTGGGGCATTTGCATCACTATTTGGGCATTCAGCTTATGCAAGTTGATGGTGGAATGGCTTTGTGGCAACTGAAATATATTGACACATTATTGTAGCGTTTTGGCCTTGAAGATTGTAAGCCTATTGCCACTCCTATGGAGACAGGTTTATGTTTGAGTCTTCATGATGCTGGAGATGCATTTGATGTTGTTCTCTATCAGCAAGCTGTTGGATGCTTGATTTACTTATGCATTACTCGGCCAGATATTCAGTTTACTATCTCACAGATGAGCAGGTTTATGCATTGCCCAGGAGTCAAGCATTGGCAGGCGGTTAAGCACATCTTTCGCTACTTGAGTGGTACTCGGCTACTTGGGTTGTTTTATCCCAAGGGGGGATCACTACTGCGAGATTTGCATGCTTTTTCTGACTCTGATTGGGCTGGTTGCTATGACACTCATGTGTCCACTAGTGGCTTTTGCTTCATGCTTGGTAGCTCATGTATATCTTGGTTGAGCAAGAAGAAGCCTACTATGGCCACTTCCAGTTGTGAGGCTGAGTATAGGGTAGCTTTCACAGCTATTGTTGAGTGTGTGTGGCTCAGATGCCTTATGGCTGATTTGGGTGTTGGTCAAACTTCTGCCACCACCATCTTCACTGACAGTCAGAGCACATTGGCAGTTGCGAGGAACCCTGTGTTCCATGCTCACACTAAGCACATTGAGGTGCATTATCACTATGTCAGGGAGAGGTTCTCTGCTGGGGAGATCAGCTTGGCATATGTGCTCACGTAGGAGAACATTGCAGACCTTTTCACGAAGGCTTTGCCTAGGGAGAAGTTTGAAGCTTTCCGCAAAGCTTTGGGCTTACTTCCTTTTGTGGAGTGATTTCCACATAGCTTGGCACTTCCTTATACATGAGTGCCAGCTCCTTGTTCACCGCATCACTCCCAGGGGGGATTTGTTGATATATTTAGATAGTGATGTGTGTGAACACACTAGGACCGCTGGGGCACTTTTTTCCCTCTTTAGGAGGTTTTTTTCCCCCGGCTTGTATATACGCCTATTGCCCTAATGGGCTACTTATCTTTGTAAATTCTCTAGTAATACATTCAGTATTGTGTGTTGTGCTCCATGTTTCTTCTTCTTCATTGTGTTGTTCACCTGCTTTCGCAAACGTCTAACTCCAACACTCATATCATTGCTGTTTTTAGAGTACAAGAGGGTATATATGGATGGGAGGAGAGTCGCACACACATCATTCAAGCATTTGTCTTACAATTGGTATCAGAGTGAATTTTGATCTTGGTTTCTTCTCCTCCATGGTCCACATTTTTTTCACACGCATTTCTGAGTTTTTTCGACCATTGTCATCCTCATTGGGTGTGCTTTTTTGTTCCGGTTGGCTTTTGCTTTTGACAATTGGTGGGCACAGATATTAAAAGGGGATGGCGGGACCCTTGTAAGACTCCCCTACTGAGTTCAATGGAGAGGACCACTGCGTTTGACGGAGAGGACCACTGCATTTGACGGAGAGCATGTGCACATCTATGCACATGAGACCAAGAGAGAGAGAGAAGCTCTATACACTCTCTCCCAAGAGGATTGAAACATATACAAGGAGCACGTGCTAATTATCTCCATCCTCAGTGCTTTCAGCAGAGTATTTGGGATATGAAGATCGTGCATGCGTACCATTGGGTTGAAGAGAAGGTCAATTTTGAATTCACCATCGTTGAGAGCTTTCTAAATTGAGCCAATTTAGGCCAACCACTTCCACATATCTAGCCATATCTTGAGCATTCCACCTCCAAACTTCGAGGTTTTTGTTGCTCTAGATAGCTCTCTCAAAGCTCTTTCCAATGAGTAGTTTCAAGCCATACTTTGGTTTTATCCCCCATCAGCTTCAGATTTTGGAGTTTTCTCATTCATCCTTCAATGACCCTCTTTCGATCATTATTTTGAAGCACAATTTATAGGAATAGTCTTGGCACGCTATTCCGACAAAGGCTGGACCATCTTTAGCACTTGCACACACCTGCAAATTACTTTTTGAACCTCTAGATAAGTCTCTTGTCAATTTATATGCATTGTTGCTTTCGTTTTGCATCATATTGCATATAGGGCATGCAAATTTTGCATAGTACCTAGACTATACGTGTAGTTACTGTAAGAAAATAACAACACAACGGAATAGACCTGTAAACAGAGTTGAGAGAAAAACGCAGACAAAGATAGACGTAGACTGAGAGATAGAGAACTCCAATTCTCAGATCGTCGAGCGTAATGCAGTTACAATGATGGTGCTGTCCACCCATGCTCTCCCAATATGGAGCTTAGATGGTGATCTAGAGAGACTCTAGATGAAGGGTTTACTAGTGCGCAATGCTATGTAAAGCTCAACATGGGCCATGCTTATATAGCTTTTACAAGGCGGTTTGGTATAGATAAACATAGTCGGGAGATACAAAATAGTCGGTAAAATATATGATCTGACAATATCTCCACGACCAAAAGTCCTACCATCTTGGCCCTACGGGCCGGGGGGATAGGCCCCCTGGACCCCGCAAAAGGGGGCAAGCACCCCTCTACACTCCCCTCATTAAGGTTCTATGGGGAAACCACACGATGCCACAAGGCCTTTATTTTCAGCTTAAATGGAAACCCAATGGACCGGAAGTTTATGCCCTACCTAACCTAATGGCTAGGCTCACAAAGATCATCTATGACCATCAATGGTCACATGTAGACCTCATCTAACTTAGAAATTAGGGTTCCACAAATGTCCGGGCTCTCATAATGGCTTCTCCTCATAATGGGGGCCTTACAACTTAGAGCACCATGGATCATTTGTGGTCACATGAGGGTGGAGTATTGAGCATATCTAACACCCCCCTCAATGTCCACCCTATGGTTAACTACTTCCTTGGTCCAATCCCAAGCTTTGGAAAGTTTTGAAGAAGTTGCTCTCTCCCAAGAGCCTTGGTGAAGATGTTTCATCCATTTTCTTTAGTAGGACAATAGCTTATCTCCACGACCCCGCCCTCAATCAACTCATGCACATAGTGATACTGGATTTCTATGTGCTTGGTACGTGCATGGCAAACAGGATTTTTGGCGATGGCCATGCAACCTTGGTTGTCACACTTTAACTCTGTAGCCTCCTGTCCTTGTATTCCTATGTGCCATAGGATCCTCCTCAACCATTCCGCTTCACATGCTGCAACACATGCAGCTTTGTCTCAATTTCAATAGAAGATAATGCTACAATCGGTTGCTTCTTATGTATCCAAGAGAAAATCCTTGATCCTAAAGAAAAGAAATATCCATAAACTGATTTTCTGGTATCAATATCTCCTGCCCAATCTGAGTCACAGTATCTGACTAGAGATGATCCTTCTTCATAAAGAATACCATAATCCGTGGTTCTTTTCACATACCTTACAATCCGCATGCTTGCCTTCCAATGAGTTTGGCAAAGCTTATTAGAGAACATGCTTACTACGCCAACAACATAAGAGATGTCTGGTCTGCTATTGCACAAGTAGATGAGACTTCCAACTAATTTCATGTATCTTCCAATATCCACTGGAGGTGAAGTATCTTCAATAGATAATTTTGCATTGACCTCCACAGGTGTAGACATTTCCTTGCAATCCTCCATGTCGAATGCCTTCAATATCTGTCTTGCAATACTTTTGTTGAGAGATGAAAATCTTCCCTAGTTCCTGCCAAACTTCAAGACCTAAGCAATAATGCATTAAGCCCAAGTCTGTCATTTCACATTATGAACTCAAGGCATCTTTTGTTTGTTGAAGAAGAGCATCATCATTTCCTATAATCACAAGTTCATCTACATGGAGTACAGGCACAATTGTCTTCCCTCCTCTCTTTAGAACATACAAGTTAGCATCAGAAGCACATCTTTTGAAACCTAGGTCCAAGAGATACTTATCTATCTGCTGGTACCTGAAGTGTTTCAACGGTGATGCACCACAGTGCGCTCTCCTTCTCGAGAGCTCCATGACGATATGCTCGGATTAGAAAATTGAGCTCCTGAGGCCGCACACAGTACTCCGCATAGAGGCTGTAGAATACGCAGAAAACATAGTACACAGGAGGCACGAAGACAGACTTCTTAGGTCTTACAAATGCGGTCGAACTTACAGTCCGTGACTGACCAGGCCACTATATGTTTTATTAAAGAACATATACAAAGAAGTGTCTGGTGGCCATTTGGCCTTTCACATGGACACTAACGGTAACAATCTCCCACTAAAGGCCAATATGTCTAGAGTAACTATGGGAGAAAAATAAAGGATGATAAAGGATACCTGAGTGTAAGTATACAAACTATACCTCCCACCTGATGGGCATGTTACACAGTATACAAGTGACTGCGTAAGATCAAGAATCAAGTAACCCCCATCAAGTGACAACAGTGTCGAAAGCTATCATGTGGTAGAGCTTTAGTCAAAGCATCTGCAGCATTATCTCGAGTGTGAACCTTCTCAAGAATAATGCTCTCAGTGGCTAAGCCATCTCTAATGAAGTGATACCTCACCTCAATGTGCTTGGTCTTTGCATGATAGACCGGATTCTTAGCCAAAGCAATGGCACTCTGACTATCACTGAGCAAGTGAGGTACATGCTGAGGTAAACCCATATCACAAGCAAGACGAGAGAGCCACAATGCTTCCTTACTCCTAGCAATCAACATATCATCGACTGAAAGTATTAAGCATATCAAGCTGCCATCAGAACATCTCTTTGTGTAGAGACAATGATCCTCATTGCTCCAAGAATAGCCTTGGGACTTCATAAAAGCATCAAAAAAATTTTGGTACCATTATCTAGGAGACTGTTTAAGTCCATCATATAGATCTCATATGTAAGATCTCCATGCAAGAAAGTTGTTTTCACATCCATTTGGACTAGCTCTAAGTCCTCCACTGCAACGAATCCAAGCAACATGCGCAAAGTAGTCATCTTGACCACTGGAGAGAAGATTTCCTCAAAATCAACACCATGTTGTTGCTTAAAACCCTTTGCAACAAGTCGTGCTTTATATTTTGGAGAAGCACTATCTGATGTGAATTTCAACTTATATACCCATTTACATGGTAAAGCTTTTCTGCCCTTTGGCAAAGGTACTAAGTCCCAAGTACCATTCTTGTGAATAGAATCCAATTCACTCTTCATGGCATGCTCCCACTTGACATGATCCTCTGTCTGCATAGCCTCTTTGTAGCAAGAAGGCTCACCGGCATCTGTTAGCATAACAAAATCTAAACGTGGAACATATCTATCAGGTGGATATGAGACACGTGCAGAACGTCTCAATGGTTGCTGAACAGGAACATGTGCAGATTGATCTGAATGGACATTCTCTTGAACATCCCTATGTGCAGCATTTTTATGCATGCTAACCGGAGGACTAGTATCCTCAAACACCACTCTTCTCACTTCAACCTCCTTAATGGGCTGTTTATGCATCTTAGACTCATTAAAAATGACATCACTACTTCTGATCACTGACCGTGTTTCAAGATCCCATAAGCGATATCCAAATTGTCCTTCTCGACCATATCCAAGAAAAATGCATTTCTTTGACTTATGGTCCAACTTTTGTCTAAGATTCTTGGGTATATGAACATATGCTTCACACCCAAAAACTCGAAGATGATCATAATATGGTGGTTTCCTTGTCCATAACTCTTGTGCCACTTTCAGACCTTTTGCAGTACTAGGTGAAAGGTTAATCACATGAACTGCAGTCAATACTGCTTCTGCCCAAAAACCTTGTGAGAGGTTTGCATGATGCAACATAGAGACTACTCTATCTTGAATAGTTCTATTCATCCTCTCAGCTACACCATTCTGTACTGGGGTATAAGGAGTTGTAAGCTCTCTACGAATCCCTCTAGACTGACAGAAAAGGCTGAATTCATGTGAGGTATACTCACCCCCATTATCTGAACGTAAAGCCTTAAGCTTAGTTCCTTTTTGAGTCTCAACTGAAGCAAGCCATTTTCTGAAAGTAGGGAATACATCATCCTTTGATTTGATAGGATATACCCAGACTTTTCTAGTAGCATCATCTATGAAAGTGACAAAGTAAAGAGAACCACATAAGGACCTAGTGGGCATAGGACCACACACATCTGTATGAACAAGATCTAAAGGCTGAATTGAAGAGTCAATGTGCGTTCTATGCACATTTCTGGTTTGCTTTCCATATTGACAATGCTCACAAAATGAAAAATAAGAGAAAGATAACACAGGTAAGTAGCCAGAACGAGAAAGATTTTCCATTCCACTATGAGATATATGGCCCAAACGACCATGCCAAATACAAGCCATAGGCTGTTCAGTTACAGCTAACAAGTGTTCTTTCTGTGATACAAATAAAGGATAAAGTGAGCCAACTTTGCTTCCTTTTGCAATAACCATATTGCCCTTTGATATACGAAAGGACTGAGCATAGAAGACCACCTTGTAACCAAGGTCATCAAGTTGACCAACTGACATCAAACTGCGTGATAACTGAGGTACATGGCGTACATTATGCATAGTAAATTTTGAACCATCAATGAACTGCACAACCACATCTCCAACATCACACTGGTAAGAGTCACCAAGTCTCACGGTACCAAGAGACTTTGCTGCATAATTAGAGAACCATTCTCTATGTGGTGTCACATGGAAAGAAGCACCAGAATCTAGCAGCCAGGTGTGGGAAAGAGAATCAGCCATAAGTGCCTCAGATGGCACAGTACTATCAAGTGTCAACACATCAGCATCATCCCAAATAGCATTAATTTCTTCAATCTTCACAGTCGAAGTAGATGGTGCATGTAACTGTTTAACATGCCCATCAACATTTTGTCCTTTACCTTTAGCATTCTTTAATGCATAACAGTCTTTCTTCATGTGTCCTTTCTTATGACAATAATGGCATTCGATATCCCTCTTCCTTGATTTACTTCTACTCTTATTCCGTTGACCATTCTTTTCCTTGTTCTTGCTCCTGCCACGTTGTTGATTCTTTCCTTGGTAAGAATCACGAACATTATATGCATCTCCACTCTGAGTGCCAACCATAGATTTTCTACGAATCTCCTCACTCAAGAGTGCTCCACATATGTCATCATAGACGAGTTTACCACCAGGTGCACTGTTACTAATAGCCGTGCAAAACGTATCCCATGATGATGGCAGGGTGCATAACAGCAATACTGCTTTCATTTCATTATCCATATCCATTTTCTGAGCCTGTAACTGGGAGAATATAGCATCAAACTCATTTAGATGAGTAGCAACACTATCTGTGTCCTTCATACGAAGGTCATATAATTTTCTCATCAGATACACTTTATTTGATGCCGTCTCTTTTTCATATATATTGCATAACTTCTTCCAAAGCTCCTCTGCACTTTCACAGTCTAATACTGTAAAGTAAACATTATCTGCCAAGTGCAAGCGAATGGTAGACCTGGCCATTTCATCTAACTCATCCCAATCATCTTCATCCATGTCAGCAGGCTTCTTTGAAATCCCATTTACTAGCTTCCATTGCCTCCTTTGAATCAGCACATCTTTAATCTGATTCTTCCATAGAGCAAAGTTTGTGCCATCAAATTTTCGGATCTCAAAATGGTCTTTTCCCTGCAAGTTATAGCTCCTCCTCGGAACACTAGCACTAGACCCTGATCCACCGGATGTGCCTGAGACCTCTGATGCCATGATCGTAGAGAATTGAATAGAATGATAATGGAGCTAGAAGAGTCAAAACACCAACAAATAAGTGTATCAAGGAGTAAATTGACCACTGTATAGTTGACTAAACCAAAAATTTGGAAAAATTTTGCCAGAGTATCCTCTGCAAAATTAGCATATGACCAGTGTCAAAGTATCATAAAACTGCAAGTACTGACATGTCTACCTGCATAGTGAATCACTGACTCCACTGCATATAATCAGTTACCCAATAGAAGCCAACTAGGCTTATCGAGCACCTATGAACAACTATCATACATCTCCTATGGCGAGGCTGGGTAAGTCTTCCACCTGCATCACCGAAGAGACCCCGACATCTGGGTGTCTCCCAGTTAAGAAAAACCTCACCACGACCCTCTTTATCAAAACGTAAAAGGCTTTATGCAAAGAACGTAACCGCTATATCAATGACCACATGGACGTACATAAGCGGTATCCACAGAAGCGTACATGGTGTGTATGTGCTCAATATATGCAGTAAAATGACACTAAAAGGCTGAATACACAACCCAAAAACTAGCCAATAACACCTGCAAGTTGATGGAGAGTGTTAATCTCCAAAAGAATAACCTACTCTTGTTATTAGAGCACCTCTATACCAAAAGTAAGTCAAAAACTTCAACATAGAAAGTCTGCTACACAATTTCTTCAAATTAATCTATCAAACATGTAAAGTTTTTTATGAAACTTTGTATGGAGTGTCGCCTAGAGATTGCGCACCTCCTTCAAGTGAAATTACTCTAAAAGCTTTAGTATAACTTGAGAAATCAACTTCACAAGTTACCTATATCTGAGAGTGTCATTCTGAACAGTCTATTTTACACCTGCAACTTCTAAGACTTAGTTCTCCTTGAATAGAACCCGTTTAAGCAAATGCTTCTGGTTACGAGTAGCTTATCTTCTAACTTAAAGATTAAGCTCTCACTTGTGCAAAACTTTAAAGTATGCACTGAGAAATGATCAAAACATTGATCACTGGAAATGCGCCTGTTTTAGTAAACTTTGAACACTCAACACATATGAATGTTCCTACTAACAATTCTCCTAGTCTGTTTGCAATTAGACTATGAAACTCAGGTCACAGACACATTAACTACTAACTTACATATCCTCAAAAGGATTTCACAAATCATCTATCACAGATGAAGAATACACAGAAATTTCGGTGCAATATTTCTTCGATTACTTAGAAAGTTACAGTTGAGTGATGAGAGGAAAACTCAACTAACTTTTCATATGTCTCATGACATCTAACTTCTCATTCTTCTCATACTTCTCACATTTCTTCTCATTTTCTCATATATGCCTCTCATACATTTGCCCCGACAATTTCTAAGGTATTTATAGATAAATTTGTACAACCTTATGACGATGACTATATTACTGTACATATGTGTACATCTTTTTCCGGTTCTTCTTCCAAGCTCCAAGAATTTGTATTTTTTTCATTTTTTCATCTTTCAACTCTTCATAAACAGAAAACTATAAAAGTGATCATTTCCGGTAACATTCCGGTGACTTTACTGTGAGTTTCCGGTATTGTTCCGGTGACCTTCCGGTGACTTTTTTAAGGAAATTTTTGATGAAGTTTCTGCGGACTTAAATGTTGGTGCATTTTGCCCAAGCCTACATGCTTGATATGCTTGATATTATCCTCATTTGTAAGTCACATGAGTAGTCATGTGAACACCTCTTGTAAAAGAGTACATTTTATCTCTTGTAAATGGAAAAAGAAAAAAGTAAAAGGATGGCTTACCTCATCCATGATGTAAAAGCAAATTCGTGGCTCCAACTACCAAAATCACGAATTTTTGAGCTGAGGGAATCTCTCCTAACTTTGGGGATCACTTTTAAGTGGAGCCATTCGAATTCGAATTCAAAACTCCCTCCAAGAATAGCTATAAAAGGAGCAAGAAGGAAGAGGCGATTAGCAAGCCTTGTACGTGACCACTTCATGTCATTTTGTAGAGATTGAAGAGCTTACTCCATAGCTCTATCATTCTACTCCCATTGTGCAAAGATTCATTGCCAATGTGGTTTTAATCATATGTGAATCTATACATTTACTATCATCTACTTCTCTGTTTTGTTCTCTGCTATACTAACTCAGAGCAGTAACTTCAGAAGGTCATATCTCGAGTTTTACTGAACCTTTTTCAGTGTTTTAAAGTGCATTGGATAGCTCTCACTGTCTAGTTTCTACCTATAAATTTTCAAGGTCATTGGATTTATACTTTTGGAGATATCTGCATTTTACTGCTTACTGGTCTATCTCTGCAGAGCCCCGAGAATTGTGGGAATGTTCCAGAACTTGATGAAACTTGTTCTCAGTGCTCAGTCCATCATTTGAAGTGTTTTAACTTGGAATAGGAAGCTTGCTAAGTCTATTTGCTATGCCCAAAAGGAATTTTTCTAATTCCTTCCAGGTTGAGAGCACTGTTCATTTTTTCCAGCAGGTGTATGTCCAAAAATAGCAAGTTTTGGGAGCTAGTCATTTCGCAACTTGTCGGTCTTGACTTAAACTTTTGGGATACATGTTCCAAAGTACTTGGCTGATATTTTGGTGGATTTAGGAAGCTCAAAGGGTCTACTAATCAACTCTGAAGTCTCAGTTGGCTGGTGTGAAGCTGGTTGTAGCGGCACCTACTCATCTTTGGATTGCATCCACCATCTCTCTTCACAGTGGTATCAGAGCATAGTCAAGCAACATGGGAGATGGATTTCCATCAACAATTGACAAATTGGATCGAAACAACTACCCGGCATGGTCTCTAAGGATGGAGGCTTACCTTCAAGGAAGGAATCTATATGGATTCATATCCGGAGATGAAGCAATGCCAACCATGAGGAACAAAGGGCAACCATCACATGAAGAAGTGGAAGGACTTTCGAATTGGTGTTCGAAGGATGCACTTGCAAGGTCCTATATTCTAAACTCAATCTCTGATTTTCTTTTACCTCATGTCAAGGGATGCAAGACATCAAGAGAAACCTGGAATGCACTTGCTTCTTTCTTCTCTTCCAACACTCGAGCAAGGAAGAACCAATTGTGGATGGAGTTCACAACAATGAAGAAAAGCCCGAAGCAAAATGTGACTGATTATGTCACAAAGATGAAGGAGATTTCCGACCAACTTGGAAGCATTGGAGAAGTAATTGAAGAGGAGCAAATCATAAGACAAATCATGAATGGAATCAAAGCAGACGACAAGTGGGAGTCATTCACAACAGCCATGGATTTATACATGGATATGCATGTACCCGACCTCAACACACTCATGGGCCAACTCTTCACTCATGAAGCAAAGATTAGCAAAGGTGGTGAGTCCTCAAGAGGTAATCAAACTTCTGCCTTATATTCTGATAAAGCTAAGGTCAAGGACAAGTCAAAGAATAGGAAGAATGAAGATGAAGGAAGCTCTTTCCAAGCAAACTTTGCAGGTAGAGGAAGAGCTAGAGGAAGAGGCAGAGGTGGAAAGCAAGGCAGGGGGAGATTCCAATCATCTCAACCTTGCAACATATGTGGCTTATCTAACCATACTACTGAAGAATGTTTCAGGAATCCAAGGAACTCAAGAGGAAGAGGATTCAATAGAGGTGGCTATGGATCAAATAGAGGTAGGTACAATGGAGGCTACAACAACAACAACTACTACAACAACAATTACAACAACAACAACAACTATCAAAGTGGCCATAGAGGAAGAAGAGATTACAATAACTATGCAGAGGACCAAAGTCAAGAAGATTCATTATTGATTATGAATCTATCAGCGAAGAAGGGTAAGGATGATGATCACATATTTTACATTGATTCGGGATGCTCGAACCATGTAGCAGGAAATGTGGCTTTACTTTCTGATTTGGAAGATCCTCATAACAAGCATGAAGTACAGACAGGAGATGACACAAAGCACTCAGTGGAGAAGATAGGTAATGTGAAGACATCAGATGGGAATATGAACCTCTTAAGCAAAGTCTTGTATGTCCCTACAATTACCAAAAATTTAATAAGTGTTGGACAGATTGTTGAAAAAGGATTGCAGGTTAGATTCAATCGATTTGGAGCATATGTTGAAGACCCAAGGCAAGGCTTTCGAAGGATTGCCAAAGGAGAAAAGACAGGAAGGCTTTTCACTTTTGAAGTGGAAGATACAAAGAACATAGCTTTGTTTAGCTATGGATCTCAAACTCTAACAGAGTTGGAGATATGGCACAAAAGGCTTGCTCACATTGGTGAGAGGACACTCAAACAGATTTGCAGGGACCAAAGTGTACTTGGTTTGCCTAATATCACAAGGCAGCACATGATTTATAAGTGTGAAGCTTGTCAACTCGGCAAGGCTCATAGACAACCTTTCAATAAGAAAGGATATATGTATCAAAATCCTTTGGATCTAGTGCACACGGATGTGTGGGGTCCAAGTAAGGAGCCATCTATATCAGGCTCAAGATATTATGTGTCTTTCATAGATGATTGTAGCAGGTGGACCATTCTGTTTTTCATGAAGCACAAGGATGAAGTGTTTAATTGCTTTAAGAAGTATATTGCTCTTGTTGAAAACCAAACAGGTAGGACTTTGAAACGACTCAGATCAGATGGTGGAGGAGAATACTTCTCTTTTGAATTTGATGCCTTCTTGCATGAAAGAGGCATTAAAAGGGAAGTCACTACAAGGTATACACCCGAACTCAATGGTGTAGCAGAGAGGAGGAACAGAGCTATCGTCGAAGCTGCAAGGTCCATGCTCAACGAAAAGGGATTGCCGAACTACCTATGGGCAGAGGCTGTGTCGACAGCCACATATCTCATAAATAGACTTCCATCTAAGTCACTAGATGGAACCACTCCATATGAAGTGTGGAATGGAAGAAGACCTAGTCTAGAGCATTGTAAAATCTTTGGATGCTTAGCCTATGCTCACATTCCTTCTCAAGTAAGAGGGAAATTGGATCCCAAGGCAGAGAAGTGTGTATTCATTGGTTATGATCAAAACCAAAAAGGATATAGATTGTACAATCCAACCAATAAAGGATTTTCTGTGAGTAGAGATGTAATTTTTGATGAAAACAAATCATGGTTTGATGATGACAGGAAAGTGAAGCTGCCATATGACTTGGATGAAGATTTTCCATCACTTCAACCAAAGGAGCCAAAGCAGATTGAAGAAAGTGATTCGGAGATTGACCTAGAAGACTTGGAAAGACTAAAGCTATGGAAGAACAAAGGTAAAGCAAAGATGCAGGATGCTACATATGGACCCGAGAGCTCACATCAACCACTTAGAAGGTCTTCGAGGGAGAAGAAGAAACCAGAGAGGTTTGGTTATGATACTTCTTTGGTCACCAAGCACTCAATCTACATCGCAAAGGATTCAACCAATGAAGAACCTACCACATTTGAAGAAGCACAAAGCAAGAAAGCTTGGAGAGATGCAATGGATGAAGAAATGGAAGCCTTGAAGGAGAATGACACTTGGGAGCTTGTACCTAACAAGCCATCTATGAAGATAATCGGATCTCGATGGATATACAAAATCAAGAGGAATCCAGATGGAAGTATAAATAGACACAAAGCAAGGTTAGTTGCTAAAGGGTTTGCTCAAACCCATGGTATTGATTATGAGGAGACTTTCTCTCCTGTTGCAAAAATGCCTACAATTAGGGTTCTCATAAGTCTTGCTGCATCTAGAAATTGGAATCTTTATCAACTTGATGTAAAGAATGCTTTCTTGAATGGATGGATTTCTGAGGAAGTGTATATGGCACAACCTCCTAGATATGAGGATGCACATCATCCTAACTATGTATGCAAACTAAAGAAAGCTTTGTATGGATTGAAGCAAGCTCCAAGAGCTTGGAATTTCAGATTGGTTACTTATTTGCAGGACCAAGGATTCAAAGCTAGCAAGGCGGATACCTCTTTGTTCATAAAGAGGAATGGATCTGAAGTGATCTATTTATGTGTGTATGTTGATGATATTATTATCACAGGCAATGATCTTGAAGGAATCAAACAGGTAAAGAGTCAAATGAAGGAGGAGTTCAAAATAAGTGACCTCGGACCACTCACTTATTTTCTTGGATTGGAGTTGATCTACACAGATTCAGGTATATACATCACACAAAGGAAGTATGTCCATGACATGCTCGTCAAGTTCAAGATGGAAAATACAAAGTGTGCAGGTACACCTATGGAGCAAAATCATAAGCTTAGTGCTTATGAAGGAGAGCCAATTGAAGACATCACAAGCTATCAAAGCTTGGTTGGAAGTTTGAACTATGCAACACTCACAAGGGTGGATATATGCTATAGTGTTAGCATATTGAGTCAGTTTATGCATAAGCCGAGAAGACCACATATGGAAGCGGCCAAGCGAGTCCTCAAGTACCTAAAGGGGACCATGAATGAAGGTTTGTTTTATTCATTTACTTCAGATATTGAGCTAAAGGTCTACTCAGATGCAGATTGGTCCGGATCTAAAGATGATAGAAGAAGCACATCAGGGTATATATCATTTGCAGGTTCAAAAATCATTTCTTGGTCATCGAAGAAGCAACCAACCGTGGCATTATCTTCTACTGAAGCTGAATATAGAGGTTTGGCTAATGCAACTCAAGAAATCATGTGGTTAAAATCTTTGTACACAGATCTTGGACTTCATTCTTCAACACCTCACATTTTTGGTGACAACACAAGCTCACTACATCTAGCAGCTAATCCGGTATACCATGCTAGAACCAAGCATATTGAAGTCCACTACCATTATGTAAGGGAGAAGCTAATGAGCAAGGATATTCAACTATCCTACGTCTCTACAGATATGCAATGTGCAGACATGTTGACGAAAGCTCTTGATGGTACGAAATTAAGTAGATTCAAGTTGATGATTGGTTTGCAAGAAATCAAGGACAATTGAAGACTTATTTGGAGGCCAAGCATGTTAGGCTTGAGGGGGAGCTGTTGGTGCATTTTGCCCAAGCCTACATGCTTGATATGCTTGATATTATCCTCATTTGTAAGTCACATGAGTAGTCATGTGAACACCTCTTGTAAAAGAGTACATTTTATCTCTTGTAAATGGAAAAAGAAAAAAGTAAAAGGATGGCTTACCTCATCCATGATGTAAAAGCAAATTCGTGGCTCCAACTACCAAAATCACGAATTTTTGAGCTGAGGGAATCTCTCCTAACTTTGGGGATCACTTTTAAGTGGAGCCATTCGAATTCGAATTCAAAACTCCCTCCAAGAATAGCTATAAAAGGAGCAAGAAGGAAGAGGCGATTAGCAAGCCTTGTACGTGACCACTTCATGTCATTTTGTAGAGATTGAAGAGCTTACTCCATAGCTCTATCATTCTACTCCCATTGTGCAAAGATTCATTGCCAATGTGGTTTTAATCATATGTGAATCTATACATTTACTATCATCTACTTCTCTGTTTTGTTCTCTGCTATACTAACTCAGAGCAGTAACTTCAGAAGGTCATATCTCGAGTTTTACTGAACCTTTTTCAGTGTTTTAAAGTGCGTTGGATAGCTCTCACTGTCTAGTTTCTACCTATAAATTTTCAAGGTCATTGGATTTATACTTTTGGAGATATCTGCATTTTACTGCTTACTGGTCTATCTCTGCAGAGCCCCGAGAATTGTGGGAATGTTCCAGAACTTGATGAAACTTGTTCTCAGTGCTCAGTCCATCATTTGAAGTGTTTTAACTTGGAATAGGAAGCTTGCTAAGTCTATTTGCTATGCCCAAAAGGAATTTTTCTAATTCCTTCCAGGTTGAGAGCACTGTTCATTTTTTCCAGCAGGTGTATGTCCAAAAATAGCAAGTTTTGGGAGCTAGTCATTTCGCAACTTGTCGGTCTTGACTTAAACTTTTGGGATACATGTTCCAAAGTACTTGGCTGATATTTTGGTGGATTTAGGAAGCTCAAAGGGTCTACTAATCAACTCTGAAGTCTCAGTTGGCTGGTGTGAAGCTGGTTGTAGCGGCACCTACTCATCTTTGGATTGCATCCACCATCTCTCTTCACATTAAAGACCTTCAATTGTTGATTGTCTTGCACCAACAGCTCCCCCTCAATCATCAATTGAGGTTTTCTTTGTTTTCTTTATTCCTGCCATATCTTTAAACCTTTGTAACTTTGGTCCATCCAAACTTTTTGTAAGCATATCAGCTATCTGATCTTTTGTTGAAGTATGGATTACTTCAATCTCTTTATCCATCACCTTCTCTCTTAGAAAGTGATACTGAATCTCAATGTGTTTAGTTCTGGCATGAAAAACAGGATTAGCAGCTAAATATAATGAACTCATGTTATCTCCAAATATAATTGGTGTCCTCTGTATAGTGTCAAAATTCTTCATTAAAGTCTTTAGCCAAATCACTTCCTTTGCAGCTTCAACCATGCCTTTGTACTCAGTTTCGGTAGAAGACAAAGCAACTGTATGTTGCTTCTTGGAACACCATGAGATTAGCTTATCTCCCACATAACACATGTATCCATAGGTTGACCTTCTGTCATCTGGATTACCTGCCCAATCTGCATCACTGTATATTTTGATATTTGTATCTGATGTAAAACCATAATACAAACCTTCTTTGAGTGTACCCTTAATGTACCTCAACACCCTTTGTCCTGCAATCCAATGTTCTTTCCTTGGACAGTGCATGAATTGAGATAATACTCCTACTGCATATGATAAATCAGGTCTGGTTAAAGTAGCATAGATAAGACTACCAACCAAACTCTGATATTGTCTCACGTCCTTGAATTCTTCACCTCCAAACTTACTCAATTTGTGATTCACCTCCATTGGAGTAGGTGCTATCCGGCAATCATTCATTTTAAACTTGATTAACAAGTTCTTCAAATATCTTTCTTGGGTCACGAATACTCCATGCTGAGTATATGTGATCTCCATACCCAAGAAGTATGACAAGTCTCCCAAGTCACTTATCTTGAACTCCTTTTCCATTTGCTTCTTGAGTCTTTGTATTCCTTCTTCATCTGTTCCTGTAAGAATTATATCATCAACATATATGCACATGTATATGAAACCATTATCATTTGCTTTTATAAGCAGACTACTATCTGCTTCAGACACCTGAAAACCAAGTTCTTTCAAGAACTTTACAAGTCTATAGTTCCATGCTCTTGGGGCCTGCTTCAAGCCATACAAAGCTCTCTTGAGCTTACACACATGATCTGGATACCTTTTATCTCTGAACCCTTGAGGTTGCTCCATGAACACATCATCTGAAATATAACCATTCAGAAAAGCATTTTTCACATCTAACTGACATAACTTCCAACCTTTACACGCAGCAACAGCTATGAGTGTTCTGATGGTTGTCATCTTTGCCACTGGACTATAAGTCTCATCATAATCAACCCCATATGTTTGAGCAAACCCTTTGACAACAAGTCTAGCTTTGTATCTAGACACACTTCCATCTGCAAATCTCTTGGTCTTGTAGACCCACTTGCATCCAATAATCTTCTGGCTATTTGGTTTAGGAACTAAATCCCATGTTTGATTTTCCACCAATGCATCATGTTCTTCTTGCATAGCTTTCTCCCATTTTTCCTTACCTTTTGCCTCTTCATATGTAGAAGGGTCTTCATCTGCTTTCATTATGTAAGCATAATCTTTCGTAGCCAAAAATGAAGTATCATAACTGTACCTTGTAGGTTGCCATCTATTCCTTGATGACCTTCTGAGTTCTCCAGTCCTTGAGGTTTCTGGTTCTTCACACTCAGGATCAAATCTTGACCTTTCTTCAACTTCTTCCTGCACTTCATAATTTTCTTCTTCATCAATTATTTGAACCTTTGATTTACCTTTCTTCTGACTCACTTCTTCTTCATCACCTGTATTGCTATTAACTGTTCCTGCATACCAAGAATTTTGCTCATCAAACGTAACATCTTTCGAAACCAGAAAATGTTTTGTGGATGGATTCCACAACCTGTATCCCATCTGTCTGTCATCATAACCAATGAAAACATATTTTTCAGCTTTAGGTTCCAATTTGTGTCTTAATTGTGATGGCACATATGCATATGCCACACATCCAAATACTCTGCAATGATCCAGGGTAGGTCTCTTACCCCACCAAGCCTCATATGGTGTCATACCCTGCAAGGCTTTACATGGTAACCTATTAACCAAATAAGTAGCTGTATTTACAGCTTCAGCCCACAAATAATTAGGGCAATTTTTCTCATTCATCATGGACCTTGCAAACTCAACAAGAGTCCTATTCCTCCTTTCTGCTACACCATTTTGTTGAGGAGAGTACCTGCAAGTAACTTCCCTTTTTATACCTGCATTCCATAAGTAATCACTGAATTCGTTGGAGAAATACTCTCCCCCTCCATCTGATCTTAGTCTCTTCAATTTATGACCTGTAGTTCTTTCTGCATATGCATGATAATGTTTGAATGTATTGAATACTTCTGACTTATCCTTGATCACATAGATAGTGATCCATCTAGTAGCATCATCAACATAAATCACATAATATCTTGACCCATTTATACTGAATTCTTTTGAGGGTCCCCACACATCTGTGTGTACCAATTCAAGCTTCTCTGAGTACATAAAACCATGCTTGGAGTAAGAATTCTTATGAGCCTTACCTAATTGACATGCCTCACATTTGTATGTCATATGTTGACCTGCAACATTAGGCAATCCAAGCACTGAACCATTGTTAATCATATCTTTAATACCTCTTTCATTGAAATGTCCAAGCCTCTTGTGCCAAAGATCTAACTCAAAAATTTTATGTCCTGCATATGTAAACATGGCCTGACCAATGTTGCCTTGAATCTTCAGTGTAAACAGTCTTCCTTCTTTCTTTCCTGAAACAATCTGTTTATACCCTTGACTGGGATCTTCCACGTATACTCCTTCATTAGTGAATCTTACTTCATATCCCTTTTCAACAATTTGTCCTACACTTATCAAATTCTTAGGAATTGTAGGAACATACAGAACCTTACCCAATAAGGTACTACCGTCTTTAGCTTTCACTGATCCAATCGACTTCACTTTATGCTTTGTGTTGTCACCTGTTTGAACAACATGATTAGAAACTTTATTCTCCAAATCAGTCATCAATGATATGTTACCACTCAGGTGATTGCTACACCCTGAGTCGATGTAGAAGACTCTTTGATCTTCACTCTGCCTTTCACAAGTAGCATTCAATATCAATGTTGAATCCTCCTTCTGTTCTGAAGCATAATTGTAGTAGGTATTATTATATTGTTGACTTTGGAATCCTCTACCTGTATTTCTTCCAAAGTAACTCCTACCACCTCTGCCTCTGAAATTACCTCTTTGATTTCTGCCACCTCTTCCTCTTGCATTGTAACTTTGACTATATCCATTATTACTTTGAGTATTGTGCCAACAATCATTAGCTAAATGATTTGTCTTACCACAAATCCAGCAAGCTTTACCTCCATCCTTGTTGTTTCTGCCTCTTCCTCTACCTTTGCCACCTCCTCTTCCTCTTAGGAAGTTGGCTTGAGTAGTTGTTCCTTCATCTTCACCTGCTTGTTGCTTTCCTTTGCTATTCTTCTTCTTATCTTTTGAGTACATTGCATGACCTGCACTCTTGTCACCATCTCCTTTAACATCCTGCTCAAATGTTAGCATATGACCTAGCAACTGATTTAAATCAGGAGTGAAATGGTCAAATGATAACTCTGTAGACAAAATGAATGGCTTCCATTTGTCATCACCTCTCAAACCTGTAAGGATTTGCCTTACCAATTTATCCTCCTCAATGTCTTCATCAACAGCTCCTAATGCATCTGCAATGTCTTTCATCCTTGTCACATAGTCTGAAATGGACTGAGAAGCCTTCTTCTTAAAGGTGGTAAATTCTGCCCATAAGGATGCCTTCCTTGACTTAGTAGTATTTTGGAAATGCTCCTCCAAAGCATTCCAAATGTCAGTTGCACTTTCAAGACCTCGAATATGAGGTAACAAGTAATCATTGACTGCCATATAGATAATGCTCCTAGCTTGAGCATCTTTCTTCATCCAGTTTTTCAAATCTGCTAACTCTTCCCTAGTCGGAACACTAGGATCTCTGAACTGTGGCTTTTCTTCTTCTCCTGTGATATAAGCTATCAAATCTTTGCTCATAAGATGAGCTTCCATCCTCATTGACCACGCAGGATAGTTTTCCCTATCCAGTTTCTCTATCTGTAGAGAATCTCCCATCTTGTGTCTACCTGTGTATTTGAAATCTTCAACCTTTATGAATAATATATGTACCTTTGCTTCAAATTAGACTCCGTTTGTCTTTCTTGATATCGTATGATCTCTTCCTCAGGTTTTGCCTTCAAGCTTTCACCTTTTAGTTCTTCAGTTGTTGAATTCTTTGTAACCGCAGCAATCGGGATCCTCCTTTCTTTGATTTTGATGTCTCCTGCTCTGATACCACTGATGGAGAGTGTTAATCTCCAAAAGAATAACCTACTCTTGTGATTAGAGCACCTCTATACCAAAAGTAAGTCAAAAACTTCAACATAGAAAGTCTGCTGCACAATTTCTTCAAATTAATCTATCAAACATGTAAAGTTTTTTATGAAACTTTGTATGGAGTGTCGCTTAGAGATTGCGCACCTCTTTCAAGTGAAATTACTCTAAAAGCTTTAGTATAACTTGAGAAATCAACTTCACAAGTTACCTATATCTGAGAGTGTCATTCTGAACAGTCTATTTTACACCTGCAACTTCTAAGACTTAGTTCTCCTTGAATAGAACCCGTTTAAGCAAATGCTTCTGGTTACGAGTAGCTTATCTTCTAACTTAAAGATTAAGCTCTCACTCGTGCAAAACTTTAAAGTATGCACTGAGAAATGATCAAAACATTGATCACTGGAAATGCGCCTGTTTCAGTAAACTTTGAACACTCAACACATATGAATGTTCCTACTAACAATTCTCCTAGTCTGTTTGCAATTAGACTATGAAACTCAGGTCACAGACACATTAACTACTAACTTAGATATCCTCAAAAGGATTTCACAAATCATCTATCACAGATGAAGAATACACAGAAATTTCGGCGCAATATTTCTTCGATTACTCAGAAAGTTACAGTTGAGTGATGAGAGGAAAACTCAACTAACTTTTCATATGTCTCATGACATCTAACTTCTCGTTCTTCTCATACTTCTCACGTTTCTTCTCATTTTCTCATATATGCCTCTCATACATTTGCCCCGACAATTTCTAAGGTATTTATAGATAAATTTGTACAACCTTATGACGATGACTATATTACTGTACATATGTGTACATCTTTTTCCGGTTCTTCTTCCAAGCTCCAAGAATTTGTATTTTTTTCATTTTTTCATCTTTCAACTCTTCATAAACAGAAAACTATAAAAGTGATCATTTCCGGTAACATTCCGGTGACTTTACTGTGAGTTTCCGGTATTGTTCCGGTGACCTTCCGGTGACTTTTTTAAGGAAATTTTTGATGAAGTTTCTGCGGACTTAAAGACCTTCAATTGTTGATTGTCTTGCACCAACACAAGTGTCTGTAACTCTGATGTTTTAGGCTTTAAAAACCTGCATAAATTTGCAGCGACTGCTCCCACCAAAACTGAAAACCCCTCGAGAAACCTGTAGTTTTACGAGTGTGGCTGAAAATACAGCCCCAAAGGTTGATATTCATTGTCTGAGAAGTACAAGGAACACTCTTCTTGATGTTCTTGGACCTGTGTGGAGAGAACTATGTGCGAAAGTACTCCGAAATGCCACTTGGGTGTCGGCAGGTTGGTGACTTTCAGACTCATCATCTGAACATGATGCTTCCTTCTCTTGTGTAGAAGGGATAACTCTTGGGCCAGGTTCATAGTGGATTGCTCCTTTGCTTGATGATAAAGTGGAAGCTCTCTTTTCGTCCTCCACTGCATGTGGTTGCTTCTCCTTAAACACCACATCATGACTCACCATGATCTTCTTAGCCTTAGAGTCATAAAGCTTATAAGCCTTCTTATCTTCACTATACCCTAGGAAGATACATTTGATGCTTTTTGGTTGAAGCTTGTTTCTCTCCCTATCTGGAACATGTGCATAACATTCACTTCCAAATACTTTGAAATGGGAAACAGAAGGCTTTTTACTAGTATAGGCTTCTTGTAGAGTCTTTCCATCAAGTGCCTTGGTGTAGCTTTGATTCAAGATGTAGACAGCAGTGTTGACAGCCTCTGCCCAAAATTGATTAGGCAAACCCTTTCCTTTCAACATGCACCTTGCCATCTCCATGATGGTTTGATTATGATGTTTTGCAATTCCGACGTTCTGCAACACCGTTCTATTGAGGACTATGTGCCACTGTGAGTTGATGCTTGATTCCCTTACTCTTGCAGAAATCTTAAAACTCACCACCGCCGTCTTTCCTAAATTTCTTCATCTTCTTCCTTGTTTCAGTTTCAACTGCTGGAGATAGACGTCTGCGGAAGCACGCGAACAGCACAAAGAAGAAGAAGAAGCTTGGAGCACAAACACACAATACTTAATGTATTACTAGAGAATGTACAAAGATAAGTAGCCCATTAGGGCAATAGGCGTATATACAAGCCGAGGGAAAAAAACCTCCGAAAGAAGGAAAAAAGTGCCCCGGCGGTTCTAGAGTGTTCACACACATCACTACCTAAATATATCAACAAATCCCCCCTGGGAGTGATGCAGTGAACAAGGAGCTGGCACTCATGTATAAGGAAGTGCCAAGCTATGTGGAAATCACTCCACAAAAGGAAGTAAGCCCAAAGCTTTGCGGAAAGCTTGAAACTTCTCCCTAGGTAGAGCCTTCGTGAAAAGGTCTGCAATGTTCTCATGCGTTGTGGGAGCGATTTGTGATGACTAGCGGATCAATTCAGCCGCCTCGCTAACGGCGCACGCAGGGTGACTATGCGGAGCAGGTACAAGTTTTTCCCAAGGTCCGTAGGGTGAAGCGTTCCTATAACGTTCAACTGCGTCAAAATAAGAAGGTAGGATAATCTTTTCGCTAACTATTTGATTTTTTATAGTTTCATTTATCTCTTCTTGGAAGTTTTCTACGTTTCTATCTACAGTTGGAGGAAAAAGGTCTTCACTATTCTCAATGCTAGGTGGAACAATGGAAAGTAAATGGAAAGTTCTACTAGGATAGTGCAAAGTTTCTTCTACTATCTTATCTTTTACTTGTTCTTCAACTTCAACTGGTTTAGGAAACAATGACTCAAAGGTAGATGAAGGTAGAAAGGAACTACTTGATGAGGCTTCTTGCGACATAAGATAAAATGACACTAGATTAATGTTCAAATTCTTATACAAGCCTAAAGAAAAGGTTCATAAAAGATAGTCAATGAATTTATAAGCTAATGGCTCAAATCAATAACTCTAATACAAATGTAAGGGTATAGTAATAGGATAAATGTCTAAACAAATAAGTAATTGACTAAATGAAAATTAAGGTAAATGGATCTTCAATCTGTCACTTCACTTCACTTCACTTCACTTCAATTGCTCTTTAAATCTTCAATGTTTCTGAAAAAAAAAACATTAGGGATTAGTAATATTACAAAATCATTAAGATCATAAAAAACATACTTCACTTACATTAAAGCATACACATGTTTATGCATGCAAACATACATTCATGCACATGTTTAATCCTGAGTAAAATAACATAATAATGCACACATTAATACCTATGCTTATCCATTCACTTACAAACATATATGCATTCCCATGCTTATACACATACATACATATGCTCACATGCATCTACCTTATAGATGTGCATGCATCCTCATACTCATGCATTTACTCATACCACACATACATCATGCTCATTAACACTCATGGATCTAGTTCTTATACATATATGTCTCTATTACATGCATACAGAGGCATGGAGAAACACATGCAAATACTCTATCTCACATAAATCAATTCACATAGATCGGTGTTCTTATGTTCAAATAGATAAGACACATGATTGGATAGATGTAAACAACCATATTAGTCATGAAAATGAATGCACACAAATTCTAAAGCTAATACATCTGAAGCATTCATGAATCCATATATATAAGGTGGGTTTGATATATATACATAAGGATCTCTCTCTCTCTCTATCTCTATCTCACTCCCTATTTCTCTCCCTATCTCTCTCTCACTTTCTCGTTCTTTCCTTCTCTCTCTCGGTCGTTCTCTCTCTCTCTCTCTCTCTCTCTCTCTCTCTCTCTCTCTCTCTCTCTCTCGCCCGTTCTCTCTCTTTCTCTCTCTCTCTCTCTGCCGTTCTCTCCCTCTCTCTCTCTCGCCCGTTCTCTCTCTTTCTCTCTCTCTCTCTCTACCGTTCTCTCTCTCTCTCTCTCTCTCTCTCTCTCTCTCTCTCTCTCTCTACCGTTCTCTCTCTCTCTCTCTCTCTCTCTCTCTCTCTCTCTCTCTCTACGTGCGCACTGCACGTAGCATCATGGACAGAGGGGACTTGATGTTTTATAAACAAAAACAAAAAAAAACAACCCACTAACTCACTCTCTCTCTCTATCTCTTTCCATCACCTGCGAGCTGCGCGCCTGCAGCGCTGCCAGAAGGGGAAAAAAACCCGATTATACTCTCTCTGAAAATCTCTCTCCAGCGTGCTGCCCAGAATCCCTATCTCTCTAACTCTCTGATGTGCGTGCGGCACTCCTTACGAGATCATCTATCAATATAAACTGGGGGGGGTGATTAAATTCATTCTCTCAACTCTCGTATGCAGATGAAAAATCTTCGATCTCTATGCCTTCAAAATTCTACAGCAATCTGACCATCAGGAAGGGGAAAGAAAGATGAAGCAAAGAAAACTCTCGCTTTCTCCTTGAATTCGATTCTCACTCTCTCTACGCTCTTTCTCTGTCACACGCATGCTACAGAACTGCGGAGAGTTCTTTCTCATCTACAAAATATTTGCCTATTGCATTGCCAGACGTTCTCTCTCTAAACTCACGCAAATAGAGCCTGACATAAAGGAAAGAGAAATAAGCACTTTCATGCTGGAGCAGAAGGGGAAGAAGAAGCTACCTGAAAAAAAATTATTTAGGAAAACTCATTGCACATACACATATATATACTTAGAGAAGACATGAGTTTACCATTCCTTTTTGAGCTTGCTTTAAATTCTCAACCTCACTTTTACCCACTTACTTTCACCACACTTTAAATTAGCTTTAATCACACAACACACTTGTTCCATTCTTTTAACCATATTCATATATACCATTCATTTAAAGTTTCTCTTTAACTTCCTTTTAATTGCATCATCTATTCCAACCACTCCTTAAATCACTTTAGTTACACATCTTCTATAAACCATTCTTTTTCCTAGCACTCATATAGACCACTAGTTATTTATCCATTTAATTGATCATTTTAATCTAATTAGCCTACATTTCTTATTTAAATAAATCATTTAATTTAAGCTTAGTTTAAGGGTTTAATTAATTAGAACCTTAGTATTTAAATGCACTCATATGCTTAAAATAATTAATAATAGCATAGTTTAATTTTTAAATACCTAAATATGTAATTTATATATTAATGGTTTTAAATAACATATATTTTAACCCTTTAAATATAGTAAAACCCTAGAAAACCTACTTGAAACCCATCAGAAACCCATTGAAATCCTTTAAAATCTTTCTGAACCCTATCATTAGCCATTAACATTTAAGTAAACCCTAGCATTAACTCATTGGAATCATTTAAGATCCTTTGGATTGACCCTATTGACATAAAATCATATGAACTTATGAAATCCTAGGGTTGAATACCCATGAATTTTGCATGTATAAATATAAAATAGTCATTACTTGTGTAATTAGGGTAAACCCTAATATGAACATATGTTCTGCATCATTATTCATACCTGTAAACACTTTCAAAGTAGTTAATTCCATTCAACACAACTGATCATGAATGATATAAAAGGCTAGAGTTCACCAATAAAATTGTTTTTCATTTTCTCTGGTCATCAACGGAAAGGTTGAAAACTTTCTGACATTCGCCCCGGCCAAACCTGCACATCGTCCTCGATGGGCCACCCTGCAGATCATAGAAAGCAATATCAATTTCTTTTGAAACTTATTCATGAATCAAATTCAAATAGTCTTTAGATATAAAAAAATGCTTCTATCATTAATACATCTTCAAATAGCAAAGAAAACTTTATAAAATTATGTAAACTTGAATTTAAACCTTTTCGTTCAATGCATGAATTGGAAAAGAGGTTTCAGAAGGAAACTATAGAAGTCATTCAAATAGTGTTCGTACTAACTCTTCTATTAACTCTGCTCATAAGTAAAGCATATGTTATATAGGCCTTCTATCCTCATCTCCTATCCATTTGCCATTAAGATACAAAAAACTAACTCCCCTCTAGCATACATCCGCCTTATATAGCCCGCCTTTCAATTCAGAAGTGATTTCAAGACCACAACTGATTTATTTTTCTTTCATCTCATTTTTTTATCATAATTTTTTTCCTTTTTGTCATTTTTCCTTTTTTCATATACAGCAACCATTAATGTACTGCTTTCAATTTTTCTTCGCCACTTTTTTGATGAAGGGGAAAGGCTTTACCCCTAATCAGAGCAAAGGATCTAGTGGTAAGCTAAAGTAGGAACTAGGATCTCTTAAGCTAAATGGGTCAGATTTAAGGAAGCTTACCTATATAAAACAAGTTTACTCCTACTAGGAGTTGCAAGTTAAGGGTTCCGTCAACTATCCATATGACAGCCATAGGTCTCTAATCCCAATGTTCACTTCAAGCACGTTCCTACTTCAGCGTAAATTCTACTTTTCATAATTTTAAGAGGTTTCTTAACCTATCTGAAGAATGTACAATTCTAATTATGATAATGCATGAACTTTCATAATAAATTAAAACATAAATCTGGTTTAGAACTTTTTCACCTGATCTATATTGACTCCATCTTTAGATCTCTTTAAGTTCATCAAAACTTTGATCAATTCATCTTCAGGACCTGTAAGCAATCATAAAGTAGAAACTACAAAACAAGTAATCTTCATTATCATTTAACTTGCAATTTCATAACTCATCGTCAATTCCTGTAAGTACTCATAAAGCAGAAGATACAAAACAAGTAATGTTCATTATCATGTATCTTAAAAATATAAATTCATATATTCTATCAGATTCATCTTCATCATGTCACAAATTTCATCATAAGAAGTCATAGTGGGTAATTCATAAACAAAATTCATAAATTCATAAATTTCACATTAGCTTTTTCAACCTTTGAAACAAAGTTCATATAAATTTCAAAAAAAAATCATAATGTTCATAGTCTAATATAACCATCATATGTGTTGTAAACAAAATCATTTTGATCAAAATATTCATCATTTCATTATAATAATGTTCTTCATAATTGTTCATCATAATAGATTTTTTCCTATTTGTCAAAGAAAGAAAATTATAAGTTCATCAAAGCATAATGGAAACTTTATCATAAGCTAACTTTTCCAAGCATAAAACTTCATTAAACAAAACAATTTAGGTATATGTTTCTCATTTGTAGGAAAACAACATTTATGCAGCAAGCAATAAAGTTTTCTTCAATAAACAATTTCATCATAATAAAACTATTTCTCGTAAATTCTTCTCCTTTTTCTTAACTTTAGATGAGTTTTTAATATTATTTTCAATCTTCCAGATGGCTTCTTGTACCCATTTTTACATCTTCTTGTCATGTTCTACTTGAATTTGAAGATTTTCATCTCCAGATGTTTGTACTATTCTTTTATCAGTTTTATGTTGATCACATTTATTATCATTTTCTTTGACTTTAGGTTCTGTTTTATCCACATATATGTCTTCATTTCCATTAATTGATTGTTCATTTTCATCATCTTTTATCTTGACATCTTCTTCTTTCCTAATCTTTTTCAATGTATCTTGATCCTTAGATGTAGTTTGAATATCAATGTTACTCATGGATTTAGGTTTAAGAAAGGTTTGATCATTAGCCAAGCATTCACATTTAGTCACAAACTTGGTGTTCATAGAATGTATTTGACATACATTACTTTTTTCATTATGCCTCTTAGGTTTCCATTGTTTTTGAAGTTTGGTTTTAGGACTCAATTTTGTTTGATCAAAATAGTCTATCATTCCCCCTCTACCTAAGTTTAATCTTAAAGGTAATTGTGTTTGATAATCACATATTTTCTGTTCAATCTCTAGTACCAATTGTTGGCTACATGCTTTCTCATAGGCCATACAATTCCCATAAGTATGACCTAGTTGGTCACACCAGAAGCATCTTACAGTTCTCTTTGCTCTAGGAACGACTCTTCTATGATCGGGTAGAGGTTTTTGGTCAATAGAATATATAGATCTACTTTGAACTTGTACATGATATTTATCTTTGCATTCACATGTAACACTTTCTTGTATTTGATTGTTTAACCTTTCAATGTTCTCTTTTAAACTTGCAATGTCATGACCAATAGTTTTGAATGCTGAAATTTCTTTTACATGATTTGCTAATGTTTCCATATGCTCATTCAAATTTGACAGTTCATAATGAAGAATTCCTTCTAAATTCCTAAACTCGTCAACAAATTGAGTATCTATTGATTTAAGATTTGCATTAAAATCAGATACTACTGTAGTTAAGATTGAAAGAAACGAGTTTAAGGACTCAAACTTGGAATTCAGCTTTAAATCAATAGAGGAAACTAATCGTGATTCCATATCATGCAGAAGGGTTTCTACATTAGATTTCATTTTCGTTAAACTATGCGCAAGCAAGAAGAATTCAAGTATAAATACCTGGAATTTGTTTTCCCTCGGATGTACCTGAACTGCAATGCCGCTTTGTTCACGTCGGGTTCAAAGTGTGGGAGCGATTTGCAATGACTGGCGGATCAATTCAGTCGCCTCGCTAACGGTGCACGCAGGGTGACTATGGGGAGCAGGTACAAGTTTTTCCCAAGGTCCGTAGGGTGAAGTGTTCCTATAACGTTCAACTGCGTCAAAATAAGAAGGTAGGATAATATTTTCACTAACTATTTGATTTTTTATAGTTTCGTTTGTCTCTTCTTGGAAGTTTTCTACATTTCTATCTATAGTTGGAGGAAAAAGGTCTTCACTATTCTCAATGCTAGGTGGAACAATGGAAAGTAAATGGAAAGTTCTACTAGGATCGTGCAAAGTTTCTTCTACTATCTTATCTTTTACTTGTTCTTCAACTTCAACTGGTTTAGGAAACAATGTCTCAAAGGTAGATGAAGGTAGAAAGGAACTACTTGATGAGGCTTCTTGGGACATAAAATAAAATGACACTAGATTAATGTTCAAATTCTTATACAAGCCTAAAGAAAAGGTTCATAAAAGATAGTCAATGAATTGATAAGCTAATGGCTCAAATCAATAACTCTAATACAAATGTAAGGGTATAGTAATAGGATAAATGTCTAAACAAATAAGTAATTGACTAAGTGAAAATTAAGGTAAATGGATCTTCAATCTGTCACTTCACTTCACTTCACTTAACTTCACTTCAATTGCTCTTTAAATCTTCAATGTTTCTGAAAAAAAAAACATTAGGGATTAGTAATATTACAAAATCATTAAGATCATAAAAAACATACTTCACTTACATTAAAGCATACACATGTTTATGCATGCAAACATACATTCATGCACATGTTTAATCCTGAGTAAAATAACATAATAATGCACACATTAATACCTATGCTTATCCATTCACTTACAAACATATATGCATTCCCATGCTTATACACATACATACATATGCTCACATGCATCTACCTTATAGATGTGCATGCATCCTCATACTCATGCATTTACTCATACCACACATACATCATGCTCATTAACACTCATGGATCTAGTTCTTATACATATATGTCTCTATTACATGCATACAGAGGCATGGAGAAACACATGCAAATACTCTATCTCACATAAATCAATTCACATAGATCGGTGTTCTTATGTTCAAATAGATAAGACACATGATTGGATAGATGTAAACAACCATATTAGTCATGAAAATGAATGCACACAAATTCTAAAGCTAATACATACTAATCTGAAGCATTCATGAATGACCCTTTGCTTTTCCATGGCAAATTCCAATTTTTGGTTCTTCTCTGGTGCTTGTTCTATCCTGCTTTTGGTGGAATTGGTTGCTGCTCGGATGTCCTCTTCAAGTTTTTGCAGCTTGCCGTTCTCTCTCTCTCTCTCTCTCTCTCTCTCTCTCTCTCTCGCCCGTTCTCTCTCTTTCTCTCTCTCTCTCTCTGCCGTTCTCTCTCTCTCTCTCTCTCTCTCTCTCTCTCTCTCTCTCTCTCTCTCTCTCTCTCTCTCTCTCTCTCTCTCTCTCTCTACGTGCGCGCTGCGCGTAGCATCATGGACAGAGGGGACTTGATGTTTTATAAACAAAAACAAAAAAAAAAACCCACTAACTCGCTCTCTCTCTATCTCTTTCCATCACCTGCGAGCTGCGCGCCTGCAGCGCTGCCAAAAGGGGAAAAAAACCCGATTATACTCTCTCTCTCTGAAAATCTCTCTCCAGCGTGCTACCCAAACTCCCTGTCACTCTAACTCTCTGATGCGCGTGCGGCACTCCTGACCAGATCATCTTTCAATATAAACTGGGGGGGGTGATTAAATTCATTCTCTCAACTCTCCTATGCAGATGAAAAATCTTCGATCTCTATGCCTTCAAAATTCTACAACAATATGACCATCAGGAAGGGGAAAGAAAGATGAAGCAAAAAAAACTCTCGCTTTCTCCTTGAATTCGATTCTCACTCTCTCTGCGCTCTTTCTCTGTCACACGCATGCTACAGAACTGCGGAGAGTTCTTTCTCATCTACAAAATATTTGCCTATTGCATTGCCAGACGTTCTCTCTCTAAACTCACGCAAATAGAGCCTGACATAAAGGAAAGAGAAATAAGCACTTTCATGCTGGAGCAGAAGGGGAAGAAGAAGCTACCTAAAAAAAAAACATTTAGGAAAACTCATTGCACATACACATATATATACTTAGAGAAGACATGAGTTTACCATTCCTTTTTGAGCTTGCTTTAAATTCTCAACCTCACTTTTACCCACTAACTTTCACCACACTTTAAATTAGCTTTAATCACACAACACACTTGTTCCATTCTTTTAACCATATTCATATATACCATTCATTTAAAGTTTCTCTTTAACTTCCTTTTAATTGCATCATCTATTCCAACCACTCATTAAATCACTTTAGTTACACATCTTCTATAAACCATTCTTTTTCCTAGCACTCATATAGACCACTAGTTATTTATCCATTTAATTGATCATTTTAATCTAATTAGCCTACATTTCTTATTTAAATAAATCATTTAATTTAAGCTTAGTTTAAGGGTTTAATTAATTAGAACCTTAGTATTTAAATGCACTCATATGCTTAAAATAATTAATAATAGCATAGTTTAATTTTTAAATACCTAAATATGTAATTTATATATTAATGGTTTTAAATAACATATATTTTAACCCTTTAAATATAGTAAAACCCTAGAAAACCTACTTGAAACCCATTAGAAACCCATTGAAATCCTTTAAAATCTTTCTGAACCCTATCATTAGCCATTAACATTTAAGTAAACCCTAGCATTAACTCATTGGAATCATTTAAGATCCTTTGGATTAACCCTATTGACATAAAATCATATGAACTTATGAAATCCTAGGGTTGAATACCCATGAATTTTGCATGTATAAATATAAAATACTCATATTTGTGTAATTAGGGTAAACCCTAATATGAACATATGTTCTGCATCATTATTCATACCTATATATCGTCAACGATATAAAAGGTTAGAGTTCACCAATAAAATTGTTTTTCATTTTCTTTGGTCATCAACGGAAAGGTTGAAAACTTTCCGACAGCGTGGGCACATATGCCAAGCTGATCTCCCCAGCAGAGAACCTCTCCTTGACATAGTGATAATGCACATCAATGTGCTTAGTGCGAGCATGGAACACAGGGTTCCTCGCAACTGCCAATGCGCTCTGACTGTCAGTGAAGATGGTGGTGGTAGAAGACTGGCCAACACCCAAATTAGCCATAAGGCGTCTGAGCCACACACACTCAACAGTCGCTGTGAAAGCTGCCCTATACTCAGCCTCACAACTGGAAGTGGCCACAGTAGGCTGCTTCTTGCTCAACCAAGATATACATGAGCTACCAAGCATGAAGCAAAAACCACTGGTGGACACACGAGTGTCATAGCAACCAGCCCAATCTGAGTCAGAAAAAGCATTCAAATCTGGCGGTAGTGATCCCCCCTTGGGATAAAACAACCCAAGTAGCCGAGTACCACTCAAGTAGCGAAAGATGCGCTTAACCGCTTTCCAATGCGTGACTCTTGGGCAATGCATAAACTTGCTCATCTGTGAGTAGGAATCTTTTCCATAGGAGAGAAGGTCTCCTCATAATCAATTCCTTGAGTTTGTGCAAAGCCTTTTGCCACAAGCTTTGCCTTATACCTGTTAATGGAGCCATCTGAGTTCTTTTTCAATTTGTAGATCCATCTTGAGCCTATCACTTTCATTGATGGAGACTTGGGAACCAACTCCCAAGTGTTATTCTCCCCAAGAGCTTCAATTTATTCTTCCATTGCATGCCTCCATTCTGATTTCTTCTTTGCTTCCTCAAATGTTGAAGGTTCCTCTTGATTTATGTCATGTGCTAGATAGATTGAATGTTCAGTGACTAGAGAAGTATCAAACCAATACCTTTCTGGTTTTCTTTTCTCCCTCATGGACCTTCTTAGGCCATGATGTGATGACTCTACCTCTTGTCCAAGTTCTGCATTTTTGCTTTACCTTTAGACTTCCACATTTTGAGTTTTTCATACTAAGTTGCTTCATCATCTTCTAAGGTATCTTGCTCTTCAACTTTAGAAGAATTATCCTTAACAAGTTTCGGAAAATCTGCTTCAAGATCATAAGGGACAACACCTTTCTACATGAATCTTCATACCAAGAGCTATTCTCATCAAATACTACATCTCTACTCACCAAGAATCCTTTGGTTGTTGGGTTGTATAATCTATAACCCTTTTGATCGTTGTCATATCCAATGAATACACACCTTTCTGCTTTGGGATCCATCTTGCTTCTAACCTGTGAAGGAACATGAGCATAAGCAATACATCCAAAAATCTTACAATGATCCAAGCTTGGTCTTCTTCCATTCCCAAGCCTCATATGGTGTCATGCCATCAAGTGATTTTGAAGGTAACCTATTAATCAAATAAGTGGTTGTGGATACAGCCTCAACCCATAAGTAATTAGGTAAGTGCTTCTCATTTAGCATAGACCTTGCAGCTTCAACAATTGTCCTATTCATTCTTTCTGCCACTCCATTTTGCTTATGAGTGTACCTTGTAGTGATCTCTTTTTTGATTCCCATATCTTGAAGAAAGGAGTCAAAGTCATGGGAGAAATACTCTCCCCCTCCATTTGATCTTAGCCTTTTTGATGTCTTACCTTTTTTATTCTCCACAAGAGCCAAATATCTTTTGAAGCATGAAAAGACTTCATCTTTGTGTTTCATAAAATATAATATAGCCCATCTACTACAATCATCAATGAAGGAGACATAATACCTTGATCCAAATATTGAAGCATCCTTGCTAGGTCGCCATACATCTGTATGAACCAAATCCAAGAGATCTCCGTGCATATATCCTTTCTTCATGACATGCACTCAACTTATAAATCATGTGTTGTTTTGACAAGTTAGGGAGTCCAAGTACACTTTGGTCCCTGCAAATTTTCTTTAATGATCTTTCACTAATATGTGCTAACCTCTTGTGCCATACTTCCAATTCTGTGAGTGTCTGACTACCATAATTAAAGAGAGCAATGTTTCTAGTGTCTTGTAATTCAAATGTGAACAATATACTTGTCTTTTCACTTTTTGCAATTCTATTGAATCCTTGACTTGGATCTTCAACAAATGTTCCTCCTCTTGTGAACCTGACTTGCAACCTTTTCTCCACTATCTGCCCAACACTTATCAAATTCTTTGTAATGGTAGGGACGTAGAGTACCTTACTGAGTAAGTTGATGTTTCCATCAGGTGCTTTCACATTTCCTATTTTCTCTACAAGGTGTCTTGTATCATCTCCTATTTGTACCTCATGCATGTTCCTTGGATCTTCTAAATCTGATAGGAGGGCCACATTTCTTGCCACATGATTGGAACAACCTGAATCTATGTAGAAAACATGCTCATCAAATTTACCTTGTGGCATGGCCATATTCATGATTAGCAATGAGTCCTCTTGATTTGAGTCTTCTGTGTAGTTATTGAAGTCTCTTCTTCCCCTATTGCCTTCTTGATAGTTTGAATAGTTGTGGTAATTGTTGAACCTTCCTCTTGAGTAGCCATAACTTCCACTATTGTAGCCTCTGCCTCTTTGATTCTTGGAATTCCTAAAGCAATTTTCAGTTGTATGGTTGGTGAATCCACAAATAGAGCATGAATTAGAGCCTTGGGATCTCCCCCAGCCATGCCTTCCTCCTCTGCCTCTACCTCTACCATGTCTTCCTACTACCTGCATAGTTAGCTTGATGTGTACCTACTTCATCATCCCTTTCTTTCCTCTTCCTTTGTTTTCTTTGGACTTGCTTTTATCAGTATACAAGGAAGAAGATTGATTACCTTTGGAGCTTTCTCCATTCTTGATAAGCTTGGCCTCTTGAGTAAGTGGTTGCCCTATGAGTGTATTGAAATCTGGTACATGCATATCCATGTATAGATCCATAACTATGGTGAATGCTTCCCATTTGTCATCTTCCTTCAAGCCATTAATGACCTGCCTTACAATTTGTTCTTCATCTATTACCTCTCCAACGCCCAACTGATCTGCTATGCCCTTGAGCTTTGTGAAAAAATCAGTCACATTTTGTTTGGGAGCTTTCTTGAGAGTTGTGAAGTCTAGCCATAGTTGATGCTTCTTGGCCTTTGTACTTGAAGAGAGGAAGGCTTCAAGTGCATTCCACACTTCCTGAGATGTTTTACAACTTCTAATGTGAGGCAACAAAAAAAATCTGAGATAGATTTGAGGAGATAAGACCTTGCAAGTGCATCCTTGGAGCACCATGTGCTCAATCTTTCTTGCTCTTCTTGTGTTGGTTGACCTTTGTTCTTGAAACTTGGCATAACTTCATCTCCAACTATATAACCATATAAATTACTTCCTTGAAGATAAGCTTTCATCCTTAATGACGAGGCTGACCATGTTTCCAACCTTGCTCTAATACCATTGTGAAGAGATGGATTTGTACTTGGAGAAGATGAAGTGGTGCTACAAAAACTTTGCACTACACTAACCAAATAAAATCTAGGGATATGTAGTGGGCCCTTTTAACTTGCCAAAGGATGTATTAGACACCTTATGTACCTTGGAATATGACTCTCAAAAAGATGAATCAAAACAGATAAGTTGAAGTAGATTCAAGAACAAAAAACTTGCTATTTATGTTCATACACCTGCCTAGTGTTTTGAACAATTCTCTGGCCACAGCAACAATTGACTTGATTCCTTTTGGGGAATTCTTAATAACTTAGTAAGCTAACAATCAAGAGTTGTCTCATAAAAAATGATGGACCACATATAGAGAAAGATGTTTAACAAGTTGTAGCATCACCCCGATTTTCACGGGCTATAGCAGTGCTCAAACACATGAGCAGAGAAATGGTAATATCTCGAGATTCCAAGATCCAATGCTTATGAAATTTTGTAGGAATATAATAGATAGGATTTTGATTCTATCAAACTTTGAATCATAGAAAATTATCAAGTACAAATTGAGAACCATCTCTGAGGAAAACACTGATGTGATGGAGTGCTGACAGAGAAGTAGAATATGAAGAGACATACGCGACTTCAAATGAATGTATCTCAAGATTGAAAAAGATAGTTGCAATGAAATTTTATAATTATGTAGTAGACTTAAGGAGCAAACTTTTACAACTTACACCATTGAAAATGATGCACCAAGCTCAGGGAAATCATCTTTGCAATCTAACTGAGAAAACTGAGAGATATGGCAGTGAACAATACACTTCACAAAATCATGAAAATATGAACTCAAATGATCATGAAAATGAAAGTATATTGATTGTAAAATACAATGGACTTACTGACACATATGTGTGCGTTGAACCACACTTTTATATGGCATAAAGCTCAGCTCATGGAGGTCTAAAACAATGCGACTAAACTGCCATGTATTTATAGTGATGGTTGGAGCCTAATTTTGAATTTGAATCTACCTATAATCACTCTCCAAACTTTTCAGTGATTTATTTGATTCTCCAACTAGCTTCAATCACGAATTTGTGGCTTTTCCTTTCTTTTGTGGAATCAACCACTTTAGATGCTTTCACTTTTTACATCAAGTAAATACTCAAAGATTACAAGAGGGAGTTCACAAGTGAACTCTACAAGGAGTTGACATTTCCTTTAAATTTCTAAACCTTTTGATGACCAAGCCATCACTTGAACTTGCCATGGACTTGTTCCAATAGTAGTGTGACCTTTTTTTAACTCATCACATGCTAACAAGAGTTACCCTAGGGCTAGATTATCATTCACATTCCATATGTTGCATGTATTGAGATCACTAGCCTTTTCGAGTTTGGCTCTATGGAAATCTACAACTTCATAAAATATATTTGTATATAAGTATGCCTTGATAGTATCCTTCCACAAGGTGTAATTTCTATCATTCAAACATTCTTCTTTAGGCATGAACATTGACGTGAACAATGGTAAATCAATGTGCTTGAGGAAGTCACCTTGGAAAGTGTTAGACATCGTATAATCCTTGTAGAAGAAAATGAAACTTCCAGAAATTGCGCACCATACTTGCAAAATAACAAGAATTGACGCCAAACATTGGGGGCTTAGATTAACCCAATTGGGTGTGGCTTAGACTAGCCTACCTAATCTTACAAACAAAACTAATTCTTATATTGCTTAGAGTTACAAAAGCAGGGCACTTTGGCCAGGTAATGTTTCGAAAGAAGGCTTAAATACCCTTGAAAATACAAAGTGGATGCCTTGATTCAGTACAATGATGGGATCTTAGTGCCAAAGGAGTCTTATGGAGAGAGATGATTCCAAAGAACATGGTTAGGAGAATGCCAATAGATTTGTCACAATGAGGGTCAAAATACCCTTGAAAGAGGATAATACAAGGAATGACCTTTATAGACTTAGTCTCCAAATGAAGCAGCACCAAGTAAAATGCATACGAAGGGATTGATGTCACCTTGGTATACATATGTGCATGAAAATAAACATGCACAAAGGAGTAGCTGAAATAAAGGGTAGAAATTTCCTTTGAATATCTTGATATCTCCCTTAAGGAAGGATGCTCACATGTGACCTAACTATCCAAGAATAGTGGACACTATGCATGTATTCATCTACGATGTCATAGCCATTCAAATCATGAGGTCCACGTTGGCCTTGGTAGATTTCAAATGAATGAAATCTAGATGGCGTTTTAAGTTAATGATGAGAAGGAATTCATCCACTCCATGCAAAAAGGAATATCAAAGGCGTAAAGGCATCAAATATCAAACATAATTAACTCTCTCTTTCTTTCTTTCTCTCTCTCTCTCTCTCTCTCTCCCTCCCTCTCTCTCTCTCTCCAAGTCTAGCTTCCTCAAGTTGACTTGAGATTGGAGGTTCGAGGAAGAGAAACGAACCTCATCTTTGATCTCCATGAGAGCTAGGTGGAGCTTGACTAGGTCCTAGACATCCTTCTCATCACCATCAATCACACTCTCTATCCCCCCATCTGTCAAAAAGAGCCTCCACCATATTAAAGTCCCCATAGAGAATGAAATTGAGGCAACAACGTAGCCACATGAAATGCTCATGAATGAATGACTCTCCTCCCAACCATATGCCTCTATATATAGCTCTCTCCAAGGGACTGCCTACTTGGGTAGGTGGATACTAACCATCCATGTGTCAGCCATGTAACTGCATGTATGCCAAGTGTCCTAGTTAAGTTGAGTCAAGTGGATGCTTCTAGAAGGTTCTAGCGCTCTTTGGGCAAAACACTCTCCCCATGTACCCCATGGGGGTTGAAGACCTCCTCCTTCACACCCTTGAGTCTTAATCACTAGGCTAAATGGATTACTTGGCTACAAGAGTAAATGACCTACTAGTAAGTCTAGACTCAAGATCTTTGGTCACACATACGGATGACCAAACTGTGTCCGATTTCAGATCCGTCTGAACCGATCGGACCCTTAAATCATACACTTACTTTATTACATTGTTCCCCCCTTGGAAAGTATTTTCATCCTTGAAAATTAGAGCTATATATACTGTAGGCAACCCCCAAGCCTCATGTTCTAAAACTTGAAGAACATGCATTCATTCAATCAGGTTATTTACTTAGAACTTGAAAGTAAAAAAACCTTATCATGTTCTAGATGTTGAAGAACATGATCGGTTTATCCACTTAAAACTTGAAAGTAGAAAACCTTCTTTATTTGGGACCAACTTAAAATTGGAAAGTTGGAAAACGTCTTTGGATTGTGGACACTTTTTCCCATGTTGAATTTTCTTCAGTTCCATCCTTCCATTTTACTAAGCACTCTTTGTACAAGTGACTTCTTGTACATTTATCTTGGGTGCGAAGTATCCTTTCAGGTTCATGAGGAACTGTTTCACTTATTGGAATTGGAAGTATAGCTCAAGACCTCCAAATTTTGTAGCACACTTCTTCCAATGCATTTTCCAAGTAAGCATGCAAGTTCATTGTCTCATCTAATGTTAGTAAGTTTTTTGAGCTAGTCGATGCACAAACCTATCTGTTTTGTATCGACACATTCTACTTCATGCTCCAAAGTACATAGTGCATTTTATTGCACTTATCGCATGCCTGTAAGGTCTATTTGAGGCCCCATAAGCTCAAGGGCTAGTCTTGTGCTGGTTGGTTGGAACAAACTTGGTCGCTTCACAACTCACTTTTCTACCTCCTACAAGATTCTCCAAGTTCAGCTAAAGTCTTTTCAAAGGTTGATTTACGCCAAGGTTATCATCAAGTCAGAATCAAAGATGATGATATTCTCAAGACAACCTTTCGAACTAAGTATGGTCACTATGAGTTCTTAGTGATGCCGTTCGGGTTGACAAATGCACCCGCAATATTTATGACTTTAATGAATCAAGTGCTTAAGCCATACTTGGGAAAATTGTAGTTGATTTTCTCAATGATATACTGATCTATAGTACTGATCATGAAAGTCATCTAGAGCACTTGAAGAAAGTCTTTGATTTACTTCGCGATAATCAAATTTAAGGTAAAGAGTCCAAATGTGAGTTCTTTACCCTAGAAGTAAAGTATCTAGGCCATATCATTTCCGCGGAAGGAATCAAAGTTGACCCAAATAAAGTCCAAGCGATTCTTAACTAGCCTGAGCCCAAGACTGTTCGAGAATTACAAATGTTTCTCAGATTGGCTGGATATTATTGGAAGTTTGTGGCTGGGTATGCCAAAATAGCAGTACCTTTGACATACCAATTCAAAGGGAAGCATCAAAAGATAAATTGGAAAGAGGAACAAGCAAAGAGTTTTCAAGAACTTAAACTTGCTTTAGCTTCGGCCCCGATTCTACAAATTGTAGATCACTTGTTTGATTATAGCTACGCACTCTTTGTGGATACGTTGGAAGAAATATGTAGTGAAGTTTACTGGTACTCGGGATGCTAAGTCTATGGCTGAGTAGAATGGACGGGAGATGCCGTAAGTGCGCTTCTGTAAATTTAGGATTGCTACTAAGAACTGCAGGGCTGATCTTTCTGGTTCTGGTCTACAAAGGATGGCGTACTCATTGGATGAATATCTAGGGAATAGCTGGTTCATGGTGGCTAATGGCAAATTCGGGCCATTCTCTCGGCCTTGCAAAGGGAGTCGATACGACTCAGCAAAAGTTTGGAAGGTGATTACGGTTCGGGCATGTAAGGAAGTGATGGCCCATCTTCACTCGTTGGTTGGTGATTGAGCGATGGCGGATATGATATGTGCAAAGAAGGGGTGGGCTTCCACTGAATGCCATGGCGGTTCAGCGAAATTAGCAAGCCCACGATTGCGCAAGAACTCTCCTACGTCAGTAGGGAGTCCATCATGGAAAGCGGCATAATTAGCCAAAACTTCCATGGCGCAACACAGATAACAGGCTCAAAACGCAGACACACAGGGATTTCACAAACATACAAGCACACAAACACAATAGCGATTTTCGGCGAAACAGAAAAGTTTAAATAGATGCGTCACGGTGGAGGGTAATGAGGGATGATTAATCATCGTGCGGTGTTGGAATGATAATTCTTTAACTTGGTGTGCATGCGTGAGTAGCTGGCAAGAGCAGGGCGGCTTCTGACATAATTAGGAATCAAGACACAGATATTGACAGACATAAATTAGTAAGTATGCAAAAATAAAAGAAAGGAAAAGAAAGGGAAGGAAAAGTGAGCGCCAAACGACGCGGCCCACTGAAAAAATGTTTCAGTGCGGGTTAGATGCGTGTTGGTATGGCCGCAACTTTGAATCGTTGATTACTTTCGGAAGAGGGTTTCCGGTCGACGTAGTCAACCGAAAAGTTGCTGGCCCCACTTGTTCTGAAATTTGGTAAGGACCATACCAGCGTAATTTGAATTTACCAGCAGACCGATTCGACTTTGCATTATACAAAAGGACAAGTTGTCCCACCGTAAAAACTGGAGTTTTTAAGTGTCGATCATGCGTCCGAGCCTGTCTTAGTTGTACTTCCTGCATAGTTAAAAAACTGTGCGATCGTTGCTCGTCTAACTCTCTGAGTGTATCCAACCGAGATGACAGTGAGTCTTCCGGTAGCAGTTTCTGAGCGATTGCTACTCGTAAACTTGGTATAACTATCTCCATTGGTGCTATTGCTTCTAATCCATAAGCTAGTTTGAAAGGTGTTAATCCTGTTGTTACCTTGTATGTAGTCCGGTATGCCCATAATACTGCAGGTAGCAGTTGATCCCATCTTTCCGGTGCTTCCATGATTAATTTCCTAAGCATATTCAGCAAAGATTTGTTTGTACTTTCAGCCAAACCATTAGCACGAGGATAATAAGGAGAACTAAACTTATGCGTGACCTGGAACGACTGTGTAAGTGCCTTTATTAAATTGTTTACAAAATGAGTGCGTTGATCTGAAACAAGTTCCAGTGGTAAACCAAAACGTGGAAAGACATCGGTTAGCAGACACTTTGCTACCGCAACAGCTGTAGAAGACCATAAAGCCCAGGCTTCTGCCCATCTGGTTGCATAATCTGTACAGGTCAATATGTAACGATTGTTACTGAAGATTGCTGGAGGTGTAATCGGACCGATAAAATCTAGTCCCCACTTCTGGAAAGGTTCCAATGGTAAGATAGGTTGCAGAGGGAAAAGATGACGTTGCAAGGGCTGTCCAGATATTTGACAAGTATCACATTGTTTGACAAACTGTGATACATCTCTGTACATAGTTGGCCACCAGAGACCACTTTGCAGAATTTTCCGATGTGTTAAGTCTGCAGCAAAATGGCCACTGGAAGGAATTGAGTGAGCCAAAGTAATAACTGAGTTAACTTCATGTGGTGGAATACATCGAAGTAAAATTCCGGTATGATCCACATAATATAATTCTCCAGCAATTAACCAAAATCGGTGGCTAAAGACTGCAATTTTTCTGCGTATTGCCGTAGAAGTCTGAGATGGAAGGCAGCCATCAATGAGAAAGGTCAGGATCTGATCATAATATGTAGATGGTATAGGTGGGTCTGTAATTTCATCATTCGTTGGTTCAGAGACATAAATTGCCGGAGTTGTGTCATCTATGCCTACCGGAGCTTCACCGGAATCTAAGCGAGAAAGAAAATCTGCTAAGGCATGTGAACTGCCTGGCCGATGAATGACTTCATAGTCAAATTCCTGTAAAAGCAGAACCCATCTTGCTAATCGACCACCTAGATGCTGTTGCCGAACCAGATAGACATGTGCAACATGATCTACATGAAATGTAAATTTACGGCCCAGCAAATAATGTCTGAATTTCTTGACAGAATATACTAGCCCTTAGCTTGTTCAGTGGTATTGCCAAATGAGCAAGCCACCGTAGGTGTCGACCATGCCATCTTACTTGGCCCATGAAGCGCATAACATCCTTCGGTGTAGTGGGCACCGGAGCTTCTAATATTACCGTGATCTTGTATGGATCTACTCGTATACCTTGTGCAGATACGATGTGGCCAAGTAGCTTGCCACATGAAACCGCAAACACAGATTTGTTTGGGTTCAAACAGAGTCTGTATTCTCTGCATTTTTCAAAGCAGCACCGTAAATGGAACAGGTGTGCTATCATCTTACCAAAAATTGAAAAATGATCGAGGTATACTTGCATAAACGAAGTAAGATAAGGAGAAAATATTTCCTGCATACACCTTTGGAATGTACTTGGGGCATTCCTTAATCCAAACCACATAACAGTACAAGCAAATACACCCCAGTTGGTAATGAAGGCTGTCTTCGGTATATCTTGTTCAACCATTCTAACTTGATTATATCCACTATATCCGTCTAAGAATGAATACATTTCGTGGCCTGCTACTCTATCAAGCATTGTGTCCAGAAAAGGGATCGGAAAAGGATCAGGCATTGTGGTTGCGTTCAGTTTCCGGTAATCTACACATATTCGTAATTGCTTATTCTTCTTAGGGACAATAACAATTGGAGAGATCCATTCAGCATGCTCTACTGGTACAATGAATCCGACCTTAAGTAGCCTATCAAGTTCTGCCTTTACCTGTGATGCATAGTTTGGATTCATCCGATAGCTGGGTTGTTTGTTCGGTTTGGCTTCTGGCTTCAGCATGACTCTGTGCTGATAGATGCGCGGGTCCAATCCTTTCATATCTTTGTAATCCCATGCAAAGACGTCGGAGAATTCTCGGAGTAGCTGAATTAAGCCTGCTTGAAATGTTTCCGGTAAGTTTTGCTTTATCTTTATAGGACGCGGATGATCTTCATCGCCTAAATTATAAGTGATCAACTGATCTTCTGGGACATAAAATTGTCGAGGCTTCCCTGTATCGTCAGCTGGCTTAAAAAGTTGTTGCAGTTGAGCGTCATCTATAACCGCAATATCTTCCTTCTTATCTTCTTCTGTTACAGTCATTACCGTACAAACTGCAGGGTTCCAATTATCTACAACAGATTGCAGATCAACAGTTCCTAGGAAAATCAAGTCAATGTTATTTTTCAGAAACTCTTCTTCTTCATCATCTGACAAACCATCTAGCATATGAATTGGTTCTGCCAAATACGGTCTAGCATGCAACTCGCAAGGTTGTATAGCATCTAATTTTACAGTGTATTTACGATTTTTATCCTTGAAAGTGAGCTCTTGTGCAGACCAATCCTGTATCACCTTAGCGTGCTTCAGCCAAGGTCGGCCGAAAAGGAGGTTGTAATCAAGAGTGATTCCGGTAAATCTAGTATGACAAAGGTCATTTTAAATGTTGTACCTTGTAAAGTGATTGGTGCATTTCGTACAAGTCCAATGGGATGGACTCTTGATTGGTCCGCCATTCTGACAAAAAACTGAATTGGTTCGATTTCGGTCCACCCTAACTTTTTACATAGTGCAGCAGTAGCAATGTTGACTCCAGACCCTCCATCAATTAGTACCTGTGTAATTTTATGATTCTTATACCATACCGTTATCAAAGGAACTAAATGATCGACCGTAGAATTGGGTTCCGGTTGTACGGTTGCGGTCGCAGGAATGCAAGGAGGCGCAGGACTGAACTGTTGTTGAAATTGCTGTCGAACTCCCGGTACTAGTGCAAGTAATTGGCCCAAAGGAAGAGTGATGGATGCTTTAGATAAAATTTCCCAGGCCTTTTGTGATTGGATTGTTTCCACAGATTCTGAAGATAATGCGCCTGCTGAAGATGATGTGTCTGCCGCTGAGGAGGTGCCTGCTGCTGCTGATGTACCTGCTACTGATCATGTGCCTGCTTCTGAATTAGAATCCTGTTGTTGTATCCCTTCTTTGGTTTATGGAGTCTGGGTTACCGGAATAAGATCTGGGAAGTCTGGAGGTCTGTGGTGGTCCATTGACTAGCCTTGTTGTACATCCTTTGTTGTTCGCGTATACCTGGTTCAAATAATTCTGCTGCAGGCTGCAGTTGTTTACCAGAGCGGGTCTGAATGACTCCAGCTTGTGTTTCTACTGGTGTGATTTGTACCATATTAACCATTAGATTTTGTCGTTCCTTCTTCCTCTGATCATATTCAGCTGCATCCTTACAGAATCTTCTAATGTGACCGAATTCGCCATAGAAATGACAGTGCGGTGGTGGCAGATTGGGATTTTCCGGTGGCGGTCCGGTCTGCCAGCGGTTTGCGTTGTAGTTGTTGTTCCTCTATCCTCTGTAATTTCGATATCCTTGTTGCTGATTGTTCCTCATTTGCGGAGGCACATAATGATTGGCTGGTTGTCCTGGTTCCTGTATAATAGCATTAACAGTTGCGGTTCCCTGCACTTTTGCGTTGTATGCACAATTTTCGGTGGTGTATCCGACAGTGTTGCAGATAGCACAGAATAGCTGATTAAGTGCACAAGTGGCACTAGTATGGCCTGAATTCTTGCATGTGATGCAGTATACTTGTCTGGTCATATCTTCGGTGACATTTCTATTTGTTTTTAACCATTCGAGATCCTCTGTAAATCCTCCAACCTTGTTTTCCAGTTGCAGAGCCATTGCGATTACTGCATCTAGCGTCATAGCTCCTACACAGCGTATGATCATAATCTGTTTAAGTTGTGGAGTCAAGCCATTGATGAACCACTGAGTAATAATGTCGTCTGGTAGGTTGGCGTGTGTTGGTGGTAACTGCCTTAGATGCGTCCTGAATAGGGTGGCGTACTCCTGTACAGTTTGATTTACCTTTTGTCTGTTGTTTTGTAGGTAATCAAAAATTTCAGCTGGATTCTTCTTTAGTCTGAATCTTTGCAAAAAGGCATCTCGTACTGCTTCATAGGTGCCGAAGTGATTAATATCATATTTTGTAAGCCATCTAGCTGCTTCATTGACCAATGTCGATTGAAAAACAATAGCCTTATACGCCGGATCCGGTGGATGGTTGAGAACTGCGTAGCTTGTCTGGAATGTGCGTACGTGAGCATCCGGATCATCTCCTGGGAATCCACCAAATTTAGTGTACGTCACTCCTCTTGGAGGTGGCCTTGGTGGGCATACTTGTTGTTGTTGCTGCTGTTGTTGTTGTTGCCCGTTCATGGCGAGTGTATTGTGAATATCTTTTGGGTTTCGGGGTTGAATATCTGAACTATAGGAATCTGTATCGTCGGACTGTGCACTTTCTGGTTCGATGATCTTGCTCAGTATGCTTCGAATCTCGGTTTCGAACAAAGTTCCTTACTTCTTGATGTCGAGTGTAGGGGAACTTACTCCAAAAAGCGGTGGCTGGGCTGAAGATTCACCAAAAAATGGTAAACCGTCACCGAAAAACCATGATTCTGTTACCGAAATATCATCGGAATGTGCCGAATTTGTGCCAGAATAAGGTGTTTTCTCGCCTTTGCCAATTTCTTTGGCTAACGTATTTCTAATCGTAAACAAATTTGAATCTTTATCCAAGATTGTTAAGCTAGCTTCAGACTGCATCCTGGTAGATTCTGGAGTTACTATATCTTCGGCAGACTGTGCCGAAATAGTACCGGAATGTACCAGGGGTGTAACACGTTCTACCGGAATATGACCGGAATCACTTTTAACGTTCTTGACTTTCTTGACAACTGGGTCAGACCTAGTTGTACTTCTTCCTCCTGGAGTTTTCTTTAGTGCATTAAGTACTCCAGGCTGACGGTTCTTGGGATACGTTTCACCGGATCGAGTAACCAGCATGTATCATCTTTTGTACTAATCGCGTAGTATCACTATCGATTACAATTTTATAATTACGTTTCCTCAGCAAGTTTGCAACAATCTGGTTCTGTTGCTACTTTCGCCAAATGAACCGTAGTCTTGATGTTCTATTCCGACAGACGAATAATGATCTTGATGCCACCTTCCCACAGACGGCGCCAAGTGTTAGATGTTAGATGTTAAACGCTTCGTTCTAACTATCAGAAGTGCGTTTAACCGACCTAAGTGGGTTCTTGGGAGTGCAAGGGGTCTGTAAAAACAGAGGCCCTGTACTTAGTTCCCAAAGGTACTGTTCACACTCAGCACGGTAATAATGCTGAGAACTCTATCGAATTGCCGTACTGAGAATTTACCGTCACAGTCTTAGCTCAACCAACGTACCAAATGCGTGAAGATGCCATATTGCATCTACGTATTAACTGACTGAAATTACCAGAACAAGAGTATTCGATCAACTTCACAGAACGGGTTCAACGATCAAACAACACCGTAATTGAGAGTCCAACACACAGTACTGGAAACTCAGTAATCAACTTAGCAGATCTTTATTGCACTTAACTTTGCCGCAGGCAGACAGATTCCAGTATTTACAACAACATAGTGTAGATCCGAATATCAGAACACTACACAGTTGCTCGAATTTCGCCAATTATTGACCAAAAATGTTCAAGAAGTCGTAATACACAGTGCGTGAGCACAATCCCACAACGATGCATAAACAACTTACTCAGACAACAGTAATGGAACTCACAATCTCAACGGAGTTCACTAGGTAACAAATACAGACACACACAGTACCATTAGTCTACGTAGAGAATTGCCAAGATACTCTGAGAACTCCAATCGTTACACAGTAACATTCAGACTGATAGTATATTTATCTCCCGAACGTTATGAAATTTATCAACAGAACCAAGATTGTCGGCAGGCAACAAGAACGATAGACAAAACCAGATATGAACAAGAATGTAGAACACAGGGGATATGCAAAATGAACCCTACCTCAACACTCAGACAGACAACTAGACAAATAGTCTGGTGATAACATGACAATAGGCCAAAATTACATTGCCCTCTCTCTTTTTGAGCGCTTCTTTTCATTACTTTATATAGAAAGTACAAATAGGTGTGTAACCACCTTTCGCGCGTGTTTTGCCACGATTTCCGTTACATCTGTCCCAATCCGACGGCCGACTAACACTAATACACATTCACGGTGAATGCACCGGAAATAAAAGGAAGCAAAATTGACAGACTCACGGGAAGCGGTATCTATCATCGAATAGAATGGGCGGGCAATACCATAGGTACGTTTCTGTAGATTTGGGGTGGCTACCAAAAATTGCAGAACAGTACGCTCTGGTTCAAGTCTACACAAAATGGCATACTCACTAGATGAGTGCCGGGGAAACAATTTGTGCATGATGGCCACGGAAAGAAGGGGACCATTCTCCAATCCTTCCCGAGGAAGTCGAAAAGCTTCAACAAATGTAGCTAGAGTAATAACGACACGAGATGGTAAACACGCAATGGGCCAACACTGCTCGATAGCAGGTGTGGTGGCGATGGCAAAAATAAGTTGCGTATGGAATGGTTGACACTCCACTGAATGCCAAGGCAATTCAGTGAAGGCCAACAGATTACGGGTGCGCAAATACTCACTCACGTCTGGAGCGATACCTGCACGGACTTCACATATGATTACTTGTTTGGACTATATGATTACTCACCTTATTCTCCAAATCAGTCATCAAAGCTATGTTGCCACTCAAGTGATTGCTACACCCTAAGTCAATGTAGAAAACTCTTTGATCTTCACTTGGTCTTTCACATGTTGCATTCATAATTAAGGTTGAATCCTTTTTCTGATCTGAAGCATAATTGTAGTAGGTATTATTGTAGGATTGACTTTGAAAGCCTCTTCTTGAATTTCTTCCAAAGAAACCTCTACTAGCTCTACCTCTAAAATTAATTCTTAGATTTCTACCAACTCTTCCTCTTGAGTTAGAGTTTTGATTGTATCCTCCACCATTTTGATTATTATACCAACATTCATGAGCTAAATGATTAGTCTTACCATAAACCCAGCAAGCTTTGACACCATCTTTATTGCTTCTACCTCTTCCTCTTCCTTTAACACCTCCTCTTCCTCTTAGGAAGTTAGCTTGACTCATAGTGCCTTCATCTTCATTCAATTGTTGCTTTCCTTTGCTAATCTTCTTCTTATCCTTTGAATACATTGCTTGAATTGTACTCTTATCAACATCACCTTTGATATCCTAGTAATTGATTCAAACTAGCGGTGAAATGATCTAGTGACAATTCAATGGATAGAATGAATGGCTTCGACTTCTCATCTCCTCTCAAACCTGTGAGAATTTATCTTACCAATTTATCCTCTTCAATGCCTTAACTGCTCCTAATGCATCTGCAATATCCTACATCCTTGCTACATAATTGATTGAGAAGCCTTCTTCTTGAATGTGGTGAATTCTGCCCATAAAGATGCCTTCCTTGACTTTGTAGTGCTTTGGAAATGCTCCTCCAAAGCATTCCATATGTCACTTGCACTTGCGAGTCCTCTAATGTGAGGTAGCAAGTAATTATTGACTCCCATGTAGATAATGCTCCTTGCTTGAGCATCCTTCTTCATCCATGTCTTCAAATCTAAGAGCTCTTCCCTAGTTGGAACAGTAGGATCCTTAAATTCTGATTTTTCTTCTTCACCTGTGATGTATCCTATTAGATCTTTGCTCACAAGATGAAATTCCATCCTCATTGACCAAGCAGGATAGTTTTCTCTATCCAATTTTTCTATATGAAGAGAACCTCCCATCCTTTCTTCACTTGTGTAATAGATTCTTCAAGCTTTGTGAATAATGAATGTACCTTTAATTTGAACATAGTTCCTTTTAATCCTCTTGATAGCTTTTAGGCCTCCTTCTCTAGCTTTCACTTAAAACTTTCACCTTTTGAGTCTTCAAAGATTGATTTTTGTATATCTGCAATAGTCAAGGTCTTCCTTGTCTTCAAATCTGATGATTCCTGCTCTGATACCACTAATGGAGATGATTAATCTCCCAGAGAACAAGTTATCCTTGATATTAGAGCACCTCTATATCAAGAACAAATCATAAACATAACCAATTTTGGAAATCTATTGCCGAATTATCAAGACTTGAGTCAATTGTGAAGAAACTCATTATACAAAAAAGTTTGCTCCACTTAGTTCACTCATTGAGTGACCAAATGTGTAAAGTTTTCAATGAAACTTTATACAAGATGAAGCTTAATGTTTTCACACCTACTCCAACTTAAAGTTCTTCAAAAGAATCAATAGATCTTGAGATTTCCTCCAAACAATGTACCTATGTCTCAAATTGTTCTTCTGTGTAGTTGACTTTGACACCTGCAACTTCTAATGCATGGTTCTCCGAAAGTAGACACCATTTATTCAAATGCTTCTAGCCACAAGTAGCTTACCTTTGAAATTAAATATTGAGTCCTTACTTGCTCAAAACTTTAAACTGTGGAGTGAGATTTGATCAAAACTTTGACCACTAGGATTGCACCTGTTCCTATCTTCACTTCTTCACATTTACACATGTAAATGTTCCTGTCTTCAATTCTCTCAATCTAATTATAATTAGCCTCTCAAAAATTGTATAGAGTTCAGTCTACTATAGAATTAGACATGTACAAAAGCATTCCTCAAGAAGATAAACATAGAAGGAGCACTGAGCAAAAGATCGAGGTGCCATTTTCTTAATTCTCTTCTATTATGAGAAAATGTACATCTCATGGATGGATTACATTCTTCTCCTTCTCTAAGGCTTCTAATGAGCTCTCATTTACGTCATTCATCATCTCTCTCTCATTACATCTGTATTAAGTATATATAGACATTTACATCCCGAAACACCATGGATACAATTTTTTTATGGACTAATTACAAGAGTAATATACATGTATATACAAGTCTTCATCTTCTGATCATGCTCTCATCTTGAAGATTCAAGTTTTGATCTTTGCCTTACTTTTTAACTTCAAAAACTTATCCAAATAATCAATTGGTGATTGTCCTGCACCAACAATTATGACGAAACTTTCAACCCCATAATCAAGATGCCAACAATTAGGACTTTGATTGCAGTGGCTACATCAAGGAAATGGAGCTTATATCAGTTGGATGTGAAGAATGCCTTCTTCAATGGAGAGCTTGAAGAAGTAGTCTACATGAGCCAATCTGAAGGATTTGCTGGTATGAGGTACCCAAATCATGTTTGCAAGCTAAGGAAAGCATTATATGGACTAAAGCAAGCCCAAAGGGCCTAGAATCAAAGGTTAGTGGATTATTTATCAAGTTGTGGATACAAAAAAATTATTGCAGATCCATCACTTTACATGAAGAAGCAAGGAGACAAGACGATATACATATGCATCTATGTGGACGATTCGATCATCACAGGAAGTGATATTGTAGGTATCAAAGATATAAAATCAAAGCTAGGAAAGGAGTTCAAGATATCATATCTTGGAACACTAAAGTACTTCTTGGGAATAGAGGTAATCTATGCACACAATGGCATCTTCTTGATTCAAAGAAAATACTTGTTGGATGTGCTATACAGGTTTGGTATGAGTGGTTGTAAGCCACTTTCTCAGCCCATGGAGCCCAATACAAAGTTGGTTGCAGGTCAAGGAGAGGCTCTAGAAGATATTACACTATATAGATGCATAGTTGGTTCATTATTTATGCTACATTCACTAGACATGATCTTGCATATGTAGTAGGTGTTCACTCACAATTTTTGGATGTACCCACTCATGGTCATCTTATGGCAGCAAGAAAGGTGCTTAGATACATCAAGAACACCATCAACCAAGGTTTATTTTACTCATATGATGCCATAATCTAAGTGTCAAAGGATATAGTTATGCTGATTGGGCAGGTAGCAAGGATGATCGAAGGAGTACATCGGGTTATGTTTTCATGATAGGCACAAAAGTGATCTCTTGGAGCTCTAAGAAGCAACCCACTATATCTCTTTCATCCACAGAGGCTGAGTATAGAGGTTTAGCATTGGCTACATGTGAGCTATTATGGCTTAAGAAGCTACTTAAGGACTTGGAAGTGGAAGTGGAGGAGTTTCCTCTTTATGGAGACAACAATTCAAGCATCTACCTAGAAAACAATCCCATGTTTCATGCAAGGAGAAAGCACATAGGGGTTCATTACCACTTCATTAGAGAAAAGGTGATGGCAAAGGAGCTAGATATTGTTGATATATTTAGGTGGTGATGTGTGTGAACACACTAGGACCGCTGGGGCACTTTTTTCCCTCTTTAGGAGGTTTTTTTCCCCCGGCTTGTATATATGCCTATTGCCCTAATGGGCTACTTATCTTTGTACATTCTCTAGTAATACATTCAGTATTGTATGTTGTGCTCCAAGATTCTTCTTCTTCCTTGTGCTGTTCGCGTGCTTCCTCAGATGTCTAACTCCAACAATTGGTATCAGAGCAGGTCGTCGCTTCATCTAGGGTGCCGTCAACACTCCTCTGTTTGCAGTCTCAGAATTGCACAAATTTTGGTGAGCATACTCAGCCTGTTTCCGAGATCAAAACTGCTTCGCTTTGTGGTGCCGAAATCCCGATCTGAGCTCGTTTCAGCCTCCGAACGCACTATCATAGCGCTTGTGTAGGCTATTTCGTCTTTTTGTGCCAAAGGTATATACTAGTTTTTGTTCGCCAGTATAAGCATCTCGAAGTCTGCTACAGGTCTAGTGGAATTTGTCTGGGCAATTTTGTTCAACTTTTTGAGATACAGTCAATCTTTTGCATCAAGGTATTTTAGTCACCGGCCATGGCTGAAAGCAGTGATGTATTCCGTATGTTGGCTATTGAGGATAAGTTAGATGGTAGCAACTACCCGTTATGGGCTTATATGATGCGACATGTGTTGGTTGCAAAAGGACTGTGGAACATTGTGCAGGGTGTCGAAAAACAGCCTATCACACCTGCAACTGTTACAACTGTAGGTACTGAAGCTGATGCAGAAGGTGTCGAAGATGATGATATTCTACATATTCCTGTTCGTACTACGGTTTCTGCTGCACCTACTGTAGAGCAGATTTGTTGGGATGGCAGAGATGCCCAGACACATGCATTGATAGCTTTGTCTATCAAATGTGCCATTATTCCTCACATACGCTCTTGCAGAACAACTAAGGATACTTGGGATACACTTACCACATTGTACCAAGCTAGGAATGAGGCTCGTGTTGCTTACCTCCGAAAACAGTTGGAGAGTAAGCACATGAATGAAGGTGATTCTATGGACAGTTTCTTAACAAAGATCAAAGACCTGAAGGAACAATTGATTTCTGTTGATGAAGTTATACCAGATAGCTCACTTGTGCAGACCATTCTGAATGGTCTTCCTGATTCATATCAGAGTTTTGCCTCTACTCTTCGGTTGATGATGAAAGGCAATCCAAATGCTTTATCATTTGAGGAGTTAGTCTCTGTTTTGTTGTAGGAAGATCAGTTCAGGCAGAACAGGTCCATTATACGAGTTGCAGATCAAGCTTTCCTGGCTAGTCAGAAGGGCAAAGGAAAATGGAGCTCTTCAACTAGTAAGCAGAAATCTGCAAATTCTTCATATTCGAAGAAGGAAGATAAAGATGAAAAGAAATCAGAAAAGCAAAAATTGTTTTGTAAGTACTGTAAAGGGAATGATCATATCATAAAGAACTATCCAAAATTGGCTGCTAAAGAGGCAAAGAAGAAAGAGGCTGGAATGGTTGTTGCAGAGGCCTCTACACCAAAAACAGAGTCTGCTAATCTTGCGCAGGAAGAAGAATGGGAGTTTACTAATTGTCTGCAGTTTTGACCCATCTTCTCATGAGCAGTGCATGTCTGCAGTAGACTCAGATGTTTGGTATTGTGACAGTGGGGTGACCAAACATATTACCTTGCAGCACAGTTTCTTCTATTCACTCGAGCCTGTCCCTACAGGGGATACTGTTACATGCGCCAACAACTCCTCTTATCCTGTTATGGGAGTTGGTAAGATCATTTTGACGACTGCTGATGGTAGTTCTTTCACTTTGTCAGATGCTTTATTTGTGCCAGGGATCAAGAAGAGCCTGTTATCAGTTTCTACATTAGCCAAGATTGGCTTGGTTGTGAAATTTGTTGATGACAGGTGTACAGTTCATGATCTCTCAAATGGTGATGTGATTATTGCTTCTGGCATTTTATGTCGTGGGCTGTATAAGCTCATAGACTATGAAAGATATGTAAATGATTTGGCATGTGCTGTAAATGATTCTCATGCTATGTCAAATGCAAAGCTTTGGCATGCACGCTTTGGTCATCTGAATTTTGCTAGTTTGCTACGCCTGCAGAAATCTGAAATGGTGTCCTCTTTGCCCAAAATTTAGGCACCTGGAAAACATGTTTGTGAAGGTTGTATTTTGGGCAAAATACACCGTTCGTCCTTTCCAAAAGATGGTTCAGTTCGGGCTACTCAAAAATTGCAGCTTGTACATAGTGATCTTTGTGGTCCTATGCAGACACCTTCTTTTGGGAATTATCTTTACTTCGTGACTTTCATCCATGATTTTTCTAGGCATGCATGGGTATATCCATTGAAGGCAAAGTCCGAAGTGTTCATGTGCTTTAAACAGTTTGTGGTTTTGGCTGAAAATATGTCAGCATGTAAAATGGGAACCCTCCGTTCTGATCGAGGGGGGGAATATATGTCTTCTGATTTCAATGCATTTCTGGCTGAACGTGGGATAAAACACCAGTGTACAGTGCCCTATACACCTCAATAGAATGGAGTTGCTGAACGAAAGAACATGTCACTCATGGAGATGGTGAGGTGCATGGTCCAGAGTCAGGCTTTACCACATAGTTTCTGGCTTGAGGCTGTCATGTGTGCAACATATGTACTGAACAGGTGTCCCACTAAAGCACTGTAGTCTATCACTCCATATGAGGATTGGCATGATCGCAAACCATCTGTTGCTCATCTGTGTGTTTTTGGTTGTTTGGCATATGCATTAGTGCTTGAACAACATCGCAGAAAATTGGATGATAAAGTAGTAAAATGTATTTTTGTTGGGTACAGTTCTGAAAGTAAAGGCTATCTTCTGTATCATCCACAAACTAAACGCATTCTGGTTAGCCGTTATGTTGTTTTTGTGGAGGATGCTATTCAGCCATTGCTTTCATGTACTAAGGAGACATCTGTTAGCTCCAAAGACATGTATGATACTTTGCTGCCTCTTTTTATAGGTGGACAGTCTAGTGCTGGTCCTAATGAGGCAACTTCTCAGCCTTTGCAGGTTTCATGTGATGCTGCAGACCATTCCATTTCTGATGCAGATTTACATGATGCACTTATTGATGACAGAGCTGATATTGAACAGGCAAGAACTATGCCAAAATGGCTGGTGCAGACTTTGCGTGACAGCAAATTAGATGCACGTTTGTCATATCGTACTCGATCAGACTCTCATAGTGTCTCTTTTGCATCAGATTGCTATGTTATGGCTGCATCTAGTCTCTGTGATGAGAATGAGCCTGTTTTGTTTAATGAAGCACAAAATTCAGAAAATTGGATGGCTACTATGCAATCTGAATATGATGCAATAATGAAGAATGGTACTTGGTCTTTATGTGACTTGCCTCCTAGCAAGAAGGCCATTGGCACTAAGTGGGTATACAAGCTGAAGCATAAACCTGATGGTACAGTTGACAGGTATAAGGCTAGGCTTGTTGCAAAGGGTTATGCACAGGAAAGAGGCATTGATTTTGATGAGACCTTTGCATCTACATGTCGTATGACTACTGTTCGGAGCATTTGTGCACTTGCAGCCCATCATGGTTGGAATGTACATCAGTTGGACATTAAAACTGCATTTCTGAATGGTGACTTGCATGAAGAAGTGTATGTTTTTCAGCCCCGTGGCTTTGTGCAGAAAGGTCATGAAAACCAGGTGTGCAGGTTACAGAAGGCATTATATGGTTTAAAGCAAGCACCTCGTGCTTGGTATGAGAAGATACATGCCTATCTGATTGCACATGGTTTTGAGAACAGTCCAACTGAAAGCACCTTATGTGTTAAGCATGCTAATGATGTGCTTCTGATTATCATTGTCTATGTTGACGACATGCTGCTCACTAGTCCTATTGAGAAGCATATTGCTGATTTTAAGGCTGATTTGCATGCCTCATTTGAGATGTCTGATTTGGGGCATTTGCATCACTATTTGGGCATTCAATTTATGCAAGTTGATGGTGGAATGGCTTTGTGTCAAACGAAATATATTGACACATTATTGCAACGTTTTGGCCTTGAAGACTGTAAGCCTATTGCCACTCCTATGGAGACAGGTTTACGATTGAGTCTTCATGATGCTGGAGATGCATTTGATGTTGTTCTCTATCAGGAGGCTGTTGGATGCTTGATTTACTTATGCATTGCCCAGGAGTCAAGCATTGGCAGCGGTTAAGCGCATCTTTCACTACTTGAGTGGTACTCGGCTACTTGGGTTGTTTTATCCCAAGGGGGGATCACTACCGCAAGATTTGCATGCTTTTTCTGACTCTAATTGGGCTGGTTGCTATGACACTTGTGTGTCCACTAGTGGCTTTTGCTTCATGCTTGGTAGCTCATGTATATCTTGGTTGAGCAAGAAGCAGCCTACTGTGGCCACTTCCAGTTGTGAGGCTGAGTATAGGGCAGCTTTCACAGCTACTGTTGAGTGTGTGTGGCTCAGACGCCTTATGGCTGATTTGGGTGTTGGTCAGACTTCTGCCACCACCATCTTCACTGACAGTCAGAGCGCATTGGAAGTTGCAAGGAACCCTGTGTTCCATGCTCGCACTAAGCACATTGAGGTGCATTATTATTATGTCAGGGAGAGGTTCTCTGCTGGGGAGATCAATTTGGCATATGTGTCCATGCAGGAGAACATTGCAGACCTTTTCATGAAGGCTCTGCCTAAGGAGAAGTTTGAAGTTTTCCGCAAAGCTTTGGGCTTACTTGCTTTTGTGGCGTGATTTCCACATAGCTTGGCACTTCCTTATACATGAGTGCCAAGTCCTTGTTCACCGCATCACTCCTAGGGGGGATTTGTTGATATATTTAGGTAGTGATGTGTGTGAACACACTAGGACCGTCGGGGCACTTTTTTCCCTCTTTAGGAGGTTTTTTCCCCTCGGCTTGTATATACGCCTATTGACCTAATGGGCTACTTTTCTTTGTACATTCTCTAGTAATACATTCAGTATTGTGTGTTGTGCTCCAAGCTTCTTCTTCTTCCTTGTGTTGTTCATGTGCTGACAAAGTTTCTTTGTACATTCTCTAGTAATACATTTAGTATTGTGTGTTGTGCTCCAAGCTTCTTCTTCTTCCTTGTGTTGTTCATGTGCTTGTATATACGCCTATTGCCCTAATGGGCTACTTTTCTTTGTACATTCTCTAGTAATACATTCAGTATTGTGTGTTGTGCTCCAAGCTTCTTCTCCTTCCTTGTGTTGTTCATGTGATGACAAAGTTTCTTGAAGATACAAATCTTGAAGGATTCAAGGAAGCAATCAACATAAGAGACATAGACTAAAGCAACGAAAGAAAAAGACTTGAGCTTGAGGGGGAGTGTTGAAAGTTTTTCAAGCTCAAGAGTGTGAGAACATGCCCCAAATTGAACCTTACACATCATCCACAATCAAAGGAGGCCGATTTCCACGAATCGGAGGCATCAAATCATGCCCATAATGGAAAGAAGTTGATTAGAGAATTTAGCTCACATCTTGATGTGATTATGCCTCACTTTTGACATGTATATGATTTCGATTGGTTAAAGAGGTTAGTATGTGTTCTTTATAACCTCTAATGAGTTTTATTATAACTTAGAGTCATGGAAATACGTGGCCAAGCTTCCCCCTTGCTTAAGCACACCCCTTACTAGTTGTTCTCTGCATATTTTGCAAAGATTTCACTTTTTCATACTCTTTCTCTCTAGATGGTCTTGGTAGACCCCCCAGTCTTGTATTTGTTGTTTCTCCTTCATCCCAAATCCATTTGCAATGATTTTTTATCTTGTTGGAAAGCTCATAAGTTCTACTTTGCATGGTATAAGTCTCATGTTTAGTCCCTACACATGTGTAGAGAAATGTCCAGAATAGTGTCTATGTAGTTAGCTATACTTTGTGAAGAGACCAAGTTATCTATTTTGTTGCACCTAGTTGAGGCATCATCCAGTGTCCAAATGGAGTGATTGTAATCTCATTTGAAAGCGCTCAAGTCTATTTTAAGGTTACAAAGTTTTCATATTCAGTCTCTACATGTACTCAAAGAAACTTAGAAAATACAGAGCCTATGTCTAAAAAATTTTAGGATCCTAAAAGGGTTCATTTGCTTTTGTTATGCACATAGGAGTGTTTTTCCTCCAAGACACACTAGAAAGTCTATTAAGAAGATTAGAAATGTCAAGGCTTTGATGGTAACATGAACCTTTTAAGTAAGGTATTATATGTGCCAACCATAACAAAAAACCTAATCAGTGTTGGACAAATTGTTGAGAAGGGCTTACAGGTTAGATTCACAAGGCATGGAGCATATGTGGAGGGCCCTCAAGCAGGCTTCAAGAGGATTGAAAAAGGTGATAAATCTCATAGAATCTTTACATTTGAAGTTGAAGATACCAGAAACATTGCACTCTTCAATTACAAAGATCAAACCTTATATGAACTAGAGATATGGCATAAAAGGCTAGGTCATATAGGTGAAAGAAGTTAAAGCAAATATGCAGGGATCAGAGTGTGCTTGGCATTCCAAATGTTTCCAAGCAGCACATGATTTTCAAATGTGGAGCTTGTCAATTTGGCAAATCTCACAGGCAACGATTCAACAGAAAAGAATACATGTATGAAGACTACTTGGAGCTTGTACACATAGATGTGTGGGGTCCTAGCAGAGAGCCATCAATCTCAGGATCAAGGTACTAGGTTCATTCATAGATGATTATAGTAGATGGACAATTCTTTACTTCATGAAGCATAAAGATGAACTCTTTACTTGTTTCAAGAAGTATTTGGCATTGGTTGAGAACTAAACAAGTAGAAGCTTGAAGAGGATCAGATCTGATGGAGGTGATGAGTATTTCTCACATGAATTTGACTCATTATTACATGATAGAGGTCTAAAGAGAGAGCTCACAACAAGATACACTCTTGAACATAATGGAGTGGCAGAGAGGAGGAATAGACTAATAATAGAGGCTACAAGATCAATGTTGAATGAAAAGAAACTTCCAAATTACCTATGGGTAGAGGTTGTTTCCACAACCACATAATTAATAGGCTTCCATCCAAGTCCTTGGATGGAATGACACCTTATGAGGCATGGAATGGCAGAAGACCTCAGACCATTTTAAAATATTTGGCTTCATTGCTTATGCACATATACCCTCACAGATTAGAGGGAATCTTGATCCAAAAGCTGAAAAGTGAATATTCATTGGCTATGAACAAAATCAGAAAGGATGTAGGTTTTAAAATCCCACTAATAAAGATTTACAATTAGTAGGGATGTGGTGTTTGATGAAAATAATTCATGGTTTGAAGCATTGTAGGAACTTTAAGCTACTGTATGACTTGGAAAGTGATTTTCCAACTCTGACTCAAGAAGAACCACAAATATCAGAAGATGTCAACTCTGAAGATGAAGAGATGATTGACTTCAAAGTGTGGAATTCCAAGGGCAAGACAAAGTTCAAACAATTGGAAGACACTAGTCACCAAACATTTTATATACATGACTAAAGATTCTATGTCAGAAGAGCCTTCTTGATTTGAAGAAGCCAATATAAAGAAAGAATGGAGAGAAGCTATGTAGGAAGAAATTGAAGCACTTTAGGAGAACAACACTTTGGATTTGGTTCCCAAGAAACCAAGCATGAAGGTAATAGGATCCAGGTGGATTTATAAAATCAAGAAGAATTCAGATGGTTCTATAAATAGGTATAAAGAAAGGCTAGTAGCAAAAGGGTTTGCTCAAACCCATGGAGTGGATTATGAGGAGACCTTCTCACCTATGGCTAAGATGCCAACAATGAGGGTTTAGTAAGTATTGCTGCTTCAAAGAATTGGAACTTGTATTAGCTGGATGTTAAAAATGCATTCCTAAATGGATGAATCTTGAAAGAAGTTTACATGGCTCAACCACCAAGGTATGAAGAAAAGGACAAATCAGATTATGTATGCAAACTAAGGAAAGCACCCTATGGTTTAAAGCAAGCTCCTAGAGCTTGGAACCATAGGCTTGTCACATATTTTCATGATCAAGGATTTGTTGCTAGCAAAGCAGAACTAAGTCCGAAGTTATTTACTTATGTGTTTATGTGGATGACATTATCATTATAGGGGATGATGCCAATGGCATCAAGAAAATGAAAGCTCAGATGGTGGAAGAGTTTAAAATTTATGATCTTGGCTTGTTAACATACTTTTTTTTATTAGAACTTGTAAATACAAATTTTGGTATTTTTATTACCCAGAGTACATTCATGATATGCTGGTTAAATTCAAGATGGAGAATACTAAAATTGTAGGTAGACCCATGGAACTCAACCACAAACTTAGTTCTCATGAGGGAGAACTCCTTGAAGATATTATAGGTTATTAAAGGCTTGTTGGGAGTCTTAATTATGCAACCCTAACAAGGGTGGACATATGTTAATGGAGTAAGTACATTAAGATAGTTCATGCATATACCAAGAAAACCTCACATGGAAGCTGCCAAGAGGATCTTAAAGTATCTAAAGGGTACTATAAATGAAGGACTATTTTATCCATTCACATATAACTTGGATATCAAGATATATTCTGATGTAGATTGGGTTGGCTCAAAAGATGATAGGAGGAGCACTTTCGACTATTTATCTTTTGTAGGTTCAAAGATAATATCATGGTCATCAAAGAAACAACCAACTGTAGCATTGTCATCAACAGATGCAAAATATAGAGGCTTAGCAAATGCAACACAAGAGGCCATGTGGCTCAAGCTAATTTACATAAATTTGGGATTACATTCTTATACTCCAATGATTTTTGGAGATAACACTAGCTCACTTTATTTGGCTGATAATCTTGTATATCATGCAAGGACTAAGCACATTGAAGTGCACTATCATTATGTAAGAGAGAAGCTACTTAGCAAGGACATCCAATTTTCTAATGTATCAACCAATTTGCAATGTGCATATATGCTTACAAAATCCTTGGATGGAACTAAGATGAACATGTTTAAGATGATGATTGGATTGTAGAAAATCAAGAAAATTTGAAGACCAAGCATGTTAGGCTTGAGGGGGAGCTGTTGGTGCAAATGGGTCCAAGCCTACAAACTTGGACAATTAGCATTTATCTCATATAGTCACATATGATCATTCCTTTGTAAAAGTCAATTTACTTTTATCCTTGTAAAAGTGCATATGTTAATTGCACTAACCCCACATGGACTTAGGAGGATTTAAATCTCGAATTCTTGGTAGTTGATTGATGAGAAAGTAAGTCCTAAATTTTAGGAATCACTTTATGGTGAGAACTTGAATTTGAATTCGAAAATGGCTCCAACTAAAATCTATAAAAGTAGATCAAAATCATGTGTGGAATATGCCCCAATTTGGAGATCAATTGAGAGGGATTTGTGTGATTAGTGCATTGCCAATTTCATTGTATTTCTATGTGATTTAATACATATACATTGATCACATCTCTACTTCACTTCTCTGCTATGATCATCTCAAAACAGTGAACTTCTCAGAGCTTGTTCTCAGTGCATACTTAATAAATTGATGTGATTCAAAGTGATATAGATTCAGGATATGTCTATCTCATAGCTACAAAGTTTCATTCTCATTACTTTTCTCAATCTGGAGATATCTTTACATCTCTGCTCACTAGTCTGCATATTGTAGTACCCTGAAAATGTCGGGCTAGTCCTCCAACTTGCTAATCATCATTCTAAGTGTACACTTGATTATTTTTATTGAAATAAATCATGATTTGTAGCTATCTAAGTTAATTAGATACTCACAAAAGGAATCTAGTCAATTGCTAGTAGGTTGAGAGCACTGTTCATTTTATTGAACATGTGTAGAGATCAAACTAGCAAGTCTTGACACTTAGTTGAAGTTTCTACTCATATGATTTGATCCATTGATTAGAGGATCATGCTCCAAAGCACATAGGTGATTATCTATGAGTGTTGAGAAGCTCAAGGGGTCTACTATACTCTCCACAACTTGTTCTTGGCTGGTGTGAAACAAGGTTTTGCAGCACCACTTCATCTATGGAATCTATCCACCATCTCCTTCAACATAACTTTCCCTTCCTTTGGATATTCTACATCATCTTTGCAATAATGATTGAAGGGTCAACTACCTCAACCATAGCCTGAATAGTTTGACCTATTTTTCCCTTGATTGCTTGAAAAACTCAATTTTGGTACAATTCATGAATTACTGGAATCATTGATTTGTACATTATGTACAATGGGGTTGGAATACCATTGCCCTTTAGATCTGGGTTCTAGCTGCATATGATTAGTTGATACTCTCTCGTTCCTACTATTACATCTACATTGATTTGTATTAAGATTCATCATATTGCATATTGCATAATACATTTGGTTCAAGGCACATCTTGACACTACATGCCCCAGAATCCCGCATTTGGTACAAAACATTTGGATATAGGGATTAATTATAGCCAAAGGGTTTGAAATTACCACATTTACAACATCGGAAGAGTGCTGCCAAGTCAGGTTTGCAGTTTTGAGATTACGTTCCAATTGTTTCATTGCATCAATAATATGGTCCAAGGATATGGTTCCATCTAACACAAACAAATATATTTTTTCCTTTAATAATGAATTCAATCCATCCATGAACCAACTTCTTACTACATCTTCAGGGGGTCTCCCTGTCTCTATAATTTGTCACAATGTACTCCGGAATAACGATGCATAATCTGCCATCATCTGGTTGGGATGTTGTACCATATATTGTAAAGTAATGAACAACTGACTAGTTGTCTTTGCTTTTCAAAACAACCTTAAAAATGCATTTTTAAGAGAATCATACGTAACGAATTGATTGGGGGTGAGCTCCATTAGCCAACGGACATATTCTCCTCCCAAAGTGGCATGAAAGACTTGACATTTCCTTGCATCATCTGGATTCCCTTCTAATAAGTCATACTACGTGTCGAAAAGTCCGACATATATATCTAGATCATCATCAATTCTTCTAGTAAATATATTGAACGATATTCCACTAATTTGTTGTGTGGGGATCGCCATACTAAATGGGACCTGCCATAGCTTCCACTCATTATATGTGGGTAACAACAAGATTCCTTTCTCCTCTACCTTTACTTCGTGGGAAAACTCCATCTCGCTTTTTGTGCCAAACTGCCTTCATAACATGGTATGCTTTTTTGCTAGCTTCTCCATCCAAATGAAATCTGAAAGACTTGACGTCAAAACTGAATCCCAGCTTCTTTTTGATTCCCTATCTGATTCCTCCTTATCTCGTCGGCCTTCCATGTCATCCATCTATGACTTAGCCACCTTGAAAGTTTCTTGTACCTCCAATAGTTGGGTCAATAGCAGATACGAAACCACACCTTCCCCACCAATTATCGTAGTTGCATAGATACACTATTACTAATTGAACTTTCACCTCCGTGTACATTCGTCTATGATGTTGTAGTTCCTTCAACAATTCCAAGCGATGCTTGTGCTTCTGAGTATTTTGAAAACCACTTACCTGAGCATGTTGACATGCTCCTTCTTCATTTGAATATATTTCTTTAATAGTTTTACTACCCCTTCTTTGGCGATTGCCAGCTACTTTCCATCGTATGTTGTTACTCTACACCTCATCCCATTGTGGTCACCAAATGTTTGGTTGCACTAGAGTTTGCAATATTACTCTAGAGAATAAAGTACTCCAATGTGTTTCTACTCCCTTGCTGTATACGATCTAACATTCAATACCTTTTAATAACAATATAATGAAAGAACAAATGACATAGTGTTGAAAAAAAAAAGAGATATAACATCAAGGTATTTCTGTATATTAATGAATAGAATACAATCCCACTGTGTACACGACTCCAACTCAACTACTCTCTTCTTTGCATAAGAGATTCCCACTGGTCATATGAATAGGAAGCTTTCGTTACATGTATGAATGTGTGCTGAATTTTTTGTAAGTTCAATCAGCCAATTTTAGAAAATATATAAATGTGGATTTACAAAAATAAGCCATACCGACGGTAGCCTAACACTTCTTTGTCCTAGAAGGGTTATGCATAGAGAACATTTTGTCTTATTATAAACAAAGTTATTGTAGTCTTTTATGCTAATCAAGGCACAGAGGCTTCAGACACAATTTTTCTTTCTTTGTCTTCTTCTCTACTTTTCTCTTACAAACACTCAAGCCCCTTTCAGCTAAAGAATCCCCCAACAATTTGACAATTAGATACATTGATCCACCACTTGATGCCAATGAAACACTTGTTGGCATTGCATTCATGGGTCTATGACAACAAACCTCCTCCTAAAAATGTCATAGAGAAAAAAAACATTGAAAGAGTTATCATACCTATGGAGCCAAAAATGGTAGAAAAAGTTCATAGCTATTCAGAACCTTATTCCGAAGATAGAAGCGAGTATTCAAGAGATAGTTGTAGTGAAGAAAAATGGTATCAATAAGAGATGTACTATCTGGAAGCACTAGTGACAATTCAAATTGGACAAACAACTCTAGTGCAAGTGTGTATTATGTTGGAAAAGGTGCTATAGTTGAAAGATGACGATGCGCCAAAAGAGCCCCTGCTTCTAAAGGGGTTCGTTGCTATTCATGTGATGTTGATCACTTCCTAAAAGATTTTCCTAATCTCTCTAGAACCGTCACTTAGAAAATAGAAGGCTATTGTGAGGATTGTAGGAAAGACCATTTGATTAAGGATTTCCTACATAGTTCACAAAAACCTACTTACACACCACTAAAAATGGTGGAAATCATTGGAAGATGAAGTGATTCTGAAGATCAAGACCCTCTTCAAATAGTGACACAAGTGCAAGCTAAACAAGAAGAAGTTGATCAATCTAACCAAGACAATGATTCTTCTTCTTCCCAATCTGAGGATCAAGAAATGAAATAACTTGACTTGGTGACATCTCAAGGCGAAAATTAGCAAGAAGTGGGAAAGGAAAATGGAGAGCCTACAAAAAGAAATTCCAAGATGCATACACCAAAGTCTCACAAGAGATTGAAGAGGCCGATAGCCCAATAAGACTTCTAGGAAACATAAAATAGGTTCTCTAATTGTAGATACTTTCCCAAAATACTTAGAAGAAATGATGTTCAAAGCTTAGGAAGGTAGGGTATAGAGTGAGCCTAGTGTGGAAACTCACGATCATTGTTACTCGAATGCTCAATTAGAAAAGGAAAGGCTTAGCATGTGTAAACAACTCATAGAGTTTTCTTAGAAGATCCTAGAAGAGGCTCGCCTAATCTAGGAGCGTAGACCTACAATTGTAGTTCAAACTTTGATTCTCACCTCGTTGATGGATCAAGAATAACAATTACCTTGACAAGAACCTAGTAAGGAGAGCGCATCTTTGAAAGACCCCAAAGAAACTTAAGTTGTGTCAAATGTTGCCAAGGAATAGATAATTGAAGTGACTCACTACCTAGCTAATGAGGAATTGGAGATTAGTTCCATCATTGTAGAAGTAGAAGATGTGGCCTAAGTACTTGTGGAGCCAAATAGAAGAAGCAAGATTGGAAAAAAGAGAGGAATGATGATCTAGAACCCCTCATTGAAGAGATTCAAGACAATAAGCAATCTCACTTTCTAGATGAACGTGAAAAAAAAGCATCTATTCTCAAAGTAGAGCCATATGGGCTTGGAGTCCCATGAACTAGTATAGAACTATGTTTGTATATCATAATGCTAACCCTATTCTCACATAAATTTCTAGCTTTGATTTTTGTCTTGAACTCATTGGTATGTTCATAGATCTTCCTCAAGCTAGGATTGGAAGCTCAGATGAGCCAACCAAGTCAGTTTTAGTTGAGTTAACAATCCAAATGTCATCAATCAACCATCTAGGATGACTAATCTAAGCATATTCTCAATGGGAAACATGAAGTGCTTCATGAAGAAAACCAGTCATTACTTGAATGATTTTCGATGAAGAAATGGTGTTTGAATTGGTGAATCAAAGTTTCCTCATAAGTCTTAACATCAATTGCTTGGTACAGGTCTTTGATGGGAAATATTACCTTTGTTGATCCATGTACATACCTTGCCTATCGCATGAGTTGACAGAGAACATAGATGGTAATGGGGAAAAATGTGAATGTAAACTGAGAGGAGAGATAAAAAATGTGTCCTTCCAGGTCATTTGCTAGTTGGAAATCAAAAAGTTGGTTTTTTTGCGGTTGGTTTGATGTCTACCCTTGTGCAAAAATGAAGAATCAAAGGTAGGCATGGAAGTTTGGTTGCTTTGCAAAGTCAAAAAGCTTCTGATTGGTTGCTTTGAAAAGTAAAAAAGAATTCTGATTGGTTGCTTTGAGGTCAACCGTTGTGCAAAAAAGAACAATTCAAGCCTCAAAAGAACATTGTTTTTCTTCAGAAAAGAAATGTCCTCTTTTGAAATCTTCGCCACACAACACACAACAAACATTCGGTCAAAGTCAATGCCTCCCACGGTTCAGCGGTATGGGCTTGAAAAGTCAACGAAAATGTCAATTCTTGTGTCATGGTCTACTCGTCAACACTCTCCTTTCACATTTACCGTGTGTAAATTCTCAAGACTAATCTCTCTCCTTCAAAGTTCAAAGTTTTAATCCGAAGACGTGGCAAAAACAATCTGAAAGGTGCAGGAAGCACTTTACACGTTGCAAAAGAGTTCATTTACCTGTGAAACACTTACAGCTCATACGCATTCTGAATGCGTGCAGATTTGAAAAGTCAAACCCTCGAAGGACATGTGACATCTCGTGCCATTTCTCTTTTCATTTTTGTAGGAAAAAAAAAACCAAGGCATATTTCAAGAACTTGTACACATATTTATTATGGAGTGTTCAAGGCTCCATGCTATTTCAGATTCCAAGGGAGACACGTGTCACACATTACGAGGTTTATGCTTAGTGGGAAAAAAGCAAAGAACGGAAAAAGAGAATTCCCACTTAAAACCATCATTGCTGCTTTGAGTTGCACGTGATCGTGATGAATCCACATTCTAACGTTTTAAGCATTTTTTTTCCTTCCATTTTTTTTTCTTTGCAAATAAGAAATGTTAATTTATTTTTTTTTTGAAAAAGCAAGAAAATAATATTAATGGCAGGATGTACAATCTATGCTTTGGGTAGGAGTCACCCCAGCCAAAGACTCAGTTACAAATCCATAGACATGGAGATCCTTTTACATGAATACTGAGCAGATAAAAGATCCTTCCACTTGGAGGGCATATTCTCAGCCATAACCTTGAATACATCAGAACTATGATTGGGGGCATAGTTAATATTTCTAACACAAGCCAAAGAGGCCTTTTTCAGCTTCTGAGGAAGGGAAATGAGGAAGTTCCTCCCACTTTTACCAAAAGTGGCCTCATTTCTGCTAATCCAAATATTCCAGAGTATGTGGCCCCTCCAAATGTTCCACAACAGGATGTCCAAATTTCTACAACAGCCAAGAATCACCTCCATCTTGCTCAGTTGGGGAAGATCATTAGCCTATAAATACTTTTCCACAGGAGACCAGAACTTTTTGGCATGTTGATACTCAAAAAAAAGTGAGAAACATCCTCCACAAGGCCACAAAATGTACATAGCCCACCATTAATATAAACTTTCCTGACTTTGTGGCCAATCCACAGACCTTGATGCAACATAAGCCACTGAAGGAAGGAATGCTTGCTGCAATCTGGAAAAGCCCACAAAGCTTTAAATCTCTAAGACCATTGATGAGGAGACCAATTGACTTGCCATCTTGAGTTAAGTTTAACAAGAATTTGATCAATTGTTCCTTTGTGCTTTTTGAAGTGCTTGAAAAATGAGGGAAGCAGTATCTAGCAGGGTCTGCTTCTTCCTGTGCCAGCTACCAAGATTTTCCACCAGCATATCTCTATGACTGTGAAGCACCTGCAAACAAGACATAGAAAATCAGTGGCTAAGTTAAGTTGTTGGACATTCCTTACCCTGCCATCACACATAAAGTAACTCCACGTAGTAACACCAGCTTTGTGGCACTTGTGCTCTTTGATAGCCAGAGTTTTGTTGTTATAGAAGGCCAACCACCCAATCCAAGGAGATTCCTACATATAGAAATCATGAGAATACATCAACTCAAGAGGAGGGGTGAAGGATTTCTTAGCTTTGAACCAAGCTTGCCACATTCTACACACCAGGGGGCTGCCATAAGGGGTGACAAAGTGAGGAGATACCAATATGTCCCAAAGATTGATGTTCTTCCAAGCTCTATAGTCAGTCAGATAGAACCTAGCAATATTCCTTTTAATGAGACAAGACCACACATCATTACAATAAAGAGATCTCAATATCCATTTAGCAGCTAGGTTATCAGCCATCTTTTTAGGATTTATTATTCCCAAGCCTCCCTAATACTTAGGTAAACAACAAATTTTCCAAGCCACCTTAGGGATTTTCTTTTGGTCAGACTTACTTCCCCACAGGAAGTTCCTAGACAAAGAAATAACCTGCTCAATTTGTTTATTAGAAGGAGACCAACAAGCCAAGAAATAAACAAGTTTAGGGAGGATGTAGTGGTTAAGAACAAAAGTTCTATGGGGGAGGGAACTGTTAGCATCATACGAGTAGAGCAATTGCTTTTTAAACTTTTCAACCATCCATTCCCACCTTTGGGCAAAGGTAATCTGGAATCCCATTGGAATCCCCAACAATCTGAAAATCTCCCCATCCTTAATGATGTTAGAGCCAAGTCTTTCTACACAAACAGGCAGAAAATCATTAGAATCTTTAAAACTAGTTTTAGTATGGTTAACTTTGGATCCACTAGCAAGGTAGAAGGTCTCCAAGCATTCCAAAAATTTACTCACAGACACGTCATTTGCATTTAAAACAACATTAGTGTCATCAACAAATATTTGCAGCCCAAGAGGGGAAGTGGAATTATGAACATTTATACCTCTTATCAAACCACAATTCATAGCATCTTTCACTAACCAGCCCAAAGCATCACTAGCAATGGCAAATAAAAGAGGGGGCAAGAGGGCAACCCTGCCTAATGGATTAGTTGAGCCTAAAGGGTTCAGAAATATGACCATTGATAGCTATTCTAGATCAGGCATTCCCAAAAAGAGTACTAACACTTTTATTAATATTTTTCTAGCACCCATATCATGCAAATATTGGAGAATAAAATCCCACTCAATCCTATCATAAGCCTTGTCAAAATCAATTTTGAAAAAATAGTAGTTTTGGCCCATTTCCTTAGCATTTTCCATACCTTCCCAAAGAGAAATAATGGCATCAAGAATGTACCTACCTTTGATGAAGCCCTTTTGCTCAGGGAGAATAAAGAATTTCATAAAGGGAATAAGTCTTCTAGCAATGGTGGAATCTATGATCTTGTAAATGGTGTTAAGACAAGTAATGGGTCTCCAATTATTTAGGTCATCTTTGTTTCCCCTTTTGTGAATAAGTCTAATAACCCCAGTGTTTATGTGGCAAGGGACAAATCTTTTGCTAGAAGCCTCTTCCCACACCAAGAGAATATAAGGAGTGAGAACATCACATAATATCATGAATAACTCATTGGGAAGACCATCAAAACCTAGAGACTTACAGGGTTTCAATTTATAGATGGTTTCTTTGATCTCACTGATAGTGAGGGGCAGGTCCAGGATGGGAACGAGGCTTTCAGGAATCATTTTCTTCCTTTTCAAAGCAATAGTAGCTCTAGCCCTCTAAATATCCTTCCCCCACTTGGGAGTACTAGAGAAAACATCCATAAAGAAGCTTTTAGCCTCCCGTAGAGTCTCCTCAATATTTATAGTGAGACCACCTTCTTTTTTTTCAACTTGGGGATGAAATCCCTGACTTTATTTTTTTCAAGAGAGAGAACATATACTTGTTGTTCCTGTCTATTTTCCCACTCCAAAACTCTTTTGATGAGCCAAGAGAATAACTAGCTTTGAGATAACTTTCCTTACACAATCTCAAGTGTGAATTATGCTACTCTTGAGAAGTAACATCAAGAGCTTTCAACTTTTCCACAATATTATTTCTTCTTTTGGCTCTAACCTCCCTGGCTTGTCTCTTAAAGTGAGTCAACAAAAGTTGGACTTCTTTCACCGCTTTTTCCCAAGCCAAGCAATGAGAACTAGTATTGGTAAAATGATGGGAGAAAATTCTTTTAGTTTTGGTCAAAATACAAGGGAGCTTGAGAAGGTTAGCATCAATATGAGGCCACCCATACCTGAAAGAAGGACTACCCATCCTAAAGGTGATACCTAAGGGCTTATGGTCAGAAACAAAAAGGGAACTATCAGTATGAACACTCCCATCCCAACTCTTTTGTAAAATAGAATTATTGGAATAGCATCTATCTAATCTAGCAGCAATATAAGCATTACCAGCTTGTTTATTGGACCAAGTGAAACTAGAATTTTGAGAAATATTAGTAAAATCATGCAGGTTACAAAGCTCAATCCAGGCATGTTTTTCAGAACCATTAATGGTATTACCCTTGCACTTCCACCTATCTTTAATACAAGTGACCATATTAAAATCTCCTACCAAAATAGTAGGCCCTTGAACTTGTTTGAGTTCTTCCCAGCAAGTTCTCCTACTGAGAATGTTATTAGAAGTATAAACGGAGATGATGGAGAGGTTATAGGGGTTACCCAAACTGATAGAGCACCATTAGGTGAAGTTACCAGAGGAGTTACAAGCCAAAGTATGAACCAAGGACTTAGAGATCCCAATTATAGCACCACCTTTTCCATCCTAGTGATTAGTGAAAAACCACTTGACGTAAGTAGATAATAAATTGAGATTAAATTTGAGAGAGTCACCACCAATTTTAACCTCCTGTAAACAGAAAACATCAGGGAGCTTGTGCAAGGACTGGATCCACCTGTTAATCATTCTAGGTCTGACAAGATTTGTAAGACCCTTCACATTTATGGAGAGAATAAAGAGTTCATACATGATAAACAACACCAAAGATTATTTCCTACTATTTTTGGTAGGCTTAATTGCTGAGATGGATGATCTCACAGCTTCTTTTCTTTTAGGTTTAATTGAGACTACCAGTTGTCTTGGCATTTCATCATCCTGTGACATAGGCACAATTTCATCATTGACAAGGTCATTGTCCATGTTTTCCAATTTATCATGGTCCATGGCATCTAATTCGTGGGAGAACACTTCAGCATACAATTTACTGGCAGAGCATGATGAAGAATCAGGGAGAAGTTTAGAGATTACCTTTTAATTAAGATTATTGTGTAAGGGAACATTGACCACTTTATTTTTTTTCCCTACCAAGGACCATCCTGATTCATTCTTAATCTGATGACCCTTGGAACCCTCTGCAGCAGCCTTGCTAGAACCTGCCATCATTTCATTGGGATTGATGTTTTCTTTAGGGTTTGAGGATCTATAGTTGTTAGACCGATTGGGGCAGTACTCAAAGGGGTTCTGAACTTCTTCAAGCAAGACACCAAACATGTAATCAGACTTGTATCCTTTCTTCTTGCCTTTATTAGTCATTTTCTTAACATGGGGGGTGGGGGAGGTACTATTACTAGGAAGAACTTTGACTGACTCTTTACTGAAATCTACTCCCTCTCGAGGCTTTTGGTCCTGAAGCAAGGGACAATCCTTGATAATATGGCCTTGTTTATAGCAGTTATAACAAGCATTTAGAATATTTCTATATAAAACCTTTTGGGTGTTGTCTCTCTAGCACAATGGTGAGTACCAACGTGAGAAGATTCACCTCATAATTGTCAATCCGTGGAGACGTGAGGACTAGTATGAAGACTATGAGCAAGTGAAGGCACAAGTGTGTGAGTGAGAAGCACACAAGCATGCACACACATACACACACACGCGCACACAAGGCAAGAACAAGGAGAGGAACAATGGAGTTCTTTGCATTAGTCAAAAAGTCTCTTACATAAGCTCAATTCACAAACAATCTACCCCCAAAAATGAGCTCTCTAGCTCTTTTTATAGTTTTCTAACTAGCTTTGGTCTTGTCCAGACCTAGTGTCCGGCCTAGTTAAAAATTAGGTTCTAGAGCCTATTTGAGGGCTCAAACAGAATCTAAAAATTATGAAAATTGATATGTAGCTAGTTCTAATACTCCTCAAGCTCGAGGACTCCTCGGCTTGCAGAAAATGGAGTCTATTCTACCAAAAACGGAATTTACAATGTTTGTGTAGTGATTAAAATCACTTGAGTTGTAAATGGTCCATGGAAAAAATGATTGGGCCTTGTTGCCGTATTGTGCATGATTCCTCCGTTGCGCTAGTATGCTCTTCATCTGACTTGTATGCCAACACGCCCCCCTTCCTAGTGTCTGTCGCCCCTGACAGACCTCTGTTCTATCGGGTGGTCGATATAGTATTGGATGACATTGGTGGCAAGTTCGTGTTCTCCGATCCTTAAGCCTCTCGCTAGATCAGCTTCCAATGCATCCCAATTTATTGTGCCAGGGACCTCTGGTTGGGGTGTGGTGTAGTACTCAGAGTACATTGCTTGTTCACAAGCAAAGAGATGGAGCAGGTGTGTTGGCTTCGGTGCGAAAATCTCCGAGTGATACTCCCAGAAACCTGATCTGAACATTTCTTCGAAGGTCTGTTTGTAACATGCAGGGAGGTATTTGATGTGTGCATGCCAGGCCTAAGCCACACGAATACTGGGGGTGGTGCCTCATGTCATACACCAAATCATAATTTCCATTGGTAAACCCCGGGAGACGTACCTGTGGTGCGGCTTCATTTCTAAAAGTTTTCAGGACTACCTACATCATATCTAAAATTTTAAGCATCATCTGAGCTGCTACATCTGGCATGGGCTTCAATCGCGGCATCCAATGGCGAATTGTTCCCATCATGTATGCTATCGACGGTGGTCCCTGTGGTGGCGCAATGTACGGGTAGTTTAGCCATTCCTTGCATTGCGCGTTGTTCTGCACTTTGATATTGAATGCCTTCCAAGACCTGCGGCGTGGAACTGGACCGTAGCATGGATTGTATAGGAGATGTAAAGGTGCGTTGTTCCATGTGCGTAGCATTTCTGGATATGTCTCTAGAAGTTTCTGCCGCCAGGTGGGTTGATGAATTTTGCCTTTTTGCGCCTCTGGAGGAAGGTCTTCGGGTTGAAATTGGGTAGCAAAGGTAGGAATCTGACCCGTGACTCTCTGTATTTCTGCATTATAATCAGCCAGGATAATATAATAAGGCCTGTATCGGAGTTCAGATGAGAGGATAAGGCGTCTCGATGACAGGTTCTTGAAGTAAGCAGATTGTAGCACAGTTTCCTCTATGACCCTCATGGCCTGATTTTGCACTACTGTGCGCTCTTCGTGAGAACTCCCGATTTCCTCCACTTGACGTAGCCATGGAGGCCGTGGTGCCTCGAATGTGTCCTGAGCTTCTTCCGTTTGTTGGCCTCCTGGGAAGGGTTGTGGGTCGTATTCTTCTTCAAATGTCTGTTCCACAGGAATTTGTACTACTTCTTCGTCGATGGGAGCCTCTGGAGGGGAAGGTGGTCTCTCATATTGTAGTAGACGTGCTTGCAATTCGGTGACCTGTTTCTGGAGATCCTTTAAGGCCTCTGAGTCTGTGAGAAGTGAAGCCGCGGAGGAGGTGGTTTGAGAGGCTGCTGTTGTTTCTTTTTGGTGTTTCTGCTTCAGTTGACCCAGTTCCTCTGATAGCAGGTCATGTGCTTCAAGAAGCATGGCATAGTCTTCCAATATGATCTTGATATTGTCGGGGGTCACTGCTTGAAACTTTGATGGGCTGATGGGTGCCCCCGGTGTGCTTTCGATAGCTGCTTCTAGGTTCTCCTGATTTTGTAATTGCAGGCGTCGATTCTCTTCATGAGCAGCAGCAAGATGTCGCTTGAGTAGGGCCATATTTCGCTGAAGCTTTGAATTGCGTTCCAGCTATGTCCGTAGATGACCTTCTACCACTTGTATTGCTTCCTGATCTGTGTTCTGTAACTGTACCTCCAATATGCTATGAGCCTCTTGGAGAGTTTGGAATTGTGTGTGGAGGCGAGCATTTTCCTCCACTAGTGCAGCAAGTCTGTGTTGTAGTGTCTCCGAGTGCTCTTGCAGGCGTTCATTCTGTTGCTGGAGCTGATTGTAATCTGTCCTTAAGTTTGATATACAAGCTAGCATGGTGTCCAATGCATTTCCTATAGATGAGGGGGTGGTGTTTACAATGGAAGATGCATGGGAAGGGAATTGGGGAAGGGGAAGAGTGTCTATTGAAGACGTGTGTGTGGGTGAAATTGGTGGAGGGGGAATGGGAGGAGGTGGAAGCGTGGGGGGAGGGGGAGGTGCCGTGGGTGGTGAAATGTCCATACTTTCAGGAGTGGGTGCGAGTGTGGGGTCTACCATATACATTGGAATGGTAGGTGGTGTGTGTGTGAAAGTGGTGAATAGATGAGAAGTGGGGTGGGGAGCTGAAAATAAAGGGAATGGTTGAGACCTGGGTTGAAAAGTTCTAGCAAGGAAGTTATGGAGGGATTGGAGAAGTGGAGAGATGGAGGTCGGGGGTTGAGGTTGTAGAATTGAGGAGGGCATGAAGGGTTGCGTGGTAGCAGGGAAACCCATGAATATGGATCTAGGGTCAGGATGACCAATGGCTGAGGGCATGGGGGATGGTTGTCCTAGGGCAGACTCTATGAGCGATTCGGTGGATTGTGTAGTGATGGGGGTTGCTTCATAGATTGGGTTATCAGAGGTGGAGAATAGGGTTGAACTAGAGATGGGAGTACGGAAGATGAAGGTTGGTTTGGTGGGTTGAGTGGTCGAGGTGATTTCCACAGTTTCTGCTCTAGGAGGCGATGGTGGGGGTGTGGGTGGTAGTGACTCGGTGGATTCCTCATGGGTGACTGGGTGCTCTTGGCTAGCAGTTTCTGTTGCATGGGAGGTTGTCCTGATGGGTTCGGATGTAATAATTGGCCCTTCTGCCGTTGTAATGGGGATCTGGATATTCTTACCTGAGCGTGGTCGTGTCTGGAATCTTCGTGGATCATATTGAACTGGAGACCTCCTAATGGCGGTCTGCACTGCTTCTACTACCCCATATGTTTCTGCCATCAATAAGAGACCTTCACTATATTCTGAGTCAACTCCTGCTTCTTCCAACAGCTGAGTCATGAGTACTCTACTGCTCTGTTCGATGAGCAGTTGTTGCGATCGCACTCGTTCCATAATTTGATACAGCCTTTGGAGTTCCGTTGTATAGGCTGGGGCTTCAGTGGTCTCCTCTTCATATGCTCCTTCTTCTTCTAGGTGTCCTTGTTGTTGACCTTGCTGGGCGTCACTCCAATGTACATGGCGGTCGTCTGTAGATTTTCTTCTTCTTTGTGAAGATGTGCCTTGTTCTTCTGCATCTGAATAATACTCTACATCAGAGAGTTGTGTACTTTGTAAGAATGCTTCGAAGTCCTGAGGATCCATTCCTTCAGCATCTCCAGTTGTAGCAAATTCAAATTCAGATGGAGCAGGAGGAGCTGAAGGGGTAGCTTGTGTTGTAGTTTCAGATCCAGACCTGGGTATCCTAATGGTAAAGGGAGGTACAGTGGTCTCCCTTTGTCGCGATACTTCAGGAGTAGTCAGAACTTCCCTTGTCTGGACACAAGGGATTGCACCCCTCATGCGCTTGGATTGATGTGTGGACGTCTTGAGCTTCTTAAACATTTGTAATTGTGCCCAAGTTAAGGCACATTCAATGGGAACATCGTATGCTAGGCACCGGTAAATAATGCGTGTGATTGCACAGCAACCGTTCACCACTAATTTCCTAGAAGACCTTTTATTTGCTTCATACAATTGATCTATAATCCATATCGGAAGCTTAATTGGTAACGCACCTGCCTCCGCTAAGTAGAGAGCGAACCAGATTCTTTTGTGTGGTTGTGTGAAGCGGTCTTGGCCGGGGAAAGCAAAATGTTGCATGCACATACGGAGAGGGATGGACACGTTTGGTGTGAGTGCTGCCATGTCTTTAAGCTTCAATAGTTTCCTATCCTTCATGTTAGTAGGAACAAGAGTATCCTTCTCAGAAGGTACATGTGTGCCGTGCATATTCAAAGCAGCGCTCACCAACTCCACAGTAAGTTCAAACCTCTTTAACTCGTTGTTGCCCAGCAAGGAAGGAAGAACAAATGATCCTGGTTTGTCCTTTTCTTCATTAGCTTGTAATGTGGAGACCAAATAATAGCATCGGAGGAGATCCGGTTTAGGTAGTGGTGCTTCAAAGTATTCTGCTAGCCCTGCACGTTGCCATATGGTCTGGAGATCCTCGGTGTTCTGTAGAGTCTCAAACTCCTTGGATAAAAATTGGAATCGAACCCATGATCTGTCATACTCGCACTTAGACTCCCATATATACTTGGCCTCTCCTAATGGACCTGGCATGCCATTGAACCAATGAGAATTGGCATGGACTCTTTCTGTGATCCCTGTGGGTGGATCCGGTACCGGGATCTGCTGAAGGTGTTGCAGCTCCACAGGTCGTTCAGTTGGTGGCACATCCACAGGTAGACTATCCACATCGATTCCTGTAGTAAGTATTCCTACTTGTGAGCTCGGACCTGTCGCTTCTGCCATGTTACTTCTTGCCTCCTAATTCTGTGAGAATATAGAAACATGTGTTAACACTGTAAAGGACAAGTTAGAACCGTTTTTGTCCCCATTACAACATTATCATGAGGTTTAGGAGAGATTAGTAGGTTAATAAGTGCTCGGTGCTTGTGTGTGTAGTTAGGAATTGGTTGGACCTAAGAACTAAGTGGAATGATGTAGTGTGAGAGTGACGTAGTTAGTAGGTGGGCATGGATTTACAACTGGGGTCCGGGGGTTTATTACAAGTTTTAGGTTGCCAAATGCAGTGGATGGGCTTTGATCTTGATTTTGTGGAGACTCTGAAAAGTTTGATAGGGGTATCTGCTTGAAGATGAGGCTTTTTAGGGACCCATTTACAAGTGATTCTACTAGTGCTCATGGAAGAATATGTGTCCGTGCGTGATGCATAAGACTGGGCCTCAGATGTTCGAGTGAGTAAAACATGTTGTACCGGTTGCGGCCTAGGTGTAGCTATTTGAGCCCGCAAGCAAGCCTTAGGTACCCAGATTTGTCGTGATTGTGGGCTGGCCTTCATTGACTTCTTGGGTACCCAAATAGACTTCACCTTCGCAGAAGAATTAATGAAGGACTTCTCATTAGTGTCATGTTGTTGACTACTAATAAGAGGTTTTGGCCGGGGGGTCGGCCTGGTCTAAACAGGGTATTCGCCTTTTCGCCTCCATACTTGCTTCCATGGCTGAAACAATCTGCTCTGCTCCTTTTTTTGGCATTTAGTATCGGTAGTGTTATGCTTCTTCTGTATTTGATCTGCCGTGGGTTGTTGCAACCTTCTGGTCTTTGGAAAAGAAGGGAGTTCCGTCCTCTCCCTGGCTCCGTTGTTGAGATTAGCCTCTTTCTGCATCATACAGTTTTGGACAAAAATAGCATTGTCAACTTCATGTGCGCCCCTGGAAGGACCAGGAGTTTGTGCCTTGCCTAGTTCCTTGAGTGCCTCATTTTCCAATTCAACTGTAATTCGGCTATGATCTACCCATACCTGAAGAAGTCCACTTCTTAGGTTGAGGTTGACTGCATGATCATAGATCCAGTCCTGACCCAAGACAAGAGGCTCAGTGAGGTCCTCATCTTGACACACTAGTACTTTGGCTGTCATCACTTCGTCTTGAATGGAGATGGGAAGATCCACCTCGCCCATGCAAGGAGTTTCCACACCTCCCAATCCTATGAGATATGCTTCTATAGGATCGACAGTTAATTTCAATTCTTGACAGTAAGAAAACTTGACAGCACTAGTGGATGCACCTGAGTCAATCAAAGCTCTTACAATCTTTGCACCCTTTCCTTGTCCTACTCCTAGGGTTACAAAAGGCCGTCGGTCGATTATTCTATGGGAATGCCCACCTGAAGTCTCGCACATGGCCATAGGATAGCCTACAGATTCTTGAGTGTCAAGCATAGGCGGGTCTCTACCTTGTCTCCTCAATTTCATTCGTCGGATGCATTCTAAAGCTTCTACCTGTGCTTCTTCTCTAATTCGTTTCTCTTCTTCTTTACGTTTCTTAGCAGTGTTGAGTCGATTTAGCATCTCTTCAGTAAGGGGTTCCTGATATAACTTGACTCTGCATCCACTTATGTAACTTGGTAGAATATCGCCCTCTAAAGTGGCTAGTTGAACTGCGCCACTTGTGGAGATTCTATTGATAATCATTGGCCCGTAACCTCTTTTCTCTAATTTCCGTGCATGCTGCTTCAATGTGTAGACTAGGACTAGGTCGCCTGCTTTCAGGCCTTTATCCTTCACATGTGTATCAAAATATGCCTTTTGCCTCTTCTTTGCTGCATAGATTCCTGCTGCAGCTCTCAATCGTGTTTCGCCTAGACGTTCAAGATCAAAGATTCGAGAGGAGAGTTCATGGCCTGTCCAGTCATGCTCTTGTGCTACCTTCAATGTAGGTATCAAAAAGTCCAGGGGCAGCACAACATTTTGGCCAAATACCATCTGAAAGGGGGTGGCTTGGAGTACCGTTTTATAGGCAACCCGGTATGCCCAAACAACATGGTGTAGCTGTTTGTCCCAATCAGAGCGTTTATTGTTCACTAGTTTAGTCAGCACATTGCATAAGATCTTATTAGTGCTCTCAGCCTGGCCATTAGCTTGTGGATGATAGGGGGCCGATTTCTTATGTATCACCAAGAATTCTTGGAGAAGGTTTTCTATGACTTCATTCAAGAAGTGTGTGCCTCTATCACTCACCAACTCTATTGGCAATCCGTACCTCGTGAATACATTTTCAAATAAGAACTTTGCTGTTGTTTGAGCATCATTTTTTGTAGTAGCTTTTGCTTCTACCCACTTGGTTAGATAGTCTGTGGCCACGATGATATATTCAGCATGTGAACCCTTAGCTGGGGGATTAATAGGACCAACAAAGTCTATTCCCCATTTAGAGAACGCACGTCCGCCCATCATTGGCTTCAGTGGCATCTCATCCTTGCGTATAGGGTACTGAGTTCTCTGACAAACATCACACCGTTTCACATAGGTATGTGCATCCATGTGAAGGGTTGGCCACCAAAAGCCTGCAAATAGTATTGCCTTGATTACCCGATCTGGTCCAAAGTGTCCCCCTGCTACACCTTGGTGAGCAGTATCCAAGATTTTGAGATATTCACTCTCATGGACACATAGTCTCAGGTAACCATCTTTACCACGCTTGTATAGATTGTCACCAATGAGTGAATAATCCTGGGCTTCTTGTTCTAAACTCCTTTGCCTAGCCAGAGTCATGTCTGGAGGGAATGTTCTCGTCCTTAAGAAGGATACTAGAGGTTCACTCCAATCTGGCACTATGGACACTTGATAAAGAGTGGCATGTTCCACAGGTGGTTTAGTGCAGCAGATTGGGCATTCCTTGCACAACTTTTGGACATCAGCCTCCATAGTCGGCCAATGCACTCCGAGTCTCCTTAGTGTCTGTAAGGTTCGTTGCTTTGAGTAGTGTTGCTCTAATGCACCTACATGTGCTAATTGCAACCATTTAGCGTACTCATCCTCTTCCACACAAGAAGCCAAGATCCCTTGATCTGTGTGCTTGTACATACTTCCTGCCATGATGTGATACTTTTGGGCTTTTACTACCTCTCTATCCTGTGTGTTTATTACTGGGTGGTTAGGTCCGTATGTCAATACTGGTACCAATGGCTTAGCCCACTGCGGCACCACTTCCAAATTAAACAAGTAAGCATCAGGAAGGTCATCTGACACTCCTTGTGGGGCTTCTCCCGATGTGAGCCTAGAAAGGTGATCTGCTCTCAAATGAGTCTTCCCTTTCCTTACCACAACCTCAAAATCATATTCCATTAGCAAGAGAAACCATCTTACCAATCTACCTGTGTTGCATGGCTTGTTTACCAAGTATAGTAGAGCTTGATGATCAGTAAAAAATTTAAACTTATTTGCAAGCAAATAATGTCTAAACTTTTTAACCGCATACACCATGCCTAGTCCTTCTCTCTCCGTAGTGGTATAATTTCGTTTAGCAGCATTCAATTGTCTACTAGCATAGGCAATTGGAAGATCCATATTACCTTCACCGGTAGGCTGCGCGAGTACACACCCAATAGCATAATTGGACGCATCAACATGAACATGGAAAGGCTTATTCCAATCTGGTGTGGTCAAGATCGGTGCTGAACATAATCGCCGTTTAAGTTCATTGAAGGAATTCTCACATTCATCACTCCACTCAAAGTTAGTCAGAAGTCCGTACATGGGCTTTGCAATGACAGCATACATGTGAATGAACCGGCGGTAGTACCCACAATGCCCCATGAAAGCCTGTACTTCCTTGACATTCTTTGGCCTAGGTAACTCGGCAATGGCTCTCACTTTCTCTTCATCAGTGGATATGCCATTCTTTGACACTATGTGTCCTAGAATCTTGCCTTGCCTGACCATAAAAACGCACTTTTCTGGGTTCAGGCAGTCTTGATATTCCCTACATTTGTCAAAGATTTGTCTGAGTTCAGGAATATGGGTTTGTCTAATGTTGGAATGAGCACAAAGATCATCAACATAGACTTCTAAATTCTTCCTCAAGAACTCATTAAATACATGGCACATTAGTCTCTGGAAGGTTGCAGGAGCATTGGTAAGCCCAAATGGCATTACACGAAAGGCAAATATACCCCACTCTGTGGCAAAAGCTGTCTTATGCTGATCTTCTGGAGCTATGGCTACTTGATTGTAGCCCGAAAATCCATCGAGGAAGCTGTACACTTCCTTGCTTGCTACTCTTTCTAAGAGATGCTCTGTGATAGGAAGGGGATAGTTATCTCGAATTGTGGCTGCATTAACCTTCTTCAAGTTAATGCATACACGTAATTTTACCATTCTTTTTGGGCACCACAACAATGGAGGATACCCATTAAATGTGCTCAATTTCATAGATAAATCCAGCTTCAACCAGTCTATCTATCTCCTCTTTGATCTTGGCAGCGTAATTATCATTGTATGTATATGGCTTTTGCTTAGAAGGTTTGGCATCCAAGGTCATGGGGATAGTGTGTGAGCAGATGTCTGGATCAACACCCTTCAAATCCTTGTAACTCCAAGCGAATACATCTATGTATTCTCTTAGCAAGGCTATCAATTCTTGCTCTTCTTCTTTTGTCAGGTCATGGCCTATGTAAGTGCATCTCTCTTCTCCCTCTTCCATGGCTACCACAATTTTCTTTGTGGTTTCTTTGTTATCATAGGCCTCTCCTGATTGTGCCTCTCGTTTAGGCATTCTGATCATGACTCTCCTATCATCTATCTCATACTTCTTAAAATTTTCTGGGACCTCAAACAAAGATTCTTCCTCTTCTGGTGAGACTTCTCTCTTCTTTCGTTTCTTTCCTTCTTCCTTCGGGGTCACATGTGTGGCTAATCTTACATCATTTGTAAGCTCTCTATGCCTCTGGGGTTGAAATTCTACTTCATGGAAGTATTCTTCATCCGATGCAAAAGGTGGGTCCATAATGATTGACTCTAGATCAGAGTCGCTTGCATCCTCAAATGCATCAGGGCTAGGTTCACACTCTTCTAAAACTGCCTCTCCCATGATCGACTCTATGGAGAAGACTGAAATGTCATAGCCATCCTCATCACAGTGAGGTGTCCATTGTTCTTCCTTGATGGCTACATCCATGGTTGCTAGAATTTCTGCCCAGCCGTGAGGTTCAAATTCTTCGTCTGGAAAAACTACAGGTGCATAGGCTAGGTCTTGGAGTGATCTATGGGTTTCTTTTGCACCTATCTCCCTGGCTTTTTCTCTCTTCTCTTCTTCTACTGCTACCTTACACATCCATAAGTGAGTGTCTTCATGCATCCATGAGGATCCTGATCCTAGGGAATGCACCGATTCCGTATCATCTTTGGCTCTATGGATGGGGTTCCATTGGATAGGAGGGACATCTCTATGAGAGTAATCCTTGAGATTGACTTTGGTTGTAACACCTAAGTGCTGCAAATACAAGGAATTGGTTCCCCAATCCTGTACCACTTGCAACTGCCGCATAAATGGTCTTCCCAAAATCATCTCATAGGCTTGATTTTTGCTAAAGTCACAGATAGAAAATGTGTGCTCAAACTCTACACCACAAGTAGTGAGAGTTATCCCCTCGAGTAGTCCTAAGGGTCTTTCTATGTGCCCGTCAGCCATCTGCAATTTCATTCTCATTGGCCTGAGAGCTGGCTTGCCCCATCGTTTCCATAAGGAAGTGGTAACAATTGCAACTCCTGCACCTGAGTCCAAGATGGCCTTGGTTGTGTATCCTTGATGAGTGATGGGGAGATATGTGTTTCCCTCTTCGCCCTCACTCATGTCTCCTATCTTGTCTAAATGTATTTCTGGCACTGTTCTCTGGGATCCTACCTAGGAACGAGGTTTTGCTATCTCGGGCACTTGATTGGCTACATGTTTCCACACTTCTGGTCTAACCTTAAGCAGATCTTCCAAAGTGAGATTGCACTGCACTTTGGTGTTCTTCACTACCTCTGTGTTCCCAGGTATGACTGAATCTTCGTTTCTTACCATGACTGTAGGTGCTCTCATACAGGTGGACTTTGCTTCCCATGGGCCTGTGAAATGGGGTAGTTCTTGTAAAGAATTAGACTCGAAGTCTAATCTTTCTTGAGATTGGGCACTCTCCTGCTCTCCATAAATGGAAGGAAGGTCTTGTGGGAATTGATCGTGTGTGTCATCCACAAGTTCAATGGGAGGAGGAACTTCACTCTCTTTAGCCCATTTCTCTTCTTGAATCTCTCGCAAGAATTCTGGTGTGTATTGATTCATAGAAGAAGAGGTGTCTGGTTCAGTGGAGTTAGGCACATAAACTTCAGGCACATAGGCTTTTTGGGTAGGAAGACCTGCTCTTTCACTAGCCTTGTCATGGTGTTGAGGGGCGGGTTCCTTTTGTGATTGTGCAATTAGATTCTCTATTCTTTCTAGGGAGGGGGGGTTGTCTGGTTCAGTGGAATTGGGCATATAAGCTTTCGGTGGGGGATGGTTCATGTTTTTGCTTGCTTTATCTCTTTCTTGATTTTTTTCTTCCTTGGCAGATCTTGCAATTATGCCCTCTAACTTCTCTAGAAGTCCATCCAAGTGTAATTGCGTCTTGGCTGAGCCCGAGTAATTGAAAAGGTGACTGGCTTCAAACATAGTCTGAGCCAATGCGACCATTTTCGCGCAAAGCTTGGTTCTTTCTATCTCTAGGTCAGCTCTGGGGTAGCACTTGTCATGATCCGTTACATTTGGCCCTTCTTGGATTCTGGCCTGATATGCTTTAAGCATCATGTCTATGTCTTCAGGAGTGGGATCAGCTAATACTGATCCTGTTCGGGGTGGTGGGTGGGTTACGTGGGGTGTATTAGAGGGTGGAGGGATGGAGGATGATGGGGATGGTAGCGGTGGGAATGTGTGAGAGTGCGGTTGAGATGTGATCTCCATGATTTTGGCCTTGGTTTCTCGTAGACTTTCCTCAAGTTCACTCATCTTCTTTGCCCATTGCCTTTTCATACGTTCCCGGCTATCTCTCCAAGCTCTTGTTCTCTTCTTATTTTGGCTCTCAGTATCGCTAGCGTCTGGGCTCTTTTCCTGGCTTACCCCTTGGTTTTGCTGCAATGCTTGAGCTCTAGTGATTACCTGCACTGGTGCAGTGGAAGTGACACTTCCTGTGGAATTGACCACTAACCCAATAACATTAATCGGAGTGATTTTTGGCATATTATTAGGATTCTTAGGGCAGTCTCGTAAGAGATGCTCCTTTCCACACTCTTGGCAAAAGCCTTGAATTGTTACTGACTGGGGTTGCATAGGTGGAGGTAAGGGACAATCACGAATAAGGTGATCTCCTTGACATCTGTAGCACGGTCCTCTTGGGAATGGAGGTCTTACCTGCCTAGGTTGGGGTCTTGAGTTAGGGTTTGTATACATTACATTGGTGTACTCCAGTTCCCAACTGGGTTCATTTGGCTCTTCACTATAGTAGGACTCACCATGTTTAGGAGATTGCATGTAGTAAGCATGGGGACTATCGACATGTGTAGAATCAAAGCTATGGTCACTTGGATCACTTTCTGAAAGCAATGGTGTTACGGGGACTATAGCTCTATTCAGGTTTTCTTCTGCAGCGGCATACTTTACAGGGATCACGTTGGATGGAGCTGGAGGTTGTTGGGCTAATACAGGCTGAGGCCTTTGCTGGGCTTGATATTGTGGTTGGTAGGTTTGTTGAGGCCTAGCATACTGCTGTGGTGGATATTGGTTCTGGTATCTTCCTTGTTGAGGGTATGGTTGTGGGTACGTCTGTCTCACGGTTTGCTTATTGTAGGGACAATCTTGCGCTGTGTGATTGGTGTACTTTCGTTCTATGGTGCAGTATTGGCTACTAGGATTAACTTGGGGTTGAGCCATAATGGGACAGACATTCGCCATATGGTCGCCTCTACAAGTGTAGCACCACTTAATTGGGGCAAATCTCGGAATTTGTTTGCTAGAGACACCTAGTTTTTGAGCTACCTTCTCTGCAAGTTCCTCAATTGATGTGGATTGCGTGGAAGAGAGGCTAGAGGCACTATCTGAATCTTTGTATATCTTGGAAAGCTCTAACTCCTCCCCTAGGTTATCCTCAATGTCAATACACATGCGTACACACTCTTCCATGGTCCTAGGGTCCTTCAAGTACACATATGATCTTAATTTGGTACTTAGCAGTCCGTCCAAGAATAGAGCCACTTGCTTAGCTGGTGTGGGTAGCTCAGGGACAGGGCATCTCTCCAAGTATTGCCTAAATCTTCTTCCTGCAAGTCTCACGGTTTCTTGAGGGGTTTGCTTGAAGCTGTGAATCAGTGAGGAGGTATTATGTCTTATGCCACTCTTAGAGAATTCAATAATGAAAGCCTCTAGGAGTTGGTCTATGCTCCTGAACTGTCTCTCATTCAATGGTTGGAACCATGTGAGGGCTGTGTTCCTAAGGGTTAGACCAAAGGCATTATATTGTGTGAATAGGTCCTCCACTTCTTCTGCTCTCAAGACTTGCCTAAACTCTGCCACATGATCGTATGGGTCTCCTGTGCCATCGAAGTAATTTTTCATGGACTTGACTAACTGAGTTGGTCTCAAAATCCTGGTGTGTTCTCTAGGTCGTGGTAGAGGGAAGTCTTCCATATTCCTTTGATTTCTTGGGGCTCTATGTACCTCAGGCTCCACTCTATTTGTTTCCATCCTCGTTCTTTCTCTGCCCCCTAGGTTAGCAAAGCTTACTTCTGGCCTATCTCTACTTCTGTCTCTTTGAGTTCTATGAGCTTGGGGTGTTCCCGCTCCAGGGTGACCATATGACACATTTGATCTTGGTTGGGGGAAAATAATTTCACCTTTCCAAGTGTAAGCATGCCTATCATTTTCTGTAACCCCAAAGATCCTCTCTGAAGAGTGATCTAAGTAGGTCACTCTTCCTGGAATATCAGGATCTTTGAACTCATATATCATGATTGTTCCTACCTCACTCGGTTGACTAGGTCTATATCTCCAAAAGGCTTCATCCGTCTCTCGGTTCAAGAGGAGATCTATGCTCTTATTATCTTGGGGAATCCACTCTGGTGTGATAATCCTCGTGAGAACAGATTTGCCTCGGGGGGTTCTAGCTTCTTCGCCCATGTTTCCTTGCTCTAGGTCACCTAAGTCCGTTTCCGGGACCACATTCCCAAATTCATCTGTCCTATCGGGATGACTGGTGACTACATATATTGTCCCTTCCTTGTCCAAGTATGCTCCATTTTCAAACTTGAAAGCTGGGCGCTCTAGTCCAATGGATTGGTCAGGGTTTTTAATATGGACCACCGCTCTTCCTAGGCCATCCTCATAGATGCTAGCACCTAATCGGTTGGTCCTAAGGTACTCGAGTTGCATCTTGTAAGGGCCTTCCACCCTATGTAAATATGGCACCCCAGAACTTCCTGTAGGTCTCTCCATACCGTGGGACATCTCAGACTCGCTAGTCTCAGAACTAGGGTAATACGAATGATGGCTCAACTGCTGGGCCCTAGACCTCGCAGTATGATTGACACTAGCCTCTGAAGATCTAAGACTTTGTCTGTCTCTCCCTAGGTGTCTACCTGACCTAAGGTTCATATGCCCTTTGTACGTTGCTGATTCTTTGGTACCAGTCACTTGTTCCTTTTAAGTTCCTTTGGATGTGTTTTCTTGTTTTTAGTTAAGCGTCATCAGGAGCACTTTCGTGGGTCGTACTTGATGTTCTGCGTCCGCTTAGTTTAAGTTCTTTTCCTTTAAGTTATCCCTTGACTACAATTTTGCCTACCCTTGCACTTGAGAAATTAAGGGCTCTTCAAACTTGAGTGTTCCTATCGTACCCCTAGTCAATCAGAACAACTACTCGCACTTAGCCTATGCTAAGAATAGACTGAGGGGGTTAAGTGATGTTCCAACCTCAAGTCGCTCCTCCTGGCGATGCTGGTCTACCCAGGAAGCACGTTCCCGAGCTTGTTCGCCTTGGCACTTACTTTGCTTTCTCCCAGAGCTCTCGATGATCCTGTAAGAATCCCAAGTTTAGCTTCAAGTTGATCCTTCAGTTGACAGACAATTTATTTCAGACACTTTTTTAATGACCCTTGTTCCCCCTTTTGTATTGCTAAAAATTTCCTCTAGAGCTCCCTTGGTGTTCCTACCCCTCAGTGTGTCAAATTCCAAATATCCTATCTGAAAATCAACGCGTTATTCTTATAAAAAACAGTTGAGGGCGTGTAGTATATACGATGAGCTTTCCGACAAGCCCTAGAGCTCAAAAAATGGATTTCGTATGAAAAAGTTATGGCCGTTCAGGGTTTAGGGGGTTAACCAGACAAACAGAACCTTTCAGGAGTTTTAATGCATTTTTCTAAGGCCTTTGCAAGTGAGTGAGTATTTGAGAGCGCAAATATGCCCAAAATTTAGCCTAAATTTCCAAAAAATTTACCCCTTAATTTTTGCCGAAAATGTCTGTCTATCGCGATAGACGGTGTCTGTCGCGATAGACACAAACTATCGTGGGGGGCTGTCTGTCGCGATAGACGGTGTCTGTCGCGATAGAGTGGTCTGTCGCGATAGACGGTGTCTATCGCGATAGAGTGGTCTGTCGCGATAGACGGTGTCTGTCACGATAGACGGTGTCTGTCGCGATAGAGTGGTCTATCGCGATAGACGGTGTCTGTCGCGATAGACGGTGTCTGTCGCGATAGACGGTGTCTGTCGCGATAGAGTGGTCTGTCGTGATAGACGGTGTCTGTCGCGATAGAGTGGTCTGTCGCGATAGACGGTGTCTGCCGCGATAGAGTGGTCTATCGCGATAGACGGTGTCTGTCGCGATAGAGTGGTCTGTCGCGATAGACGGTGTCTGTCGCGATAGACGCTGTCTGTCGTCTGTCATGATTTGGTCTGTCGCGATAGACGGTGTCTGTCGCGATAGATGGTGTCTATCGTGGAATTTTGGTCTGTCGCGATAGACGGTGTCTGTCGCGATAGACGGGGTCTATCATGGGTCTCTGTCTGTCGCGATAGACTGAAAAAACGCAAATTTTTGAGAAACTTCTAGTGATTTGGAGTGCTCTAATGGTGTAGGTTACCGTGCCAAACACGCATTCACAAAATATTAAGTTTTTCTGTCTGTCGCGACAGACAGAGGTCGTCGTCCCGGGACCTGTGCAGAGTCTGTCGTACGTGCGCACACTGCTGGAGAAGGTGGTACAGCTAGTTCTTGCAACAAAAGCTCAAAAACACACCAAAAACAGATAGCATGCAAGCTCTCTCTCGCTCTCTCTCACAATGAAATGAGGGAAATGAGGTGGGGATTGTAATATGACCAAAAAACTGAAATTTTTTGTGGAGATGGAGATGGAGGTGGGAGATGGTGGGGATGATGATGGTGATGATGGTGATGCGAAAGTAAGGAAAAAATGAAGAAAAATAAAGAGAAGGAAGGATATTACCTATAACTCCAATGTCTCAACTCGACGTCTTACCATCACACGCTCGTCCTCGAAGCTCTCTCCCCGGCAACGGCGCCAAATTTGGTGTCTCTCTAGCACAATGGTGAGTACCAATGTGAGAAGATTCACCTCATAATTGTCAATCCGTGGAGACGTGAGGACTAGTATGAAGACTATGAGCAAGTGAAGGCACAAGTGTGTGAGTGAGAAGCACACAAGCATGCACACACATACACACACACGCACACACAAGGCAAGAACAAGGAGAGGAACAATGGAGTTCTTTGCATTAGTCAAAAAGTCTCTTACATAAGCTCAATTCACAAACAATCTACCCCCAAAAATGAGCTCTCTAGCTCTTTTTATAGTTTTCTAACTAGCTTTGGTCTTGTCCAGACCTAGTGTCCGGCCTAGTTAAAAATTAGGTTCTAGAGCCTATTTGAGGGCTCAAACAGAATCAAAAAAATTATGAAAATTGATATGTAGCTAGTTCTAATACTCCTCAAGCTCGAGGACTCCTCGGCTTGCACAAAATGGAGTCTATTCTACCAAAAACGGAATTTACAATGTTTGTGTAGTGATTAAAATCACTTGAGTTGTAAATGGTCCATGGAAAAAATGATTGGGCCTTGTTGCCGTATTGTGCATGACTCCTCCGTTGCGCTAGTATGCTCTTCATCTGACTTGTATGCCAACAGGTGTGCAGTTTTTTACCACTTGAATCTTTGATAATGATGTGGGGTTTGATTTCATTGGCTATGTCAACTTCTATTAAGACTTGAGGGTCCCACTTTGGGTTAATATTGTTATTCCTGACTATTGCAGAGCGAAGAAGAGCAAAAGGCAAAAAAAAAGGGGTTCTAAAATTTTTCTGATTTGGACACTCTATTTTTGTATTATAACCATTTTTGTAACATATTTTCCATTGTAAATGCACTAGAGGAGTCCTCTAGATGCATACCCATGGAGATTAGTAGCTTATCCATGTAAATTAGTAGGAAATTAGCCTTTTAGTGACTAAAGTGCTGGTCTTTTGTGTGAAAGGACCATTTTTAGGGCACATGTATATAAGTCAATTTGTGACTCTTTGTAAGAACTTTTTGCCATTGTGAGAATCAAGAGCACATAATTTCGAATTTTTGTCTTCTCCTCTCTGTATCATCTTCTTTGTGAGCTTGTGTGCATGTGTGTTGCTTGAAAAGAGTGTTAGGAAGTGTTGTTTATCCATGAAAGTGTTTGTTTGTTGTTGTTACGGTGTGTGCGAAGTGTAGGATGTGCTGAAGTGTAGGAAGGTCATTCCCACGACTCAGTATTTTTCTCATAATTTGAAGTTGAAGCGTCAGAATTGAGTGAGATTACCAACCATTGGATGCGTCTTCTTGAGAGCTTTGAAATGCATATGCTATTTGCTATATTCGGAGTTCGGAGCTGAGATAAAAGCTCAATTTACTATTGCTGCTGCTCTAAGTATCGCGACACCATGACTGACAGTTGAAGCTTGTTTGGATTAGACTTAGACTTATTTGCACTCTTTGGGAAGCTCATTTGCATTGATCATCATTTGAATGCAAGTCTTCATACACTCGGCTAGGTTTTGATACTCTTCGGATTGATAAATAAAGCGTGAATCCCCACTATATGCACTTGAGGGGGATGGAGGTATAGTCTCTTTCTCCACAAGTCCCTAAGTTGGTGCTTAGGTACACATGTTTTTGGCGCAGTTGCTGGGGAGTGTCGAATCAAACTGAGGCATTGGTGTGATGGTAAGTAGCTCAAGGTAAGATGAAGAATTCGAACCTCATGGTTGGATGGAGATTTTAGCCACTCTAGATGTGTGTGTAAACGAAGAAGTGATAACCATGAATGAATGCCTCAATTATTCCTAGATGAAGAATTCGAACCTCATGGTTGGATGGAGATTTTAGCCACTCTAGATGTGTGTGTAATCCAGCTTACATGCCTCAATTATTCCTAGATGAAGAATTCGAACCTCATGGTTGGATGGAGATTTTAGCCACTCTAGATGTGTGTGTAAACGAAGAAGTGATAACCATGAATGAATGCCTTGACGAGGAAGGCTATGACGTTAGTCTATACGTGGTAGTTCTTCAAGAGGCTAAGGAAGGAGAAGTAATCGAAAAGGAATGGAAGGAGGATTACGAGAGCATTGAAATGGAACAAGAGCAAATGGAAACCGAAAGTGGAAATCAAGAAGTAAGTGTCATAACTAATGAAATAAATCAAGAAACGACACAGGAAGAAGAGCTTGGGTTAGATAAAGAACAAGAAGATGGAGAAAAAAAACCACAAGAGCAATTTGAAGTGCTTGCCCACTTCAAAAAATATGAAGTAGAAGAGAGGAAAATTGCTATTCAAATGTCGAAACCAGAAGCACGGCCAGGAATAGCATATGACAACAAAGAACAAACCAAGAAAATTATAGTAACCTTGGAAGAAGGAGAAGAACGATGTACTTTTATAGGTCAAGATGTCTCAATGGAAGAAGAACAAGAGCTGATACTACTCATTCTAGAATATATAGGGATGTCTTTGCCTGGACTTATAAGGATTTGAAAGGAGTAGATCCTTCTATATGTGCCCATAGAATCCCTATGACATCTGAAGCTAAACCTTCCAAACAAATACCCTACACATATAACAATTTCTATTCAGCAAAAATTAAGGAAGAGATAGACAAGTTGTTAGATGCTGGATTTATTAACCTGAAAAAAGTAAATGCTGCCACCATAAGGGATAGTTACCCATTACCCATCACGGATCATCTTTTGGAAAGAGTGGCAGGAAAGGAAGTTTATAGTTTTTTGGACGGCTTTTCAGGGTATAATCAGGTAGCCATTGCCCCTAAGGAACAACATAAAAGAGCCTTCGCAACTGAATGGGGAGTATACGCCTTTAGGGTTATGCCTTTTGGTCTAACCAATGCCCCAGCCACATTCCAAAGATTGGTGTGCCATGTATTCAAGGAGTTCTTGAGAAAGAGTATGGAGGTGTACGTGGATGACTTATGCACTTATTCAGCTATATGATCAGAGCATATCCCTGAGCTAGGAAAGATTTTTGCCAAATGTCGACAATATAGAGTATGCCTCAATCTGGAAAAGTGTGTCTTCATGGTCCCATACGGAAAGATATTAGGACATATTGTCTCTAAGAATGGAATCTCAACGGATGAAGAAAAAATCAAAGTAATTCTGGATTTACCGAGACCAAAGACTACTAAAGAAGTACAAGCATTTATGGGACATTGCGGATACTACCGAAGATTTATACATATGTATGCCATAATTGCTAGACCTCTTTATGCATTATTGTCTTAGTTTAATTGGACAGAAGAATGTGAAAAGGCCTTTAATGAATTAAAGAGTCGATTAAGTTCAGCCCCAATCCTTCGAGTACCTAATTGGAACAAACCATTTCACATTCACGTAGATGCTTCCAAGTTTGCCATTGGTTGCATCTTAGCTCAACCCACAGATACAGGAAAGTTAGACCACCCCATAGCCTATGCTAGTAGACAATTGAATCAAGCAGAACACAATTATACCACGACCAAAAGAGAAGGCCTAGGAATGGTGTACGCAGTGAAGAAGTTTCGACACTACTTATTGGCAAACAAATTCAAATTTTTTATCGATCATCAAGCTCTACTGTACTTAGTCAATAAGCCTTGTAATACGGGACGACTAGTACGATGGTTTCTATTGTTGATGGAATTTGATTTTGAGGTATTAGTCAAGAAAGGGAATACTCACATTAGAGCAGATCACTTATCAAGAATGACACATGGAGAACCACCCATGGGAGTACCTGATGATCTGCCAGACACTTACCTTTTTAATCTTGAAGTATGTCCCCAATGGGCAGAAAAGTTGATCCCTATACTCACATATGGACCTAAACATGGGATCACACCGAATCGAAACCAAGACCTATGGAAAACTAAAAAACTTCATATCATTGCGGGAAGCCTATATCACCAAGACTCAAGTGGATTAATCATGAGATGCGTGGAAGAGGAGGAACAAGAAACGTGGCTTCAAAAAGCACATGTAAATCAATGGAAAACTCATTTAAATGCAATCGGAACATGGCAAACATTGAAGAGATTAGGCATATATTGGCCAACCATGCAGAGGGATACATATAACTATGTATCAGCCTGCCCAACTTGACAAGAACAGAATCTAGAAGAGAACTCTAGTCTATGCTACTCCACCATAGCACCCAGATGGAGCATCCCTCTGGTAAAGTTCTTGAAGACCCAAGAATACCCAGAAGGAGCCACTCTAGCAAGGAAACGTGCGCTCACAGAACAAAGCAAGGACTATGCTCTCATAGGAAAACAACTCTTTAAGCGAGGAAGAGACAATCATTTACGAATGTGTATTCATGAAGACGAGTATCTTGCTATCTTAGAGATGGCACATATAGGAGCTGCAGGAGGACATTTCTCTGCAGATAAAACTGCAAAAATGATTCTTTTTGCAGGGATGTGGTGGCCAACTCTACATCAGGATGCAATCACATATGTTCAACGATGTGATACCTGCCAACGAACGAAATATCCAATTAGAAGAGATGAAATGCCGCTGAAACCCATGATGAGTGCCAGAGCCTTTACTAAATGGGGGATAGACTTCATAGGACCTATTAGCCCACCAACTAAAGGATCCCATGCCGAGTACATAATTGTAGCCACCAACTATTTGATCAAATGGGTTGAAGATAAAGCAGCCAAGAAAAATGATGCAAGAACTATGGCCAAGTTTCTCTTTGAGAACCTTTTCACTAGATTTGGACTACCAATAGAAATTGTGAGCGATAGAGGCACACACTTTGTGAATGAAGTAATAGAAGCCCTACTGAATGAATTCTTAGTAATTCATAAAAAATCAGCCCCATATCACCCACAAGCCAATGGACAGGCCGAAAGTTCAAACAAAATCTTGTGCACAGTTCTCACGAAAATTGTGAACAATGGTAGATCGGATTGGGATAAACAATTACATCATGCTTTATGGGCGTTCCGGGTAGCCTACAAGACTGCCATAGGAGCTACTCCTTTTAACTTGGTGTACGGATAGAATGCTATTTTGCCAATTGACTTCTTAATACCCACTCTCAGAGTAGCAACAACTTATGAGTGGACTGGACATGAACTATCAGCTCAATTGGAGCAAATAGAAAAGTTACATGAAACTAGATTACAAGCGGTAGCAGGAATTTATGCTGCGAAAAGGCGACAGAAAGCCTATTTTGATGCTCATATTAAAGATAAAAACTTGAAGGAAGAAGATTTAGTTTTGGTATGTACTCTGAAACAACATGCTAAGAAACTGCAAAAAAGGGGATTTGGCCCATTGATCATCAATCGCATATCCACCAGCGGAGCCATCAGTTTAGCAACCCTAGATGGAGACGTATTACCAAACTATATAAGTGGATGTTGAGTGAAAAAATATTTAGAGCCATTGACTGAAGAGATAATGTCACGATTAATAATGGGTAAAAATAGGCGCATAGAGGAAGAAAGAATACGAGAAGAAGCTAAGCAAAAAGCACTATAACGAATCAGGAAAAGAAAAGAGTGGATGAGAGAGAGAGATGAGAGATATCGACTAGGAGAGGAACTCATCCCAATGGCTAATTTTAGAGCCACTGAAAACCTAAGTCAGCAAATGACGCAACCCTATTTGAATTTGGGTGCTGCAACAAAAGAGTACCACTTGGTGGATGCTCTCATTGACACAGGAGCTGCTATAAGCTGTATCACATTTTCGTTGACCCAAAAACTCAAGGAAGAATTACGGCCCTCTAAGGCACAGTTGATTGGAATAGGAGGAAAACTTACCAAATGTATAGGCAAGATTACCTTACCTATACATCTCGGAAACAAAACAATGGAACAAAAGTTCTTAGTGTGTCAAGACTGATTCAGGACTTATTGGAAGAACTCGTGCTAGGTCAAGATTGGATATATGAATATGAAGTGACTATTCAATTGGCCTTAGGATATGTCTCGGCCAAGATAGGACATCATGAGGTGTTCAACATGCTAGATGAACGACCAATCAACGCCAAAAGTATAGAACCAAGAACTCACTTAAATGAACACAATGTTGAATGTATGTTCACTCACACTGTGGAAACCCCTTCATCGAAAACTTCATGTGAGGGCACAACAAATCGCGATTGCACACAATCTTCTAATCGAGTAAATCACATGAGTAGTACTCTATCCAATAACAGCCTTAGTGAGGAACTAAGCACAAGAGAGAATAGTCAGTATGACAATTACGAGTCTGCACACATTAGAATATACCCTATTCCTCACACCCGACAAGCTTGGATCAGAAAAGATCAAGTGATAGTTTATCTTCAACAACAGAGTCACTATTGACATCAGAAACAACAACGGAATAAGAATCCAAGTCATGATGGACACCCAGTTCCACAAAGAATTGCTCGAGTATGGATTCCGAAGAAGGCGGTAGCTGCCCAACCGACCCGAACACAAATATGGATTCCCAAGTCATGTGCTCAAATGACAAACATCAAAAAGTACAAGCCAAGGCAAAAGGAGAATCAATATGATCTAAAGGCGAAACGACAGAAGACGAACACCTACAAAACACAACATGGTCCGAGATAGGCAACACAAATCAGTCAAGGAGTCAAAAAGCGGACGAACCTGAGGTACAACAGGACATGCACTACATTTACCAGGAATACTGGAAACACAATCGGTCCCCGTGGAGTAAAGCAGATTTGGATGCCAACTGCAAGACAATCTGTATGCCTCAATCAAGTAATTCGAGTTGCACCCATCATGAGTTAGCCAAGTCCAAAGTATGCATGATAGGGCCACATTACGAGGCCAAGCATTTGGCACATTCTTCTTCTACTTCGGAATAGTGATGCACATTTCCCTCTCGGGAAATAGGAGAGCACTTGTACATGATCTAAGAAAATCACTCAAGATTCAATAACCGCTTCGGCTATGAACTAACTTTTCTGTTTTTCTTTCCGACAAAAACATAAAAATATATAAAAGTATGAAAAATTCCAGGTATTACCTTTCTCACACCCACGGGGAAGGGAAGACACAATTCACACGGAGTGTTGCCAATCTAATGAAGGATAAATGAAGGATGATTCTTGATACCATCTTGCCACTGATTACTGCTCTATATTGAGTGCAGATGGCATCTTCTAATTCTGAGGCTACGCAAGAGGAAGAGATCCAGCTTCTTCCCTTGGAATCAATAACGAAGGCAAGAGGTCATTGGTTTCTTGATGATCAACCAGTGTCCGAAATCATTTTCATGGCGACCATCAAGATCATGGATAGGGATCACTACTTCCCTATCATGTCACAAGATTTCAAGACCATCATACAAGGATTACCGCGCATGACAGATGTCTGTACACAAGCAGGAATTGATGCATTCCTAAGACTACCAATCTATCTGCCAGATTTTCAGAGATGTACACAAGTGATGAATACACTACAATCCGCATCGAATAAGGCATCAGTCCCGGAAGCAAGAGTACTTGACAAAGTTGGTACCTAGAAAACAATTCAATTCACGCATGAGCTAATTAACAGAGCTTTTGGATGGAATCAAGAGGGACTCACCAATGTCAAAGATGAGTGTCATGATCCGAAAAAGAGAACATTTTTGGAAATCAACAGAATGGATATTAAAGACTCTGTTCGCTTAGTGCACCAGCATTTTTGCTTCCCGAGTATGCATAGATACACAACACCTCAAAAAATTGTTGTGCAATTGCTTTCGCATGTGATGAGGCAAGTAAGAAATAAAGTAAATATGACTCCATACATTCAGGATCACCTATTTGAAGAAAAGAAAAAGTGGGGTCAGAAAAAGTTTCTGAATGGTAGTTCGGCATTGACATTACTCATTTATGAGGCACTTGACATGAAGAATTGCTTACGCTTGATGCCGACCTCAATAGAGCTAGCAAAATATGCCAAGTCAGCGATTGTTCCAAAGAAAAAGAAAACAGCCATATCTATTGAAAAAGTGGGAACCAGTTCAAAGAAACCCATGAGGGGGACTAAACGCCTAAGAGAAGAAGAAGCTCAAGAGACACCACAATCAAAGAGAACACATATATTGCCAAAAATTCCTGTGACACAACAACCGATCACGAAAAGAGACCTCTCTGCAGCTCTAGAAGAGACGCACACATATATGCGGGGGCAAGTAAATTTAAATGTCCAAGGTCATCATTACAAACAGGAAAGCCAGGAAAAGAAACATAAAGATAAAGAACATACTCCAGAACAAACTGCCATATGCAAAGAATTGGGCTTAGAAGATTCAAGCTCTAATGAAGAATCTAACCCCGAGAAAGACACATTGGATACTGACATAAGAACTGAAATGCACAATGAATAATGGACAGAGATCGATCAAGTCGAAGTTACACCGGACAACCAGCATGCACAGGCAAAGGGCATAGAAGAATCCACTGAACCAGTGCACGTTATTCAATTGAATGATACGTCCAAGATCAACATCAAGGAAGCTCCAATCACAAATAAAGATGCAGTGCCACCTATAAAAGAGGAAATACAAACACAGGTGCACCAGGAAGTAGGCCTACAACAAAATAAGGAGCCAATCATGATTGAAGTGCCTGATGATACACCTCAAGGTAAGATTGACCACAAGGAGGCTGAGCCGAGGATACAACTCCATATTCGGCAGCCCCATGATACTATGTTGCATGTGGCACAAGGGAAAGATGTTACCACAGGTGAAGAACCTAACATCCCTACCACCTAGTTAAACGTTGATGTTACTCACTTAAAACCAGTAGTCAAGCAAATGATACAAACGGCCATGGACACGCAACAGCAAATGATGGAAATAGATGCGGATTACGACAAGGCCATGAGGGAAAAGAATCAATTTCAAATCATGAGTGAGCAATTGTCCGCACAGCTCATCCAGGCCCAGCAAGAGATTTCAGCCAAAGGAACGGAGTTACTCGCTGTCAAAGCACAATGTGATACATTGATGAAGCAACATCATCAACTCCAGGCACAACAGACAGGCTTACAAAGACAACATGAAGCTAGCGAAGCAGACAAGGAGAGAATGAAAGCTAGAAGCAACTTGCTAGAAACACAATTAAAAGTATACATGGAGGAAAATGATAGTTTACGCAGCAGAAATAAAGAATTGATGAAGGCATTATTATATGAACAACCTATAGAAAGTGCTCCTTCTTGCTTCCTTTCTCTGTGTTTAGCATGGATATGAAAAAACACGTGGTTGCAACCATTGGAGTCTTTGTTGCTCTCTCTCTTGCTTGTCTGTCTGTGACACAGGCCTGCGCACAGAACTCCAACACTTGTTCATTCTTGCAGAAGGATGGTGCACACTGCAGCTACTGTGTCGTCGCAGTCAACATGCAGAGAGTCTGATCTTCTCTATCGAATTGTGGTGCTGATGCCTACCTGCCGCGGATGCTGGAGGCTGAGTTACTCAGCACATCCGGCGTAACCCACCAGGACGAGGGACCGTGGGTTCATCTTCTACAGGAAGACAATTTTTACCTTCAAAGTGAAGGCTTGTGCTACCAGGTTGAAAGGACGAATGAATCAAGAATAATGGCGGGCCTTGCTATTTTGAAGTGTATCTATCTCGCTTGTCTACAACTAGGTTGTTTTTGCTGGCTGGCTACAAGTGTTGTATTGGGTTGTCCAGACATTGAGAACTTCTGGTGCAGATCTCTAGAGTTTCGACAACTCCCTAGCCATGCTATTTCTCTGTCTCTCCCTTTTTCTGCTACAGATAAGAGATGGCGGAGTTGCTCAGTCTCTCTCTCTCTCTCTCTCTCTCTCTCACAACTGAGCGGAGGCCGACCTTTCAGCCTACTGTACCCGACAGTGCTCATCGATTGCATCCGAAGTGAGAGAAATTCTCTCTTTCTCTCTCCCTCTCTCTCTCTTCTCACAGAGTTCCAACGATAGACACAGAGAATGTGATGCCGCAATTCTTCTTTCAACTTGTCTCGCGCTCTCTACTACAGAGTGATAATGCTTGCTGATATTGTCTGCAATACAATCCTAGGTGTCTTCTTTTTCTGATAACCACTCATGGAACAGCCGCAGGCGATGACCAGCAGGGTTCAGTATGCTCCACTTCAAGATAGTGCAAGATTTTGCAGTAACAACAATGCATCCGTTGGGCAACGATGGTTTCTTGCTGTCAGACAGAAAAAAAATGGTCCTAACAACGATGATGCCATGTGCAGCGGTCAAAGATCAGTGTGTGCTTATGTTGGCAAGACAGAGGCATTAATGAGGCTGTCATTAGTATCCAAACATGAATAAAAGATGGAATCACTAATGTGAACAATGACTGATACAGACCTCCAGAAACACAATCCAAATGAAGAGAACAACGATACTCATAACAAGCAAAAGAGTAGATAGTGGTTAGAACCACTTTAACATGAGAAATGTATCAGCGATGTCATTGAAATCATAGATGCGAGCATAAAGCATGGAAAAGATCTGCAATAATCGGGGTGAAAGGGACGTAACAATGATGGAAGAAAATGGGTGGGAGGGTGGGCAAATGGGAAAAATGAGGCCCAAAAAGCATAAAATTGATGGCAAAAGCTTCTCTCAAAGAGGAGAAAGCAAGACCACCAACGCTCAAGCACCACCAAAATGACCGCCAAACGCACCACCAAGACCTCCACCTAGCGCTCTGATACCATGTAGAGAGTACGCATACGAAAGCAAAATCAAAAGTAAAGTGCTCTCACAAAACAAAGAATGTGTGAGACACAAAATGAGTAGACTATGAAATGGGTAAACTCATGTGGATTAGAAATGAGCTTGCCAAGAGCATGGAGTAGGCTCCTCAAGCTTCTAACCAAATACAAATGGGGGAGAGGCCCTCCTTATATAGATTTGTGAGGGGCTCTCCAAAATACATCTCATGTGGGATAATTCCCCTGAAAGGAGAATGAATACAACTGGTAGAAGCAAATGGCAAGGTACCCAAATACAAAGGAAATACATGAAAATGTAATGGAAATGAAATGGAAATAGAGTGACTCCAAGATACAAAAGGGAGATGCACGCTCATAGTCTCAACAAGGTACACACTGACTTTTTGACCAAGGACCTTACCAACTATCTTTCCTAAACTCTCAACCCAAGGATAGTAATCAATGGGTAACTCGGGGAATTCCACCCAAACAGGGATTTTGGTGGGTTTGGGCCCTTTAGGGTTAAACCCAATAAACCATTTGAAAAAAGACACAGGGATATTTCTAATTAACCACTGTCCTTCACTAATAACCTGTAGAGCACTGTTGGCATCTTAAAAAAAAACAAGAAATAATTATTAGGGCAATACTGAATGTGTTTAACCATAAGACCTCTTGACTCCCAATGAGATTTTATCCAAGCTTTCAGTATTTCTTGCGCCAGCCTAGGGCCATGACACAGACCGATAACCACTCTATCACTGAGCTGCTCGTCCCGGCTATCTAATGATGACTTATCAATGATCAAAGCATCCTCATCTTCATCACTTTGGACATTATCAAGAACAATCTCATGGGGGTTTTAAGAAACCTTAATTTTTCCTTTATTAGGTGACAGAGTTAAGCAGATATTACTTGCGAAATGTTGAATATCATAGAAGGCATCTTCCTGGTTGACCTTTGTTCTAGCCAAGTCAGCATAAGACTTCGTTGGAGAGGGACCTGCAAATCTTTCCTATTGCGGGACAGAGGGACTCTTGCCAGCATTTATTTCATATTCTGCATTGTGACAATTGGCATTCAAACCAAACATGGGGGAAGGAGAAGGTCCTAAGGTGACATGGAGGTTCCTAGGAGGCATCGGGTTGCACCCGAGATTTTCCCCTTGTTCTTCGCCAAGAACAGAAAGCCCATTCCTCAGGGCTTCGAACAAGGCCATGGAGATGATGGAGAATAAGCTCGCATGTACACAGAAGTCCCCTCCCCCACCAGAGGGGGAGGAGGAAGGAGCCGGGAGCTCACCACAAAACCCTAGCCAGGAGCTCACCCGTGAGGTTATCTCCCTTTTTCAAGACTAAACTTCATCATTTTTATTATTTTTGCAAAAGCTACAAGATTCAAAAAAGGATGAAATACATGAATACTAGTATATTTTGGCAGTGATGTGTGTGAACACACTTAGGTGGGCCATTTCTTCCCTCTTTAGAAGCTAGCATGTACATACAACCATAATCGAAAGGCCTACTCATCTTTGTAAATTATACACTTCGTAATACACTCTATGTTTCTTCTTCTTCCATATGTTTATTTTGTGCATTTTGATCCCCCAAAATTCAAGAAGTGGCATTAGAGTAGGTTGTTGCTTTCGAAGGCATGTTTCTAGCACACCCCGGATCACTATCTAAGATTGCTACAAAAATTGACGAGCATACTCTATTGGGTGTGTGTAGAAGTGTGAGAGACACACACAAAGCACACACAAGGAGCACAAACACAGAAAGACACACAGAGAAGACGGATGGCTGGAATAACTCTCTCTATTGATGATGAACTGAATTGAAGTAAGAGCAAGGTAATAAGCCTAAAGCTTTGTGAAAAGCTTCAAACTTTTCCCGTGGAAGAGCTTTGGTGAATATGTCTACCACATGATCGTGTGTAGGCACATATACCAAATCAATATCTCCCGCATGAAGGAGGTCTCTCACATAGTGATAATGCACCTCAATATGTTTGGTTTGTGCATGAAACACTGGATTTCGTCAACAGCCAATGCATTCTGACTGTCAGTGAGAATATGCATAGTAGCATCAATCTCCATGCAAAAATCCATCAATAGGTATCTCATCCATATAAATTCCACTATAGCTATGAAAACTGCCCTGTACTCAGCTTCACAACTCGATGTTGCCACTATAGGTTGCTTCTTACTCAACCAAGATATGCATGAGTCTCCAAGGAAAAAGAAATTACCACTAGTGGACATGCGAGTATCATAACAACTAGCCCAATCACTATCTGTAAGAGCATGCATTCATGGATGAATATCTCTGCCATAAAAAAGACCTAAGCTCAAAGTGCCTTTGTGATATCTAAACACACATTTCACCGATTGCCAATGCATTAGTGCCAGGGATATGCATGAATCGACTCAATTGGGAAACTACATACTATATATCCGGCCTTGTGTTGCATGCATATATAAGACAACCCACAGCTTGTTGATAAAGAGAAGGGTCAAATGCATCACTGGAATCCTAAACTGAGAACTTGAATCATGTCTCAACTAGTGTGGAAACTAGCTTGCAATCCTCAAAGTCAAAACGCTGAAGTAATTTTTTCAACATACTTTGCTTGATGCATAACAATTCCCCCCTCAACGGATACAAATTGGATTCCAAGATAGTAGCTCAAAAGACCAAGATAAGTTACATCAAAAGTATGTTGCAAATTAGCCATAAGATTGTCAAGTTTTGCATCATATGACATACTCAAGAGTATGTCATCGACATAAAGAAGAAGCACTAGAAGATCAGCCCCATTTTTTAGTACATAGTGTGCTTTCAATTGGATTACATGTGAAGCCAAGAGAAATCAAGTGCTTATGGGTTTTTTCCATACCATGCACGTGGAGCTTGCTTCAGACCATACAAGGATTTATGCAAGCGACAAACCATATGCTCTTTCCCTTTCATAGCAAATCCAGGAGGTTGCTTCACATAGACCTCTTCTTGCAAATCATCATCCAAGAAGACTGTTTTTATGTCCAATTGATGCACTTTCCAACCTCGATGGGGAGCCAATGCAACCACAATACGAATGGTAGTTATGCATGAAGTAGGTGAAAAAGTTTCCTCATAGTCAATGCCATATTGTTGCACATATCCTTTGGCAACCAATCTAGTTTTGTAGTGATCAATGCTACCATCATACTTTCTCTAAATCTTGTAAACCCACTTTGTACCAATGGCATTTTTTCTTTTTGGTAATTCACATAACTCCCAAGTACCATTCCTATGTATGGAATCCATTTTTGATTACGTAGAACTCATCCATTATGGATCATCACATGCATCTTCAAAAGAAAGTGGCTCTTTGTTACATGCAGTTGCAATAAGAGAATAAGCCACAAAATTACTTGATGCATGGTGAGAGCTTGATCTTGTTCTACCAAGTAAAGGTGCACTCAATTTAAAGCAAGAAAATACGTCATTCTTTGCTTTCATAGGATACACCCATGAATGGCAAGTAGCATCATCAATGAAGGTAAAAAAATATACATGCCTCCCAAAAGATGGAGTCTTGACGGGACCACATACATTACTATGAACAAGCTACAATGTTCTTGTAGTGTGTGTATGACTATCTTTTGGAAAAGAAGCATGATGTATTTTTCCAAGAATGCAACCTTCACATGTATGATTTTCAATGGACTCAAGTGTTGGCAAACTAATAACCATGTCCTTATTTTGCAAGTAAAGCAAACTATTGAAGTTCAAGTGACCAAAACAAGCATGTCAAAGCTCCATTTCAGCCATGGAAGAAGTATGAGCAACCAAGACATTTGAGGTAGCCATCTTGTATGTATCCATGTGATACAACCCATTACATAATGTACCAGACATAAGGATAATATCACCATTGCTGAAATCATGAACCATACACTTATCATCAACAAAGTGTACATGAAGTCCAGCTTTGGCAATCAACAGAACTGAAATCAAGTTCTTCTTGATATCGGGTACATACAATGCATTTTTCAAGAGAATCACACCTCCATTTGCAGCCGTAAGCTCAATTTCTCCTACTCCAATGATAGGATAAGAGGCATTGTTTGCACAGACCACATGTCCTCCTTTGGGTGCATCTTTCAAAGATGCAAAAAACCTTTTGCATGAAGTTATGTGATTTGAAGCACCACTATCAAGGAACCAATCCGAATCATTCTCACTCACAACCATACATTTATAATGCAAAGATGCATCATAACGACATGTAACAACACATGCCCAAAAATCTTGAGTTGTGTTGGCTTCATCGTTCTTTGCATTTGCTGAATTTTCAGTAATAGACATGCCAGATTCCTTCTTCTTTTCATTGCATTTAGTAAGCTTTCTATGCTCATCAATAGGATGTCCATCCTTTCGGCAATATTTGCGTCTTTTCTTCTTTTGCAAATCACCATCATTAGAGGAATGAGTGGAAGAGGAAGGTTGAGGCTTTGGTTTTGATGAACCCAAAGTTGAACCATACTTGCTTTTCCTTTTTTGTGAGATAGCAAGTGCTTGCGTTCCCTCAATCAAACCAAACCTCATCAAATGCATACATATTAGGATTCCATTTTGCAACCAAACGGAGTGTAGTAGCAAAGCTTTGAAAAGATTCTGGTAATCCTAACAACAATGTAGAAATGAGTGATGCATCCAGAATAATCTCATCTATGTTTGTCAAATGCTCTTTCAAGTCCTTGATATCTGTCACATACACATCCACACACTCATTTTCAGTCATACATACATCCTCAAGTATGCAACACGTGCTTCATTACACACGACATACAAAGAAGTAAGAGTGTCCCATGCTTGTCTTGATGTAGAACATGACTGGATGTGTGGAACTATATGATGCTTCATAGAAAGCACAATCAATGCATGAGCTTGAGCATCTTTTCCATCCCATCTAAGCTGCTCCTGTGTAGGTGGAGAAGGAGAAACCACTGTACTTGAAGAAGAAGCTCCATTTGTGACAGTAGATTGTGAAGTAGAAGAACATGCAGGTCTTGGATCTACATGTGCCACTATGTTCCAAAGTTGTTTTGCAACAAGAACATGTTTCATCATGTAAGAACACATTGGATAGTTGGTCCCATCAAGCTTATCTTCAGCTTGAAGCATGCCAAACAAGTCATTGTTGCCCCCCATTTCACAAAGGAACAAGAATGTGACAAAATCTTTACTTTGACGAAAGTTGAGATGAATGCTGAAATTTCAGCTCACAAACCGTTACTCTGATGGAAATTGTAAATGCATGAATGTCTTCGAAATGGGGGTAAAACCCTAGTGCAACTATTGGAAATGTTTCTTGGCTGCTAAAATTCATTGTTCTATGCTCCGGAGTCGATTTGCATGGTTAAAAGTGCACACTTGCTGCAACACAAAAAATCAAAACTTGAGAAGGAGCTGAACCTGGACTAATACCACTGTTGGGTGTGTGTAGAAGTGTGAGAGACACACAAGAAGCACACACAAGGAGCACAAATGCAACAAGACACACGGAGAAGATGGATGACTAGAATAGCTCTCTCTATTGATGATGAACTAAACTAAAGTAAGAGTTGAATAATATCCCTAAGTAAAAAGTACCACCACATATGAGTGAATCATGTATGTGGTAACATAGAGAAAAAACCTCTAGCCAACAACAGAGTAAAAAGTGCCCATGTATAGGGAAAAGGTTCACATCAAAGCTACTCGAGGAACACATAACTGTAACATACTCATGGTGTTGTATACTTCAAAATAACTCTTTAAGGATCTTTACAAAACTAAAAAAATGAGTCGAGCTTGTTTCGGCCTCCGAATACACTATCATAGCACTTATGCAAGACCATTCCTTTTTTTGTGCTTATATACATATATATATATATATATATATATATATATATATATATATATATATATATATATATATATATATATATATATATATATATATATATATATATATATATATATATATATATATATATATATACATATACTTTATTGCTAGTACAAGCACTCCAAAGTCTCCCATAGGTTAAGCAGAACTCCATTGGGAAACTCTATTCAAATTTTTTGAGAAACAATCAATTTTTTACATGAGGGTACAATCTCCAAAACAATGATGTATTTTGAATGTTGCCTATTGAGGATAACCTATTTGGTTCCAATTACCCATCATTTCATTTGATCAAGCGATTTATGAGGCCTGAAAAACTTGTTTTTTATCATCATACTATTTAACTTCCAAAAATCTATACAAAAATGGATCAATCCATATTTCTTTTTTATCAAGGATAGGGGGAGTTTGTATTAGGTTAAACATACATGCTAGGTCCCTGAAAGTAAGTTAATACCATGGGCAACACTTAAGTCAATACCATGGGCAACACTTCCTTTGTGAGGCAATAATCCATGAGGTTGTTCTCTTCATGGCTTCCAAACACATGTAATTTCAGCTCATCTATGGCTGAACGTGACCAGCCTTCAAATCTTAAATATCATGCTAACAAATTCACATAAGCATGTATGCAAATTGCCAATCATTCGAGCATATATTCAGCTCACTTTATGCCAATTTATATGGCTACATAGACCTGCAATTGTTAGCTTTTACAGGCTTTATAAAATAGCCTATTACTCATCCACATATCATCAACATGTGCATATATCTTCCTTGACCACATGTGCATACATTCTTTCATGTTAGACATCAATAGCAAACTTTAAATTCAACTTATATTCAGCTTAAGCATGGCTATCCAAAATTGGCATTCATCTTGAGCATAAACTTTACAAGCATGCATTCATAAGCATATCCAATGCATAAGAATATAATTCTATCATCAAGATTACTGTAGCTCAATGATGAGTAGCACCTCCTTTAATGTCAATCCGGGAAGACGTGAGGATGGTATGAAGACCTCGAGCAAGTGGCGGCACAAGTGCGTGAGTGAGAAGCACACTAGCATGCACACACATACACACACACGCGCACACACGGCAAGACAAAGAGTGAGAATCAATGGAGCTTTTAGATTACTTTCAAAATGCTCTTACAAGTTCGTTTCAATTACAATCTACCTCAAAAATGAGCTCTCTAGCCCTTTTTATAGTTTTTGACTAGCTTTTGGTCCTGTCCAGACCTAGTGTCCTGCCTAGTTAAAAATTAGGTTCCAGGGCTTATTTGGGGGCTCAAACGAGATCTAAAAAATACAAAAATTGGTACGCAACTACTTCTAAGGCTCCTCAAGCTCAAGGACTCCTTGGCTTGCACAAAATGGAGCTAGAAAAAGGTGAAATGATATTTACAATGATTGTTAGTGATAAAAATCACTGTTGTTGTAGGGATTTCTTCTAGTGATCTGCCATACATATCTTCGAGCTCCCTACTTGCTCTTCCTCTCTGCATGTCCAACCCTTTGATTTGCATTAATGTCTTGAAAAATATTGGCCTACTTGCCAGATCTTCTTTGACTGCCCTGTTTGCTAGTGCTGTCCCTTCGCTCTGACTCCCTTCTTTGACTTTCATGTCTTGTACGTCCTGGTGTACCAAGGCTACTGCCAACACCCCCCCCACTCTCGCGTCTGTCGCCCCTGACAGACCCTTGTCTAGCTGCTTTTTGGACGTAATATTGGACAACATCCGCGACGAGGTGGTGTTCTTCTAGCCTGAGTCCCCTTGCTAGATCTGTCAGCAATGCATCCCAATTGACTGGCCCTGGGACCTCTGGATGTGGCACCCGTAACTGCTCTGAGTGAATGGTTCGCTCCACAGCAAATAAATGGAGGAGATGTGAGGGTCTGGGTACAAATATTTCTGAGTGGTATTCCCAGAACCCTGTTATGAACATCTCTTCGAATGTTTGTTTAAAGCAGGCTGGGAGGTATTTTATTCTGGCGTGCCAAGCGTATATCACTTCTATGGAGGGAGTGGTGCTCATGTCATAAACTAAATCTTGGTTTCCTGTAAGGAATCCGACGCCTGAGAAGTGTGGGTCCTTGATATTCTTGAATGTCCTGAATGTAATAAGCATTAACTCAAAAATTTTCATGCACATCTGGGCCATTACATCAGGGGTATTCTTTAATCGGATGCTCCAGTGCCGTATAGTGGAAATCATGTAATTGACGGTGGGAGGCCCTTGAGGGGGTGCTAGATAGACGTAGTTTAACCATTTGGCGCATCCCTTGATATTCTTGACTGCAATGGTAAACTCTGGCCATGTGCGTCTGCGGAGTACAGGAACATAACAAGGGTTATATTTAATAAAAAGAGGCATATTCGTCCAGGTGCGAACCATCTCCGGATAGGTTTCGAGGAGTCGGATCCTCCAAGTGGGTTGATGAATGGATCCTTTTTTAGCGCTCTCTGGGATGTCATCTGGCCCAAATTGTGTAGCAAACGTTGGAGGTTTGCCACATCTGTGTTGGATTTCTGCATTGTAGTCCGCCAGGAGTATACAATATGGCACGTATTGATCATCATTGGTTCCGATCCATCTATGGTGGGACATGCTACGGAAGTATTCTGATTTAATAATAGTGTCCTCTATCTTTGCCATAGATTGGATTTGAAGTGCCACTCGATCTTCATGAGTTGATGCCGTTTTCTCTAGTGTTTGGAGCCACTCAGGTACTTCGATTTCTAACGTATCCATGCCTTCTGCTGTTTGCTCACCACCTGGCATTGGCATAGGAACGTAAGGTTCCTCATACGTCTCATCTACCTCGATGGGTACCAAATCCTCGGGTTCTGGTTCGACAACTGGAGAGGGTTGCCTTTCATGTGTGAGTAATCTTGCCTGTAATTCGGCCACCTGCTCTTTCAATGCCTTGACTTCCTCTGAAGTCGTGGTCGTTTCTGTGACCTTGGGTGCTGTCTGTTGCTCTTGGAGTTGATTGCGCAGCGCATCACGTTCCCTTTCCAAGTCATCATGAGCTTCCAATAGATCTGCATAGCTGTCCAAGATGGTCTTCATTGTCTCTGAGGGCACAGCTTTAAACTGCTCTGGATCAATTTCGTGTGGGGAGCCTTCCATTGCTGCTTCTAGATTTGCTTCATTTTGCTGCTGCAGTCTCTTGTTTTCCTCAAGGGCGGCCGCCATGTGTTTTCTGAGAAGTGCCAGGTTACGCCGGACTTTGAGATTATCGGCTTGGTATACCTCGAGCAAAGCTTCTAGTTGTTTGGCACCTGATTCTGTCGATGGTTGGGGTGCCGCCAATAATGTTTGGTGAGCCTGCTCAAGCGTCGTGTAGCGTTGATTCAGTTCTGCATTTTCTGTTTGTAGAATGTGAAATTGTCTTTGTAAGTTTTGATGGTGCGTTTCCAGTTGCTGATACCGGTTGTCCAGAGCTTTGTACTCATGCTGGAGCTGGTATACACATTGGTTTAATGCTAAGAATATGTTATTTACATTAAATAATGCTGGGAAGGGTGAAGATGCAGGGGGAATGGGGGCGGGAATGGGAGAGGTGAATGATGTGGATGTACGTGGAGATGTGGGTGGAGGGGGTATGGGTGATGAAGGTGGCATGGGGGGAGGGAGCGGTGCTCTGGCAGGTGATGTTTCCATCGTGTCAACTGTTTGAGTGACGGTGTAGATGGGAATCGTTGGTGGAGTGGATGTGACATCGGTGAACAGGGTGGTGAAGGTGGGCATGGTGACTCCCCCGTATTGGATTCCCGGAGAGAGTGGGATGCCCATGACAACGGTAGTGGTAGTGGATGTGGTAGTGTTAGTGTCCTGTGGTGGAGTGAATTGTGTAGTGTGAGGTGGGGATGGGGGTGACAACGGTGCTTCCTGATATTCTTCTGCTTGCGCTGCCTCGCCTGGTGCTGATGTATTGATGTGAATTTGCTTCCCGGACCTCCTGGGACGAACGGGAACTCTTTTTTCAAACCTGTGGATGTAGGCCATTGCCTCATGAATGGCCTCGTCCAGTCCTACAGCGTCGGCATGAAGGTTCATGGACTCAATGAACAACTCGTCCACACCTTCCTCAGCTAGCAAGTCGTTCATGAGTCTTTTGCCCTGTTCTAGAGACATCTGATGCTGTTCCTGAACCAGTCGCATGGTTCGATATAGTCTCTTGATTTGTGCTGAATATGTTGGGGCACTTGCTAACTCGGAGAGTTCGTCATATTCTTGATGTTGTTCTTCGTCGGCTTCTTCTTCATCTTCTCCTGCCTCTTGTTCATCTACATCGACTTCTACAGTTTGTGGTTGGGTGGGGGCCGATGTTGTTTGGGGTCGCGGTTCCTGAGCTCGCACTGCTTCGGCTTCGAGGTTAGAGTCATAGATTAATCTGGCAATTTCTTCATCCGTGAGGTCCTCAAGAGTAAATCCCTGCGGAAATTCCAAATCGGATGGAATGGGTGGAAACACCAGATTAGGCCCCTCTGTGCTTGGTCTTGGTAACCGGATTGTGAATGGCCTAACTCGTCGTGTCTGGGGAGGAGTGATTTCTGGTGTAGCGGTAGCTCCCCTTGGTTGAGCACAGGGTAGTTGGACTCCCCCCCTCATCTTCTTTGATGGGGGACCTGCTGCTGATAGTCTTCTCTGGAATTCTTGGACTCGGGACCATACGAGTGCCCGCTGAACAGGCACGTCATAAGCCAAGCATCTATAGATTATTCTGGTCAAAGCACAACACCCGTGGAGCACATTCTTCTGTTTTTTGTTCCACCTTTGATGCGCTAGGTGGATCTGATCTATGATCCAGTGTGGCACATTGATGGGCAGGCTTTCGGTTTCTGCTAGATATAAACTGAACCATATTTTTTTCGGGGGCATTGTGAAGCGTTCTTGGGCGGGAAAAGCAAAATGTTGCATGATGGTTCGCAGGTGAAGCGCAATGGTAGGTGTCATCGCAACCATGTCCTTCAGCTTATTAAGATCTTTGTGCTTCATTCGACCTGGAACCATGGTTTCCTTTTCTGTTGGGATGTGCATGCCATACATACCCAATGCTTCTCTTACCAGATTGAGGGTCAACTTGAATCTTTTAAGCTCATTACCCGGCAGCAGTGATGGCAACACAAAGGTGCTGTCGCCGCCCTTGGCTCTGCTTGGCGTGATGGTACTGATCAGATAAGAACATCGTAAAAAAGCCGGCTTTGGTAAGTGAGTCCTGAAATAACTTTCCACACCTGCTTTGACCCAAACTCATCTCATGACTTCGGCATTTTGATAGCTTTCAAACTCGCGTGCGAAAAAGTGGTATCGACCCCATTTGCCATTGAATTCCAATTCTGCTTCCCAGAAATAGGTTCCATCGCCCAGTGGTCCAGCAACATCACTGAACCAATGCGCATGCTTACCTACTTGAGAAGTGTGTCCTTGAGGAGGATCCTGGATGGGGAGCACATGTACTGCTTGAAGTTCTTGCGGCCTTGCTGTGAGACGTGGCTCAAGAAGCAGTGTTTCTATGTCCACTATCTGGGCACCAGATCCGACTTGAGAACTGGTACCTGCTTCTGCCATGGCCCTGTTCGCTGGTTGGTTCTGTGAGAATATAGAACCAAGTGTTAACATCGTAATGGACAGAATAAATCCGTTGTTGTCCCCGTTACAACATTAACATGAGGTGGATGGTGAGTTAGTGGTTAGTAAGTGCATGAAGACAGTGTGTGTAGTTAGTGCTTGTGTTGTCCTAGGAGACTACTGCAGTTAGTAAGTGGGTATGAATTTACAAATTGGGGTCGGGGGGTTTATTACAGGCCCTAGGCTGCCAAATGCAGTGAGTGGGCTTTGCCTTCGGTTTCGGAGAGTCTCTACAGAGCCTTCTCGGTGTCGTGGTTTGAAAACGAGGCCTTTTTGGGACCCATTTACAATTGATTACATGTACGCTCTTGGGTTTTGGTGTGTACATGAGTGTCGAGAACGAGTGAAATCTGGCAGTATGCGTCGCTGCGTTATGCTGTTTAGGTTGTGGCCTCAGCGTAGCTACTTGTGCCATCAAGCAAGCCTTAGGCACCCAAATTTGTCTTGATTGTGGGCTTGCCTTCATCGACTTCTTGGGCACCCAAATAGATTTTACTTTAGCAGAAGAATTTCTGAAAGACTTCTTATTAGCGTTGCGTTGTTGGTCACTAATAAGAGGCTTTGCCCCTGTAGTTGACGGTGGTGCAACCGGTCGTTCGCCTTTCCGCACCCATACTTGGTCTATTTTCTGGGCCATTCTGCTGCGCAGGTACTTTTGATCTCTGACATAGGTAGTACCCTGCTTCTTCTGCCTTTGATCCACCTTGGGTTGCTGCTTCCTTCTAGCCTTTGGAAAAGAAGGGAGTTCCGTTGCATTCCTGACTTCTTTTTTGCGAATATCATTCCTCTGCAACACATAGTTTTGGACAAGAACAGCATGGTCATCTTCATGTGTACCCCTGGAAGGACCAGGAGTCTGTGCCTTTCCTAGTTCCTTGAGTGCTCCATTGTCTAATTCTACTGTAACTCGACTATGATTGATCCAAACCTGGAGAAGTCCACTTCTTAGGTTTAAATTGACTGCTTGATCATAAATCCAATCTTGACCTAAGACAAGAGGTTCAGTGAGATCCTCATCCTGACACACTAGTACCTTAACTGTCATTGCTTCATCATGAATGTAGAGGGGAAGTTCCACCTCGCCCATACAAGGGGTTTCCACGCCTCCCAATCCTATAAGATATGCCTCCACAGGATTGATAGTTAACTGTAACTCTTGACAGTAAGACATTCTAACAGCACTAGTGGCTGCACCTGAGTCAATCAAGGCTCTTACAGTCCTTGCACTTTTTCCTTGTCCTATATCTAGGGTTACGAAAGGACGTCGATCAGTTATCCTAGGTGAGCTGGTTCCTGCAACTTCACACATGGCTATGGGAAATCCTTGGTCTGCATAGTCATTCGCTCCAGGCTGATCTCTACCTTGCCTTCGTAATTTCATCCTTCTGATGCGTTCTAAAGCCTCTGCTTGAGCTTCTTCTCTAATTCTCTTTTCTTCCTCTTTGCGTTTCTTAGCAGTATTGAGTCGGCTCAGCATTTCCTCCGTGAGGGGTTCCTGATACAACTTGACTCTGCATCCGCTAATATAGTTAGGGAGAACATCACCCTCTAATGTGGCCAATTGTACTGCTCCACTTGTGGAGATCCTATTGATGATCATAGGTCCGTAGCCTCTCTTTTCTAGCTTCCTTGCGTGTTGTTTCAGTGTATAGACTAAAACTAGATCTCCTGCTTTCAAGCCCTTATCCTTCACATGGGCATCAAAATATGCCTTCTGTCTCTTCTTGGCTGCATATATTCCTGCAGCGGCTCTCAGTCTTGTTTCCCCTAATCGTTCAAGGTCAAAGATCCTAGAGGAGAGCTCATGACCTGTCCATTCGTGCTCTTGTGCTACTTTCAATGTAGGGATCAAGAAGTCCAAAGGTAACACAACGTTTTGACCGAAAACCATCTGGAAGGGGGTGGCTTGGAGTACCGTTTTATAGGCAACTCGGTATGCCCAAACAACATGGTGTAGCTGTTTGTCCCAATCAGAGCGTTTAGTGTTCACTAGTTTCGTCAGTACATTGCATAAAATCTTATTAGTGCTCTCAGCTTGTCCATTAGCTTGAGGGTGATAAGGGGCAGACTTCTTGTGTATTACCAAGAATTCTTGGAGCAGATTTTCAATCACTTCGTTCAAGAAGTGAGTGCCTCTATCACTTACAAGCTCTATAGGTAGCCCATATCTCGTGAATACATTCTCAAACAAGAATTTGGCAGTTGTTTGAGCATCGTTCTTTGTCGTAGCCTTTACCTCTACCCACTTGGTGAGATAATCTGTCGCAACAATGATGTATTCCGCATGAGAACCCTTGGCTGGGGGATTAATAGGACCTACGAAGTCTATTCCCCACTTAGAAAATGCACGTCCACCCATCATAGGTTTCAGTGGCATCTCATCTTTGCGTATAGGATACTGAGTCCTCTGACAGACATCACACCGTTTCACATAAGTATGTGCATCCATGTGAAGGGTAGGCCACCAAAAGCCCGCAAACAATATTGCCTTGATCACCCGATCTGGTCCAAAGTGTCCTCCTGCTACACCTTGGTGAGCAGTTTCTAAGATCTTAAGATACTCACTTTCATGGACACACAGTCTCAGGTAACCATCCTTACCGCGTTTGTATAGATTATCACCAAGGAGTGAGTAATCCAAGGCTTCTTGTTCTAAACTCCTTTTCCTAGCCAGAGTCATGTCTGGAGGGAATGTGTTTGTCCTCAGGAATGATACTAGTGGTTCGCTCCAATCTGGCACAATGGATACTTGATAAAGAGTGGCATGTTCTACTGGTGGTTTAGTGCAACAGATTGGGCATTCCTTGCACAACTTTTGGACATCAGCTTCCATAGTTGGCCAATGTACTCCAAGTCTCTTTAAGGTCTGTAAAGTTCGTTGCTTTGAATGGTGTTGCTCTAATGCACCTACATGTGCTAATTGCAACCATTTAGCGTACTCGTCCTCTTCTACGCAACATGCCAAGATCCCTTGATCTGTGTGCTTGTACATGCTTCCTGCCATGATGTGGTACTTTTGGGCTTTTACAACCTCTTTATTCCGTGTGTTTACCACTGGATGGTTAGGCCCGTATGTCAAGACTGGTACCAATGGCTTAGCCCACTGCGGCACAACTTCCAAATTAAACAAGTAAGCATCAGGAAGGTCATCTGACACTCCTTGTGGGGCTTCTCCCGATGTGAGTCTAGAGAGATGGTCTGCTCGTAAGTGAGTCCTACCTTTCCTTACCACAACCTCGAAGTCGTATTCCATTAGTAAGAGAAACCATCTTACTAATCTACCTGTATTGCATGGCTTGTTTACTAGGTACAACAATGCCTGATGATCAGTAAAAAATTTAAACTTATTTGCAAGCAAATAGTGTCTAAATTTCTTAACTGCATATACCATGCCTAATCCTTCTCGTTCAGTAGTGGTATAATTTCGTTCAGCCGCATTCAATTGTCTACTGGCATAGGCAATTGGAAGATCCATATTACCTTCACCAGTAGGTTGTGCAAGCACACATCCAATAGCATAACTGGATGCATCCACATGAACATGGAAAGGCTTATTCCAATCTGGTGTGGTCAAGATTGGTGCTGAACACAATCTTCGTTTAAGCTCCTGGAAGGAATTCTCACATTCATCCGTCCACTCAAAGTTAGTCAGAAGTCCGTACATGGGCTTTGCAATGACCGCATACATGTGGATGAAACGTCGGTAATACCCACAATGCCCCATGAAAGCTTGTACTTCCTTGACATTCTTTGGCCTAGGTAGCTCTGCTATGGCTCTCACTTTCTCTTCGTCAGTAGATATGCCATTCTTTGACACTATGTGTCCTAGAATCTTACCTTGCCTGACCATAAAAACGCACTTTTCTGGGTTTAGGCAGACTTGATATTCTCTACATTTGTCAAAGATTTGTCTGAGTTCAGGAATATGAGTGTGTCTAACGTTGGAATGAGCACAAAGATCATCAACATATACTTCTAAACTCTTCCTCAGGAACTCCTTAAACACATGGCACATCAGCCTCTGGAAGGTAGCTGGTGCATTGGTAAGCCCAAATGGCATTACTCTAAAAGCAAAAATGCCCCATTCTGTGGCAAAGGCTGTCTTGTGCTGATCCTCTGGAGCTATGGCTACTTGATTGTAGCCAAAAAATCCATCAAGGAAGCTGTACACTTCCTTGCCTGCCACCCTTTCTAAGAGATGTTCTGTGATGGGAAGCGGATAGTTATCTCGAATCGTGGCGGCATTAACCTTTTTCAAGTTAATGCACACACGCAGCTTGCCATTCTTCTTGGGCACCACTACGATGGGGGATACCCATTCAGTGTGCTCAATTTCATAGATAAATCCGGCTTCGACCAGTCTATCTATCTCTTCCTTGATCTTAGCAGCGTAATTATCGTTATATGTATAAGGCTTTTGCTTAGAGGGTTTGGCATCTGAGGTCATGGGGATGGTGTGCGAGCATATGTCCGGGTCAACCCCTTTCAAATCCTTGTAACTCCAAGCGAATACATCTCTGTATTCTCTTAGCAAGGCAATCAATTCGTGCTCTTCTTCTTCTGTCAGGTCATGGCCTATATACGTGCATCTCTCCTCTCCTCCTTCTATGGCCACTACTATTTTCTTGGTGGTTTCTTTGTTATCATAGGCCTCTCCTGATTGTGCCTCTCGTTTAGGCATTCTTACCATGACTCTCCTGTCATCTACCTCATACTTCTTAAAATTTTCTGGGACCTCAAACAAAGACTCTTCCTCTTCTGGTAAGGCTTCTCTCTTCTTTCGGTTCTTTCTCTCTTCCTTAGGGGTCATATGCGTTGCTAATCTTACATCATTTGTAACCTCTCCATGCCTCTGGGGTTGAAATTCTATTTCATGGAAGTATTCTTCATCTGATGCAAATGGTGGGTCCATAATGATTGACTCTAGATCGGAGTCACTTGCATCCTCAAACGCATCAGGGCTAGGTTCGCATTCTTCTAGAACTGCCTCTCCCATGATTGGCTCTATGGAGAAGACTGAAATATCATAGCCATCCTCATCACAGTGAGGTGTCCATTGTTCTTCATTGATGGCTACGTCCATTGTTGCTAAAATTTCTGCCCAGCCATGGGGTTCAAATTCTTCGTCTGGAAAAACTACAGGTGCATAGGCTGGGTCTTGGATTGATCTGTGGGTTTCTTTCGCACCTATTTCTCTGGCCTTTTCTCTCTTCTCTTCTTCTACTGCTACCTTGCACATCCATAAGTGAGTGTCTTCATGCATCCATGAGGATCCAGACCCTATGGAATGCACCGATTCTGTATCATCTTTGGCTCTATGGATGGGATTCCATTGGATAGGAGGGACATCTCTATGAGAATAATCCTTAAGATTGACTTTGGTTGTAACACCTAAGTGCTGCAGGTACAAAGAATTGGTTCCCCAATCCTGTACCACTTGCAACTGTCGCATGAATGGTCTTCCCAAAATCATCTCATAGGCATGATTTTTGCTGAAGTCACATATGGCAAAGGTATATTCAAACTCGACACCACAAGTGGTGAGAGTTATTCCTTCTAGCAATCCTAGGGGTCTCTCTATGTGACCATCGGCGATTTGCAATTTCATTCTCGTCGGCCTGAGTGCCGGCTTGCCCCAATGCTTCCATAAGGAGGTGGTGGCAATTGCAACTCCTGCACCTGAGTCCAAAATTGCCTTCGTGGTGTAGTCCTGGTAGGTGATGGGAAGGTAGGTGTTCCCTTCTTCACCTTCACACATATCTCCTATCTTGTCCAAAGGAATTTCCGGTACTGTCCTATGGGATCCTACCCGGGAACGAGGTTTTGCAGTTTCAGTTACTTGACTAGCTACATATTTCCGCGCGTTTGGTCTATCCTTGGGCAGCTCTTCCAAAGAGAGATCGCGTTGCACCTTGGTGTTCGTTACTTCCTCCGTGTTCCTTGGTATGACTGAGTCGCCGTTCCTTACCATGACTGTGGGTGCTCTCATACATGTGGACTTTGCTTCCCATGGGCCTGTGAAGTGGGGTAGCTCCTGTATGGAATTAGACTCAAAGTCCAATCTCTCATGAGATTGAGCACTCTCATGTTCCCCGTAAATAGATGGGATGTCTTGTGGGAATTGGTCGTGTGCATCGTCCACAAGTTCAAAAGGAGGGGCGACCTCACTTTCGTTATCCCATTTGTCTTCTTGAATCTCTCGTAGGAAATCTGGTGCAAACCGATTCATAGAGGAAGAAGTGTCTGGCTCCGTAGAATTAGGTACATATGCTACCTGGGAAGGAGGGCTTATTCTATCGTTGGCTCTTTCCTCGTTGTCATAGATAGCTGAAGCACAAGCTTCTTGGGGAGGATTACTTATACTATTACTTTTCCAAACAGGCTCATACGCTCTCTGGGAAGGAATGTGGGTTACCTGTGGAGGTACATATGCTTTCGAGGGAGGCTCCTGTGACCTTTGGGGAGGAAGATAGGCTCCTAGAGGAGGCACATGGGCTTCCTGAAGAGGCTGGCTTATCCATTCTCTTGCCCTTTCCTTTTTTTGAGGGATAATGATAGGCTCCTTTTCTGGCTGTGCAATTAGCCTCTCTAATCTTCCTACGGAGGGAAAGGAGTCTGGTTTAGTGGAATTGGCCACATACACTTCTGACGGGGAATGCTTCATGTTTCTGCTTGCTTTATCTTTTTCTTGATTTTTTTCTTCCTTGGCAGATCTTGCAATTATTTCCTCTAACTTCTCTAGGAATCCATCCAAGTGTAATTGCGTTTTGGCTGAGCCCGAGTAATTGAAAAGGCGACTGGCTTCAAACATAGTCTGAGCCAATGCGACCATTTTTGCGCACAGTTTGGTTCTTTCTATCTCTAGGTCAGCTCTAGGATAGCACTTGGCATGATCCGTGACGTTTGGCCCTTCTTGGATTCTGGCCTGATATGCTTTGAGCATCATGTCTATGTCTTCAGGAGTGGGATCAGCTAACACTGATCCTACCCTAGGAGGTGGTGGAATCGTATGACGTGGTGGGGAAGGCGGTGGGTCAGATGGAGATGGTAGGGGTGGCGGCGGGGTATTGTGAGAGGGGATTTGAGAGGTGATTTCAGTTATCCTAGCTTTGGTTTCTCTTATGCTTTCCTCAAGTTCACTCATCTTCTTAGCCCATTGTCTTTTCATTCTTTCCCGACTATCTTTCCATGCTCTAGTCCTTTTCTTTGTTATGCTCTCGGTTTCACTAGCCTCTGAGTTCTTACCCTGGTCTGTCTCTTGGTTTTGCTGCAAAGCCTGAGCTCTAGTGACTACCTGCACTGGTGCAGTGGAAGTGACGCTTCCTGAGGAATCTAAAACCAAACCAATCACATTGATCGGAGTGATTTTTGGCATATTATTGGGGTTCTTTGGGCAATCTCGTAAAAGATGCTCTTTTCCACAATCTTGGCAAAAACCTTGGATAGTCACTGACTGGGGTTGTGTAGGCGGGGGTAAGGGACAATCACGGATGAGATGATCTCCTTGGCATCTATAGCACGGTCCTCTTGGAAATGGAGGTCTTACTTGCCTAGGTTGAGGCCTGAGGTTGGGGCTTGCATACATGACGTTCGTGTAATCTGACTCCCAACTAGGTTCACTTGGTTCCTCACTATAGTAAGACTCACCATGTTCTGGAGACTGCATGTAGTAAGCCTGGGGACTATCGACATGTGTAGAATCAAAGCTATGGTCACTTGGGTCACTTTCTGAGATCAATGGGGTTACTGGTACTATGGCCCTATTCAAGTTTTCTTCTGCAACAACATACTTTACCGGAATCACGTTAGCGGGGTTTGGAGGCTGTTGAGCTAGCACCGGTTGGGGTCTCTGTTGGGCCTGATATTGTGGTTGGTAGGTTTGTTGGGGTCTAGCATATTGTGGTGGTGGATTTTGGTTTTGGTATCTGCCTTGTTGGTAGGGCTGCGGGTAGGGTTGCCTAACTGCCTGCTTGTTGTATGGGCAATCTTGTGCGGTGTGATTGGTGTATCTCCGTTCTATGGTGCAGTACTGGCTACTAGGATTTACTTGGGGCTGAGCCATAATAGGGCAGACATTCGCCATATGGTCACCACCGCATGTATAGCATCTTTTCACAGGGGCAAACCTTGGGATTTGTTTGCTAGTTACACCTAATTTCTGAGCTACTTTTTCGGCAAGTTCCTCAATTGATGTGGACTGTGTGGAAGAGTGACTAGATGCACTATCTGAATCTTTGTAGATTTTGGAAAGCTCTAGTTCTTCCCCTAGGTTATCTTCAATGTCAATGCACATGCGTACACACTCTTCTATAGTCCTAGGGTCCTTCAGATACACATAGGATCTCAATTTCGTACTCAGCAATCCATCAAGGAATAAGGCTACTTGTTTAGCAGATGTGGGTAGCTCCGAAATAGGGCACCTTTCCAGATATTGTCTGAATCTTCTTCCTGCAAGTCTCACGGTCTCTTGAGGGGTTTGCTTGAAGCTGTGAATCAATGATGAGGTATTGTGTCTTATGCCACTCTTAGAGAACTCTACAATGAAAGCCTCTAGGAGTTGGTCTATGCTCCTGAACTGACGCTCATCTAATGGTTGAAACCATGTAAGTGCCGTGTTCCTAAGGGTTAGACCGAAGGCATTGTACTACGTGAACAGATCTTCCACTTGTTCAGCTCTCAAGACTTGCTTGAACTCTGCCACATGATCATAGGGATCTCCTGTGCCGTCAAAGTAATTCTTCATGGACTTAACTAGCTGGGTGGGTCTCAAAGTTCTTGTGTGCTCTCTAGGCCTCGGCAGAGGGAATCCATCTACATTTCTTTGGTTCCTCTGGGCTCTATGCATCTCAGGTTCTACCCTATTCGTCTCTGTTCTCGTTCTTTCTCTGCCCACTGGGTTGGCAAAACTTACTTCTGGTCTATCTCTACTTCTGTCTCTTTGCGTACCGTGAGCTTGGGAAGTTCCAGCCCCAGGGTGACCATAGGATACATTTGATCTTGGTTGAGGGAAAATAAATTCACCCTTCCAAGTGTAAGCATGCCTATCATTTTCTGTCACCACAAAGATCCGTTCTAAAGCATGATCTAAATAGGTCACTCTGCCTGGGCTATCCGGATCCTTAAGCTCGTAGATCATGATATTTCCTATGTCTGTCGGCTGATTAGACTTATACCTCCAAAAGGCTTCATCAGTTTCTCGATTGAGGAGCAACTCTATGCTCTTGTTGTCTTGGGGGACCCATTCAGGCGTGATAATCCTAGTGAGAACTGATTTACCTCGAGGGGTTCTAGGTTCCGCATCCATGTTCCCTTGTTCTAGGTCACCATAGTCCGCTTCTGAGATTACATTCCCGAAGTCATCTGTCCTATCAGGGTGACTAGTGACTACATATATAGTTCCTTCCTTGTCCAGGTATGCACCATTTTCAAACTTGACAGCTGGGTGTTCTAGTCCAATGGATTGATCAGGGTTTTTAATCTGGACCACAGATCTTCCTAAGCCGTCCTCATAGATGCTAGCACCTAGTCGGTTGGTCCTAAGATATTCCAGCTGTGTTTTGTAAGGGCCTTCTACCCTGTACAAATAAGGCACTCCTGAACTTCCCGTAGGTCTGTCCATGCCTTGAGACATTTCTGACTCACTGGTCTCAGAGCTAGGGTAGTATGAGTGGTGGCTCAACTGCTGGGCCCAAGACCTTGCAGTGTGATTGACACTAGCCTCTGAAGACCTAAGGCTTTGTTTCTCCCTTGCTAGGTGTCGTCCTGATCGAAGGTTCATATGCCTAACTGATTATCCCAATTTTTTTCCAGAGTACAACCTCGTTGCCAATCAATTGGTACCAGTCACTTGATTCTTTTTTAGTTAGTTATTGTGTTTATGGTCTTGTCTGATATCACGTCGTCAGGAACACTTGAATGGTTTCCGTACTTTAGGTTGATCGTTCCACGTTAGGTTCTTTTCCCTTATGTTATCGACAGTACAGAGGTTAAGTTTTTAGCTTGAACTTGAGTTTTTTAGGTACTCTTCAACTTGATATCTGCCTATCGTCGTCCTGACTTACTCCTACCTCTACTCGTTCTTAGCTTGAGCTAGGAAATGACAGAGGGAGTTGAGAATATTCCAACCTTACTTGTTGATCCCTTGCTTTATGGTGCTCAAGAACCCGGTTCTCACGCTTGCAAAGAAACCTTGCTTTGTACGCTCTCAGCTGCTCTCAATGGACCTATAAAAGTCCCACGGTTAGCTCAATGCTTATATTCAAAGGACAAAGCCAACCACTTTCATTCATGTGACACAAACACACATTTGCATTGTGACTCTTAGGAAAACAATTCTAAAAACCCCTGACTTTGATCCCCCTGGGTATGTTCAACTTCAAAATACCCTCTCTGAAAATCAACGCACTATCTTTATAAAAAACAGTTGAGGTCGTGTAGTGTATGCCACGAGCTTTCCAACAAGCCCAAGAGCTCAAAAATTGGATTTCGTATGAAAAAGTTAGGACTGTTCAGGGTTTAGGGAGTTAAATCAGAATTCAATTCAAGCTAACAGTCAAACAGGAATACTCGAGTAGCTTGTGGCACGGCCTCGTGATGCGATTCTACACCCTAGTGTTTGTCCCGCACTTAATCACAATTTAGACCAATCACTTTGCCTTGAAAATTTGACCTAATTTGCCCTTCTAACGCGTTCGCAAAGTCTGTCGGTCGCGATTGACAGGTCAGTCGCGATCGACGTGTCGATCGCGATTGACAGGTCCGTCGTGGCTGTCAGTCGCGATTGACACGTGGCCGAAAAGTCAATCAATCGTGGTCAAAGCGTCGTTGACTCTGTCGGTCGCGATTGATGAGTCGATCGCGATTGACAGGTCGGTCGCGAGGGTCTGTCGATCGTGGTCAAACAGTCGTTGACCGTGTCGGTCGCGATTGACAGAGCCGTCGTGGTCTGTCCGTCGTGGTCAAAGCGTCGTTGACTGTGTCGGTCGCGATTGATGAGTCGATCGCGATTGATGACTCGATCGCGATTGACACGTGTCACGCGTATGATCTGTCGGTCGTGGTCAATCGGTCGTTGACTCTATCGGTCGCGATTGACAGAGCCGTCGTGGGCTGTCGGTCGCGATTGACGTGTCGATCGCGATTGACAGATCTGTCCGTCGTGGTTTGTCGATCGCGATTGACAGAGCGATCGCGATTGACAGAAATCTGTGGAATTTCAAAAAACTAAACACATTTTTGGGAAGCTCTAGGCCTGTAGGTCATGGATATGCACTTTGTTTAGCAATTAGAACAATTTTTCAGTCGGTCGCGATTGACAGAGCTCGGCGACACACAGACAGTTACTCAGAATTCCGTACCTGCGCAGGGTGCTGGGGATGATGATGCGGCCTGTACCTGCAGAATGCTCACAAAACATGCAAAAAACAGCACATGCAAATTCGCTCTCTTGCTCTCTCTCACAAGTGAAATGAGGGAAATGAGGTGGAGATGGGGATATAGTCAAAAAACTGAAAATTTTCGCGATGATGGAGATGGAGGTGGAAGATGGTGATGATGATGATGGTGATGAAGATGGTGAAGAAAGGAAAAGAAAATCGATGAGAGTGACGAAAATACCTACAACTCCAACGCGTCAACTCTACGTCTTACCATCACACGCTCGTCCTCAAAGCTCGATCCCCGGCAACGGCGCCAAAATTTGGTGTAGCTCAATGATGAGTAGCACCTCCTTTAATGTCAATCCGGGAAGACGTGAGGATGGTATGAAGACCTCGAGCAAGTGGCGGCACAAGTGCGTGAGTGAGAAGCACACTAGCATGCACACACATACACACACACACGCGCACACACGGCAAGACAAAGAGTGAGAATCAATGGAGCTTTTAGATTACTTTCAAAATGCTCTTACAAGTTCGTTTCAATTACAATCTACCTCAAAAATGAGCTCTCTAGCCCTTTTTATAGTTTTTGACTAGCTTTTGGTCCTGTCCAGACCTAGTGTCCGGCCTAGTTAAAAATTAGGTTCCAGGGCTTATTTGGGGGCTCAAACGAGATCTAAAAAATACGAAAATTGGTACGCAACTACTTCTAAGGCTCCTCAAGCTCAAGGACTCCTTGGCTTGCACAAAATGGAGCTAGAAAAAGGTGAAATGATATTTACAATGATTGTTAGTGATAAAAATCACTGTTGTTGTAGGGATTTCTTCTAGTGATCTGCCATACATATCTTCGAGCTCCCTACTTGCTCTTCCTCTCTGCATGTCCAACCCTTTGATTTGCATTAATGTCTTGAAAAATATTGGCCTACTTGCCAGATCTTCTTTGACTGCCCTGTTTGCTAGTGCTGTCCCTTCGCTCTGACTCCCTTCTTTGACTTTCATGTCTTGTACGTCGTGGTGTACCAAGGCTACTGCCAACAATTACATAAAAGCTTCAACCTTCAGCCATGTACATAATATAATCTTGCACTTTATTCAATTGAGTGCAATGTCTAAAGCATCCATAGAATGCCCACATACAACAATATGTAGTTGTGCATCCAAGATTCTTTGCTTGAATCTTCCACTTCTTCTATAGGCTGCTCATAGGGCTTCAACCAAGTGATTAGTATCACTTATATCAAGATATTTAGAGAGAGTAGAACAAGAGAGTGTGTCACTTCAAATAACATAAAGCAACAAAGTTTTTTTACATACACACGCTTCATCTCCATAGCACATGAGTGTTGCATACTTCATGAGCTCATAGCTCCAAGCTTTCCTTTGCCATCTCTGCATCTTCTTCAAGATCTCTTTATGCATCCATGGGACCCAGTCCAATGCTCTACAACCAAAGCTCTGATACCAAAACGTGGAGAAATTTCACTCCAATATACGCGGTGGAAGTTAGAGAACCTCTTCTAGAATGTGCCCTGTAAGACACATGCTTATTAAAACCTGATAGTAAGGGAGTTTTGTTGATTGATAACAGGTAATGTTGGCTGACTATATGTTCGCAGGATGGCCTTCGAGGGTTGGCTCATGATTGCATTATTGATACCCTTTTCTAAGTCATTCGTTTTGTTTATCGCATTGATTATTTGGATTGTAGGAAGCATATGAATGGCATGATTTTTGTTTGAGGATTGATTGCAGGACCGAAGGAAATGTGGAAGGAGTTTTGTGAGTAGGTATGAGAAGGTATGGGAGCATCGGAGCCATGGTGTAATGGTGGGTATGTGCATGCATTGATACAAGGTGATGGCATAGTTGGTGGAAGGAAGTAAATGTGTGAAGGAAATTCTTGTGAATGATGATTACATGTGAGTGGAGAGTTGGGAATATGTGGTGTGATTTGTCATGGTCGAATGACTGGTATGAATGGATTATGGTGTTTCATGTATCTCTATGAAAAAGAGCTAACCATTTGAACAAGTGATAAGTGAAAAGCGAGGTTGCATAGGTTGTGGAAATGCTCGTCGAGGACGACATTGCAAGCAAGGAAAGGGGAGTATGTTACATGTTGATTGGTGTAAATATGGTTATCTAATAATATGATTTTGATGCAAAGAACCAAGAAATAGTATCCCATATGAGGATGATTGAGCAATTTACATTGATAGATATGTGTGCCTATGTCAACATGAATGTGGTGAAAGAAAGGTGCTTCAAAGTCGGAAATAACAAAGAATCATCTATGTAGGATGCTTGTGTGGGTTAAAGCACCAGCCAAAAGCTTTTTGGTATGAGTTTCACTAGCATTTTGCTATTGATGCATCAAGCTTTTCTTGCAGAGCTATTCTTATGGAGCATAATAGAGAGGAAATGCAAGTTTTGGTGGAGAATATGCCTGGATCCAAGTCACGGGTGTACAATGTTTTCCAGTTGAGCTTGCCATCAACTGTAAACTATGATATGAATGGTGTTTGCATTTCAGGTGTCAAAATCTTAAATATAACACATGACCCACAATGGTTCAGTGGATCTAGGAATAGTTTTCTCTACTAAGTTATTCAACGTTAACTAGGGAGGTCAATTTTTATGTAGGTCATGGTGCAATTGATCACCCAAACCCACTACATGTTCAAGGGAGACAAAGGCGATAAACCTAAAAATGTTTTCAAGAAGGGCATCTAAGCATTTGGTTTCTTTGCCTATGTATATGTATAGATGGTGCTATACTCGAGGCATTTTTTTCTAATTCTTGTGGAAATGAATGAGCTAAGATTCACCTCTCAAATATATTGTACAATGTTTTTAGAGGTATGTTGGGGTACAAGAGGGGGGGATGCCCTCTAGGATGTCAAAAGACACACGGGGCAAAGCGGTGGTCTGCCTGCCCCTGTTAGATGGTTGGCACGAGAGAAAGCTGGAGGGAAGACCTTTTGGGCAGACATCAAGGGAAAGGGAGAAAAAGAGGAGATCACTAGGGGGAAGGTATCACATGTTTGAGGGGGAGAGGAGGCATTTTTTTCTCTATAGAGGATCTTCTCTTGGGGGGATTTTTCTTGGGTGCATTCTTGGGGGAGCTTATCAAAGGTTTTAGAAACCTTTTTGGGAGTGTTTTTTTGGAGAGAGTAGAACACTATAAGGAGAGTGATCCTGGGGGGGAAGGCACATTTTTAGGGGACAAGACTCTTCTCAGATGGTGGTTTTTTCTACACATTGGGCATGTCAGGACTCAGGTCTTCTTTTTCTCGCAGGGAATGGACAAAGAGGGATTTAGATAGTTCTTGCTTGGCATCCTAATAACCATCAAACCACCGCCATGTCATTGCTTGCCTTCTTCTCCAACATTTATGGGCAAGAATGTTTCCATGTGGAAACCTTGGGATTCTTTGATTGGATTGTCAAATCTATTTGTAATCGAATAGAGGACACTACAATATGCAGAGGGCTTTTTCTTAGAATGGAGAGGCAATGCAGATGCTTGGATTGATTAATTTTCCTACAATGATGGCAGTTCAAATGGTTAATTTGAATCCCCTTCATTGAGGCAGCACTATTGTGGTGTATTGCTCATTTTCATGTTGTCTCTAGGTGTCTTCCTTCCATGCACCTTATCAGAATAGAGCTACTACACATAGTGACATCATTTTTTAATGATGTTAGCTGAGTGCTACATACAGTTTGGATGCATGATGGGGCTAGAGGGGATTTTGAAGATTCAGAGGAAGAAGGGAACACATTTGATGGTTTTCTAGGTGCCTCTTCTGATGAAGATGATTACAATAAGAGGGGGATGCATTTTTAGTGTCGAAGCTGGTGTATTAGATGACAACATAGCTTCCAAAGAGTAGACAGTGCTAACTCAGAGATACGAAGGTGTAAAACATACTGCAGTTGGAAACTCTCTAAGCAAAAGTCCTTGACTTCGGATTTTCCAGAGTTGGGAATGATTAAGAGAAAACACATGTAGTGATTGAGGTAAAGGGAATAGCTGAGTATTTGGATTCCGAGTAGTTGAAGACTTACAAACTATCAGCCAAGTTAGATGTATATGCATTTGGCATCATGCTTATAGAGCTCATCACTGACAGAAGGCCCATAGAGTATGATAGGATTTCTGATGAGAGAATCAATCTTCTTTGGGCATAAGGGAAATTCCAAAAGGACAAACTTGAAGAGCTCGTAGACCCTAAATTAGAAGTGTCTAAATGTAATCTATTTGTTTGTGAGCAAATGTTTCAGCTGGCATTTCAATGTTGTGCATGCATGAGACAAGACAAGTGAAGTATGAAAATGATTGAGTATTTGAATGGAGGTGATCAGCTGATCTGGTTGTGGAGCATGTAACAAATGGAGATCTATGGTAGAATCTTGATTGTGTGTTTGATAATGTGTTTTATATGTCTACTCATTTAGACATTGCAATTGATGTTTCTCATGCTCTTAACTATCTCCATCCACCATCACTCTTTTTCAACATTGAGAGATTTGTGTGTCCTTTCACATTGAAGGCTATAAAAGACTTACTTGTAGAGTTTGGTCAATGTATTGATTTTTGGGTGGATCAGATCAAAACACATTTCTTTGTCACATACTCAACAGTGGATGAGGTAGCAGTTGCATGAAATGGCCCTTATAGCATGCAATAGCCTTCTTCTTTTGGAAATATACAACCGCTGGCAGACCGTACAGACACCGGAAAACCCCAATTTGCCACCACCGCGCTGTCATTTTTGTGGTGAATTCGGACACATTAGAAGGTTCTGCAAAGATGCAGCTGAGTATGACCAAAGGAAGAAGGAACGACAAAATCCGATGACAAATATGGTTCAGATCACGCCGGTAGAAACACAAGCTTCCGCTGTTCAGACCAGATCTGGTAGACCATTACAACCAGCGGCTGAGATATTCGAACCCGGTATTCAAGAACAAAAACGAACATATGAAAAGGCTAATCAATGGATCGCATCAGAACCACCAGTGTTTCCCGACCCAATTCCGGTAACCCAAGCTCCGTTAACTCAGGAAGCAACACAAGATCATGTTGCTAACACAAAAGCAGAAACATCATCTGTAGCAGGTACATCAGCACCAGCTGATGCATCATCTTCAAAATCTGCGGAAATTACAAATCAATCACAACAAGCCTGGGAGATTCTATCCAAAGCATCCATTACACTTCCTCTTGGCCAATTACTGGCATTAGTACCAGGAGTCCGCCAGCAATTCCGACAACAATTTGCTGCCGAATCTGCTTGCATTCTGGCCACCGCCACTGTACAACCGAAACCAGATTCTACGGTCGATCATTCAGTTCCTCTGATTACGGTATGGTATAATAGTCATAAAATCACACAGGTATTAATTGATGGAGGGTCTGGTGTGAATATTGCTACTGCTGCACTATGCAAGAAACTAGGATGGACTAAAATAGAACCGGTCCAATTTTTTGTTAGAATGGCTGACCAGTCCAGAGTCCACCCAGTAGGGCTTGTTCGGAACATACCAATAACTTTGCAAGGCACCACATTTAAGATGACCTTTGTCGTCTTAGAATTGCCGGAATCCACCCTGGATTATAATCTCCTTTTCGGTCGCCCCTGGCTGAAGCAAGCTAAGGTGATACAAGACTGGTCCGCACAGGAGCTCACATTCAAGGATAAAAATCGAAGATGTGTTGTAAAATTAGACGCTATACAGCCCTGTGAATTACATGCTAGACCATATTTCGCAGAGCCCGTTCATATGCTAGACGGACTATCAGATGACGAAGAAGAAGAGTTTTTAAAGAACAACATTGATTTGATTTCCTTAGGAACCGTTGACCTACAAGCTGCTGTAGATAATTGGAGCCCCTCAGTCTGCTCAATGACACCTGTAACAAAAGAAGATAAGAAAGAAGATATTGCTGCTACAGACAACGCCGAACTACAACAACTTTTCAAACCAGCAGACGACACCGAGAAGCCGCGACAATTTTATGTGCCAGAAGATCAATTAGTAACTTAAAATTTGGGAGATGCAAACCATCCACACCTAGTCAAGATAAAAGAAAACTTACCAGAAAAATTTCAAGCAGAATTACTTCAGCTTCTCAGGGAATTTTCTGACATTTTTGCTTGGGATTATAAGGATATGAAGGGTCTAGACCCGCGCAACTATCAACACAGGGTTATGCTCAAGCCGGAGACAAGGCCAATCAAACAATCCAGCTATCGAATGAACCCGAACTACGCAGCACAGGTAAAGGCAGAATTGGATAGGCTATTGAAGGTTGGATTCATTGTACCTATAAAACACGCGGAGTGGATATCACCAATTGTTATTGTACCGAAAAAGAACAAGCAGCTCCGCATTTGTGTAGACTACCGGAAACTGAATGCAGCTACGGTTCCAGATCCATTCCCATTACCTTTCCTGGACACCATGCTTGATAGGGTAGCAGGGCACGAAATGTATTCATTTTTAGATGGATACAGTGGATATAATCAAGTTAGGATGGTTGAACAGGACATTCCAAAGACCGCATTCATCACCAACTGGGGTGTGTTCGCATGCACTGTTATGTGGTTTGGTTTACGAAATGCTCCTAGTACTTTTCAAAGATGCATGCAAGAGATATTCTCACCTTACCTTACTTCGTTTATGCAAGTTTATCTCGACGATTTTTCAGTATTTGGCAAAATAATAGTACATCTGCTCCATTTACGGTGCTGTTTCGAAAAATGCAGAAAATACAAGCTCTGTTTAAATCCAAAAAAGTCTGTATTCGCAGTCTCCTGTGGAAAATTACTTGGTCATATTGTGTCTGCGCAAGGCATTCAAGTAGATCCCGATAAGATTTCAGCAGTATTAGAAGTGCTTGCACCAACATCACCTAAGTAATGCGCTTTATGGGCCAAGTTAGATGGCATGGATGACACTTACGCTGGCTTGCCCATTTGGCAGTACCACTGAACAAAGTAATCACCAAGACCCCACGACAATTTAAATGGACTGAGGAGTGCCAGATAGCATTCGATCGTTTAAAACATTTATTAACACAAGTTCCTATTTTACAACCGCCGGACTGGGATCACCCCTTCCATGTATTTGTTGATGCTTCAGATATAGCTATTGGCAGCGTCCTAATGCAAACGACCGATAAATGGTTCAGACCTGTGTATTACGCCAGTCGAAGATTAGCCCCTGCTGAACGGAATTACTCGGTAACAGAACGAGAATGTTTAGGTCTAGTGTATTCGATAAAAAAGTTCAGACATTATCTAGTGGGCCGCAAGTTCACTTTCCACACAGATCATGCTTCACTTATTTATCTAGTTCGACAACAGCATTTGGGAGGACGGTTAGCACGATGGGTACTGCTTTTGCAAGAATTTGACTATGAAGTTATACATAGACCAGGCACCTCAAACGCCTTAGCAAATTTTCTGTCTCGCCTAGATTCCGGTGAGGCTCCGGTAGGTGTAGATGACACAACTCCAGCGATCTATACTTCTGAACCAACTCACGATGAAAGCACCGACCTGCCTATGCCAACTAATTATTATGATCAGATATTGACCTTTCTCAATAATGGATACCTGCCATCCCAGACTTCTACAGCAATACACAGAAAAGTTGCATCATTCAGCCGCCGATTCCGGTTGATTGCTGGTGAAATATATTATGTGGATCATACCGGAATTCTACTTCGTTGTATTCCTCCACACGAAGTAAACTCAGTCATCACTTTGGCTCACTCGATCCCGACAAGAGGTCATTTTGCTGTAGATTTAACCCACCGGAAAATTCTGCAGAGTGGACTCTGGTGGCCGACTATGTACAAGGATGTGTTGCAGTTTGTCAAATCCTGTGATAATTGCCAAAGAACCGGACAGCCATTACAACGACATCATTTTCCTCTTCAACCTGTACTGCCATTAGAACCCTTCCAGAAATGGGGTTTGGATTTCATTGGTCCTATTACACCACCCTCAGTTCTCAACAATAATCACTATATTTTAACATGTACTGATTATGCGACAAGATGGGCAGAAGCATGGGCTTTACGATCACCTACAACTACTGTGGTAGCAAAGTGCCTACTGACAGACGTTTTTCCAAGATTTGGATTACCCCTCGAACTGGTAACAGATCAAGGCACTCATTTTGCTAATAACTTGATAAAGGTACTTACACATTCGTTCCAGATTACTCATAAATTTAGTTCTCCATATTATCCGCGTGCTAATGGTCTGGCCGAGAGTACCAACAAGTCTTTGCTAAATATACTTCGAAAATTGATTATGGACGCACCAGAAAGATGGGATCAACTGTTACCTGCCGTACTGTGGGCATACCGAACAACTTATAAAGTAACTTGAGGACTGACTCCTTTCAAATTAGCCTTTGGAATCGAAGCTATAGCACCAATGGAGATAGTGGTGCCAAGTTTAAGAGTAGCCATCAACCGGAAATTACTACCGGAAGATTCTCTGTCATTTCGGTTGGAGACCCTCAGAGATTTAGACGAACATCGATGGCACAGTTTTATGACTATGAGGGAAGTACATCTAAGGCAAGCCAAAACACATGATAGATATCTACGAACTCCAGTTTTTACGGTAGGACAACTTGTCCTCTTCTACAATGCGAAATCGAATCGCTCTGCCGGCAAGTTTAAGCTATGATGGTTTGGCCCTTATCGAATAGCGGAACAGGTGGGCCCTGCAACATTTCGGTTAACCACATTAACCGGAATTCCCTTGCCAAAAGTAATAAATGGTTCGAAGCTGCGACCATATCGACAAGCGTCACATCTACGATAAGACATTACGCGGAATGCCGCAACTTTTGACGTTCTTTTTTTCTTTTTCAGTCCTTCTCTTTTTCTTTTAAATTTTGCATAATCAATAAAATAAGTGTAAATATCCGCGTCTTGAACTCTATTTATAACTAAAGCCGCCCGGTCTTGTTCAAGCCGTTCATGCATGCACGCCATAGTTAAGAAATTATCATATCCACGTCGCGGAATAATTTATTATGATTGATTTCTCTTAGTTGCAGTGCATCTACATAATCTTCGCCAGTCCGCCGAAAAACGCTATTGTATTTGTGTAATTGTAATCTGTGTTACCCTGTGTTGTGCTTGCTGACTGTATTGCGCCATGGAAGCTTTGGCAAACTATGCCGCTTTCCATGACGGACTCCCTACGGATGTAGGTGAGTACCTGCGCATCCGGGGATTATCCAACTTCGCTGAGCTGCCATGGCACTCAGTGGAGAATCACCCTTTCTTTGCCCAAATAATATCCGCCATCGCCAACACACCTGCGACAGAGAAAATGTGGGCTATCACCTCTTTACCCTCCCGAGTAGTAATCACATTTCAAACATTCGCTCAGTCATTTCGACTTCCTGCACAAGGCAAACAGAGTGGCCCAAACATTCCCATAGCCACCATGAAACAGTTATTTCCTAGGTATTCGTCGAACGAGTACGCCATTCTTTGTAGACCTGAACCTGAGAGAACCGCACTCCAATTCCTCGTAGCCATACTCAACCTCCAAAAACGAACTTATGGGATATCACGCGCATTCTACTCAGCCCTCGACTTAGCTTCACGAGAACCGGTAAACTTTGCAACATACTACTTCAGCCGTATACACAAGGAATGCGTAGCCATTATGAAGCAGGTGAACAAAGGAAACACGCCAAGATCCAGGTTGCCACATATCCTATCATTTCTCTTCCCCACCATCCTTGCAGCACAACCACCACCGAGAGGTCCGGTCCTAAGACAGGAAGAATCCGTACAGCTGTTAGAAGACGAAGAAGAAATCAACCAGCTATTCCGAAGAAAAAGAATCAGGATAAGTTCCTCGGAAAGCGAAGCACTAGGCTCAGCCGGAGAAGATGAAGAAATAAATAAAGAAGTAGATACGCAAGAAGAGGACACATTCCACAACACCAACACCTCGATGCAACATGAGTCATCTGCACAAACATCAGCGTCGGAGCAGCAACAGCAACAAGACCAGACCGAAACACAAACAGTCTCGACATAACAGATATCTCAGCAACAAACGGAGCCACAAAACCAAGAAGATACACAACAAGTAGCTAAGGAAGCTTTAGAAACACTACTTAAAGCAGTTGAGTCCGCAGCAAACCAAAACGCAGAATCAGAGCAACCGACAAAAGAAAAGGTAATACAATCTAACCCTATCCTCCCTCCTCCCTCACCGAAACATCCACTCAAACCCATCCCACCTGTCTACCCCACTCACCCTGCTGAAACCACTGCATCCTCAACCTCATCACCCACTTACTCGCCACCGAACTCCCAACAGCTCCACGCCGAAACCTCTTCGAAACCTCCAATTCCGGCATCCCAGCAATTTCTGATTTAGTTGCAATAGGACATATGCTCATAAACTTATCACAACAACTGCCGCGGCAACTGAAACAGCTCACAGACTCTGTGCAAGATGATTTTCAACACAAACTAGAAGTAATGGAGGCAAACATCACACCCCTCCAAGAGGAATTACACACAGTAAAGGCCGAAAACCATGCACTTAATGAACAAATTAAGCAGTTACAGGCAATAATAAGAGAACAGGAAGATATGACCACCCAACGAGATGAAGCACTGAATGCAGTACACGCAAAGGAAGAATTGCTGATGGCTGCAGACGCAGAGCTCACTAACCTAAAGCAAACACTCAAAGACGCCGAAGATGTCAGAATTGCCTTAGGTAACCGCTTGGAAGAAACCAGACTTCAGTTACAGGAGAAAGACCAGCAAAACCAAGAACAGCAAAGAGAACTTAAAGAGATGAAACACGAGCTTCACACGACCAAAGAACAGTTATCAAGTGTAAATAATATACTTCACAAGTATCTGATAAAAGAGCCACAAATACAGAAGCAGATAGCAGCCATTAAAGCAGAAAGAGATGCTTATTACAAAACAATAGAATTTCAGAAGCAACAATTCAAAAGAATGGATAATCAAATACGCAATAAGAAGGATCAGATCATTGATCTGCAGAAGCAACTAGCTGACATGAAATCATCCCGAGACGCTGTGATGGCCAACGACTTCTATTTACACGAAACATTTTTACAAACCCAAGCCGAAATTTTGCTCACCGAGGCCATATCCCTAAGCTCTATTAGAACAGATGCACAACTCTTAGAGCAAGATACACTTAAACAACTATTAGAAACATTAAAGAAAAAGATCGCCTGTACATTTAGATTAGCCCGAAACATGTATTTAGAAGGAATAGTCGAAGAATAGTAACCCTGTAAGAACTTGCGGGTTCGGGTCCACCCGTGCGTGCCAGTGTTAGCCGGCCGCCGCAGTGAGACTCGCATAACGGAAATCTTTGTAAAACACGCGCGAAAGGTTGTTACGCGCATTCTTGTAAAAGCTTATATAAAGCAATGAAAAAGAGACGCGGAGAGACGAGATTTTTTTGGGAAATTCACCAGATTGTTCGTCTGTGTGTGGTCTGACGTTAGTTAATCTTGTTATTTCTGAGTTGTCTAAGTGACCTGTGCATCTGTTGGTCTGATCTTTGTCTGTATTCGTTCTTGTTGATAGTCGTGCGGTTGCAAACTTGTCCCGTTTCAGCAACTCATTTGCCGTAGGTCCGACGTTCTTGTTGTGAATCCTTGCTGGAAGTGTGGTTTTATGTATTGGGCTAACTGATTGTCTGGAGATGATCCACCAGATGGTTAACAAGTTCTGTGCATAAAAGATAGTAGTTCTGGTACCACAGGGAGTACGTTGTTTTAATGTTTACTCTGTCGTGGTATGGTAAGTTAATGTCGCCGTAAGAAGCTTAAGTAGGTATAGATGATCTTCAAAATTTCGGTCCTTCATGACTGTGTTCGCTGTGACGTCGATTGTAGAATGGTTTGATATCTATCTGAACGAGTGACTTGATTCTTGTGCTAGGGTCTCCAGCGAATTAAGTACTGAAGTAGTTGAGCATAAGCGAATCTGGTTAAGTTCCAATAGACCCTTGTATCTGACGTAGTTGTATTGGGAAAACTAGTATAGGGCCTCTGTTCTTACAGACCCCTTCCACTCCCAAGAACCCAAGGACCAGGTAAAACGCACTTCTGATAGTTGGAAAAGGCGCTTTACCAACCGGCCAGTTAACATATGTAACTCCAACGGGTACCGATCGTGGTGATATGGCTTACTGTTGTTGTTGTTGTTTCTGCTGTTGTTGTTGATGTTGCTATTGGTGCTACTGTTGGTGTTGTTGCTGTTGCAAAACACTCATGGTGTTTGAATCAAGGGGAAATGTTACTGTCGAATGATTTGAACCAGTTAACCCTAATTGTTGTTGTGTTGTCCCGTCGTCTTGTACGCTCTCCGGTAATTGGATATTGTTCAATCATTCCCTCACGCCTTCAGCCAATTGCCCTTCGTCATAATGGACTTCTGTAGTGAGCTTTTCACCAAAAGTTTCATTCAACAATACACTAGTTCCCTCAAAATCGGAACCAAGAATGGAACTTTCACCAAAATTTAGCAACCTGGCCCCGAAATTATCCGACGTTCCACCGGAATTCCACAAACTACTACCAAAAATTTCCACACTATCACTAAAACCAGTACTTACTTCACTAGTCTTACTTTCCGCAGATGGGGTTGGTTGCACTTCTGGTATACCCTGTAATCCTTGCACAAGGAAATGCTGAGGTGGTACTCCACTGGCCCAAATTTCGCACTTTCCTTCCAATGTTTGTCCGTCACCACTACTACTCGGAGGTGTGCCCAATGCGCTAGGAATTTTCCAGGGATGCTGATCCCTTCTGTACTTCAGGTACGATTCTCCGGAATGTGTTACAGGCATATATCATCGGATTCTTCTCAACTCTTAGTCTATGCACCGACTGGCTACTCCATGCCCCATGGCTGGCACCAGTGTTAAATTGTTACAGTTATCCTTACTCGTGGGTTCTTCGGATGGTCAGGGGTCTGATAATTCAAAGGCCCTATATGTATTTTCCCAATTCACTACTTAATTTCAAACTATCAATTTCATTGATTCATCCCAAACAATTACAGAAGATGCAATTACACTTCGACGCATAACAATCTTAACGATTACCGTAATTTTATACGCAGCACTTTCACTTCTTCTTTACAATACTGCCACACTTCACTTCAACACAGTAACATTAACACAGTACCTGATTTACTTCAACTTCGAATATAGATTCGTACAGACAATTCTGCAATTAATACAACTTCAAACCAGAATCGACTCTAGCGCATTACCCAGACCGAACAGGCCGGTGATTCTCTATCATCTCTTCCGTGCATATTCTATTGATTAGAAAGAAACGATATAACGTTTGCGCTACACCCTTTCGATGCGTGACTTTTCTAATTACAAGGATTCGGCTAAAGAATATTCCAGCGGCCTTCAGGTGACAACAATGATTGTGTCAAACAACATGTGTGTTCAATGTCCTCGTGCATCACTTCCACTCCCTTGCACTAGAGCTGCCATGAATAAGAAGTGTTTGCACTAGGTGGATGACCTTTTTGCCCTTATCAAGGGTCGTACTACTCTCTAGTTCTTTCTTCTTTTCTTCCCCCTTCTCAATTCCATTGTGCATGGCTAGGAGACAAACACCTAAAACATAGGTTTTCTCTCTTGGCCCTCTCAAACTACTTAGTCGGTAATCTTGGCCTTTGTGAGCTTTGTTTCTTGATAAAGATTTTGTTTCTCCCCATTGATACCTTTTTCTTGAACTTGGTCATACTAAGAGGTTTGAGGGCTGATCAATCTCCATAGGAGTGTGCTGAGGATGGTTATGGTCCTCGTAGATCTAAACATACCTGATTGCCTCCTGAAACATCTTAGGTGTATTCCTACTTACCTCTCTCTTGATAGCTTTGTCTAAGCCCTAACAAACCCTCTATTTTTTCTTAAAATCATCCAATCCCTTAAGTTTCAGAATGATCTCCCTATAGTGGGATATGTAGACTGACAAGGGCTTACCTCTTTGAGTGATCCTATCCCACTCATCATAGTTCTCTCTTCCTCATTCTCTAGAAGAAGCTCTTTCAAGAAAAGATTTTCAAACTAAACCCACTCCGTAGGGATGGAATTCACCTCCTTGAGACTCATCCACCACTTATAAGCATGTAGGCCAAGTGAGAGACTCACTTCTAGCACATTATACTCAGATGGGTGCCCTTGAGTTGTATTTTGTAAAAAAGTGTAGAACACGTCCTTATTTCTCTCATGATCATCCCTCATAAAAGTAGGTGGCTTAAGGTCTGTCAGGAGGGGAGATTCCCTAGAGCTCTCTCCTTTATGCTTACTAGGAAAAGGAACATCTTTCATAGTTGTATTAACTAGAGGAAGAGTAGGCATCTCTCTTTCCTTCCTAGCTAGGAAAGGGGTAACATGTGTCTCTAGTGAGATCATATGAGACTTAAGCTCCTCAATGAGAGAATTCATGCTACCAATGTCTCTCTCTAACCTAGGAGTTTGTTCCTTGCACTCTAAGAATTTTTTTGTGTGTAACATGTCACAAGGAAGGAGATAAGGAAGAGAGCTCACACAGACACACACACTCACAATCAAAGAGGATCACACACAGAGATTGAGGCAAGGAAGAATGATCTTCTTCTTCTTCTTCTTCTTCTTCTTCTTCTTCTTCTTCTTCTTCTTCTTCTTCTTCTTCTATTACATAAAAGGAATGTACAAAAATGATGTAAAAACAAGAATACAACAAGTGAAATATATAAAGAACAGTACATAAGGAAAAACCTAATGTCTGCAAATGAGTGATCTAGCAAGAAACAAATGTGCCATCACTCTCGGTAGAAATGAAGGAGTCTATCAAAATATGTGTATTTATAATTATTCTTCATTACATCCTCAATAGATGATCAATGAGGGTGGCGCTTCGAAAAGAGTGCATTTACAAAAATCTTCTTTATTTACAGATTGTCACTTTCTAAGCAATCTATTCTTTTTACAAAAATTATACAAAAATACTATCCTTTAAATATCTTCTAAAATATCTTAGTAAATCAATGCATGTTCACGCCTTCATGATTCCTCATTTGCTAAAACAAAACACAATCACATTAAAACCCTGAAGACATTAAAATCCATTTAACATTCTATTATTCCATAAAATATAACATGCCTCCCAATCGACAAGCAACTAACCTCAATTGATAAGAATAAAATAGACATGGATGGCCAGTCACATGTCCCATCACTCAACAATCATAAACATAATCCATGTAAAAACACTTGCATGGAAATTGAAAATTGGAAGTGACTGTGAATGATATGCATAGACTCTATTTTGGAACTTAAATTTTGAAATAATGCAACCCAAAAGTGATTACAAAAATGAACATCTCAATTTGATAGAATAATTTTTTGAAAACCATGATGCAAAAAAATATATTTAATTAATAACGCACCATGATGAAGAAAAATACATTTAAAAAATAACATTAATAAATAACTTACCAAAATCCTCTCTAATATAGGTAGGGCCCATGGCCTTATATAAAACAAAAACCTATTACTAAACATGTAAAAATAATTTTAGCAATATTGGAATTGAAATAGAAAAGAAAAGGTTTTGTATTGGAAATATATATAAAAAAAGATAAATAAAAGAGAGTGTTAGATAAATAAATAAATAAATAAACAAATAAGGGGAAGAGAGTGTTAGAAGTTATGTTAAATATAAGTTAAAAGGAATGGGGTATCAATATGTGGAAATAGGCTAGTGGATTAAGCATATCTCTTGGAAGGGAGAGGTGGTGGGCTCAGATCATGTACCTAGCTAACTAGGGAAATAAGTAAGGTATTATTGCCACTCATTAGTTAGAGAGGGTTCACGCATAGCCAATGCCTACCAATGAAACCAAAGGGAATCATGAGTGCCAGAGAAACCAAAGATGCCAAACTTATGCCATAGTTATATGCTTTAGTCGACACTTTGGAGTAACCACATGGATAACCGAATTTGATAAGCGAATTTGATAAATCAATTCGATGATCGAACCAAACCAAAATAGGAGCAATGCATAGTGCACAATGAGCATAGTGAGCATAGTATGATAGTATGCATAGTGAGAATAGTGTGACAATGAGCACAATCTGATAGGAGCACAATGCACAGTAATAGATTCAAAAAAAAAAATTGAAAAAACACCTGTGAACAAAAAAAAGAATTGGCAAACATGAACAACGAGAATTAACAAACCAAAATGATTTTCTAATCACAATTGGGCATCATGAATCACGAATGGATGCTGAGAAGTACACTCACACAGATGTGTGCAGGCTTTGATACCATTATTGACGAGATCTTGTAGATGCACATACGTAGAGCTATAGTAAATAAGCATACACAGAATAGAGAGAGACAAGAGACTGAACACAAGATTGGGTACAACCTCCCCCCACATACTCTCATGGATGAGTCTGTTAGAATATGTGTATTCACAGTTATTCTTCATTACATCCTGCATAGAAGATACATGAGGGCAATGCTTCAAAAAGTGCCTGTTTACAAAAATTAGCTTTATTTAGAAATCTTCGCTTTCTAAGCGATCTATTATTTTTACAAAAAATACATAAGATACTATTTTTTAAATATCTTCTAAAATATCTGAGTAAATCCACACACATTCATGCCCTCATGATTCTTCACCTCCTAAATCAAAGCACAATCATATTAAAACCCTCAAGACATTAAGATCCATTTAATATTCCATTATTCCACAAAATATAATAGCTTCACCGAATGATGAGCCTTGTGAATGCCTTGAACATATATAGGGGGTTACAAAGTTGATCAAAGATGACCATTGTGTACCTAAGTTGTGAAGCTTTAGGGACTTGCATCGATGAGACTAAATCTCAATCGCCCCACAAGTGCGTATAGTGATGGATCGATACACATTTAATTATCAATCTAAAGAAACACATGAACCAAGTGTATGAAGAAGTGTGCTCACATGATGGAAAGTGAAGTGGCTAAGCTACAATGCATTTGAAAAGACTTATCTACCTCTCCAATTCACTAACTCTCTAAAAATGCATGATGTGATACCACTTATACTAGTAAGCACAAATTCGAGCTTTTCTCCTAGCTCAGGACTCCGAATATAGCAATAGGGGATTGCTTTTGAAGCTCTCGATGAGAAGCATCTATTATTGCATTGTCACTCAAATTTGACAAACGCTCTTCAAGTTATGCGCAAAACAGTGAATGGTGGGAAACACCAACACTCGCTCTCCAACTCATGGTGGCTCACACACACACTACAATCATTCGAAAATGGTGGGGAGGGATAGCTAACAGTCCTCTACACACATTCCAAGCATCATACACAGAGAAAAGATCATAGTGAATAGGTCTTGATGCCCAAGGAAAAGAGACTATACAAGACTTTATTTTGTTCAAATCCCTCGCAATCGGTCTACTTGGATTACCTAGAACCCATAATTATCTCAAAATGAATTCTTCTTATGGCTATGCACTAGCTCATATGTTCCCGGCAAACGCACCAAAATGAATAGGCTCCTAAGCCCAAGGAAAAGGTGATTGTGAAAGCCTTTATTTTGCTTAACCCTTCGCAATCGGTTTACTTGGATCACCTAGAGCCCACAAGTATCTCGCAATGGATTCTTCCTATGTCTATGCACTAGCGCATATGTTCCCGGCAGACGCACCAAAATGAATAGTTTCTAAATCCAATGGAAAATACTTATATGCAATTATATTTTGCCCAATTTCCTTGCACTTGGTCACTTTCTTTTGCCCAAAGTCCACAATTGTATCTTGGGGAGCTAACTTCTCATTCTCACATACTATCTCTTAATCCTTTCCTTGTTCTTTTTCCCCACACTTCCCTTTTCTAACTCTCTTCTTTGCTCACTCTCTAACTTCACTATCACATGCACACTTTCACACAGACATCCCCCCCCCCACACTGTCATGCATCTATACCCAAACACACCTTCACCCTTCTTACTTCCATTTTCTCTCGTCCTTCACTCGCACACTCCTTCTCTAGTCTCTCTCTTGACCACATGTGCATATACATTTAGTGCATATGTTAAACAACATGTAAAACACATTCATTTCATGCATACATATTCAAATCTAGTGACTCGTAACTCTTATTGCTTAATGAAAATGCTTTCTTCTTACAATTTAAAGTGTTTACAAAGAGAGTAGCACAAATCACTTTAGCCGGTTCCTTATGACTGTAAAATTGCAACCGGAACAGCCAAAAACAGACACATTCATCTTGTTCACTACTTGGGAGCTGCCTACAATGACTTATGCAAAGGAGATTTTTCTCTTAATCGTAGCGCAAACCCTTTGTGTTTATACAAAATCAATATATGCTCAGAACATAATGTGCATCCATTTCAGCATTCGCAATCGTGATCCTAATTCTCTGTGAGGACTTTCACCAGATCATCATGGCCGGTTTTTTTTTAGTACAGATGGATAAAAACAAGCAGCACAATCTCTTGGAAAATAAGACCTCATATTTGATTAAAGCTTAATTGATGGTTCACACATAATATTTAAGCAGACCTAGCTCATCGTTTCACCTTTTTTACGCACAAATAATTCGTTCCATACAACATTGAAAACAAACATTAACTACATCCTGATATGACAGGCTTCCAAAACATTCACCATATCCTCGTGTTCTCAATGGACTAAACAAAAAAATTCGCATGAATCACTTTTATGCATAGTAGAAAGCACATAAATTCAAGATACTTAGCTTCATCAAAATCATGCCAACATTAATCATTCCATAAATCCCCATCGAAACTCCTTGTCCATCTCCTTTCCAGGCATGGCATCCCATTCAGGGACACAATGGCTCATGCCCTCTAGACACTGAATGCAGTCAAGAGCTGAGATTGTCTCTGCCGGCTTGTTCCAATTCAAAGTGCCCTGCACACCGTTCTAATTCAAAGTGCCCTTGTACAGGCAAGCAGAGTTGAGACCATTGGTATCATCAGCTGCTCAGAGGATGAAGCGCCACGCAAGGTTGAAGCAGTAATCGATGAGTTTAAATAAGGAACCGCTAAAATCGACAAACCAATCCAAGCATTCGAAGCACTTTCAGTACAACCACTCTGCAACTAAGTGAGAAACACAAGCGGGCTTATGATGCTTATTTTTCTGCCGTCTACAGAAGTCGGAAATTCCCTTTGTATCACGCGAAGAGAAGTCGACCTAGAGAAGTCGACCTACTCCAGTTCGGAAAAGCTCACAGCCAAACTGTAATGGCTACCAAATCAATGAACTGCCACCGTCCTTGCAGCCGATCGGAAGAGTCACAAATGCTCTGAGTGGAGTGCAATGCGTTCCGGATATGATAAAAATTAACCTCAGAAACATAAGGGCGAAGTCTGCTAGGCTGCACCAGGCAAGAGCTTTCCCCCTGCAAGCGTTGCAAGACCTGGGCTTCACTGATTATGTCGATGACAAGGACTGTAAACGAGGAACGAACTTCGACGATAAAAACCCTCTACAGGAAATTCACAGCGAGCGGCTGGATGGACAAGCGGTGAAGTATAAACGGCAAGAGCCATGGCGGCTCGGAGGAGGAACCCCAGATCTGCCGAGAGGACTCCCTCCTCCCTCCTCGATGTGCGCCAAAGCCAGACACACCCACCTTCACTTCTTCTCCATCTATAGCTTAGCTACCATAGGACAAAAAAAAACCCCCCACCTATGGCAAGCATCTAATAGGGTGTGCCATACTGCCTTATCAAGATCGAATGGCAGCTGTTTTACCAGAAACCTAGCCATATCCACATAGCCTAGTCTACCATAAAGATCAATAATAGCAGTATAGTGCTCAATAGTCGGAGTCATACTATAATCATCGTCCATGGAATGCAGGAACATATGGGCTGAATGCAGCATCCCCGTGATACTACATACACTGAGGAGATGGCTGAAGCTTGATAAATCTGGCTGTAGACCATCCCTTTTCAATTTCTCAAAGATCTGTAACACATTAGCACTGTCTCCCAAGTGCGCATAACCTGCCATCAATGTATTCCAAGAGGATAAATCTCGAGCTGAAAGGGTGTTAAACACTTCATGAGCTTTTGAAAGTAGCCCAGACTTAGCATACATCTCAACTAGCGTTCTTTGTAAAGTAGTGTCTTGTTTGAATAGACTGCTTCTCGCAGCTTGAGCATGTAGTTTCCCACCCTTACATGTAGCTCCAAGTATGGTACATGCTTTCAAGCTGCAAGCATAAGTGACATTATTTGGACTGATTCCCTCCAACACCATTTTCTCAAGGCAGTCCAATGCATCTTTGGTAAACTCTTGTTGGACATACCTAGCAATCAATGTGGTCCATAATATAACATTTCTTGCTGATAGCTTATCAAAGACCTCCTTTGCTTTATCAACTAAGCCACATTTGGCATACATGTCAATCACTGCACTGCCAATAGCACTATTGTCTTTCAACAAGTTTCTATGAATAATCTCGGCATGTAATTTTTTACCCCTTTTGACATCTTCAATATTACTACAAGCATCAAGCAAGCTGACAAGAGTGACATCGGTTGAAGAAAACCCTTCAACCTGCATCTGCTCAACACATGTGATTGCATCCTAAACATGCTTATATTTTCCATAATCGGAACTCCAAACACCAAGGGCATTCCCCTCTGAGCAAGATGTAGCCATGTAGTTTGCAAATACCTTTCATCCCATTGATTAACTCTGCAAGTACATGAAATCAAATGTACTTTCCTGCCAAATAGAACCACATTAGTGCATCAAAACCAACCAAATTGTGGGCTAATACATAGAGAAGATGAAAATCAACAAGAAAGAAGCAAATTCGAATTTTTGCTCTCCTTCTTCACAATGGTAAAAAGTTCTTACAAAGAGTCACAAAGTGACTTATATACATGTGCCCTAAAAATGGTCCTTTCACACAAGAGACCCACACTTTATTGCCTAATCTCTATTTTTCTACTATTTTACAAGAATTATGTTACAAGGGTTTGTGGCTTATGCATCTAGAGGACTCCTCTAGTGCATTTACATAGCTTCGAGGGAATTTGGAAGAAGAAAATTTGTGCCCATTAATTTGAGAATTTTTGGGGCTCCTCTTTTGTGCCTCTTTTGTCTGCAACACTCTCCCCCTCTTTATCTCTGTCATCCCTTGATAGGCTTTACTTCTTGTCTGCAACTTGTCTATAGTTGTAGTCGATCTGGCCTCTTCTTTTCTTTTAATTGCACGCAACCCGTGGAGATGAACTACAATCGATTTGTAGTATAGCTCACCAATAAGCTCTTTAAATCTGGGTTGCTATGTTAAATCGAGCTGCCACGCACACAACCAGTGAAGATGGACTACAATAAATTTGTAGTCTAGTTTTCCAATCACCTCTTTGTATTTGCACTACAAGCACCATATGAAAGGTGTGAAGGTCTGGATTTTCAGCCTTCAATCTGGACCTTCCGAATATCAAGAGGTTGAAGCACCTTCTTGGGCTCAGGATCTGCTAGATGTCTTCTTGCACTTCTTCATGGATAATTGCTGGCCTTGATTTGTCCTTGCCTGTGGTGTCCTTGCCACTGTTGTGTTTTCTAGAGCCTATTTACTTCTTTCTCTTGCACACATTACTTTGCCGGCCTTTGCTCTCTTCTAAGTTAGCATTACGTTTCAAAGGCCCTGTTCTTAAATCTTCTTTGACATGCTCTGGGACCTGATGCATTGCTTAGCCTGTTCATTTCTTTCCACTGCATGCACCTGGTGGGTGAGGAAGCTGTGTGCAAATTTCCTTAAAAGGTCTTAGACGTTGTTCTTTGTTTCCACTCTTCGGGACCTGGTTCTTTGGTGTTGTCGCCTGATGCATGCCCCTATGGGGCTTTGGGCATAGGGTTGTTTTTTTCTTGTTGAGCCTTTTCTTCATTGAGCCGTTTTGGTCTTTGATCTTCTTCTTCTTCTTCTCTTTTTGCTTGATTCTCCCTCCACACATCCCTCCTCTTGAACTCTATCGTCCTCGATAGGTTTTTTGTGGCGACATGTGTATGTTTGTATGACTTTCTGCTCTCTATGGTTAAGCAAATTTGCTTGATATATCATCAGTTCCTTCCATTGATTTGACTTTACGCCGTCATCTGGTGCCTGTCTATGGTCTGCAAAAAAGCTTAATTCGTAGGCCACCAATCGCGCATTTAAGTTAGAAGATATTTTTGCAAAGATCTCCGAGTCCATTTCAAAAAGTCCTGTAAAGAATGCTTCTTTGAATGTTTGCATGTATGGATTCGGCAAGAACATCAGTCTTGAGTATATGGCCATGAGCGCCAAGCGACTAGGGATAGTAGATAAATAAAAAACGAGTGCATTTGAATTCTGATGAAATGCAAAAAGGTATATTCTGTGTGCTGAATACCTTCAATACTGTAAGCAACATACTCAAGATTTTTTTTGTCATTTTGATGGCTAAATCCGGTACTGTAGCATATCTTGAAATCCAAAACTCGATGGTTTTCACCATGTATTCTTTTGTCGATAGGTAGTTACATGGTGGGCTCGGTAATAGTGGATAATTTAGCCATTGGTTATTTAAGCTTCCTTGGCACTGTGCTTCCCAAAATTGTGTCCAGGAGCGTCTTCAAGGTACTGGGCAAAAAGATGGCTTAATTCAAAGCACATACGGTGTTGATTCCTAGTGTACTTGTAACGTAGGGTTCTTTTCCAAAACTTGCGTCTCCAGATAGGATCTGCTTTATCAAATTCTTCTTGTGTATAGGTAAATGTCTGCATATTGAACTGCAGATTGCTATCTGGTTCTTTATTGGTGGTCCTCTTTATATACTGGCATGTCTCTTCTTTAATTAATCCGTAGGGTATATTGAAAGGTTTGAAAATCTATTCTAGGCTAGGAATTTATTCTCTTCCATCTTCCATTTTCTCCTAAGTTCATTAGTATCTTCCATATATCTTTTTTCCCATTCCGCTATGATGGATTGCTCTTTTTTTAGCTGATCTTGATACTTTGCGATTTGATCCTCCCATGTTTTTGTGCTTCTTATGGTCACTTTAGGTGCTTTGATGGGTTGGTTACATAATATGGCAGTCATAAGCTCTTGTACCGGCAGGTTTACTTGAACCTCCATGTACTGATCAATTGCTTCCATGGCTTTGGTTAGTTCTGCTTTCGCGATAGGCGTAATGTCTTCTAGCCTTGTTTTCAGAAGTACATGTATCCTTTTTGATGCTGGAATGGCTTCTTCTACCTGCATCATCTCTCGTAGTCTTTTGGTACCTCTCATTCTTGGTTAAGAGATGGTTTTAGCTTCTTCCCCTATTTTTACTCCATTCTTTTTCCTTGGGACCATGGCAATCTTCGCATACTTAGCCGTTTCTTCAGATGAGGGCATCTATTTCAAATGTTCCCAAATGCCTAGTGCATGATAGATAAGTATTGTTAATGCAATGCTTCCATTCAAGAATTTCTTATGGTTCCACTATTTCTTTGCTTCGAACAGGCGTTCTTGAATATATGGCATCATATTCACTTGGTTCCCTATCTGTTTGATGGCATGGGATAACACCTGCACTATAATCTTCTGTGGTTTTGTATATCGATGCATGTTTAGGAAGCAAAAGTCTTGATGAATCAGTCTGACTTTCTTCTATATCAATATGATTGATATCCATGAATGTTCATGCTTTCGCACCTCCGCTTTCATCTTTCATAACTGTGTTTCCATCCTTTTCCCACTCGAAGGCTTCCTTGATCAAATCATGGGTGAATTGAATGATTACCCACTCTCTTGCCGCATCTAGAACTCTTGCTTTAGGCACTAATGTATCATGCAATGCCGGTTGCAGGGTATCATCACTTGTGTGCATCATTAGAAGTCCGGTTTGTAGATTGGCAATTCAAAGTACTTTTGAATGCCTGCCTTCTTCATTATGTCTACAGTTGACGGAAGTTCATGCACAACTTTGAAGTCTTGGGACATTACTGGGAACTAATGGTCAGTGTCCATAAATTTTATGGTTATTAAGAAAAGATAGTCCCTAGCAGGTTTATCCTCCCATATATTGCTTTACGCGACAACCACTTATGTAATTAGGAAGTATATCTCCATCTATTGTGGCTAGATTGACTACTCCACTCGTTGAAATCCTATTGATTAGTAGGAGTCCATATCCGCGTTTCTACAACTTCTTGGCATGTTGCTTCAAAGTATACTCCATGACTAAATCTCCTTCTTTTAGGCCTTTATCTTTGATGTGCACATCATAATATGCTTTTTGTCTCCTTTTTACGGCATAAATTCCCGCAATAACCTGTAGTCTTGTTTCATGTAGCTTCTCAATCTACTCGAGTTGCTTGGACAACTCATGTCCTGTCCATTCATACTGTTGTGCTACTCTTAAAGTAGGCACCAAAAAATCGATTTGAAGGATTGCATTTTGCCCATACACTAGGTTAAATGGAGTGGTTCCAATGGCTGTCTTGTAAGCCACACGGAAGGCCCAAATTGCATGATGCAATTGTTTGTCCCAATCTGACCTTCCACTATTGACTATCTTTGTCAATACAGTGCACAACACTTTATTGGAACTTTCTACTTGACCGTTGGCTTGCGGATGATAATGGGCTGATTTTTTATGAATCACTAAGAATTCATTCATCAAGGACTCTATTCCTTCATTAATGAAGTGAGTTCCTTGGTCACTTACCATCTCTATAGGTAGTCCAAAGCGAGTAAAAATGTGCTAAAAAAGAAACTTCACAGTGGTATGAGCATCATATTTTCTAGTTTCTTTTGCTTCTACCCATTTAGTTAAATAATATAGTGCCACTATTATGTATTCAGCGTGAGATCCTTTGGCTGGTCGATTAATGGGTCCTATGAAATCAATACCCCATTTGGAAAAGGCTCTTGCGCAAACCATAGGTCTCAAAGGCATGTCATCTCGTCTGATCGAGTACTTAGCTCTTTGGCATGCCTCACAACTTCGTACGTAGGTGTCCGCATCCATATGTAGATTTGGCCACCACAAGCCTGCAAAAAGAATCATTTTTACAGTTATTTCGGCTAACAAATGTCCTCCTTCGACACCTACATGTGCTATTTCTAATATGGGTAAGCACTCTCCTTCATGCCCACATAGTCATAGTTGATTGTCTTTTCCTCTCTTGAATAATTCTCTCCCCAAGATAACATAGTCCTCACTCATTTCTTCTAGGGATCATTTTTTAGTTAAACTTTTTCCTTCCTCATGCTCTCGTGTCTTTAAGAATTTCACTAATGTCTTACTCCAGTTGGGTGCTATTATAGAGAAGCATAATGATGTATGGTCATCTGGAGTGGTTTCTTGACATTTTGCACAACTACCAACATACTCATGAACATCCTTAGGCATATCAGGCCAATAGACTCCTAATCGTTTCAATTCCCTTAGAGTTCCATGGGTTCCCTTGTGCATTCTCCATTTGTTTACATGCGCTTCCTCAATCAAGTTCTTCTGTTCATCTTCTTCTACACATCTAGACAATACACCGTTGGGTTCTTTATGGTACACACCTTCTCCTACAATGTGTAAGTTACACGACTGCAAAATTTCCTTCCTAATCTCCTTGTTAATTAAGTGTTGTGGTCCATGAGTGAGTATTGAAATTAGCTTTTCTGCCCACTTAGGACATACTTCCAAATTGAACAGGTAAGTGTCTGGAAAATCGTCTGATACTCCGCTACGTGGTTCTCCATGTGTTAACCTAGAGAGATGATCAACTCTCACGTGGGTATTTCCTTTTTTTACAATCACTTCAAAATCAAACTCCATTAATAACAGAAACCATATCACTAGGCTTCTCGTGTTACAAGGTTTATTGACTAAGTATAGTAAGGCTTGATGATCTATGAAGAACTTGAACTTGCTGGCTAGAAATAGCTTGTCTATTTCTTTCTTGATTTTTGTTGCATATACATCATTATAAGTGTAAGGGCATTGCTTTGATGGTTTTGCATCAGGTGTCATTGGTATTCGATGAGAACAAATGGAGGCTCCACACCTTTGAGGTCCTTGTAGGTCCATGCAAAATACATCTCGATATTCTTCAATCAATCTTATCAATTCTTTTTCCTCCTCAAGTACACATTCTCCATCTTCCATAGTCACTACTGCTTTTGTTCCTTGTTGTCATATGCTTCTCCTTCTCTTGCCTCTCTCTTAGGTATCTGAATGGCTATCTTTCTCTCCTCTACTTCATATCTTTTGAAGTGTTCTGGGACTTCAAATAGGTCTAGGGTTGATTTAGTCTTACTTATGGTTTCCTCATGGTTTTTTCTCAATTGAGCTGCTTCTATTGCTAACACCTTGGGTGTTCCTTCTTTGTCCTTGGCTTGGATTGCTTCTAAATATCGTTCCTCTGAATCAAACTCCGACTCCATTTCTATGCTCTCATACTCTTCCTTCCATTCCTTTTCTAATACTTCTCTTGTTTCTACCTCCTGAAGGACTACCATGTAAAAGCTTACATCATAACCTTCTTCGCCCACACATGCATTCATGGTCAATACTTCTTCATTTATGCATACATCCAAGGTGGCTAGAATCTCCATCCAACCGTGTGGTTCGAATGCTTCATCAAGAAAAACTTGGGGCATATACATAGGGTCCTTTACAGGTCGGTAATTTTGATGTTCGATAGGCCATATTTGAGTTTTTTCCTCTTCTCTCTTTGCTTCCTTACACATCCATAATTGGGCATCTTCGTGCATCCATGATTGGTCACTTGAACTGGCACTATGGACTGACAAATCATCCTCTTCCTTGTGTATGGGATTCCATTGTAGGGGGGGTACATCCCTATATGCAAATGTATGCAAATTTATCTTGGTAGTAGTTCCTTGATGTTGTAGGTATAAAGCATCTCTTCCCTAGTCTTCTACCACCCTAAGTTGTCTCATGAAAGGTCGTCCCAGTATCAATTCATAGTTATTAGCTTTTCCAAATTGACATATAGCTAATGTGTGCTCAAACTCCACTCCGCAGCTGACTAGCTTAATTTTCTCCAATATTCGCAGGGGTCTCTCTACATGACCATCTGCTAATTGAAGCTTCATACGTGTTGGTCGCAAGGTTGGCTTTCCCCATTTCTCCCAAATCTCTTTGGTGGCTATGCCTACTCCTACTCCTGTGTCTAGTATGGCCATGGTCATATACCCATTGTATGTGACGGGTAAACAAGTGTTGCCCTCATCTCCTTCACCAAATTCTCCCACTTTATCCACCAGAATTTGTATAGTAGAAGGGGCTTTGGTTTCCTTACTTTCCTTTTTGTTCATCTCATGCTCTAACTTCAACTATCCCGCTAATTGTTTCCATATTTGAGGCTTGACACGTAGTAATTCTTCCACAGTCAACCGACATTGTACCCTAGTCTTCTTGAGTTCAGCTAAATTATGGGAGGTCTTGTCTGAAGACTCCTTTTCCTTTCCTCGTACTGTGGAAGCATGGAGGATTATGGATTCTTTCTCATATTTTCCCATGTAGTTTGGTAGGGTCAAAATGTTGTGTGCTTCCTCCCTATTTTGATCTAACATGGAAACCTCTTCATATATTTCTTCCAAATTTGGAGTTGGTTGATCGTCTTCCACATCTAATTCCTCAAAGGGTGGTTTTGAATTCCCATTCTTTTTCCATTGGTCTTCTCAAATCCTAGTCCACAACTCTCTTAGCCAATCAGCCTCTAATTGAGGGATTACGGAAGTTGATTTGTCTTGAGTGCAAGGTAAATCTTCCTTATTATCTTTCTCTTCTAGTTTCTGGTCATTTTCTTTAAAGCAATCATTGTATTGATTTTCACGTATTCTTGTCTCTACGAGGACAGGGATAGTCTTTTCTAGAGTGTTCTGAGCTACCTCTATGAGTTTTCTACATATCACAAGTCTCTCCTTTTCTAATTCCCCTTGTGGGTAAAGTTTCTTGTGCTGCTCTACATTTGGTCTAGTCGTGATCCTGGCTTGGTAAGCTTTCAAGCGGTCTTGGTTCGGCTAAGATTGATCCTAGCTTGTTTGGTTCTTGTGTCTAAGTTCTAGGTTTTTATTCTTTTCTTGCTCCGAGTCTACTCGTTTTCTCTCTTGTCCTTTAGCTTGTGCTCATGTGATAGCGTTTAATGGCATTGTGGACTCTTTATCACTTCCTGACAATTCTATTACTTCGATCACATTGATTTGTGTTGTGTCATGAGTTCTGTTGGGATTCTTTGTGCAATCTCGAAATAGGTGTTCCTTTCCACATTCATTGCAGTACCCTTCCCAAGTCTTGGGAGGTGGCGGGTTATAAGGTCAAGTGCACTCTCTTATGAAGTGGTCTCCTCCACATCTATAGCAAGGTCCCTTTGGCATAGGCGATCTAATGGGTGGCCTCATGGGGCTGGTGCTTTAGGTGCGGTATACATTAGGGTTGCAAACTCTTGTCCGTAGGTGTTGTCATATCCTTCACAACCATAGTAATGTGGGTCATAAATTTGGTCATACTCCATCAAACTAGTGTCATAGGGATAGTATTCTCCTAGATTTGCTCGTATCCTTGATTCATTGATTTTGTACTGGCTAATGGCACAGCTGCCACTGGCTCTCTCCATGTTTTCCTCTGGTTGAGTATATTTAACTGGCACTACCTTCTGTGGAAGTGGTGCTTGTTGTCCTAACATTGGCTGAGGTTGTCCATACTGCCCTTGTTTGTATGGCTTAGGTACTCCTTGTGGTCCTAGATAGGGATTGTATCTTGGAATCTCCCTTCTTGGCTCTCTAGGGGGTATCCATATGGTCTATACTGAGGTTGATTTATGGGTCTTGACTACCTATTGAATGGGTAATTCTCAATACTATGGTTAGTGTATTTTGTTCTATATGGCAATACAGAGTGGGTCCTTGATATGGTTTCCTATTGTATGGATAAGCTTAAGGTATGCATGTTCCTCCTCTTGCACACATGTGAGATGGATGGTCTCCTCCACATAGGCTGCATCTTTGCAACATGGGTATTCTCATTGATGGATGCTACTAGTTCCTCTGTCCATGGACTCCTAACTTCTTGGCTACTAGTTCTGCTAACTCCTCTACATTAATGGAGTTAGATGTCACTGTACTTCTAGTGTCTTCTGATTTAGTAGGGCTTGGTGTACTTTTGAGATCATCAGCTAGGTTGTCCTCTAGGTCAATGCATTCTTGAAGAAACTCGCTCAATGTCTGGAGCCGTTTCACATAGACTAAAGTTCTTAAGGTCCCATTCGTCAATCCGTCCAAGAATAGTGATATCATTTTTTTTTTGAGTGGGTCTTTCTGTTGCTGGACATCTATCGACAAATTGATTAAATCTCCGGGCAACTGTTTTCACCGTTTCATTGGGATGTTTTTTGAAGCTATGGATTAAGGATGAAGAGTTGTGTTTAATCCCTTTCTTGGTGAGTTCTTCAATGAACTCTTGAAAAAATTGAATATTTCCAAATTGATTTGGATCCAATGGTTGGAACTAAGTCAAAGCCATCCATGTGAGGGTAAGTCCGAAGGAATACTGCACAAAGAAATCATCCACTTGCTCCGCCCATAAAACTTGTTTAAATTCAACTATGTGATCATAAGGTTCTCCCATTCCATCATAATGATTTCTCATACACTTAGCCATTTGAATTGTTCTTAGTCTTCTTATGGGTTCTTGTCGTCTAGGTATTACTGGTCTAATAGGAGGTAACCCATGATGCACTCCTGGTTGTGGTCTTGGCCTCACTAGTGGCCGATTCAGGTTGCCTAGTCCGGGGTGGGTTTGATTGTGTGACCATACTCCTGGCATTGTAAATTGCACATGAGTCCAGTTAGGAACACTTCGTTGGCTCGTTTGTCCCAACATTGTATTCTTTGGCTTTTGATGCATCCCAAAGGGATTATGGGAGGCAGTTGCCTGCTCTCGAGAAGGAAATATAGGCAACCCTATATACTTCAACTGAGTCCTATCAACTACATCTAATGACCAATACCTTCTTTGGTTTTGGTCTAGGTAGGTGACTCTAGACTCATCTTCGATCCTTTAACTCATAGAAAGTCATTGGGATATCTTCCTGTCTGCATGTGGGTGAATGGATTTGTAACAATAAGTCTGATCCATGGATTAAGTAGACATCTAATAGGTAATCATCTTGAGGTATCAAATCCCCTCTCAAGACTCGAGTTACCACTAATTTACCTCTTAGTGTAGTTCCAACTCTTCTTGATTAGGTCTTCTCAAGTTTCCTTGTCCTTCCAATCCCCCTCTCTCATTTATCCGATCTGGGTGTTTTGTTACCACGTAGGTGTGACCTAATTTGTCCATGTACACTCCTCCTTCATACTTGACTGTAGGTCTGGGCACTATTGCTGATTCAGTGGAGTTCACCATCCTGGCTATAGACCTATTTAAGCCATCTAGGTAAATAGGGATCCCTTCGGGATTAGTGGACACATATTGCAGAGAGGTGCAGTATTCCCCCTCTATAGTTGACATGAAGTTCTCCCTAGGGACAGAACCTTGCATGTCTTCTAAATCAATAGGTATCTCCTCCTATGAATCACTAGAGGTGTCAGTATAAATAGAGTGATGACTTGCTTGGGTTGCACTTCCTTTCATGGACAAAGGAAACCATCCTGAATGTTGATGTATAAAACACCACAAAAAATGAATTAATGTGACACTAGAACACCTCTATGGTCACCATTAACTCATTGCCACTCCAAACTTTGAGAAATGATAGCCGAAACCAAGAACTTTGCTTCCTCAGATTTTTCTAGTTACTAAAATGACATACCTTCAGTATTTTGCTAATTTCTCTTAGCTCGAGCATTATTTCTCCAAGATCTTTTATATGCTGAAACTAGAAGAGTAGAGCTTTCCAACAAGCTATGATATGCATGAAACGGATCTTTAGAATTCAAGTTATGGCCCTCACAAGATGACCCTATATGACCTTCCAAAACTGGAAATTTTACCTGTTTTAGTAAATTTCGCTGTCTAAAAATAAAAATTCGATGCCTAGCATCGAATTGCAACCAAAGTTGATGCCGGGCATCGACTTTGAGCTTTTTCAGCCTCTTTTTCTGCACCAGAAATAGCCTCTTGAACACACACATGAAGAAGACCACTTGTATGTAGGAAGTCGATGCCAGGCATCGACTTTATGCTGAAACTTGATGCCAGGCATCACGAGTTGCTCCAAAAACCTCATGATTTAAGAAATTTCATCATTAGATAAAAGTCAAATATGAAGATAAGGACTTATCAGCTAGGATTCGATGCCAGGCATCCACTTCCCGCATAAAACTCAATCTTTCAACATACATTTGATGCCACGCATCGACTTGCTTGAAAAACTTCAATTCTTCAAAACATTACACAGAAGACAAACACTGGAGATGGAAGAAGAAAACTTATACACAGAACTTTAACTAGTTCTTCTCATAGCTATGAAAACTCAGAAGCTTACAAGTGCTTCACTCAGAGAAGCCTGACTATACTCAGTCATACAAAAATGAGTTCTAACTCACTTTATCATTGTCTTCTCTCTCTTCTCTCACCGCGTCAGTTAATACAAACTAACTTATATAGATTTTCTCATTCCCGTGACTTTTTAAAAAACTTCTAGAACTAAAGTGAACTAACTTTACAAGTATAATACACTTGTGAATTTATCCCTTCACATAGGCATGTGGTTTTCTTCTAAAGCTTTGACCTTCAAATATATGTCCAATTAGTGAGTGTTTCTCCAACAGCTCCCCCTCAATCACTAATTGACATTCTCTGTTCCTTCATATCTTCTTCTTTTCTTTCACTCCTGCCATGCTTTTGAATCTGCTGGTCTTCACACCATCCAAGCTCTTTGTCATTATGTCTGCTATCTGATCTTTAGTAGAAATGTACTCCACTTCAATCTCCTTCTCCATTACCTTTTCTCTGAGAAAATGATACTGTATCTCTATGTGCTTTGTCCTTGCATGAAAAACTGGATTTGCTGCAAGATAAAGTGAACTCATATTATCTCCATGTATTGTAGGTGTACCTTGATCAATGCCCAAGCTTTTGAACAATGTCTGCATCCATATGACTTCCTTAGCTGCTTCCACAAGTCCTTTGTACTCAGCTTCAGTTGATGATAATGCTACTGTATGTTGTTTCTTTGAACACCAACTTACAAGCTTATCACCAATATATATCATGTAGCCATGAGTTGATCTTCTGTCATCCTGGTTACCTGCCCAATCGGAGTCACTATAGGCTCTCAACTTCAAATCTGATGTAAAAGGATAATATAATCCTTCCTTTATAGTTCCTTTGATATATCTGAGAACTGTTTGACCTGCAATCCAATGTGGGTCCTTTGGACAATGCATGAATTGTGACAAAACTCCCACTGCATAACTAAGATCAGGTCTTGTTAGTGTAGCATAAATCAAACTACCCACAAGAGATTGATACTTCCTCATATCTTTGTATTCCGCACCATCATATTTACTGAGCTTGTGATTAACTTCAAGTGGAGTTGAAGCTTCTCTGCAATTTTCCATATCAAACTTCTTCAATAAATTCAGAAGATACCTTTCTTGTGATACATATATGCCATGATCTGTATAAGTAACTTCCATTCCAAGAAAGTATGACAACTTTCCTAGGTCACTGATCTTGAATTCTTTTTCAAGTAATCTCTTTACCTCCTTGATTCCTTCATCTGAAGTACCTGTGATTATAATGTCATCTACATAAATACAAATGTAGATTGTACCTTCCTCTGTTCTTTTGATAAGTAGACTTGGATCTGCTTTTGAACTTTGATATCCAAGATCATTGAGATACTTCACCAGTCTAGAGTTCCATGCTCTTGGAGCTTGTTTCAATCCATAGAGTGCTCTTCTCAACCTGCAAACAAAATTTGGATACCTGGAATCTATAAACCCTTGAGGTTGTTCCATGTATACCTCATTTGATATGTATCCATTCAAGAATGCATTCTTTATATCCAATTGACTTAGGGTCCATCCTTTTGAAGCTGCAATAGCAATGATTGTTCTTATAGTTGACATCTTAGCTACAGGACTAAATGTCTCATCATAATCTATGCCATAGGTTTGGGCATAGCCTTTCACCACCAGTCTAGCTTTGTATCTGGCTATACTTCCATCTGCAAGCTTCTTCACTTTATAAACCCATTTATTTCCAATTACTTTCTTACCATTTGGTTTAGGAACAAGTTCCCATGTCTTGTTCTCCTCCAGTGCATTGAACTCTTCCTTCATTGCATCTTCCCATTGCTTCTTTCCTTTTGCTTCATCATAGTTCTGAGGTTCTTCATCATCTTTGACCATATATGCATAGTTCTTCTGAGTTATGTAAGAAGTATCATAAGAATACCTTTATGGTTGCCTTCTAGTCCTGCTTGACCTTCTTGGTTCACATTTGTAGCTCAGTGATGAGTAGCACCTCCTTTAATGTCAATCCGAGAAGACTGGAGGATGGTATGAAGACCTCGAGCAAGTGGAAGCACATGTGCGTGAGTGAGAAGCACACAAGCATGCACACACATACACGCGCACGCACACACACGGCAAGACAAAGAGTGAGAAGCAATGGAGTTCTTAGATTACTTTCAAAAAGCTCTTACAGGTTCATTTCAATTACAATCCAGCCCCAAAAATGAGCTCTCTAGCTCTATTTATAGTTTTTGACTAGGTTTTGGCCCTGTCCAGACCTAGTGTCCGGCCTAGTTAAAAATTAGGTTCCAGGGCCAATTTGAGGGCTTAAACGGAGTCTAAAAAATACAAAAACTGATATGTAGGTACTTCTAAGGCTCCTCAAGCTCAAGGACTCCTTGGCTTGCACAAAATGGAGCTACAAAAATACGAAATGGTATTTACAATGGTTTTTAGTGATTAAAATCACTATTTGTGTAGGGATTTTCTCTGTTGGTTTGTCGTACACATCTTTGAGCTCCCTACTTGCTCTTTCTTCTTGTGTGATCCACTCCTTGATGTCTGAAAAATTTAGATGGCCTACTTGCCAGATCTTCTTTGACTGCCATGTCTGCTTGTGCTGTCCCTTCGCTCTGACTCTCTTCGTCTTGTGGCTCCTTCGGTTCCCTGACTGCTGCCAACACCCCCCCCACTCTCGCGTCTGTCGCCCCTGACAGACCCTTGTCTAGATGTTCGTTGAACGTAGTATTGGACGACGTCGGAAGCGAGGTGATGTTCTTCTAATCTGAGCCCCCGTGCTAGATTTGTTAATAATGCGTCCCAATTCACTGGTCCTGGTACGTCCGGGTGTGGCACCCGCAGTTGTTCTGAATGTATGGTTCTCTCCACAGCGAATAAGTGGAGGAGATGTGAAGGCCTGGGTACAAAAATTTCTGAGTGATATTCCCAGAATCCCGTTATGAACATCTCCTCGAAAGTCTGTTTAAAACAAGCGGGGAGGTACTTTATTCTGGCGTGCCAAGCATATATTACTTCTATTGATGGGGTGGTGCTCATGTCGTAAACTAGGTCTTGGTTGCCTGTAACGAAGCCTGCTCCTGAGAAGTGGGGATCCTTAATGTTTTTAAATGTCCTGAATGTGATTAGCATTAATTCAAATATTTTCATACACATTTGTGCCATCACATCGGGTGTATTGCGTAGTCGAGTGCTCCAGTGTCTGATAGTAGAAATCATGTAATTTACAGTGGGAGGTCCTCGTGGAGGTGCTAGATAAACATAATTTAGCCACTTGGCACAGCCTTTGATGTTCTTGATAGCAATGGTGAATTCGGGCCATGTGCGTCTTCGTAGGACTGGGGCATAACAAGGATTGTACTTAATAAAGAGGGGCATGTTATTCCAGGTTCGTACCATTTCAGGATAAGTCTCCAAGAGACGGATCCTCCAAGTGGGTTGATGAATATAACCTCTTTTTGCACTCTCTGGTATATCGTGGAGGCCAAACTGGGTGGCAAAGGTGGGGGCTTTCCCACATTGTCGTTGGATCTCTTCGTTGTAATCAGCCAACAATATGCAATATGGCACATACTGATCATCATTGGTCCCTATCCACCTGTGATGGGACATACGTCTGAAATACTCGGACTTGATGACAGTGTCTTCTAATTTGGCTAATGATTGGATTTGTATTGCTACTCATTCATCGTGGGTGTTCGCTGTCTTCTCTAATGACTGAAGCCATTCAGGTGCTTCCACTTCTAAGGTATCCATTCCCTCTGAGGTTTGTTGCCCTCCTGGCATTGGCATAGGAACGTATGGTTCCTCGTATGAATCATCTACCTCAATGGGAACCAAGTCTTCTGACTCAGGTTCTATAACTGGAGAGGGTTGCCTTTCATACTCTAGTAACTTTTTCTGGAGCTCAACCACCTGCTCTGTCAATGCCTTCACTTCCTCTGAAGTCGAGGCCGGTTCTATTACCTTGGTTGGAGCCTCCTGTGCCTTGAGCTGGCCACGTAGCTCATCACGTTCCCTTTCCAACTCATCATGAGCATCTAATAGATCTGCATAGCTTTCCAAGATGGTCTTCATTGTCTCTGAGGGTACGGCTTTAAACTGCTCTGGATCAATTTCGTGGGGAGATCCTTCCATTGCTGCTTCTAGATTTGCTTCATTTTGTTGCTGCAGTCTCTTGTTCTCTTCAAGGGCGGTTGCCATGTGTTTTCTGAGGAGTGCCAAGTTACGCCGGACTCTGAGATTATCAGCTTGGTATACGTCCAACAAGGCCTCGAGTTGTTTGGTGCCCGGCTGTTGTGATGGTTGGGGAGTTTCTAGGAGTGTTTGGTGGGCATGTTCGAGCGTGGTGTAACGTTGGTTGAGTTTTGCATTTTCTTCCTCGATCGCTGTGAGGCGGCTCTGAAGTTTCTGATTGGTAGTGATCACTTGATGATAACGATCGTCGAGAGCTCGATACTCATTCTGAAGTTGATAGACACATTGATTTAAAGCTAGGAATATACTATTTACATTAAATGATGCAGGGAGAGATGAAGATGCAGGGGAAATGGGGACGGGAAAGGGAGTTGTGAATGATGTGGAGTCTAGTGGAGATGTGGGTGGAGGGGGTATGGGGGACGGAGGTTGCATGGGGGAAGGGAGTGGTGCTGTGGCAGGAGATGTTTCCATAGTGTCAAATGTTTGAGTGACCGTGTAGATGGGGACCGTGGGTGGGGTGGATGTGACGTTAGTGAAGAGAGTGGTGAAGGTGGGCATAGTGACTCCCCCGAATTGGATTCCCGGAGAGAGTGGAATTCCCATGACGATTGTGGTGATAGTGGACGTGGTGGCGATAGTGTCACGTGGTGGAGTGAGTTGTGTAGTGAGGGGTGGGGAGGGTGGTGACAGTTTGAATCTTTTAAGTTCGTGGCCCGGCAACAGTGAGGGTAACACAAAAGTGCTGTCGCCTCCCTTGGCCCTGCTAGGAGTGATGGTACTGATAAGATAAGAACAACATAAGAAATCTAGCTTCGGTAAGTGGGCCCTGAAATAACTGTCCAGGCCAGCTTTGGTCCATACCGAACGCATTACTTCGGCATTCTGATAGCTCTCAAATTCGCGCGTGAAAAAATGGTAGCGTCCCCATTTACCATTAAACTCCAATTCAGCTTCCCAAAAATAGGTTCCATCACCCAATGGTCCTGCAACATCACTGAACCAATGAGCGTGTTTGCCCACTTGAGAGGTGTGTCCTTGAGGAGGATCCTGAACTGGGAGCACATGCACAGCTTGAAGTTCTTGCGGTCTTTCGGTGAGATGTGGTTCGAGGAGGAGTGTTTCTATATCCACAATCTGTGCGCTGGATCCGGCGTGAGAACTGGAACCTCCAGCTTCTGCCATGGCACTGCTTGCTTGTTGGTTCTGTGAGAATATAGAACCATGTGTTAACATTGTAATGGACAGAATAAACCCGTTGTTGTCCCCGTTACAACATTAACATGAGGTAGATGATGAGTCAGTGGTCAGTAAGTGCACGATGACAGTGTGTGTAGTTAATGCCTGGATAGTCCTAGGAGCTAGATGGAAAGATGCACTGTCTGACTAATGCAGTTAGTAAGTGGAGATGAATTCACAGATTGGGGTCGGGGTGTTTATTACAAGTCCTAGGTTGCCAAACACCATGGATGGCTTTTGGTCTTGGTTTTGTGGAGATTCGGGAGGGTTGCATGAGTAATTCTGCTGGGAGTTGTTGTGTCATTGGGACCCATTTACGAGTGAGTCTGTGCGTGCTTCTAGGTGGCAGTGTGTTCGAGTGTATCAGACAAGAGTGGGTGGCGGCTGCTTGAGCGAGTGAACCCTGTCGTGTATGATGTGAATTGTGTGGGGTTAGTTGAGCCCGCAAGCAAGCCTTAGGCACCCAAATTTGTCTTGATTGTGGGTCAGCTTTCATCGACTTCTTGGGTACCCAAATGGATTTCACTTTCTCAACAGAGGTTTTAGGAGTCCTCTTATTAGCATCAAGTCGTTGATTACTAATAGGAAGTTGAGACCGTTGTTGCGACTTAGTTACGGTCGGCAGCTCGTCTTTCCGCACCCACATTTGTTTCATCGGCTGAGTTGTTCTGCTTCGCGCGTTCTTTTGGTCTCTCGCCTGGAGAGTCTTCAGTGATTGATCTGCCCTTAGTTGCTGCCTCCTTCTGGCCTTTGGAAAAGAAGGGAGCTCCATTGTGGTTCTGACTCCTTCTTTGAGATCTTCGTTCTTCTGTATCACATAGCCTTGGACAAGAACAGCATGGTCAACTTCATGTGTACCCCTGGAGGGACCAGGAGTCTGTGCCTTTCCTAGTTCCTTGAGTGCTCCATTATTTAACTCAATTGTAATTCTAGTTTGATTCACCCATACCTGAAGAAGTCCACTTCTTAGGTTTAAGTTGACTGCTTGGTCATAGATCCAGTCTTGACCCAAGACAAGGGGTTCAGTGAGGTCCTCATCTTGACATACTAGTACTTTAACTGTCATTGCCTCATCGTGAATATAGAGGGGAAGTTCCACCTCGCCCATGCAAGGGGTTTCCACGCTCCCAATCCTATGAGATATGCTTCCACAGGATTGACAGCTAATTGCAACTCTTGACAGTAGGACAATTTAACAGCACTAGTGGCTGCACCTGAGTCAATCAAGGCTCTTACAGTCCTTGCACTCTTTCCTTGTCCTATATCTAAGGTTATGAAAGGACGTCGATCAGTTATCCTATGTGAGCTAACACCTGAAACTTCACACATAGCCACGTCATATCCTTGGTCTGCATATGCATTTGTTCTAGGCTGATCTCTACCTTGTCTTCGCAACTTCATCCTTCTGATGCATTCTAAAGCTTCTGCTTGAGCTTCTTCTCGAATCCGCTTTTCTTCTTCCTTGCGTTTCTTGGCGATATTGAGTCGACTTAGCATTTCCTCTGTGAGAGGTTCCTGATATAACTTGACTCTGCATCCGCTTATATAGCTTGGGAGAACGTCACCTTCCAATGTGGCTAGTTGCACTGCTCCACTTGTGGAGATCCTATTTATGATCATAGGTCCATAGCCATGCTTCTCTAATTTTCTCGCATGTTGTTTCAAAGTGTATACTAGTACTAGGTCGCCTGCCTTCAAACCTTTATCCTTCACGTGGGCATCAAAATATGCCTTCTGTCGTTTCTTAGCTGCATATATCCCTGCAACTGCCCTTAGTCTTGTTTCTCCTAATCGTTCAAGGTCAAAAATTCTAGAGGAGAGTTCATGACCCGTCCATTCGTGCTCTTGTGCTACCTTCAATGTAGGTATCAAGAAGTCCAATGGTAGCACTGCATTTTGACCAAATACCATCTGAAAGGGGGTGGCTTGGAGTACCGTTTTGTAGGCGACTCGGTATGCCCAAACAGCATGGTGTAGCTGTTTGTCCCAATCAGAGCGTTTATTATTCACGAGCTTGGTCAACACATTGCACAGAATCTTGTTTGTGCTTTCGGCTTGCCCATTAGCTTGTGGGTGGTAGGGGGCAGACTTCTTATGAACTACCAAGAATTCTTGGAGCAGATTTTCAATTACTTCATTCAAGAAGTGAGTGCCTCTATCACTTACTAACTCTATAGGTAGCCCGTATCTTGTGAATACATTCTCAAACAAGAATTTAGCAGTTGTTTGAGCATCGTTCTTCGTTGTGGCTTTTACCTCTACCCACTTTGTTAGATAGTCTGTGGCAACAATGATATATTCCGCATGGGAACCCTTAGCTGGGGGATTAATAGGACCTACGAAGTCTATTCCCCACTTAGAGAATGCACGTCCACCCATCATAGGTTTCAGTGGCATCTCATCTTTACGTATAGGATATTGAGTTCTCTGACAGACATCACAGCGTTTCACATAGGTATGTGCATCCATGTGAAGGGTCGGCCACCAGAAGCCCGCAAATAGTATTGCCTTGATCACCCGATCTGGTTCAAAGTGTCCTCCTGCTACACCTTGGTGAGCAGTGTCCAAGATCTTGAGATACTCACTCTCATGGACACATAGTCTCAGGTAACCATCTTTACCACGCTTGTATAGATTATCACCAATGAGTGAGTAATCCTGAGCTTCTTGTTCTAAACTCCTTTTCCTAGCAAGCGTCATGTCTTGAGGGAATGTTTTCGTCCTCAGAAAGGATACTAGTGGTTCACTCCAGTCTGGCACTATGGAAACTTGATAAAGAGTGGCATGTTCCACAGGTGGTTTAGTGCAGCAGATTGGGCATTCCTTGCACAACTTTTGGACATCAGCCTCCATAGTCGGCCAATGCACTCCGAGTCTCCTTAGTGTCTGCAGGGTTCGTTGCTTTGAGTGGTGTTGCTCTAATGCACCTACATGTGCTAATTGCAACCATTTAGCGTACTCATCCTCTTCCACACAACAAGCCAAAATCCCTTGATCTGTGTGCTTGTACATACATCCTGCCATGATGTGATACTTTTGGGCTTTTACTACCTCTCTATCCTGTGTGTTTATTACTGGGTGGTTAGGCCCGTATGTCAATACTGGCACTAGTGGCTTAGCCCACTGTGGCACCACTTCCAAATTAAACAGGTAAGCATCAGGAAGGTCATCTGACACTCCTTATGGGGCTTCTCCAGATGTGAGCCTAGAAAGATGATCTGCTCTCAGGTGAGTTCTGCCTTTCCTCACTACTACCTCAAAATCATATTCCATTAGCAAGAGAAACCATCTTACTAATCTTCCTGTATTGCATGGCTTGTTTACGAGGTATAGCAATGCCTGATGGTCAGTAAAAAATTTAAACTTATTTGCAAGCAAATAATGTCTAAACTTTTTAACTACATATACCATGCCTAATCCTTCTCGTTCCGTGGTTGTATAATTTCGTTCAGCTGCATTCAATTGTCTACTGGCATAGGCAATAGGGAGATCCATATTACCTTCACCCGTAGGTTGTGCAAGTATGCACCCAATAGCATAATTGGATGCATCCACATGAACATGGAAAGGCTTATTCCAATCCGGTGTGGTTAAGATTGGTGCTGAACATAATCGCCGTTTAAGCTCATTGAAGGAATTCTCACATTCCTCAGTGTCATCAATGTCAGTCAGAAAGAAGGGTGAAGAGGCCTTTGATCAACAAGAGAGTGTATTACTCAAGCCCGAGCATCTCCAGTTAGCAGCTATCTCTTCAAGCCATCATGAAGATTCAGCCTTGAATCAGTTGATCCGTGAGAATCTACCACAGAATGAATTGTTTTGTAACGTTAAGCAGAAAGCTCAAGAAGGAAAATTCCAAGAAGTAAACGAATTTCAGGAAAAGGATGGTTTACTACTCTATAAGAACCTATTGTATGTCCCTCCAGGAAAGCCCAGGATCCAAGTACTTCAACAACGCCATGACAACCTTGCAGCAGGACATTTTGGAGTGAATAAAACAATAGAACTCATATCAAGGGACTTTTGGTGGCCTCAGATGTGGAAGGAAGTCAAAGAATACATTTGAACCTGTGATACTTGCAATAGATCTAAGGTACCCCGACATAAACCTCATGGCCTCTTGCAACCTCTACCTATTCCAGAAAGGCCATGGGCCTCATTGTCTATGGATTTCATCACATATCTACCAAAGTCAGATAAATATGATGCCATTCTTGTTATTGTGGATAGATTTACAAAGATGGCATACTTCATTCCAACTACCAAGGCAATCATAGGTGCAGCCACTGCTAGACTTTTTCTCAGGTATATATTTAGGCTTCATGGATTGCCTGATGACATTGTCAGTGATCGAGGTCCACAGTTCATATCCAGCTTTTGGAACAGTCTTTGCAAGATCCTTGGTGTTCAAGTTTAACTATCTACAGCAAATCATCCATAGACTGATGGACAAACAGAACGGGTGAATCAAGTCCTAGAGCAATATCTCCGTTGCACTAGCAACTATCATCAAAATGACTGGTTTGAGCTTTTACCCTTTGCAGAGTTTGCTTATAACAACAGTGTTCATGCATCTACCAAGCAGACTCCCTTCTTTGCAAATTATGGACAACATCCAAGGATGGATATAAAACTCTCAAATCATGTAAAGAACCCAGCTGCTAGAGACAAGGCCCAGTACCTGATGGACATTCACAAAGAACTCAAGGAAGAGATCCATAAAGCTCAAGAACAATATAAGTACTATGCAGATCAACATCATGTCCAGAATCCATCCTATCAAATTGGGGATAAAGTATGGTTACTCAGAAACAATTTGCAAACCTCAAGTCCTTGTGCAAAGTTAGATCATCAATGATTTGGTCCATTTACCATCTTGGCCAAGATTAATCCAGTCACCTTCAAGCTCCAGCTACCAAGTACTATGAGAATACATCCAGTTTTCCATGTATCCATGTTGGAACCATATCAGATTTCACCATTGAGGTGGGAGAGACCTAGTCCTTCACCACCTATCAAAATTGATGATCATGAAGAATTTGAAGTCGAGCATGTCCTAGATTCCAGAATATCCCGAGGAAGATTGGAATACCTTATTCATTGGAAAGGGTATGACATCAGTGATCGTACTTGGGAACCTGTAGAAAACCTTCAAAGAGCACCAATCAAGGTTCAAGAATTCCATAAGAGAAATCCGACGAAGCCGAGACCAGATAACATGACCGCTCCTCGTGGAACTCGTCGCTTGAGGGGGAGGTGATGTCATGGAAAAAGGAAACCATCCTGAACCTTAGATTCCATGTGAACCATGTATCTCATGATTGGTTCAGAATTAGGAGAAACGAATGCTTCCATTGCATCCGGAACGTGCCAAAACCCTAAGATCGACTGTCTACTTGCCTGATTTGGATAACCAGAGCTCATGCTTCGAGTCGATGACATCATCAAGTCGCAACCGCCCTTGGGAACCGCCCTTGAAAACCTATATAAGGAGGGGTTGGCCACATTCATAATCAGTCTTGCCAATACCAGTCTTGGGAGCTCAAGGAGTCGTGGCCGCCAAGTACTCTTCAAGTTCCAGTTCTAGTTCTTGTCTTGTTCCTTGTTCTAGTCTAGTTCTTGGACATCCTATCTTGTCCCCTTGTAATCTCGTAGTACGAGATCCTGTCGAGTTATTTCATGTATCCTGTTCATCTCCCAGAAGGGAGTTCTTGTAATCTAGATATCTTGTCTCATACTTACGATCCCGGGTTGTGGGATCTCCTGTATCATCTCTAGTCCAGTTTTCCATACCTATTGGTCCCGGGTTGTGGGACATCTTGTATCAGTCACATATTCTTGTATCATTTTCCCTATGTGGGTGTTCTGGTAATCATAAGTGTATTTTGGAAATCTTGTCTACTGTAGTCAAAGAGCACAATCTAGTGCTCCCCTGACACTTCCTACCGATGAAATGACACTACTTCGACTACTTAGTACTCATCCTGATCTCAAGTTCATTCACCCTGCTCGGCCTATGTTGGCTTCCAACTTCCCCACAATTGACTCTTCAACTCCTCCCAAATTTGCCCTCAAAAGGCTTGATTGGTACCACTTTTGGCGATACCAGACATATGATATGATATCAGCTATAGCACGATATGATACCAAAAACTTCAGGCGATACGATACCACAAAATGATACGATACGATACTAGCATTTGCACGATACGATATCCCTACATTCGACGATACGATACTCAATTAGTGGATGATACGATACTTGGCCACTAGACGATATGATACTGCATTCCTCACAATACGATACCAAAACTTTGCACGATACGATACTAGCTTGGAGACGATACGATATCAAAATTTTCCACGATACAATACTTGTGCAAGTGATGATACGATATTGAATCTCTCACGATACGATACCAAAACTTTGCATGATACGATACTAGCTTGGAGATGATACGATACCAAATTTTTTCATGATACGATACTTGTGTAAGTGATGATACGATACTGAATTCCTCACGATACGATACTAGAACTTTGCACGATACGATACTAGCTTGGAGACGATACGATACCAACAGTGCACATGATACGATCCCGCACGATCGATGATACGATACCATGACTGGGAAAATACGATATTGTGACCGGGACGATACGATACCAAAGAGGTTGGGTGATACGATACCATTTTTCGCATGATACGATACTAAGTTGGGCGATACGATACCAACAGTGCACACGATATGATATCATGATCAGGATGATATGATACCGAGTGGACCGCGATATGATACCACCGGCTGATCACGATCGTGATACCAACTTGATGATACGATACCAGAATGGTCTCATGATACCTCAAGTGGGTATGCAATGATACGATACCAAGCGAGTATCGCAATACTAGGGAATTTTGGTATCGCGATACCAAACCTCGACCGATCACGATACCTTAGCCAAAATCTCTCTTAACTCAAAAGTTTTTGTGCAAATATGTTTAGTTCTCACCCCTCCTTACTCTTGAATCTCTATCTCACTCAAAGACTCTCCAAAAACTCCCTATTCTACCCCCCGATACCAGAAATGTCTCTAATCATGTGTGGTGGTGTTTCTGAAGTAATTTTGATATTAAAAACTTGTGGTAGCTTACCTTCAAAGATGTCTTCCCTAAGATTTGAGCTCTCCCAGTTTTTTTTGCTTGCCAGGCATGATACCACTCAGGTGATACTGATTGCTGTTCTACACACGCTACCTGTTCTTACACTAGTGTCAAGTGAACTAATTTTTTTAGTTTTTATAGTTTTGTGATGCCTGATACCTACTCTACACTAATTTTGGCATTTTTTTTAGGATTTTTCTTGATGTTTTCAACTTCTTCCTACTCTACTCCTCTCTCTCTCTCTCCTAACCCTAACTCTTCCCTTCCTTCTTCACTCCTAACCCTAAACCTAAAAACTCATTACACACACCTCAAGGATGTGAAGTAACAAGTGCAGAAGTGCTTGACTACTTGCCACTAAACAAATTCACCTCTACAAGTATGATTCCTTCACTTTAGATCTATAACCATCATGAAGGCACATTGGTTAAGTTTGTTCCCCAGCAACGGTGCCAAAAACATGTGTACCTAATTCGTGAAGCCTTGGGGACTTGCATCGATGAGACTAAATCTCAATCGCCCCACAAGTGTGTATAGTGATGGATCGATACACATTTAATTATCAATCCGAAGAACCACATGAACCAAATGTATGAAAACGTGTGCGCACATGATGGAAAGTGAAGTGGCTGAGGTACAATGCATGTGAAAAGACTTATTTACCTCTCCAATTCACTAACTCTTTGAAAATGCATGCTGCGATACCACTTACAGCAGTAAACACAAATTCGAGCTTTTCTCCCAGCTCAGAACTCCGAATATGACCACTAGGGCTTCGTTTCGAAGCTCTTGACAATACGCATCTATTACCAGTATGTCCGCTCGAATCTGACAAATGATCTTCAAGTTATGCGCAAAATAGTGAATGATGGGAAACACCAACACTCGCTCTACAACTCGTGGTGGCTCACACACACACTACATTTGTTCGAAAATGATAGGAAGGGATAGCTAACTGTCCTACACACACATTCCAAGCATCATAAACACACAAAAGATCATAGAGAAGATGGAAATCAACAAGAAAGAAGCAAATTCGAATTTTTTCTCTCCTTCTTCACAATGGCAAAAAGTTCTTACAAAGAGTCACAAAGTGAATTATTTGTGCCCATTAATTTGAAAATTTTTGAGGCTCCTCTTTTGTCTGCAACAACGATGAAGACAACTTACAAAGAAATGTTATAATGCAATAGCATACTATTCAAATCATGAAAAGAATATGCTAATGTGTTGTGCTAGTTAGTAATGTTAAGTAGCATAAGAATTATGTCACGTTAACGTGCTTCTACCTATTTGTAATCATCTCTACATAGCCATCCACTACACAACTACACTTCATGTATTGCATGTTTATGGAAGTTGTGCTCACACGTTGCAAGCAAAGTGAAACAAGCCATCGATTGTATATTTTTACTCAAAATATTCAATATATTTTTTCTTATCCATAAGAGTAAATGAAGAAGGCACTAAAATAGCATTCACCTATAATGATAAAGATGATTCAAGATCTTTCAAGAATCCTGTTGTGATTAATTAAGGTTTCTAAGATGCTAGACTCTATTCCATGGTTCAATACCCTTGGATACCTTTGTGATATATTCAAGGTGACAACAAACGAAGATTGCTCAATCCATCAAGGAGGAAGCTCGAACTTGAGTTCCTTTTCTTTGCTGCATCATGCGAGTATGATCCACTAAAGGTGGTGCAATATATATTTCTACATTTTGTTATGCACAAGAATCACGAGTCCGTTATGGATCACACAATCAAAAAATGATATGAAAGAAGATAGCTATACATCCTTCAAAGAGGGAGGAAGTACATGCCGAGGACTTCCACCACATCAGAAAATAAAAGGAATTGTGTAGGTGACCTTCATAACCTTGGCCATATCAAGTTTTGCCAGCCATGTAGGCACGCAATTGGTACAATGATAATATAGTTAATAAATAAACATCGAATTTTGGCACTACTTTAATGCTCCTCTACCACATCAAGAAATAAAAGGGATTGCGTAGTTGACTACTATCCTCTTGTCCAAATCAAGTTTTGGTAGTCATATAGCCAACTGGTGGCTATATGATATATATATTATATCATATATAATATATATGATAAACTTAAAAACTATATATATTATAGTATAATATATATAATTTTTTAGTTCATTAAAATGAACGTCAAAAGTTGCTACAGTGAAACCATCCGTGGGTGGTAAACGACTTTTTCAATACCCTGTTTTCTGAATCAGCGGTCGATCAGGTAAAACAATAAGGTTTTGGAAATTTTTGGATTAAAAAACTATTTTGGGCGGAAAAGAATGAAAAGTTGCTTTTTTTTTTTTTGACAAAAAAACAAAAGCTCAAAGAATGCTCAGACTCCACAGTAGCCTATTAGCCTATGGAGCGCATACAAAAGTCAAGATTGCCATACGAGCATCGAGAACGACTTAAGATCCTATAAACCCCTGGTCGTCGTCGCCTTGTCTACATTGCATGCTTGGATCCTCCAGAGCCTGTGCAGCCTCCCTTCGTCCAGCTTCCTTCCGTCACCGTCTCCTACCACCTTCTCTCTCCGGCACATACATACGTATACATAATACGCTCATCAAGGTATTCTAAGTCCAGTAACGGCGTGACTAACTTCATGGTCATCATTTTCTCGTACTGATGCTACTTCTCAAATGCGCTTGTACATCCTGTCCGCGCATTTTGCGCTGCGGCAGGTTGTTGTACCAGGCATTCGTGAACAAATATTGGGACACTCCCAGTAGGATGTTTCTGCATCTATGCGAGTATATGCTCGTGCACTGCACTCGCACATATTGTGATGCCGATGAACAAGGCATTTTAAAGTATATGTGTTTGTCTCTCGTTTTAAATACCATGATCAGATTATTTCTGCCAGAATCATTTGCTTCTTCGTATAATACATGCAGATATCTTCCTTTACCCGATATTTCGATTTAGCACGATGATGAAGACAGAGAAGCAATACAAACGTGGCAAGAAACGAAGCGAGGTAAGTGTTCTTTCGGACGTTTGAGAGACATTCTGCATCTTCGCACGGATCAGAAGCACGTGCACACTTCGTGATAAGCCGAATTTTTTATCTGCAGAAATTAACATAACCATATATGAATCTTTGAAGGGCATACTTATTAGACAGGAAGCACTCTCAACTCAAGGGTCGCATACGAGCTGTATTTAATATGATTTATACATAAATTCACGTCCCCAAGGCTGGGTATACGATGAGCTTCCTGGAGCTCACCGGACTGGTGCTCACCGAGCTTAAGATGACCTCATGGTCTCGTGATCTTTATCATCAGTTCTTTCAGGTCACCTGAAATCCAGCATGTGAAGTGTTTTCTTTTCTTAACAATTTTTTAAGGACACGAACGTCTCGGTTCTAGTGAGTGGCTACATACTAAAACAAAACTAATGAAAATCAATCTCCTTAATAAGACACTTTAAACTAAGCAATGGTCAGGCCCCTGATTCAAATTCGAATTAAATGTCCCAAAATCCGTTCATTGACACACAAACGCTACCGGGAATCCAAATACCGATCAATTTGCTGTCGGTATTAGAGAAATTGCGAAATGCCGCCAAACTAGATTTTTAAAGTCCTTTTCATAAATCTCAAGCGTAGATATAACTAACTGACCCTAAAACTTTGTAACATGTTTGTCACTCTGAAAGGTTCAATGCATCAATGATAGTCGCATCTTAGTTCTTGTTTTTCGATTCCATGCTATGTTGGATTCTCTCCAAAAATTGGACATGTTGGTGCAATTCGATTACAGACCCCTACATGACGAAGTCTGCAGTATAATACACTTTATAAAACGGTAAGTCTGCTCCATTGCGGATGGTGATGCCCTCTTCAAGGCTTCCATAGAAAACTGACATAGGTAACTGTTTTTCTTCTATCTGCGTTTGCTGCCGTGCCTGAGGTGCGGCCTTAACAAGGTGACCCTAGTTTTCCATCTTAGCTATGCAAATGATGATGTAAAACGCTTCTGATTTTAGGGCATGGCAATACATGTAGAATCTGCCCTCTGGTAGGTTTGAGATTTCTAATCTAGTCTTTTACTTTCTTGAATGTAGTTGCTATGGCCGCGTATGATGATGAAGAAGTGGCTCAACATCAAGTCGACTGGTGATGCATTTAGTTCAGATGAGCTGAGTTCTGATGAACATAGTGATGGAGATCTCGATGTGGAGAATGGAGTTCAATGTATAGACAGAGGTAATTATTTGTGTGGAATGGGGGCCAATGATCTCAACCAGTTATATATAGTAGCCGTTGGAATGAGTGAAATCTCTTTTCCGGATAATCTGCAGACGATTTTGTCTAGTTTTCTGAAAATTACTTCATCTATGATAAGGCAAGATTTTTGCCGAGAATCTAACGTTCTTAGGTTATATTTTTTTTTCAATCCATGTCAAAATGTACAGGTAGTCCATTATTTGCCCCAAAAATGCATGCAATCAAGGACTTGTACACACCAATATCTGTCAATCCTGGTAAGATTTGTCCTTAAATCAATGCCTCCTCCTCTTCTCCATTTTTCCGGTCATGAACCCTATCAGAACACTCTGATAATCAAGGAATGTTCCTTTTCAGCAGAAAAAGGTGTGAGAAACAGAACTGATTTTCGAAGGAGGAGATACTCAGATACATTTCAGAGAGATTCCATCCATACAGAGCAGCTGAGGTGTGCAACTGCATTGGACACAATAAATGTATTGTCTATTTTAGTCAATTGTTGGTAGCACTGTTAAATGAAGGGATTTCTTATTGCAGGATAACTGTGGGTACATGGAATGTTGCAGGAAGAGTTCCACCTTCGAACTTGGATATAAATGACTGGCTAGATATGGGCGAACCTGCTGATATTTATGTCATAGGGTTCGTAGACCCATTTGCAGTATTTGTGGATTACATTTAACATACTAGCTAGGTTGTTGATTGGATAAGTATTGATGCAATCGAGAACATTCCTCATCTCAAAGCGAAGTTTATGGCTGTTCGACAATCTGATAATACTTAAGACCATGTTACCACATGTTCATGTATGAATCTGCTTGAATTGGTTGGAACGAGACTTTCTCAGATGACTTTCTTTCTTTTAGTTCCTTCTATAAAGATTATTGTACTTCCAAGTATTGTTTTTGTTCCAGAAGCTGTTTTGTCATTCTCAAATTGCAGATATTACCAAATTATGACATTTCGTACGGGAAAATAACTTAAATACCTATGTTAAAAGTTTGGGCCATGGAATTGTGAACCATCACTTTGTTCACCATTTTGATTCTTTGCCTAAGAATCATAAAATGTTGAATGCAGCAGAATGATAATGAAGGCTTTTATTATCACATGAAAAGAATACTAAGAAACATAAGTGTTGCATCTTGGTACATTAGTAAAGGTACTTCTTTCCACTTACATGAACTCTGGGTTCTGCTTTGCAGATTTCAAGAAGTTGTGCCTTTGCATGCAGGCACGGTCTTTGGTATCGAAGATAGTGGTCCAGCCAGAAAATGGCAAGCTCTGATTCGTAAAACACTGAACAAGCCAATCCAGAATAAGAAATCTTATAGTGAACCATCATCTTCAGGAGAAGTGACATCCGAAGACTTTGATACTCATTCCAGTGATAGTGACATTGATGCCAAGAGTACTATCCTTGAAGAAAACAGTCTTGTGCCCATCTCCATTGAAGAGTCTCCAACAGCTTCAAAAGCACTGAATCATTTAAATACACCAATTTCCATGGAAAGCTTGTTTCAAGTGTACAGAAGAACTGAATGTATTGGCTTGAGGGTACCATCAGTAAAGGGAACTGCATCAGAACCTGCAGCTTGCACACGGCCTCATGAGGTACGATCCACAGATGATGAATCTAGTGTCAAATCTTTGTTTCCATTTTCATTGAGGCTTCTTGCTGGGCAGATTTTTCCTGTCAGGAAACAGTTTCACTATGTCAGAGTTGTTAGCAAACAAATGGTCGGCATAAACATCTCCGTCTGGGTTCGCAGGAAACTTAGATGCCACATACACAATCTGAAAGTTTCCTGTGTTGGCCTTGGCATAATGGGTTGCTTAGGGAATAAGGTAATTGAAACTAGGTTGCCATCACTGTATGTGTTTTGCTTGAAGGCACTCATACCCTGTAGGTTTGTTCATGTATGTACGTATCTTACTGCTCATGTCTTTTTGAAGCAGGGGTCCATTTCAGTAAGTATGATGGTACACGACACAAGTTTTTGTTTTGTCTGCACGCATTTGACATCTGGAGAAAAGGAAGGAGCTCAACTCCGGAGGAATGCCGATGTAACAGAAATTTTGGAGCGCACCTACTTTCCCTCTACCAATCTGGTTGATAATGATATTCCAAATACCATATGTGGACATGAGTAAGCATGATTGTTGCCTTGTCTGTTCGTTTGTAAGTTAAATCATGCGTATCCTTGCCTTCTGAGGATGCGTATTTTTTGCACATAGATGTAGCCAGTCAAACAAGTTCTATAAGAGTCTGCTATCTAGAGCCTCTGTTATCTACAGCCAAGATAAAGTCATGTAATGTTTCAACTAGTATTCTATTCTTAGTTGTAGTTTCCATTTGGTTATGCAGCCTAATTATCTGGCTAGGAGATCTTAACTACAGAGTCAATGCAATGGGCAGCGATGCTAGGTTCCTTGTTGCTAGGGAGGACTGGACAACACTTTTTGAAAAGGATCAGGTAATTGTGTTAACAGCAGTCAAAAGATAACAATGATTAGAATATCCATATTGGGAAGCTTGTTGGATTTTTTACTCCACTCCAAATGTGAACAGTTAAGGAAGGAAATCCACGGAGGTATCTTTAATGGATGGCATGAAGGGATGATAACATTTCCACCTACCTATAAATATGCACTGAATTCCACTTGCTATGTTGGAGAAGATGCAAAGCAAGGGGAGAAGCGACGAGCACCAGCATGGTAAATAATCTAGTTACACCTGTCCATGTGCTTACATTCATGTGCTTATTGGAAGAAGTAAATCCATTTGTAATCATGGAACCATGAATATCATCTGCAAGCAGGTGTGATCGTATACTTTGGCATGGAAAAGGGTTGAAGCAGTTGTCTTACAGGCGAGAAGAACTGAACATTTCAGATCACAGACCTGTCATGGCAGTTTTCATTGCTGATGTAGAAGTTGCTCATGCTTGCAAGTTGAACAAGGCCATGCATTTTTTAGTGTAAAGGTGCAGGTGGAGGAAGTCTTATCTCAAACTTGATCTCATCCCATGATCAATAGCAATTTTGATGTAGAGGTGAGACATTAAGTTTTTGGGATTTTCAGTTCACATTTACTTTTATAAATGTTGTGTCAAGAAGCTTCTGGGAACTCCTGCCCCAGTTGAACAGAAAATGGTGCAGATCTTGGATATCGTACTCCATTTTAGAATCTTTAGTTGTGGAAATGATGAAAGACATAATAGGTAGCACATACTTGGTCAATCCATTAAGAAAAGTTTGTATACCGATCTAGAGCTCCTCCTTTCGTACTGCAGGTCATGATAGAGCCACCAGCAGAGCTGTGCAAGCTAGATCCATAATTATGTAAGCACTGACTAAGTTTAATATGCTGGTTTTACAGTTTATTTTATGTGGAGACACATGATTATGTATGCGAATGGTGTTTTCAAGTGGGGATGAATGGGTTGTGTGTGCAAGTAAATGGTATGTGTGGTATCTTTGAATGGTGTTTTACATGTTCATTCTACATTTTGTTTCACATGGAGATGTATGGTTGTGTATGCTATCAACGTTTTGAACAGAGCCCATCATCATATCTCTATGTTAATTCATTAGCCACTTTACACATGACAATTATATATGCAGTACCTCTTCAGGTGGGCATGATGGTTGTGCATGCAACTGACGTTCTTACAGACGACAATATCATATCTACATGACATACTAAGTAATTTATTAGCTACTTCACACCTGACAGAAGCATATACTGAATCACTTCTCGTGGGGATTGTTAGACTCAAGAAATGATAGGCAGGAGACCACACCCTAAGAGGGAGGATTAGGAAGAAATGCTCAACCATGGCTTTTGGGGTAAGTGGTTAATCCATCATACTCTTAGCCAGTAGGTCATGAGTTCAATTCCCCTTGATACAACAATGGGTATCAAGACATAGGATGTATGCTTGAGCATGGTAAGCTGATTCCACAAGGCTCAATATGGGCACCCAATGGCCTCCATAGGACGGATTTAGATATGTAAGGTACCATTGGAAAGCTCTTGGAAGGAGCTTTCCAATGAAAGCACTAAATTGAAGGTCCAAGATACCTAGCATGGGTGAGAACCAGGTTCAAGATACTGAGGTTGAGAATAAGAGCTTAAGACACCGAGGTTGCAAACAAGAAGGTTCAAGCAACCGAGGTTGAGAGCAAGGGTTCAAGAAACCAAGGTTGAGAACAATAAGGTTCAAGAGACTCTGCAAGGGTGAGGACATCAATTCAACGGGAGATTAGGGGCTGATCATTGAGCACAATGATCTCTAGAAGTGGAAGAGAGTGTTAGACTCAAGAAATGATAGGCAAGAGATGCTTGAACTACACCTTAAAAGGGAGGACTAGGAAGTAATCCTCAACCATGGCTTTTGGGGCAAGTGGTTAACCCATCATACTCCCAGCCCGTAATTCATGAGTTCGATTCCCCTTGGATCCAACAGAGATACATGGTTTTGCAAGTGACGTTTCATGAGACCTCAATATTGCTTCTGCATGGCATGTTTATTATTTTTATCAGCTGCCGCACATTTGCAGAAAAATACCAAATACCTCTGATGAGGCTCACAAATCCAACATGTAAATATTATAGTTTTTGTAAATTCATAAAGCTTTAGTCATTTCCAAGAAACTGGTACACTTAACGTGACCAATGTGGGATGTTTAAACTGTATGTGTTTTGAAAGTAACTGATGGAATATTGATGTCAATGCAGTTTTTGACTGCTCGCATTGAAGAAATGATGACTCTGTGCTAGCTGTACAGCCTATCTGGTGAGGTGAGAATAATTGCTTTCTGCTTAATTCTATTATTCTGACAAGGGGACATTGAGTATGATTGTTTCTCTAGGTATCCTGGCAGGTACTGGGTTTTTCTTGACGTTCTCAATGCCTTTCAATTGCAGGTGAAAAATCTATTGTATTTCTATATATATGGCTCAAATACTTGTGTAATTATGGGTGAAAGGGTGTATCATTTGTGCTCTGGTGGGCAGTCTATATGATTCCGTGATGGATATTTGCTGAGCTTAGTGTTGAAAGAGCTTCTGCTGACAAGTGGATGAGAAATTCAAATGGGAAGTGGACAACTTGTTTGTTCTATGATTAAAACTTCGGTGGGCATGAGATCTGGAAGAGCAAGCACTGTTCCTTACCTTAAAATGGATATTTTCTGAAGTGCAAGCAGACATTCATCCACATGAGTTTCCTGTTCCATCTAGTTTTCAGCGAGGAATTTAAGGCCACAAATTGTGGGACATACTGCATGTATGAGCTTGGTGATACAGGTGCATACAGAGGTGCTCTTCTGTATAGGACTGATTATGCAATTGTGGATGGGTGAGGAACATGGTGCTCCTCTGTATAGGACTGATCATGCAATCCTGGATGGATAAGGAACATGGTGCAAGAACCATTTTTCATAGATTCATGAGCTTGATAAGCTACATTATTCTTAAAAGATTGATTCTGATTGATTTTGCAATGATGCTAAACTCAAAGGACTGGTTATACGGAAGAAAGTGAGAGTATGGATTCTGAAAAAAAATGACATGGTGCAGACGTGAATATCTAGCAGACAGGATGTGTGCACATTTTGGAGAAAGAGGATTTTTTCTCTGCCTTTCTACACAAACTGCACATGGTTTTTCACGTGATTTTATTCTTCTACTTCTTTGTTTTGATTGTACATACATTTATGTCAAATTTCCTAATAAAACAATTTTGGTTAATTGTTTTGGTTGTACTAAATATCATTTTTTAATGTAGTTAGAAAAAACATAAATGAATCATCTCATGTGACTTACTGCTGTGTACTCCTGTTTAAGAAAATTGAGGCTTTGTCGATATGTATAAATATGTAAACTTTGCTACATCTAGGGTCTAACTAGGATTTCATGTTGGCTTAGGTAGGCCACACCAACTAACAACTTAAAGATTATAACTGACACATACAAGTAAACCGATGATTAGCACCCTGGTATTCCAAAATTGTGCCTTCTGATGGCAGATTCCAGCTGCTCAAGGAAACCCATATCAACCCTTAACCTATAGATTCTAAGTGGCATCAAAAAGTAAACCAATGAATAGCAACGTGGTGTTTAAAACTATCCCACAGATATTGGTGACGTCTGATTGTCCATTCAAGCTGATCGAGGGAGAGTAAACCGCTTCATAATAGCTTGTAATTTTGAACCATGCAAGAGAAGTCAATGCATCCGCAGATTAAACTATACCTTCACGTCATTGATGTGTTAGTTAAAGCCCACTAGCAAAAGACACGGCTTACAAAGATTGTCACTGATATTCAGTCTAAGCTAGGTATGACAAGTAAATGGAAACCACAAACACAATTTAGACTTCAATTTGTGAATTACGGTCCTAGATCAGTAACTAAATCATATAGATCAGTAACTAAATCATATAGATCATATACGGTCCTAGATCAGTAACCATTAGCCAATTCACATGGTAAGGGTGTTGGTGGTTAGGAACTTGTGGATCAACAGGCACAATGTATGGGCAGCATCCGAAAGCTAAATGTCATTTAAGGGATTGGATTCTCATGTTCAGGTCACAAGGTGATACTTTACTTCCTTTACATTGTGTCTTGACAATTAACTTTACTAATGGATGGGTTTCTATAGGATAAACACACGAGAATTCATCTTAGTATTCGACAAGATTGTGATCAATGGTGACAGAAAAAATCTCATGAGTAATGGCTCAAGCGCAGGTTAATTCTGATGCATTGGTAGAGGGATCTCTTCATACAGGGCTGAAGGAACGCATATATGATATAATATTACTAAGAAGTGGAAAAATTATACTGATGTGATCATATCAAATGTATAACGAAACTTCTCTTCATTTTGCAAATATACCTTACACATGCATATAGATGTTTGTTAACAAGACTTCTCTTCAATTTGTCTAAGGGAGAAAGCCTCAAGTTTTTAAAAGACTTCAAACCTCTACTCAGACAAAGCTTTTGTGTGTAAACATTGGATTTCTCAAAATTGGTGTTTACTTTGGCTGCCATGGAAATATTAAAAGTGGATTGGATGTATTTTACATATTAGAAAAAAGGTTAGTCACATACACTTAATTTTAACCATGAAATGATGCAACTTTTTATTTTCTTTAGGTAAAACTTATGAAGGCATCTCCATTGTGATGGAAATAAGTATCTTTGAGATGCATCTATCTACATGAAGAAGAGAACATTGAAGAATTTTTTGGTAAGCTCAAGCCTTAAAAGAAAGAGAGCATGTTATCTATATTTCGAACCTAGCCAAGTCGCTTGTAGCGACCAGCATATAAGTAGTAATAATGTCATTATAATATTGTTATAGCTTTAAAATAGAGGATACAAAAACACATCGAAGCTCGAGAGCTATTCAACAATGAAGAACACATAATTTGGAGGCATATGAGGCTTAAAATATTTTGTAAATGAAGTATAAGAAATGAGTCGCACAACAAAAAGTGTAGTGGATGAGTAGATAATATAAGACGAAAATCAGAGTTTCTTACTAAGATCAAGACAAAGATGGTAGTATTGCCTATTTATGTGCTCTTGAAGTAGAGCTTCTATGGAAATTTAGCAACTCTACGTGGGAATACAATGTGTATGTAGGTTACCCAATCTCATGTTTGGGCTTGAGTATATGTGTTATATACATAGTTTATGTAGAGATGTGGTCTCACATAGAGAGTTGTATGTAGGTACCTTTGCATGGGTAGCCATTGCTTGCATACTAACTATTGTCCATACGTTGGTCAATATATGGGGTTTATCCATGCAAATCATGTTGAATTGTCAACAAACTTCATCATCAATAAAATGGACAAAATTAGAATTGTAGGATTTGGAATCAAAATTTCCCTTAGATATGAAATATAAAATCATTGGAGAATTTATTTTTCTTGTATGGAAGAAATTTTTGTTGTCATTTTCTTCCTAAGTCAATGGAAGATCGCTAAACCAAGTGAGAAGAAATATCACGAGAAGTTGAAGAGAAGAGATGCTATGAATTCTCCCTATAGAGAAGTGATGCTACAAATTCTATTGTTGTTGCTATTTGCAAAGAGAAGCCTAAGTTTGCTAAATTTCTTCTCAACTAGACTAGACTACATCTTATTATTTTGCTTATATGGAAGAAAAATCTATTGTCACTTTCTTTGTAACTCATGAAAGATGCCTAAACCAAGTGAGAAGAAACATCTGAAAGTTGACATCATAGAATCATAATCCCTTGCCAATCAAAATTGCAAGACCCTTAAAAAAGAATCAATTGAATTATAGAGAATACAAAAAGTTGATATTCTTGTAATATACATTAAACTTCACACGCCTATGTTCTAATGTTTTTCCTTCCATTTGTTGGGACACAAACTAATCAAGCTATAGATGAAGAAACAAAAGTTATGAAAACATCATGAATAAAATAAATGGAAAAACTTACAAGGAGCACTCTCTTAGGTTGTTGGATTTGTACTTATTTTCAATCATTACTATTTCTTGTTATTGTATTTTCTTATGAACATTCCTAATCGATAAGGCAAAATTGTACACTTGTAACTTTTTGGTGAATAATTAAATGAAAAGGTGCACAAAGTTTGTTGAATAGAGATCATCTGGTGCATATGTTGGGGAGTCGGACCAGTGGTGTTTCAGGCACATGTTCAGAGCAAACTATTGTGTCAAGTACTTTCAATAATCAGTCTGTCTATGTCTATCAAAGATTGTAATGGGTAATCATAAATTTCAACACATAAGTCACTGTTGTAAGTGATAATGATTGTGTAATAGTAAGAGTGAAGATCTGTACAATAGTGTGATATGTTTATGGTAGTACAATTCTACACTTAGCCCATTCGGCAGAGGCCTACTAGATACTGTATATCGGTAGTAAGTTAGTGCAGAATAGTGTCTCGTGTATTCGAGTGATAACTATGTATTCTAGAAGTTCAATAGTGAAGTTTCTAGAATTGTTGTGTTTGATATCTGCATGACCCAATGTCATCGTTTGGCAGATGTAATTGAATTTATTTGCAATCTCTTAGAAGTTGACTGTTAGGATAAATCTAGAGACTTAGAGTAATCAAGATTATCCCACCCAAGAACCCATTTGACCTCTCTCTATCCTTAACCAGAGAAAGAAGATGTTAACACTAGCTGTCCTACTAGGGAGTGCTTCTCTACTGACTACATGTTGATGATGAGATCCGATGAGGAATACCGATGTATGAGAGTGAAAAGAAACCAATACGAGTAAACAGTGCATTAGGTGAACTAAGGGAAAGAATTGAAGACACGATAGTACTAGACAAGAAAATTGCAAGTAATCACAAGGAATTAGGCGATGAAGTATTAGAACAAAAGAATTTCCCTGGTTTTTGTCTACAGAAAATACAAAAAAGCTCTTCGATACATTTCAATAAAATTTTGGTCTGACGAAGGTTTGCTCGCTCCAAAACCAACAATTGATCAGGAGATGAAACCAAACAATTAGACTATTCAAGCAAAAATTAAAAAAAAAAAGTTATGGATATTCCTATAATCATGGAAGAACCTCTCCCAAGATAAGCAAATACCAGTGAAGGGTGGATTGAACAATGTAACCATAGGACTAGCTCACGAATGAATGATTGCTCACCTCCCAACCATATGCCTCTATATATAGCTGCTTGAATCAATGAGGACCACAAATATAACTAGAGTCCATAAGTGCATGTGCAATCTCCACCATTCATTTAATATCTTCCACTAGAGTCTACTAATGGTTGAAGCAATCTCAACCACTACTTTAGTACCTTCCACTAGACTCCACTAGTGGTTGGTATACTCGCCACTCGATTTAAGTCTCTCTAAACTCAAGCTAACTCATGTTAACTTGAGTTAGAAGGCTCTAGAGCTCCTTATGCAAAACTCTCTCCCCATGCCCCCATGGGGATTGAACCCAAGAACTCCTCCTTCACAACCTTGAGACTTAACCACTAGGCTAAGCGGATCGCTTGTTTAAGAGAGAACTTATGCGTAATTCTATTCTTCAGATATTTGGTCATACACACAAGTGACCAAACGGTGATAGATTTCACATCAATCTGAATTGGTCAGACCCCTAGATCATACACTTACTTTATTACATTCTTCCCCCCTTGGGAAAGATTTTCATCCTTGAAAATAAAGGTATATATAGTAATCATAGGCAACCCCTGAGACTCATGTTCTAAAACTTAAAGAACATGCATTCATTCTATTGGTTTATCCACTTAGAACTTGAAAGTAAAAAAACTTATCTATTGTTGACCAAACTTAAAACTAGAAAGTTGGAAAATGTCGCTAGATTGTGGAAACTTTTTCCCATGTTGAGTTTTCTTCAATTCCATCCTTCCACTTTACTAAGCACTCTTCGTACAAGTGACTTCTTGTACATTTATCTCGGGTGCAAAGTATCCTTTCAGGTTCATGAGGAACTGTTGCACTTATTGGAAGTGGAAGTATAACCTGATGTCCAACTAGATTATCTAAATTTTTCAGGCTCTTACTCAGTTAGCTAACATGGAATACTGGATGAATCCAACTATCTTCTGGAAGTTGTGATTCATAAGCCCATAAGCCAACTTTCTTGGTGATTGGAAAAGGACCACAATATCTAAGCGACAACTTGGCACATTGACCAATCTTAAAATTTTTTGATCTCTCAGGAACACGAAGATAAACTTGATTGCCAACCTGAAAAGTAAGATCTCTTTGCTTTGGATCGGCATAAGCCTTTACACATTCTTGAGCTTTCTTTAAGTTTTAATTTGCTATCTTAAGCTTGAAGTTCATGTCTTGAAGGAACTCTTGAGCTTCTTGCACTCGTTCATTTTGAAGTTCTACTACATATGGAGACCTAGGCTAGAAACCATACATCAACATGAATGGACTAAATCGAGTTGATGAATTCTTGGCGCTATTATAAGAAAACTCAACTAAAAGAGATAGTCTTCCCAATCAATGTGTTTGGCAGCGACATAAGCTTTGAGTATGACTTCCAAGACCTGATTGAATTTCTATGTCTATCCATCTATCTAGGGATGTTCGGCTATACTTAAACTTAGTTTAGTTTCAAGTCTACTAAATATTTCTCGCCAAAAATGACTTGTAAATCGAGCATCCCAATCAAAAAGTATATCTACTTAAAGATCATAGAGTCTGTAAAGTTGATTTACAAATATTTTCTTGAGTTTTGGAGTCTTATAAGTAGTCTTGATTGGAATAAACTGAGCAAGTTTAGTCAATCGATCAACTACAACCCATATTGAATCAAAGCCTTTTTGAGTGCGGGATAATCTAGAAATAAAATCCATGGAAATACTTTCCCATTTACCTTTGGGAATCTCTTCAGGATGTAGCAATCCTCCAACTTTAAGTTGTTCAACCTTATTGACTTGACATTTATGGCATAGCTTGGATACATAGTTTTGCACATCTCAATGTAAACTAGGCCAATAAAAATATCGTTTAACTAAGTCATAGGTTTGATTAATACCAGGATCTCTAGCATTTGGAGCATCATGTCATTCGAAAAGTACTTGATTTCGTATGCCCGACATACTTGGGACACAAACCTTACCTTTATAAAGAAAATATTCATCTTGGAGAGAGTAGTCTTTAAACTTTTCCTCAGACGTACTTGCTTCATTTTGTTGAGCTTGTTCACTTTCTTTCCATGCTTGATTGAAGCTTGGATCTTCTTTGCAACTTCCTTTCAAAGTTGAAATAAATCCACTTTGAATTTGTACAAAACTTAGATTGTTTAGCATAGACATCCGACTTGAGGTGTCTGCCACTGCATTGAACTTTCCTTTCCCGTACCTAAGTTCATAATCAAACTCTTGTAACTGCTTGGCCCATCTTGCTTTTCTACCTCTCAAATCTAGTTGGTTTTCAAACCATTTGATGTTCTCTTGATCAAAGACTATGATTAACTTTGATCCATACAAGTAATGGCACTATTTCTTCAGAGCACTTATAATAGCGAACATCTCTCACTCATAGGTAGATTAGTTTTGTTGATCAGGACTTAGCTTTCTACTTTCTAAAGCTATTGGTCGACCTTCTTGGTTTAGTATTGCTCCTATCGCAGATGAACTTGCATCTGTTTCTAATTGGAAAGGCTTGTTCAGATCTATGACTTGTAGAACCGGGGTTGAAGTTAAAGCACGTTTAAGGTATTAAGAACTCTTTGCTTATTATTCGTTCCTATTAATCTTTTGCTGCTTCCCTTTGAGTTGATATGTCAAAGGTATTGCTAATTTGACATACCTAGCCACAAACTTCCGATAATATCCTGCCAATCCGAGAAAACTTTGTAATTCGCAAAGCGTCTTGGGCTCAAGAAAGTTAAGAATCACTTGGACTTTGTTCGAGTCAGCTTTGATTTCTTCTGAGAAATTGATATGGCCTAAATACTTTAATTCTGGGGTACAAAAATCACATTTTGACTCTTTACCATAAAGTTGATTATCGTGAAGTAATTCAAAGACTTTCTTCAAGTGCTCAGGATGATTTTCATGATCGTTGCTATAGATCAATATGTCATCCAAGAAATCTACTACAAATTTTGTTAAGTACGGCCTAAGCACTTGATTCATCAAAGTCATGAATGTTGTGGGTGCATTTGTTAACCCAAATGACATGACTAAAAATTCATAGTGGTCATACTTAGTTCAAAAGGCTCTCTTAGAAATATCACCATCTTTAATTCTACCTGATGATAACTTGGCGTAGGTCAATCTTTGAAAAGGTTTTAGCTCCCTTTAAGCTATCAAACAGATATTCAACGAGGAGCATGGGATACTTATTCTTTATTGTAAGATTGTTTAATGCCTTATAATCCACACACAACCTCATAGTACCATCTTTCTTTTTTACAAGAAGGATGGGTGTGGTCCAAGGGGATTGGCTTGGCTGAATAGATCCTTGATCTAGATATTCTTTGATCTCTTTCTTGACTTCTAGATTTTGGACATAAGGGAGATAGAAGGGATTTTGAGATTTTGGCTTGGTTCCCAGAAATAGATTGATTGCATGATCAATGTTTCCAAGAGAGGGTGGCAAGCCATGGGGGAGTTCCTTAGGGAACACATCTTTAAACTCATGCATAAGTTTTTCTTTTCATCCAAGTTCAAGGTCTGTACCACATGTATTTGTTGTTTCCTCTTACTTTTATTAGTCAAAGTGGCCCTATTGTCTCTTCCAACTGGATAGGCCCTACTACGATGTCCTAGCTTAGGACATCTAAAACACAAATTCTCTTTTTTTGTATTAGCAAGTTCTTCTTGAGAAAGCACATGTCTAAACACATGGCTTTTAGGCATGCGTTCAAATGTTCTTGGCCCTTTGCCTTTATCTTTAGTGGTATTTCTTTAGAAATGAACACTTTCTTGTGGGACATCTATACAAGAGTTATCCTTGTAGATTTGTGCAACCTTAATAGCTTCATCAAGTTAATTAGGTGCATGTCTCTTTACTTTATTGCATATTCATTGGTTAAGTCCTCTAACAAAGCCATGAAGCTGATGGAAGTCATCTAGATTTTTTAATTTCATAATGATGTCTTGATATTCTGAAATGTAAACTGATAGTGACCTTTGTTAGGCCGTCGGATGGGAATAATGTAATCTTATTTTTCATATATTGCACGCACCGAAAGGGTGTAACGATTAGTTGTAACTTTTATCCATTAATGAAAGGGAATTACGGTGTCTCTCGGCATAGAGAGACGGGTTCGCCAGACTGTCTGTCTGGGCGACGACACCGGAGATGCTGTGTGCAGAGTTTGCAGATATTTGAGTATATTTGTTCGTTGAATTGTAGAATTAGGTGTTAACAAAGTAAAAGCATATTCACAGTAATAAGTTTGTTTGACTTTTTGTGATTAACTCGCACGATAATTTTACTGTGTAACGATAGCTGTAATCAGAGACAGTAACTGCATCGCGTAGGCTGTTGTCTTTGAGGGATAAGTACTGTGTAAGAAGTTATTTAATTTGGGAAAATCAGATAAAGGGCCTCTGCACTGTCAGACTCCTACCATCCCCAAGAACCCAAAAAGAGATTAAAAGCGACTTGACGGAAGTCACTTTTAACACTGGCGCCGTCTATGGGAAGATGGAAAATTGGGAATAGTCAATAAGTGGAGATTAGTAAACGCTAATTGAAGAAGTGATATATGCCGGTTACTCGTTCCAACGAATCCTATCCAAAGTATAGGAGAGATCAACATCCCTGGGTAGTTCCAAATTTATTAGGAACACCCTTGGGTGGTAGAAGTGCAGGCCAATTAAGTCTAGTTGCAGAAGGATCGGAGCCAGTCAGTAGTGATTCCGGTACTAGTTCGGTGATGCATGATGAGATTCTAGTGAATTCCGGTGTGAATTTGGTACTTCTTGAAGAAGGTACAGTGACTTCGGGGCGTACAGAGACATAGTGCGGAGTTAGTCTGACACTATCTGGTCAGAATTCGACCATTTTTGGTGATAAAGTTGTGTTACCAAGTGAGACCGTTTTCAGTGAAGGGATAACTTGGTTCGGTGAAAGTTTGACAAGTTCCGGTGGAAGTTCCGTACCATTTGATGGGAATTTGAAATTTTTTGATGACACTACGGTGCTGCTTGGTGGAATTATTGCGTTTACCCCTTTTCGGTACAAGTTTACCTACCTTTGACACCAAAGCTGAGGATAGGATATTTGATTTGGAGATAAGTAAGAGATTCAATGATATTTTTGAACCGAAAAGTGAGCAGGCTGATAATACAGATTCTGAAGGCCAAGAGACATCCCCTCAACATCCAGATAACAACAATACTACCCACAATAACACCATGAGTGGTTCACAGTCACAACAGCAAACACCCCCACAGCCGCAACCGCAGTTCGAGCAGCAGCCATAGCCAATCATCCCGCCTCGATCGGTTCCGACTGGGGTGACATATACAAAATTTGGTGGATTTTCGGGAGATGACCCCAATGCACATGTTTGCACATTTGAGATTAGTTATGCCGTGTTGAATCATCCACCGGATCCGGCATACAAGGCCATTGTATTTCAAGCCACATTGGTTAATGAAGCAGCAAGGTGGTTGACTGAATATGATATTAATCATTTCGATAACTATGATGATGTGAGAGATGCGTTTTTATAGAGGTTTCGTTTGAAGAAGAACCCTGCCGAAATCTTTGACTATTTGCAGAACAATCGACAGAAACTACACCAGAGTGTCTAGGAGTATGCGACACTGTTCAGAACCCATTTGCGGCAGCTGCCTCCTACACATGCTAACCTGTCGGATGATGTCATCACACAATGGTTCATTAACGGCCTGAATCCATAGTTAAAACAAATAATGATCATTTTTTGTGTGGGCGGAATGACATTGGATGCAGTAATTGCGATGGCTTTGTAGTTGGAGCATAAAGTTGAAGGCTTTACAGAAGATCTGGAATGGCTGAAAGCAAGTAAGAATGGGGCAGATGATCCATCCAAACAGGTGTATTGTACTAAGTGTAAGAATCCAGGTCACACCAGTTCTACATGTGCCCTCAACCAGATGTATTGTGCCATTTGTAACACAACAGGACATTCAACAGAAACTTGTGCATATAATGCAAAGGTGCAGGGTAGAGCGGCCGTAAATGCTATAATACAGGAACCAGGTCAGCCAGCAACCCATTATGTGCCGCTAGAGTTACGAAATAACCAGCAACAGGGATATAGGAACTTTTGAGGACCGCGAAGTAACAACTGTTGGAGATAGACGTCTGCGGAAGCACGCGAACAGCACAAGGAAGAAGAAGAAGCTTGGAGCACAAACACACAATACTGAATGTATTACTAGAGAATGTACAAAGATAAGTAGCCCATTAGGGCAATAGGCGCATATACAAGCCGGGGGAAAAAGCCTCCTAAAGAGGGAAAAAAGTGCCCCGGCGGTCCTAGAGTGTTCACACACATCACTACCTAAATATATCAACAAATCCCCCCTGGGAGTGATGCGGTGAACAAGGAGCTTGCACTCATGTATAAGGAAGTGCCAAGCTATGTGGAAATCACTCCACAAAAGGAAGTAAGCCCAAAGCTTTGCGGAAAGCTTCAAACTTCTCCCTAGGCAGAGCCTTTGTGAAAAGGTCTGCAATGTTCTCCTACGTGGGCACATATGCCAAGCTGATCTCCCCAGCAGAGAACCTCTCCCTGACATAGTGATAATGCACCTCAATGTGCTTAGTGCGAGCATGGAACACAGGGTTCCTCGCAACTGCCAATGCGCTCTGACTGTCACTGAAGATGGTGGTGGTAGAAGACTGGCCAACACCCAAATCATTGGAGATAGACGTCTGCGGAAGCACGCGAACAGCACAAGGAAGAAGAAGAAGCTTGGAGCACAAACACACAATACTGAATGTATTACTAGAGAATGTACAAAGATAAGTAGCCCATTAGGGCAATAGGCATATATACAAGCCGGGGGAAAAAAACCTCCTAAAGAGGGAAAAAAGTGCCCCGGCGGTCCTAGAGTGTTCACACACATCACTACCTAAATATATCAACAAATCCCCCCTGGGAGTGATGCGGTGAACAAGGAGCTGGCACTCATGTATAAGGAAGTGCCAAGCTATGTGGAAATCACTCCACAAAAGGAAGTAAGCCCAAAGCTTTGCAGAAAGCTTCAAACTTCTCCCTAGGCAGAGCCTTTGTGAAAAGGTCTGCAATGTTCTCCTGCGTGGGCACATATGCCAAGCTGATCTCCCCAGCAGAGAACCTCTCCCTGACATAGTGATAATGCACCTCAATGTGCTTAGTGCGAGCATGGAACACAGGGTTCCTCGCAACTGCCAATGCGCTCTGACTGTCAGTGAAGATGGTGGTGGCAGAATACTGGCCAACACCCAAATCAGCCAAAAGGCGTCTGAGCCACACACACTCAACAGTCGCTGTGAAAGCTGCCCTATACTCAGCCTCACAACTGGAAGTGGCCATAGTAGGCTGCTTCTTGCTCAACCAAGATATACATGAGGTACCAAGCATGAAGCAAAAACCACTGGTGGACACACGAGTGTCATAGCAACCAGCCCAATCTGATTCAGAAAAAGCATGCAAATCTGGCGGTAGTGATCCCCCCTTGGGATAAAACAACCCAAGTAGCCTAGTACCACTCAAGTAGCGAAAGATGCGCTTAACCGCTTTCCAATGCGTGACTCCTGGGCAATGCATAAACCTGCTCATCTGTGAGACAGCAAACTGAATATCTGGCCGAGTAATGCATAAGTAAATCAAGCATCCAACAGCCTGCTGATAGAGAACAACATCAAATGCATCTCCAGCATCATGAAGACTCAATCGTAAACCTGTCTCCATAGGAGTGGCAATAGGCTTATAGTCTTCAAGGCCAAAACGCTGCAATAATGTGTCAATATATTTCGTTTGACACAAAGCCATTCCACCATCAACGTGCATAAACTGAATGCCCAAATAGTGATGCAAATGCCCCAAATCAGACATCTCAAATGAGGCATGCAAATCAGCCTTAAAATCAGCAATATGTGTCTCAATAGGACCAGTGAGCAGCATGTCATCAACATAGACAACAATGATCAGAAGCACATCATTAGCACGTTTAACATATAAGGTGCTTTCAGTTGGACTGTTCTCAAAACCATGTGCAATCAGATAGGCATGTATCTTCTCATACCAAGCACGTGGTGCTTGCTTTAAACCATATAATGCCTTCTTTAACCTGCAAACCTGGTTTTCATGCCCTTTCTGCACAAAGCCACGGGGCTGAAAAACATACACTTCTTCATGCAAGTCACCATTCAGAAATGCTGTTTTAATGTCCAACTGATGTACATTCCAACCATGATGGGTCGCAAGTGCACAAATGCTCCGAACAGTAGTCATACGGCATGTAGGTGCAAAGGTCTCATCAAAATCAATGCCTCTTTCCTGTGCATAACCCTTTGCAACAAGCCTAGCCTTATACCTGTCAACTGTACCATCAGGTTTACGCTTCAGCTTGTATACCCACTTAGTGCCAATGGCCTTCTTTCCAGGAGGCAAGTCACATAAAGACCATGTATCATTCTTCATTATAGCATCATATTCAGATTGCATAGCAGCCATCCAATTTTCTGAATTTTGTGCTTCATCAAAAGGAACAAGCTCATTCTCATCACAAAGACTAGATGCAGCCATAGCATAGCAATCTATTGCAAAGGAGGCACTATGAGAGCCTGAATGAGTACGATATGACAAAGGTGCATCTAATTTGCTGTCACACAAATTCTGCACCAGCCATTTTGGCATAGTTTTTGCCTGCTCAATATCAGCTCTCTCATCAACAAGTGCGTCATGTAAATCTGCATCAGAAATGGAATGATCTGCATCATCATATGAAACCTGCAAAGGCTGAGAAGTTGCCTCATTAGGACTAGCACTAGCCTATCCACCTGTAAAAAGAGGCATCAAAGTATCATACATGTCTTTGGAGCTAACAGATGTCTCCTTAGTACATGAAAGCAATGGCTGAATAGCATCTTCCACAAAGACAACATCACGGCTAACCAGAATGCGTTTCGTCTGTGGATGATACAGACGATGGCCTTTACTTTCAGAACTATACCCAACAAAAATACATTTTACTGCCTTATCATCCAATTTTCTGCGATGTTGTTCAGGCACTAATGCATATGCTAAACAACCAAAAACACGCAGATGAGCAACAGATGGCTTGCGGTCATGCCAAGCCTCATATGGAGTGATAGACTGCAACGCTTTAGTGGGACACCTGTTCAGTAGATATGCTGCACACATGACAGCTTCAAGCCAGAAACTATGTGGTAAAGCCTAACTTTTGACCATGCACCTCGCCATTTCCATGAGTGACCTGTTCTTTCGTTCAGCAACTCCATTCTGTTGAGGTGTATACGGCACTGTACATTGGTGTTTTATCCCACGTTCAGCCAAAAATGCATTAAAATCTGAAGACATATATTCCCCCCCTCGATCAGAATGGAGGGTGCCCATTTTACATGCTGACAGATTTTCAGCCAAAACCAAAAACTGTTTGAAGCACATGAACACTTCGGACTTTGCTTTGAGTGGATATACCCATGCATGCCTGGAAAAATCATCAATGAAAGTCACGAAGTAAAGGTAATTTCCAAAAGAGGGTGTCTGCATAGGACCACAGACATCACTACGTACAAGCTGCAATTTTCTGTGTAGCCCGAACTGAACCATCTTTTGGAAAGGAAGAACGCTGCATTTTGCCCAAAATACAGCCTTCACAAACATGTTTTCCAGGAGCGTCAAGTTTGGGCAAAAAGGACACCATTTCAGATTTCTGCAGGCGTAGCAAACTAGCAAAATTCAGATGACCAAAGTGTGCATGCCAAAGCTTTGCATCTGACATAGCCTGAGAATCATGAACTGCACATGCCGAATCATTCACAGATCTTTCATAGTCTATGAGCTTATACAGCCCACGACATAAGATGCAAGAAGCAATAATCACATCACCATTTGAGAGATCATGGACTGTACACCTGTCATCAATGAATTTCACAACCAAGCCAATCTTGGCTAATGCAGAAACTGATAACAGGTTCCTTTTGATCCCTGGCACAAATAAAGCATCTGACAAAGTGAAAGAACTACCATCAGGAGTAGTCAGAATGATCTTACCAACTCCCATAACAAGATAAGAGGAGTTATTGGCGCATGTGACAGTATTCCCTGTAGGGGCAGGCTCGAGTGAAGAGAAGAAACTGCGCTGCGAGGTAATATGTTTAGTCGCCCCACTGTCAAAGTACCAAACATCTGAGTCTACTGCAGACATGCACTGATCATGAGAAGATGGGTCAAAACTACAGACAGTAGTAAACGCCCATTCTTCTTCCTGCACAAGATTTGCTGACTCTGTTTTTGGTGTAGAGGCCTCTGCAACAACCATTCCAGCCTCTTTCTTCTTTGCCTCTTTAGCAGCCAGTTTTGGACAGTTCTTTATAATATGTTCATTTCCTTTAGAGTACTTGCAGAACAATTTCTGCTTTTCTCATTTCTTCTCATCTTTATCCTGGTTCTTCGATTGTGCAGCATTTGCAGATTTCTGCTTACTAGTAGAAGAGCTCCATTTTCCTTTGCCCTTCTGACTAGCCAGGAAATCTTGATCTGCAACACGCATAATGGACCTGTTCTGCCTAGACTGATCTTCCTGCAACAGAATAGAGACTAATTCCTCAAATGACAAGGCATTCGGATTGCCTTTCATCATCAACCGAAGAGTAGAGGCAAAACTCTGATATGAATGAGGAAGACCATTCAGAACGGTCTGCACAAGTGAGCTATCTGGTATAACCTCATCAGCAGAAATCAATTGTTCCTTTAGGTCTTTGATCTTTGTAAGAAAACTGTCCATAGAATCACCTTCATTCATGTGCTCACTCTCCAACTGTTTTCGGAGGTAAGCAACACGAGCCTCATTCCTAGCCTGGTACAAAGTGGTAAGTGTATCCCAAGCATCCTTTGCTGTTCTGCAAGAGCGAATGTGAGGAATAATGGCACGTTTGATAGACAAAGCTATCAATGCATGTGCTTGGGAATCTCTGCCATCCCAACGAATCTGCTCTACAGTAGGTGCAACAGAAATAGTAGCACGAACAGGAATCTTTGGAATATCATCTTCGACACCATCTTCATCAGCTCCAGCACCTCGAGCACCTGTATTTGTAGTACCTGTAGTTGCAGGTGTAACAAGACGTCTTTCAACACCCTGCACAATGTTCCACAGTGCTTTTGCAACCAGTACATGTCGCATCATATAAGCCCATAATGGGTAGTTGGTACCATCCAACTTATCCTCAACAGCCAACATACGGAATACATCACTGCTTTCAGCCATGGTCGGTGACTAAAATACCTTGATGCAGAAAATTGACTGTATCTCAAAAAGTTGAACGGAACTGCCTAGACGAGTTTTGCTAGACCTATAGCAGAATTCGAGACGCTTAAACAAGCGAACAGAAATTGGTATATACCTTTGGCACAAAAGGACGAAATAGCCTACACAAGCGCTGTGATAGTGCGTTCGAAGGCCGAAACGAGCTCAGATCACGATTTCGGCACGACAGATCGAAGCTGTTTTGATCTCGGAAACACCTTGAGTATGCTCACCAAATTTCGTGCGAATCTGAGACTGCAAACGGAGGAGTGTCGACAACACCCTAGAAGAAGCGACGACCTGCTTTGATACCAATTGTTGGAGATAGACGTCTGCGGAAGCACGCGAACAACACAAGGAAGAAGAAGAAGCTTGGAGCACAAACACACAATACTGAATGTATTACTAGAGAATGTACAAAGATAAGTAGCCCATTAGGGCAATAGGCGTATATACAAGCCGGGGGAAAAAAACCTCCTAAAGAGGGAAAAAAGTGCCCCGACGGTCCTAGAGTGTTCACACACATCACTACCTAAATATATCAACAACTTTAATCAAAATCGATGGCAGGTAGGTACATCGGCAAAATGTACTTCTCTCCCACCCCCTCGGTGCCATTTTTGTGGCGAGGTTGGCCATATCAATAGATTCTGCAAGGAAGCAGTAGAGTACGACAAAAGGAAGAAGGAACAACAAAATCGGATGACTAATATGGTTTATATTTCTCCAACTGAGTCACAAGCAGACGTAGTTCAGACAAGATCAGGTAAACAGTTGCAACCAGCAGCTGAAGTTTTCGAGCCTGGAATTCGTGAGCAGCAGCGGATGTTTGCAAAGGCTAGTCAATGGACAGTTGAGGAGCCGACTGTGTTTCCTGATCCCATTCTAGTAACACAGGTCCCTCTGCCACAGGCAAGATCGAATGAGCAAAATTCTACCCCAACAACATTAGCATCACCACCAGAATCGGTGATAACCACAACCCAAACAGATCAGGTATGGGAAGTTCTATCGAAGGCTTCAATCACACTCCCTTTGGGATAGTTGCTTGCTTTAGTTCCAGGTTTAAGACAACGATTTCAACAGCAGTTTAGTCCCGGATCTTAATGTACTCCGGCGATCGCGACCATACAACCGGAGATGGATTCTACGGTGGATCATTCAGTCCCATTGATCACCGTCTGGTATAAAAACCAGAAGATTACCCAAGTTTTAATTGATGGCGGGTTTGGTGTGAATATTGCAATACCCACACTCTGCAAGAAATTAGTTTGGATCCAAATTGAACCCGTGCAATTTTTTGTGCGAATGGCAGACCAATCCTGAGTCCATCCGGTCGGACTAGTGCCTAATATTCCTATTACCTTGCAGGGCACCATATTTAAAATGACTTTTGTAGTCCTAGAATTACCCGAATCTAGCCTCGACTACAATTTACTCTTCGGACGATCATGGCTAAAGCAAGCTAAAGTCGTACAGGATTGGTCAGCTCAAGAGTTAATTTTCAAAGATAATCACCGGAAGTATGTAGTTAAATTGGATGCTATGCAACCCTGTGATCTTCATGCACGACCATATGTAGCAGAGCCAGTACATATGGTGGATGGGCTATCTGATGATGAGGAAGAGGCTTTCCTCAAGACCAATAAGGATCTGTTCCCATTAGGTACTGTGGATTTACAATCAGTCACAGACAATTGGAGTCTAGTAGCTCGCACGATCGTCCCAATGACCGGAGAAGCAGAAGCAGATGCTAATATACCTATGGATGAAGCAACTTTACAACAACTGTTGCATCCAGCTGATGATTTGGTAAAGCCCCGGGAGTTCTACGTACCAGAAGATCAATTGGTAATGTACAACTTGGGAGACACAATTAACCCAAGGCCTGTAAAAATCAAGGCAGGATTAGCAGCGAAATTCCAAGATGATTTGGTACAACTTCTTCACGAATTCTCAGATGTTTTCGCTTGGGACTACAGAGACATGAAGGGCCTTGACCCAAGGATTTATCAACATAGAGTGGTACTCAAACCGGATGCGAAACCCATTAAACAACCTAGTTATCGGATGAATCCTAATTATGCGACACAGGTGAAGGCTAAACTTGATCGTTTATTGAAGGTGGGATTTATTGTGCCGATTGAGCATGCTGAGTGGATATCTCCAATAGTAATCGTCCCGAACAAAAATAAACAGTTGCGTATCTGTGTCAACTATCGGAAACTCAATGCAGCCACCGTACCGGATCCGTTCCCTCTCCCTTTTCTGGACATGATGCTCGACAGGGTAGCAGGACACGAAATGTATTCTTTTTTGGATGGCTACAGTGGATATAATCAAGTGAGGATGGCCGAACAGGACATACCGAAGACAACTTTTATCACGAACTGGGGTGTCTATGCTTGCATCATAATGTGGTTCGGTTTACGAAATGCCCCGAGCACATTCCAAAGATGTATGCAAGAAGTCTTTTCACCCTACTTGACCACGTTTATGCAAGTATATTTAGATGATTTTTCCTTATTTGGAGCCACTTCAGCGCACCTGTATCATTTACGGTGCTGCTTTGAAAAATGCCGAGAGTATCAATTATGTTTGAATCCTACCAAATCAATTTTTGCGGTCTCTTGTGGCAAACTGCTTGGTCATATCATTTCTAAGCAAGGAATACAGGTAGATCCGAATAAAGTAGCAGCCATGTTGGAGGCACCAGTCCCAAAGACACCGAAAGAAGTTATGCGCTTTCTTGGCCAAATCCGGTGGCATGGCAGACATTTATGGTGGTTAGCTCATTTAGCGACAGCACTTAATCGGCTTATGACCAGCGCTGTCGGGATGAAATCCCACAGGGAGTGTGCATTGTTTTTTTTCAAAAGTTCATTGTTTTTGAGTTTTTGTGTGATGTTTTGATCTAAAGAGGATACATTTCATGCATGATTTGACTGATTTGATTGCCTGTGTGATAAGAAACCATGTTAGAGATGTGCATTAGAACCGTGCGTGTAAATAACTAACGTTAGACCCATGAAAACTTTAGGTTTGACCCTTGAAACTGACTGGAAACACGAGTTTACTCCATGAAAACTGGACTTGAACCCTTGGAAACCCTTGGATTTTAGGTCCGAATTGTAAATAAATCCATGAATTGGCAAGTTTGAGAGAATTGTGAGCAAATGCCTAATTTTCCCGACCAAAAACCCGAGGTCGGACCCTTGGAAATGGCGCTTAACCTAGATCAAACCCTAAAAACCCATTAAAATGTAAATGTCTAGTGTGAAACCGAAACCATAGTTTATGGAAAAATTAAAATACCACCAAAATTAGAAAGTTAATTGAGGAGGTGGGAACGTTCTAGAAGCAAGTCCGAGGGGAGGCCTATAAATAAGTGCAAAATCATTTGTTTCTTCCCCACCTTGTGGATCTTGCTTGTGGATCGTCTCCTCCAGGTTTCTGATTATATGAAGAGAAGTGAAAGCATTGAAGATTGAAGATAAAGAGTACCCCACCTTGTGGATCTTGCTTGTGGATCGTCTCCTCCAGGTTTATGCGGTTTCTGATTATCTAAAGTAAAGAGAAGGAAGGCCATTGCGGAGGATACCTGAAATAAAGAACGGACCGAAGTAAAGTTGGAAGAAAAGCCTGGACCGGGAAGATCGAAGCGGAATCTCGTGGGCGATTTCTCACACTATAGCGAGGGATCTAGAGTAGACACTAGCCGGCCCGCACTGTAGTGGCGGCGTTCATATTGTATCATCGCACCACACTGTAGCGGTTTTATTGTACCGTCGGCCCGCACTGTAGCGGCCTGTTTGTATCATTCATTTTATTGGAGACTTCAGTTCCATTTCCGATTATATCTTCGAGCTTGATCTACATCACGTGTTTCACTGCGGTATCCGATCGTCTCTTTTCGACGCCCACGGTCCCATGTCTCGACACTTCCGAGGGGCAAGGGACCCTACGAGGATCGCGCACGCTCCGGAGAGCACAGGTTCAGGCGCCCAGCGCGCAGACGCCGCTCGCAGGACAGCGGGAACGGTGCACCAGAGCGGGGCCTGATCCAACCCCACGTACCGGCTTCCTGCCACGACCTCCTTCTTCCCGACACCTGAACCCGACGTGAAGCGAGGCGGTTGCCTGGTGATCCTCGACGTGTCACCGACTCCTTGAGAAGATAGACGGGAACCTCGGCATCGGACAGAGATTTCGAGGTACCAGCATTTCAAGTTATTTGAATTTTGCATTGTTTCACACACACATTGAACAGAAAGGTTGTCTTGTTGTCTGAGCTTGAGCATTCACTATTTGCACTAGTTTAGTCCATATATCTGTGCACAAGAAACTAAAATGAACAAAATGATTGAGGAACAATTTACGAAATACGAAGAGCGAATTAAGGAAATAGAATTTAACATGAATGAATCCATAAAATCAAAGTTTGGTATTGTCATGACCCTAATGTAAACTATAAATGCAATATCAGATACTATCCAACTAATGGGCATAAGTATTAAAGACCTAAAAAATGAAATGGATTTTGAGATTTCTGAATTGAAAAATAAGGTTGAATTGTTGACTAACCAAGTTAAGAATCTACAAGCACTGAAATGCGACAATGAACATGAGGTAAATGTCCAAGGCATATCTGCACAGAAAGAGTCAGTAGGCCTTAGAAAACCCACGCCTAGAGTGACACCTAGGAAATCAAGTTGGGATGAGAAGAGACCTATTCGTTGCTTTTGGTGCAATCAATTTGGACATATGTTCTGGGACTGCATAGCATATGAGAGTGCATGCAGACATAGACTTGTAAGTGAGCATGAAGGAAAAATTTGTAAATATCAAGACGAATCAGCTTTGCATTTGAATATAGGAAAAGGTGGAATGAAAGAATATTTTGAAGAGACTAAGACTAGATCGAAATCAATTCAAAGAGTGTGGAAACCAAAAAGACTTGAGAATAGCAAATCTGATGAACAAAAGAGCCTACTATCTATTGAGAGTCAAGAGAAATCTATTGAAGAAACCAAAGGTAAACAAATAAAGGTCGAGAAGCAAAATATTGAACAGATACTAAGAGAACAAATGGAAATTGATCATAAAAGAGAGTCTGAAAGAGAAAAATCAAAGAAAGAACATGATGTATATGTTTTGTTTGATCCAAAAATTTTAAATAATGAGAATCTATTTGACCAAGAGAAAGTTGCAAAATTACAATCCCAATTAAACCTTGATAAACAAATTGAACAAGAAGAGAGTAAAGAAGAAACTCATAAAAATAAAAAATCTGACAAGCAAATTAACAAAGCAGAAAAAGAGTTGCTTGATGATATTATTGCGCAAATAGAGAGGAATGTAAATGCTACTCCAAAGTCTTCTAAGAGTTTGAAAAAGAAAAAGAGAACTAAAAATCTAACTTTTGAAGACATATTTGCAAATATTCAATGATGATTGAAGAAGAATTATAATGAAACATAGGAGAACGATCAAAAGCTATTCAATGATGATGACTGATGGTTTATGATGAATGATGATGATAAAAGATAATGATTGGTGTTGAAAATGATTGATGATATTAGTGATTGTTGATGATTACGATGATTATGATGATTATGATACTGGAGGATACTGATGACACTGGAGGATACTGATGACATTGGAGGATACTGATGACACTGGAGGATACTGATGATGCTGGAGGATAATGATGACACTAGAGGATATTGATGTTGGAGGATACTGATGACACTGGAGGATACTGATGACACTAGAGGATACTGATGATACTGGATAATACTGGATAATACTGATGACACTGGAGGATACTCATGATGCTGGAGGATACTGATGACACTAGAGGATACTGATGACACTGGAGGATATTGATGACAGTGGAGGATACTGATGACACTAGAGGATACTGATGATGCTGGAGGATACTGATGACACTGGAGGATATTGATGATGCTGAAGGATGCTCATGACACTGATGTTGATACTGATGAAGAATGATAGATCATGAAGATGAAGAAAAGTTAGATCAATCAATGATGAAGAGGAAGCAAAATGACCAGGTGAAACGTTTCTGCTTTGAGATTTGTTAGAGCATATTGCATTGTATGCGTGATAAAGATATGCATGAATTTATGAAAATCATGTAGAAAGAAGATAACAAATATCTATTATGGGTTTGCATGAAGCATGAACAATTAGAAATTATATGAACAAAGTCAATTAGCGGACTAGAGACTTTTGGGAGTGAAAGCTTGGGAATGTGATGGCATGCTTAGACCGAGTGCATGTATATGCTGATTGATTTGAACACTTAGTGAGTGGGAAACTTTGGATCTTAGTATTTATTTCTTATGAGATCTTACCTCCATATGGATCATGATTCATGAAAAATATTCATACTCATGTCAGCTTATATGTGTGTGCATGTTGTTAGTGCGCTGCGATGGGCTAGTAGGCGGGTGGAACCACCTTGGTCGGGTGATCAAGGCCACGAGCCGTAGCTAGTTTCATCGTAAGCCTGACCTATCTTTGTCATGCGCCTGTATGGGTCGGTAGGCAGGTGGAGTCACTCTGACCGGGTGGTCAGAGCCACGAGCTGACGTCGATTTCATGCAGGGCTGACGTTGTGTATGTCGTGCGCTATGCCGGGTCGGCAGACAAGTGGAACGAACTTGGTCGGGCGGACAAGTCCATGAGTTGCACCCGATTTCGACATAGGCCGATTTGTGAAAAATAAAAGATAAAAAGAAATGCTGAGTTGAGATGAAGAGGAAAAGAAAAAGAAAAAGAAAAATGAAAAAGAAAAAGAAAAAGAAAGAAAGATCTAATGGAGAGCTGGACAAGTAGGAGATAAATAGTAGGAATCGAGGTATATTCTATAAACTGAGTTAGTAAGAACATATGTATATGCTAGTGCTTAGAATGAGCAGTTTGATCTGAACCAGTTGAACGAACAAAAGATCTAGAAAGCCGACAATTTATTCATGAGATTACTTGTCAGATTGCAGACGCAGAAACATAATATGATGTTTGTGAAGCTTGAATCTACCTAATTTTCTAAAATGCATACCGATCTTTATAAAAATTGCATGACTGCATGAGATCATGATTTGAGTTTTGAAAAGAAAAAGATAAAAAGTGTAAAGAGATTTTAAAAGAACCCCGATACTCTTCTGTTGGATCTTGCAGGTTGGCCCATCGGGACGATGTGCAGGTTTAGCGGGGGCAAATGTCAGGATGAAATCCCGCAGGGAGTGTGCATTGTTTTTTTTCAAAAGTTCATTGGTTTTGAGATTTTGTGTGATGTTTTGATCTAAAGAGGATACATTTCATGCATGATTTGACTGATTTGATTGCCTGTGTAATAAGAAACCATGTTAGAGATGTGCATTAGAACCGTGCGTGTAAATAACTGACGTTAGACCCATGAAAACTTTAGGTTTGACCCTTGAAACTGACTGGAAACACGAGTTTACTCCATGAAAACTGGACTTGAACCCTTGGAAACCCTTGGATTTTAGGTCCGAATTGTAAATAAATCCATGAATTGGCAAGTTTGAGATAATTGTGAGCAAACGCCTAATTTTCTCGACCAAAAACCCGAGGTCGGACCCTTGGAAATGGCGGTTAACCTAGATCAAACCCTAAAAACCCATTAAAATGTAAATGTCCAGTGTGAAACCGAAACCATAGTTTATGGAAAAATTATAATACCGCCAAAATTAGAAAGTTAATTGAGGAGGTGGGAACGTTCTAGAAGCAAGTCCGAGGGGAGGCCTATAAATAAGTGCAAAATCATTTGTTTCTTCCCCACCTTGTGGATCTTGCTTGTGGATCGTCTCCTCCAGGTTTCTGATTATATGAAGAGAAGTGAAAGCATTGAAGACTGAAGATAAAGAGTACCCCACCTTGTGGATCTTGCTTGTGGATCGTCTCCTCCAGGTTTATGCGGTTTCTGATTATCTGAAGTAAAGAGAAGGAAGGCCATTGCGGAGGATACCTGAAATAAAGAACGGACCGAAGTAAAGTTGGAAGAAAAGCCTGGACCGCGAAGATCGAAGCGGAATCTCGTGGGCGATTTCTCGCACTGTAGCGAGGGATCTAGAGTAGACACTAGCCGGCCCGCACTGTAGCGGCGGCGTTCATGTTGTATCATCGCACCGCACTGTAGCGGTTTTATTGTACCGTCGGCCCGCACTGTAGCGGCCTGTTTGTATCATTCATTTTATTGGAGACTTCAGTTTCATTTCCGATTGTATCTTCGAGCTTGATCTACATCACGTGTTTCACTGTGGTATCCGATCGTCTCTTTTCGATGCCCATGGTCCCACGTGTTGACAGTATACGGGAAGAAGCAAGTACGGACACACATGCAGATCTAGCACTAAGGCAACCCTTCATTTTTTTCAAAACCCTTACATCATTTTAAAGTGATTCTCATCACTAAAAACCCCTATAAATACCATTTTCACCTTTTTGTAGCTCCATTTTGTACAAGCCGAGGAGTCCTCGAGCTTGAGGAGCCTTAGAAGTAGTTGCTTGCCATTTTTCATATTTTTTAGATCTCGTTTGAGCCCTCAAATAAACCCTGGAACCTAATTTTTAACTAGGCCGGACACTAGGTCTGGACAGGGCCAAAGCTAGGCAAAAACTATAAATAGAGCTAGAGAGCTCATTTTTGGGGTAGCTTCTTGTAGTTTTGAGCTTGTATGAGAACTTTGTTGCAATAGAAGTGATTCCATTGTCTTACTCTCTTTGTTCTTGCCGTGTGTGCGCGTGTGTGTGTATGTGTGTGCATGTTAGTGTGCTTCTCACTCACACATTTGTGCCTTCACTTGCTCGAGGTCTTCATACCATCCTCATGTCTTCCCGGATTGACATTAAAGGAGGTGCTACTCATCACTGAGCTACACCAAATTTTGGCGCCGTTGCCGGGGATTCGAGCTTTGAGGACGAGCGCGTGATGGTAAGACGTAGAGAGGACGCGTTGGAATGGTAAGTAGTCGGTAAATTTCTGATTCTTCTCCATCTCCATCTCCATCTTCACCTCCTTCTCCATCTCCACCTCCACCGCCTTCTCCACTACATATTCCCTCTTCCTTGTCATTCCCCTCATTTGTTGTGTGCGAGTTTGAGAGAGAGCGAGTGTGTGTGCTTGTTTTTGTGTATTTTTTGCATGTTCTTGCAGGTACCAGCTCGATCACCATCTCCAGCAAGCTCAGCAGGTACAGAATCCTTCTGCACAGGCCCCGAGGCATTGAGCTCGAGCTATCGCGACACTTCGCAAACTTCGACTAATCGCGTTTCTGAGTGCACCACGACACTGCGCAGGCTGAGAGCTCCTAGGATCACTAGACAGAACTGAAAAATTCACCATATCCCGAGCTATTGCGACACCTCGAGGTATCGCGACACCTCACGAGCTATCGCGACACCTCACGAGCTATCGCGACACTTCACGACCTATCGCGACACTTGGGAGTATCGCGACACCTCACGACCTATCGCGACACCTCACGACCTATCACGACACTTGGGAGTATCACGACACCTCACGACCTACCGCGACACTTGGGAGTATCGCAACACCTCACGACCTATCGCGACACCTCACGACCTATCGCGACACCTCATGACCTATCACGACACTTGGGAGTATCGCGACACCTCACGACCTATCGCGACACCTCACGACCTATCGTGACACCTCACGACCTATCGCGACACTTGGGAGTATCGCGACACTTCGACCCAACCTATCGCGATACATGGGCTTAACGCGTGAAAATTTAGAGTAATTTAATTGACTGAATTAAGGTATCTTTGGGCTTAATCTTGGACACATTGGGAGGATATAAGAGCCTTAGGAGTGGGCAAAAGACCTAGAAACCAGGGAGGAATTTTCTGAACCCTGAGAGCCTGTTTGGACCCCTAAGTGCCTGAATGGTCATAACTTCAAGTTGGCCTTTAGGTGAGACTAGGTGGTCCTAAGATTGAGGGGGTACAGTGAGTTACTCTAGGGGGGACTGAAAATATTGATGTGTGTCTTTCAATTACTTGTGGTAATAGAGCTATACTGACTGGTGAGCTTTTGCAGGAACATTGTGTGCACTCAAGGCAATCCAAAGTAAGCTAGCAAGGGTGAGTACCAAGCTTGGGAGAAGGCTTCCTGGGCTTGTGTAGCAGTCTGGTCAACCAGCTAATTGAGGTTGGAAGATCTCTCAACCCTCCTTTGTCAATTCCTAGCCTAGGCTAAGTACGACTTAGGTGTGGTAATTAATTAGGGCAACGTTAGGCACGAATCAAGTCCAAGAGAATTAATCAACCAAGTGCAAGAATTAAGTAGGTCTTAAGTGCGAAAACCCTAAGGGACAAAAGGTAAACTGGAGTTGATCACTTATCAAGTGCGAAATTCACTTAAGTACTCCTGACGGCGCGATTTCAGACAAGACCATAAACATAATATTCAACTCAAGAGAACAAAGTGATTGGTGCAAATTAACCTGCAACGAGAGTGTGCTTAGGTCCAAGGGGGTAGATAAATCAGGCATATGAACCTTAGATCAGGTAGACACTTAGGCCGAGACAGACAAAGCCTCAGATCTTCTGAAGCTAGTGTCAATCACACTGCCAGGTCTTGGGCCCAACAGTTGAGTGATTACCCATACACTCCCAGATCAGAAACAAGTGATTCTGAGATGTCCTATCACATGGAGAGACCAGTAGGTAGTTCAGGGGTGGCTTATCTAGAAAAGCCAGAGGGACCTTACAAGACTCAATTGGAATACATCAGGACGAATCGTCTAGGTGCTCGCATCTACGAAGACGGACTGAGAAGATCTGTGGTCCAGATTAAGAACCTCGATCAACCCCATGGACTAGAACACCCGGTAGTGAAGTTTGAGAATGGAGCATACCTAGATAAAGAAGGGACTATATATGTAGTCACCACTCTTCCTGATAGAACTGATGAGTTTGGAAATGTGATTGTAGAAACCGATATGGGTGATATAGAGCAAGGAAATTTAGAGAAAGAGCCGAGAACTCCCCGCGGTAAATCTGTCTTGACCAGAATCATGACTCCAGAGTGGATTCCACAGGATAATAAAAGCATAGATCTGCTTTTAAACCGAGAAACCGATGAGGCTTTTTGGAGATATAAAAATCTGCTCAACCTCAGGAAGTGAGTGCCCTCACAATCTATGAGTTTAAAGACCCTAATATCCCAGGCCAAGTAACCTACCTAGACAATGCATCAGAGAGAATCTTCATGGTCACTGAGCATGGCAGACATGCCTACACATGGAAGGGTGAATTTGTTTTTCCCAAACCAAGGTCTAATGTGTCCTTTGGTCACCAAGGAGCTGGGACCTCCCAAGCTCATGGAGCTCAAAGAGATAGAAGTAGAGACAAACCTGAGGTAAGTTTTGCCAACTCCCTGGGAAGAAAAAGAACGGGAACGGAAAGGAATAGAGTGGAACCTGAGGGACATAGAACCCCATGGAATCAAAGGAATGCTGACGATTTTCCTTTGCCAAGGCCGAGAGAACACACTAGGACCCTGCGACCAACTCAACTGGTGAAGTCCATGAAGAATTACTTCGATGGCACTGGAGACCCTTATGACCATGTGGCAGAATTTCGGCAAGTATTGAAAGCTGAACAAGTAGAGGACCTATTCACACAATATAATGCTTTTGGTCTAACCCTTAGGAACACTGCCCTTACGTGGTTTCAACCACTGAACGAGAGGCATTTCAGAAACATAGACCAGCTCTTAGAGGCATTTATCATTGAGTTTTCTAAGAGTGGAATCAGGCACAACACTTCCTCACTAATTCATAGCTTCAAACAAACACCTCAAGAGATGGTCAGACTAGCTGGAAGAAGATTTAGGCAATACCTGGAGAGATGCCCGATGCCGGAGTTACCCACACCAGCCAAACAAGTGGCCTTGTTCTTAGACGGATTGTTAAGCACCAAGCTCAGGTCATATGTGTATCTGAAGGACCCCAGAACGATAGAAGAGTGCATGCGCATGTGCATAGACATTGAGGACAATCTAGGTGAGGAATTAGAACTATCAAAAATCTATAAGGATTCTGATAGCTCTAGTAGCCTCACATCTGGTCAATCCACATCCATTGAGGAACTTGCAAAGAAGGTAGCTCAAAGACTAGGTGTCTCTAGCAAACAAATTCCGAGATTTTCCCCAGTTAAGCGGTGTTACACTTGTGGCGGTGACCATATGGCAAATGTATGTCCCATTATGACCCAACCCCAGGCGAATCCTAGTAGCTAGTACTGCACCATAGAGCGCAGGTACACCAACCACACTGCACAAGACTGCCCATATAACAAACAAACTATTAGGCAAAATTACCCTCAGCCATATCCATAACAGGGTAGATACCAGAATCAGTACCCACCACAACAATACAACAGACCACAGCAAACTTATCAGCCACCTTATCAAGGGCAGCAGAGACCTCAACCAGTCCTAGTGCAGCAACCCCCTGCTCCAACTAATGTGATCCCAGTGAAATATGCATCTGCTGAAGAAAATCCGAACAGGGCCATAGTCCCAGTCACCCCATTGCTATCAGACAGTGATCCAAGTGACCATAGTTTTGACTCCACACATATTGATAGTCCACAGGCTTACTAGATGCAGTCACGCGAGCATAACGAGTCATACTATTATGAGGACCCAAGTGAAAATAGTGGGGAGCCTGAGTATGCTAATGTATTGTACACAAACCCCAACTCTAGACCTCAACCTAGGCAGGTACGACCCCCATTCCCTAGAGGACCATGCTTCAGATGTCAGGGAGATCACCTTATACGTGATTTTCCACTGCCTGCCTCTACAAAACCCCAACCAGTGACAATTCAGGGTTTCTGTCAAGACTGCGGAAAAGAGCATCTCCTACGAGATTGCCCAAAGAACCCTAATAACATGCCTAAAATCACTCCTATCAATGTTGTTGGGATAGTTGTAGACTCCACAGGGAGTGTGACTTCGACTGCACCTGTGCAAATGATCACAAGAGCCCAAGCACTACAACAAAACCAAGGTGTTGGTCAGGAAAAGAGCCCCGAGGTGAGTGAAACAGAGAGCATAACCAAAAAGAGGACTAGAGCCTGGAAGGATAGTCGTGAAAGAATGAAAAGGCAATGGGCAAAAAAGATGAGCGAACTTGAAGAAAGCTTGAGAGAAACCAAAGCAAAGATAAGTGAACTCGCATCTCAAAACCACTCTCACACCACCCCTCCACCACCTCTCCCTTTACCTGCCAATCCACCTTCTTCCATTCCCCAACCTTTCAATACACCACCCTTAACCCACCCACCACCCAGAGTAGGATCCGTCCTAGCCGATCCCCCCGAGGACCTAAACATGATGCTTAGAGCATATCAGGCCAGAATCCAAGAAGGGCCAAACGTAACTGATCATGAAAAGTGTTACCCTAGAGCAGAACTAGAGCTAGAACGAACCAAAATTTGTGCTAAGATGGTGGAATTGGCTCAGACTATGTTTGAAGCCAATCGCCTCTTTAACATCTCTAGTTTAGCTAAGACGCAGTTACACTTTGATGGACTACTAGAACGAATAGAGAGGCTAATTGCACAATCAGAAAAGGAACCCGCCTCTCAAAATAAGGGCAAGGCAAGTGAGAACGTGAGCCTACTGTTGGAGCAAGTCTATGACAAGCCTAAGTATTGGCTTGAGTCCCACAAAGTCATAGAAAAAGCCTTAAAATGAAGACTATGTAAAGTTCACTTGTGAACTACCTCTTGTAAATTTTGAAGAGTTTACTTAATGTAAAAGTAAGAGAATCTTAAGTGGTTGAGTCCACATGATCAAGAATGGAAAGAGGAGCCACGGATTCGTGATTTGTGGTAGGTAGAGAATCAAATCAATCATTGATTGATTGGAGAGTGATTGAGGGAAGTTAGCCTCCCAAACTCAACTATAAATAGATGGCAGTTTTAGTCGTGGTTAGAGAGACCTATGTGAAGACCTCCAAGAGCTGAGCTTTATGCCATATCAAGGTGTGATTACAAGGCACACATATGTATCAGTAAGTCATTGTATTGTACAAGCAATATACTTTCATTTTCATTATTATTTGAGTTCATCTTTCCATGTTCTTGTGAAGTGTAGTACTCACTGCCATTACTCTCAGTTTTTCTCAGTCAGCTTGCAGAGATGTTTTCTCTGAGCTTGGTGCATCATTTTCAGTGATTTAACTTGTTAAAGTTAGCTCTATAAGTCTACTATATGCTCATAAATTTTCATGTCATTTGGATGTTGCAATCTTCAGTTATGTTCATTTGAAGTCAACAGGGTCTGTTCATCTTCACCTCTCTGTCAGGTACCCGACTTTTTCACTCATCTTGTCAGAGCCATTGCTCAGTGGTTACTTATCCAAATTCAGTGATTTAAAGCTTCTTGGATTCAGCTTACGGTCTAGTATAACCATACAAATTTTCATAATCATTAGATTCCTAAATTTTGAGTTATGTGGATTTTTCTGCTCACTAGTCTATTTCTGTAGCAGCCCGTGAAAATCGGGATGATGTCATCACTTGTTAAAACTCATTCTCAGTGTGTGGTTCATTATTTTTGATGAGATTACTCTTGAAAGTTAGCTCTTTAAGTTGCCTAGACTTCCCCAAGAGGAATTGAGCTAATTGCTGCTGTGATCAGAGAATTATGTAAAACACTGGACAGGTGTATGAACCAAGAATAGCAAGTTTTCACCTTTGAGCTAACTCCAACTTATCTGTTTTGATCTATCTTTTTGAGAGTGATCTTCCAAGGTACATAGGGTGTCTAATACATCCATTGGCAAGTTAAAAGGGCCCACCATATACTCCTGGAGTTCATTTGGCTGGTGTAGATCAAGGATTTTGCAACACCTCTTCATCTTCAAGCACATACCTATCCATCTCTTCACAGTGGTATCAGAGCAAGGTTGGACAATATGGCAGATGGATTTCCTTCATCAATTGACAAATTGGACAGAGGTAACTACTCAGCTTGGTCATTAAGGATGGAAGCTTATCTCCAAGGTAGAAGTTTATATGGTTATGTGGCTGGAGATGAAGGTATGCCAAGTTTCAGGAACAAAAGTCAACCAACACAAGAAGAGCAAGAAAGATTGAGCACATGGTGCTCCAAAGATGCACTTGCAAGGTCTTATCTCCTCAACTCTATCTCAGATTTTTTGTTGCCTCACATTAGAAGTTGTAAGACATCTCAGGAAGTGTGGGATGCACTTGAAGCTTTCTTTTCTTCAAGTACCAAAGCTAGGAAGCATCAACTATGGCTGGAGTTCACAACTCTCAAGAAGGCTCCCAAACAAAATGTGACTGATTTTGTCACAAAGCTCAAGGACATAGTGGATCAGTTGGGAAGCATTGGAGAGGTAATAGATGAAGAGCAAATTGTAAGGCAGGTCATCAATGGCTTGAAGGCAGATGATAAGTGGGAAGCATTCACCACAACTATGGATTTGTACATGGACATGCATGTACCTGATTTCAACACACTCATTGGACAACTACTTACTCAAGAGGCAAAGCTTATCAAAAATGGAGAAAGCTCTAAAGGTAATCAATCTTCAGCTTTATACACGGATAAAAGCAAGTCTAAAGATAACAAAGGAAAGGCAAAGAAAGTGGATGATGAAGCAGGTACATATCAAGCTAACTATGCAGGTAGAGGAAGACATGGCAGAGGTAGAGGAAGAGGAGGTAGACAAGGCAGGGGGAGATCCCAAGACTCCAACTCATGTTCTATTTGTGGATTAACTAATCATACAACTGAAAATTGCTTTAGGAATTCCAGGAATCAAAGAGGCAGAGGATACAATAGAGGAAGTTATGGCTACTCAAGAGGAAGGTTCAACAACTACCATGGCAACTACAACAACTACAATCATTCAAACTATCAAGGAGGCTACAAAGGAAGGAGAGACTACAATAACTACACAGAAGACTCAAACAAAGAGGATTCATTATTGATTATGAACATGGCTATGCCACAAGTTAAATCTGATGAGCATGTTTTCTACATAGATTCAGGTTGTTCAAATCATGTGGCAGGAAATGTGGCACTCCTATCAGATTTAGAAGATCCAAGGAATAAGCATGAGGTACAAACAGGAGATGATACAAAACATCCTGTGGAGAAAATAGGCAATGTCAAAGCACCTGATGGAAACATCAACCTACTCAGTAAGGTACTCTATGTCCCTACCATTACAAAGAATTTGATAAGTGTTGGGCAGATAGTAGAGAAAGGGTTGCAAGTCAGGTTCACAAAAGCAGGAGCATTTGTTGAAGATCCAAGTCAAGGATTCAGAAGAATTGCAAAAGGTGAAAAGACAGGTAGATTGTTCACATTTGAATTATAGGACACTAGAAACATTGCTCTCTTTAATTATGGTAGTCAGACACTCACAGAATTGGAAGTATGGCACAAAAGGTTAGCACATATTGGTGAAAGGTCATTAAAGCAAATCTGCAGGGACCAAAGTGTACTTGGACTTCCTAATTTGTCAAAACAACATATGATTTATAAGTGCAGTGCATGTCAATTTGGAAAGTCTCACAGGTTACCATTCATGAAGAAAGGTTATATGCATTGAGATCTCTTGGAGTTGGTTCATACAGATGTATGGGGACCTAGCAAGGAAGCTTCAATATCTGGATCAAGGTATTATGTTTCCTTTATTGATGATTGCAGCAGATGGACTATCCTATTCTTTATGAAACACAAAGATGAAGTTTTTTCATGTTTCAAAAGATATTTGGCTCTTGTGGAGAATCAAACAGGTAAATCACTAAAAAGGCTAAGGTCAGATGGAGGGGGAGAATACTTCTCCCATGATTTTGATTCTTTTCTTCAAGAAAGAGGAATCAAAAGAGAGGTAACTACAAGGTACACTCCTGAGCAAAATGGAGTGGCAGAAAGGAGGAATAGGACAATTGTTGAAGCTGCAAGGTCTATGTTAAATGAAAAGCATTTACCTAATTACTTATGGGCCGAGGCTGTATCTACAGCCACTTACTTGATTAACAGGTTGCCTTCAAAATCCCTTGATGGGATGACTCCATATGAGGCTTGGAATGGAAGAAGACCAAGCTTAGATCATTGTAAAATTTTTGGATGTATTGCTTTTGCTCATGTTCCTTCACAGGTTAGAGGCAAGATGGATCCAAAGGCAGAAAGGTGTGTATTTATTGGATATGACAACAATCAAAAGGGCTACAGGTTATACAACCCTACCAACAAAGGATTCTTGGTAAGCAGAGATGTAGTTTTCGATGAGAACAATTCATGGTATGAAGATTCATGCAGGAAGGTCAATTTACCATATAATCTTGAAGAAGATTTTCCAAAGCTTGGTAGAGAACAACCAAAGATTGAAGAACAAGACACCTCAGAGGATGATGAAGAATCTCATATGGAAAAGATCAAAGCATGGAAGTCTAAAGGTAAAGCAAAATTGCAGGAACTTGGACATGAGGCAGAATCATCACATCATGGCCTAAGAAGATCTATGAGGGAAAAGAAAAAACCAGAAAGGTATGGGTTTGACACCTCATTAGTAACTAAACATTCTATCTACATAGCACAGGACATAAACCAAGAGGAGCCATCATCATTCGAAGAGGCCAAAGCAAAAACAGAATGGAAGCATGCAATGAAGGAAGAGATTGAAGCACTTGAGGAAAACAACACTTGGGATTTGGTGCCCAAGACTTCATCCATGAAGGTAATAGGCTCAAGATGGGTCTATAAACTCAAGAAGAATTCTGATGGTTCAATTAACAGGTATAAGGCAAGGCTTGTGGCTAAAGGCTTTGCACAAACTCAGGGAATTGATTATGAGGAGACTTTCTCTCCTGTGGCGGCCTACTATTAGGGTTTTGCTTAGTATTGTCTCTTCCAAGAATTGGAAGATACTTCAACTAGATGTAAAGAATGCATTCTTGAATGGTTGGATAACAGAAGAGGTATATATGGCACAACCACCTGGTTTTGAGAATCAAGTTTATCCTGATTATGTGTGTAAACTTAACAAAGCATTGTATGGTCTCAAGCAAGCTCCAAGAGCTTGGAATTTCAGGCTTGTTTCATTCTTGCAGGACAAAGGCTTTCAACCAAGCAAGGCAGATCCTTCACTCTTTATTAAAAAGAGTAATTCCGAGGTCATCTATCTATGTGTATATGTAGATGATATTATATTGACAGGAAATGATGCAGATGGTATGAAGAAGATCAAAGATCCGATGAGAGAAGAGTTCAAGATAAGTGATTTGGGTTCACTTACCTACTTCCTAGGTTTGGAAGTTGTCTACAAAGATCATGGTTTGTTTCTCACTCAAAGGAAGTACATTAAGGACATGTTGGCAAAATTCAAGATGCAAGATTGTAAGATTGCAGGTACTCCAATGGAGGTCAATCACAAATTGAGCTCACATGAAGGTGAACTCATAGAGGACATCACATCATATCAAAGTCTAGTGGGTAGTCTCAACTATGTCACATTGACAAGAGTAGATATATGTTACAGTGTGAGTGTGCTAAGCCAATTTATGCACACACCAAGGAAACCACATATGGATGCTGCCAAAAGGATTCTCAAGTATCTCAAAGGAACCATAAATGAAGGACTTTATTATCCTTATGTATCTGATTTAGGTTTGAAGCTATTTTCTGATGCAGATTGGGCTGGCTCCAAGGAAGATAGAAGGAGCACTTCAGGTTATCTTACCTTTGCAGGTTCAAAGCTTATTTCATGGTCATCCAAGAAGCAACCCACAGTTGCTCTCTCTTCTACTGAAGCTGAATATAGAGGTCTTGCCATAGCTACACAAGAAGCTATGTGGATGAAGACATTGTTCAAAGATCTTGGATTGGAGTTTGAAACTCCAACTATTTTTGGTGACAATATGAGTTCTATTCACTTGGCTGCTAATCCTATTTTTCAAGCAAGGACTAAACATATTGAAGTTCATTATCACTATGTACGAGAGAAGGTTCTAAGCAAAGAGATTCAAATATCATATGTGTCCACTCATCAACAATGTGAAGATATTCTAACCAAAGCATTGGATGGTACAAAGCTTTGCAAATTCAAGGCTATGATTGGTTTGCAGGTAATCTTAGAAGATTGAAGACCTCAAGCATACTTGGCTTGAGGGGGAGCTGTTGGAGCAAGTCTATGACAAGCCTAAGTATTGGCTTGAGTCCCACAAAGTCATAGAAAAAGCCTTAAAATGAAGACTATGTAAAGTTCACTTGTGAACTACCTCTTGTAACTTTTGAAGAGTTTACTTAATGTAAAAGTAAGAGAATCTTAAGTGGTTGAGTCCACATGATCAAGAATGGAAAGAGGAGCCACGGATTCGTGATTTGTGGTAGGTAGAGAATCAAATCAATCATTGATTGATTGGAGAGTGATTGAGGGAAGTTAGCCTCCCAAACTCAACTATAAATAGATGGCAGTTTTAGTCGTGGTTAGAGAGACCTATGTGAAGACCTCCAAGAGCTGAGCTCTATGCCATATCAAGGTGTGATTACAAGGCACACATATGTATCAGTAAGTCATTGTATTGTACAAGCAATATACTTTCATTTTCATGATTATTTGAGTTCATCTTTCCATGTTCTTGTGAAGTGTACTACTCACTGCCATTACTCTCAGTTTTTCTTAGTCAGCTTGCAGAGATGTTTTCTCTGAGCTTGGTGCATCATTTTCAGTGATTTAACTTGGTAAAGTTAGCTCTATAAGTCTACTATATGCTCATAAATTTTCATGTCATTTGGATGTTGCAATCTTCAGTTATGTTCATTTGACGTCAACAGGGTCTGTTCATCTTCACCTCTATGTCAGGTACCCGACTTTTTCACTCATCTTGTCAGAGCCATTGCTCAGTGGTTACTTATCCAAATTAAGTGATTTAAAGCTTCTTGGATTCAGCTTACTGTCTAGTATAACCGTACAAATTTGCATAATCATTGGATTCTGAAATTTTGAGTTATGTGGATTTTTCTGCTCACTGGTCTATTTCTGTAGCAGCCCGTGAAAATCGGGATGATGTCATCACTTGTTAAAACTCATTCTCAGTGTGTGGTTCATTATTTTTGATGAGATTACTCTTGAAAGTTAGCTCTTTAAGTTGCCTAGACTTCCCCAAGAGGAATTGAGCTAATTGCTGCTGTGATCAGAGAATTATGTAAAACACTGGACAGGTGTATGAACCAAGAATAGCAAGTTTTCACCTCTGAGCTAACTCCAACTTATCTGTTTTGATCTATCTTTTTGAGAGTGATCTTCCAAGGTACATAGGGTGTCTAATACATCCATTGGAAAGTTAAAAGGGCCCACCATATACTCTTGGAGTTCATTTGGCTGGTGTAGATCAAGGATTTTGCAACACCTCTTCATCTTCAAGCACATACCTATCCATCTCTTCACACCTACCTCCCCAGAAAGCCTACGTGCCTAACTCTACGGAGCGAGACACCTCTTCTTCTATGAATCAATACTCACCAGAATTCTTGCGAGAGATTCAAGAAGAGAAATGGGCTAAAGAGAGTGAAGTTCCTCCTCCCATTGAACTGGTGGATGACACACACGATCAATTCCCACAAGACCTTCCTTCCATTTATGGAGAGCAGGAGAGTGCCCAATCTCAAGAAAGATTAGACTTCGAGTCTAATTCTTTACAAGAACTACCCCATTTCACAGGCCCATGGGAAGCAAAGTCCACCTGTATGAGAGCACCTACAGTCATGGTAAGAAACGAAGATTCAGTCATACCTAGGAACACAGAGGTAGTGAAGAACACCAAAGTGCAGTGCAATCTCACTTTGGAAGAGCTGCTTAAGGTTAGACCAGAAGTGTGGAAACATGTAGCCACTCAAGTGCCCAAGATAGCAAAACCTCGTTCCCAGGTAGGATCACATAGGACAGTGCCAGAGATACCCTTGGATAAGATAGGAGATATGTGTGAACGTGAAGAAGGGAACACCTATCTTCCCATTACCTACCAGGAGTACACCACCAAGGCAATTTTGGACTCAGGTGCAGGAGTTGCAATTGCCACCACTTCCCTATGGAAGCGTTGGGGCAAGCCAGCACTCAAGCCAATGAGAATGAAATTGCAGATGGCCGATGGTCATATTGAGAGGCCCTTAGGATTGCTAGAAGGAATAACTCTCACCACCTGTGGTGTCGAGTTCGAGCATACCTTTGCCATATGTGATTTTAGCAAGAACCATGCCTATGAAATGATCTTGGGACAACCCTTTATGCGACAGTTGCAAGTGGTACAGGATTGGGGAACCAATTCTTTGTACCTGCAGCACTTAGGTGTTACGACCAAAGTCAATCTCAAGGATTACTCTCATAGAGATGTCCCTCCCATCCAATGGAACCCCATCCATAAAGCCAAAGATGATACAGAATCGGTGCATTCCCTAGGATCAGGATCCTCATGGATGCATGAAGACACTCACTTATGGATGTCTAAGGTAGCAGTAGAAGAAGAGAAGAGTGAAAAAGCCAGGGAGATAGGTGCAAAAGAAACCCATAGATCAATCCAAGACCCAGCCTATGCACCTGTAGTTTTTCCAGACGAAGAATTCGAACCTCACAGCTGGGCAGAAATTCTAGCAACCATGGATGTAGCCATCAATGAGGAACAATGGACACCTCACTGTGATGAGGATGGCTATGACATTTCAGTCTTCTCCATAGAGCCAATCATGGGAGAGGCAGTTCTAGAAGAATGCGAACCTAGTCTTGATGCATTTGAGGATGCAAGTGTTGAAGCTCAAGGTCAAGGACAAAGCATGGAAGCACATCAAAGAAGTGGACATAGAAGAAGAGAGAGCAAGTAGGGAGCTCCAAGAAGTGTATGTCAAATTTTCAGAAGAATCCCCTACAAAAATAGTGATTTTCATCACTAGAAACCATTGTAAATACCATTATCTATTTTTAGTAACTCCATTTTGTTCAAGCCGAGGAGTCCTCCAGCTTGAGGAGTATTAGAAGTACCATCGTACCAATTTTCATAATTTTTAGACTTCGTTTGAGCCCTCAAATAAGCCCTGGAACCTAATTTTTAACTAGGCCGGACACTAGGTCTGGACAGGGCCAAAACTAGTCAAAAAACTATAAAAAGAGCTAGAGAGCTCATTTTTGAGGTTAGCTTGTTAGAGAATAGAACTTTTGTAAGAGAACTCTTTTGCAATCTAAGCTTTCCATTGTTCCTCTCTTTGATCTTACTTTGTGCGCGTGTGTGTGTATGTGTGTGCATGTTTGTGTGCTTTCACTCACGCACTTGTGCTTTCACTTGCTCGTGGTCTTCATACCGGTCCTCACGTCTCCGCGGATTGACAAGTAAAGGAGGTGGTGCTTACGCTTGAGCTACACCAAATTTTGGCGCCGTTGCCGGGGAGAGAGCTTCGAGGACGAGCGTTGTGATGGTAAGATCGTAGATTTGCGACGTTGGAAGGTAAAAAAACTGTCATTTCAGTTCATTTTCTGTTTTTTCCTCTTCATCTTCATCATCATCATCATCTCCACCTTCTTCCATCTTCTTCTTCACAGAAATTTCTTGTTTTTAGTGCATTTTCACCATTTTCATACCATTTTTCATGCCTTATTGTGTGGGAAGGAGTTAGGAGGTGCAAGGGAGAGCAAGCGCTGCATTTTTTTTTATGATTTTCTGCTCATACGGAGCTCGCCATAGCCGGCGCTCAGAAATTTGAATTTCCCGCCAAAAAACGCGATTCTGTGATGAAAATCGCGATTCTGTGAAAATTCAAAATTTTTTGAAAAATCACGATTTTCAGTTTTCCCGCCTAAAAGTGGTTGAAAAAAATCGCGATTCTGTGTTTTTCTCAAAAAAAAAAAAAAAAAAAAACAAAAACACGATTCTCTGCTCAAAATCGCGATTCTCAAAAAAACACGATTCTTTGCTCAAAATCGCGATTCTCAAAAAAACACGATTCTTTGCTCAAAATCGCGATTCTCACCAATCACGATTTTCAGCAAAAACACGATTTTGTGAAAAAGGCGATTCTGTGAAAACACGATTTTTTGCTCAAAATCGCGATTTTCAAAAACACGATTTTGTGCTCAACATCGCGATTTTCATGTGAAAAATACGATTTTCAAAAAACACGATTCTCTACTCAAAATCGCGATTCTCGCCAATCACGATTTTCAGCAAAAAACACGATTTTGTGAAAAACACGACTTTCTGCTCAAAATCGCGATTCTCACAAATCACGATTTTCAGCCAAAAATACGATTTTGAGAAAAACACGATTCTGTGGGACAAAATCGCGATTTTCATGTCAAAAACACGATTCTGAGAAAACACGATTTTCAGTCAAAAACACGATTTTGTGAATCACGATTCTCTGAGTCAAAATCGCGATTTTCAGAAACACGATTTTGTGATCAACATCGCGATTCTCTGAAACACGATTTTGTGATCAACATCGCGATTCTCTGAAACACGATTTTGTGATCAACATCGCGATTCTCTGAAACACGATTTTGTGATCAACATCGCGATTCTCTGAAACACGATTTTGTGATCAACATCGCGATTCTCTGAAACACGATTTTGTGATCAACATCGCGATTTTCAGAAACACGATTTTGTGATCAACATCGCGATTCTCTGAAACACGATTTTGTGATCAACATCGCGATTCTCTGAAACACGATTTTGTGATCAACATCGCGATTTTCAAATCACGATTTTCTGCTCAAAATCGCGATTTTCAAAAACACGATTTTGTGCTCAACATCGCGATTTTTTTGACTTCACAGCATCGCGATTTTCAGAAAGTTCACAAAATCGCGATTTTCTCCAAAGGTCCTGTTTGCCTGTTTTGACCCCCAGGAGCCTGATTTGACATAACTTTCTCATCCAAAGTCCATTTTTTGAGCTCTATAGCTTGTTGGAAAGCTCGTTTCAAATCCTACACGATCTCAACTGTTTTTTTCAAGAATAATGCGTTGATTTTGAGATAGGATAATTTGAAGTTGACCCTCAGGTGGGACTAGGGAACCAAGGGGGCTCTAAAGAATTGTGAACCATACCAAAGGGAAAATTTGGACTCTTGACTAAAGCTTATGAACCTGAGATCTGGTAGACACTTAGGCAAGGATAAACAAAGCATTAGATCTTCTGAGGCTAGTGTCAACCATACATCCAAGTCTTGGGCACAACAACTAAGTGGTCATCTTTTACTCAGATCGGACACAAGTGATTCAGAAATGTCTTTTAGTATGGGAAAACCTGCAGGTGGCTCAGGGACTGCCCATCTACAAACACCGGAAGGTCCCTATAAGACACAGTTGGAATATATTCGGACCAACCAATTAGGTGCTCGCATCTATGAGGATGGTCTGAGGCGATCAGTGGTCCAACTCAAAAATCCAGATCAATCCTTTGGACTTGAACACCCGGTGGTCAAGTTCGAAGAGGGTTCATACATTGATAAGGAAGGAACCATGTATGTGGTTACCAACCAACCAGATAGGACCGATGAGTTTGGAAATATCATTCATGAGAATGAGATAGGAGACCTAGAACAAGGAAACGTAGGACAAGGACCCCAGACTCCTAGAGGTAAGTCAGTTTTGACCCGAGTGATCACTCCGGACTGGATCCCTCAAGACAACAAAAGCATAGAACTATTTTTGAATAGAGAAACAGAGGAAGCCTTTTGGAGGTTCAAGCCAGATCAACCTAGCCAATTGGGCATAGTTATCATCTATGAATTCAAAGATCCTGAGATACCAGGCAAAGTTGTCTACCTGGATAACACATCAGAGAAAATTTTCTTGGTAACGGAACATGATAGACATGCATATACATGGAAGAATGACATGATTTTCCCCCCACCAAGATCCAATGTTTCCCATGGCCTCCAAGGTGTAGGATCATCCCAGGCTCATGAAGCCCAGAGAGAAAGAACTAGAGAGAGACCTGAGGTAAGTTTTGCACACACCGTGGGCAGGAATAGGTCAGGATTTGAAAATGAAAGACCTGAAAGAGAGAGACATCAAGCACATAGGCAACAAAGAGATGAACAGGATTTTCCATTGCCTAGACCCCGGGAGTACCCAAGAACCCTTAAACCCAGTCACGTGATCAAGGCAATGAAGAACTATTTCGATGGGACAGGGGATCCTTATGATCATGTGGCCGAGTACAAACAAGTGCTGAGAGCCGAACAAATCGAGGACTGGTTCACCCAGTACGAGGCATTTGGTTTGACCCTTAAAGGCACTGCCTTAGCTTGGTTTCAACCATTGAGTAGAAGCAGCTATCGCGATATAGGTCAACTGCTAGACGAATTCATTGTAGAATTTTCCAAGAGTGGTATCAGGCATAACACATCGTCCCTGATCCATAGTTTCAAGCAGACACCCCAAGAAACAGTGCGACTAGCAGGTAGAAGGTTCAGACAGTACCTAGAAAGATGCCCTGCTCCAGAGCTACCCACACCAGCCAAACAAGTGGCTTTGTTTTTAGATGGCTTATTGAGCACAAAGTTAAGATCCTATGTATACTTGAAAGATCCTAGATCCATAGAAGAGTGTGTGCGGACGTGCATAGACATAGAAGATAACTTGGGTGAGGAGTTAGGATTGTCCAAACTCTACAAAGATTCGGATAGTTCTACTAGTCATACTTCAAAGACCTCCACAGAAATAGAAGAGATAGCTGAGCAAGTTGCCAAGAAGCTGGGAGTCCAAAATAAACAAACACAGAGAGTCACTTCATTGAATCGGTGCTATACTTGCGGAGGTGACCACATGGCTAACGTATGCCCAATGCAAAACCAAAACATTAGAGAAAGGAATGCTCCATATTGCACTATTGAGAGAAAATACACAAACCACACGGCTCAAGATTGTCCCTACAATAGGCAGGCTGTTAGACAAAATTATCAGCAACCTTACCCACAAGGTAGGTATCAGAATCAATACCAACAGCCATATTACAGACCACAACAGCAATATCAGGTACCATATAGGCCACAACCTGTCTTGGTAAACCAACCACCAGCTCCAGCCAACGTGATTCCAGTCAAGTATGCTGTGGGAGAGGAAAATCCAAATAGAGCTTTGGTGCCACTAACCCCATTGATACCAGATAATGACTCTCATGCTCATAGTTCAGACTACTCCCATGAAGGTAGTCCACATGCTTATTACACAGAGTCACCTGAACATAGTGAGATTTACTCGTATCAATATGAGGCACCGCCTATGGAGCAAAATTGGGAGCCAGAATACTCCAATGTCATGTACACAAATCCTAACCCTAGGCCCCAGTTGAGACAAATGAGACCACAAGCCCCTAGAGGATCTTGTTTCAGATGTCATGGTGACCATTTCATTCGTGACTGTCCCCACCCACCATCTCCGAGTCAAGGACAGGCTATCACAATACAGGCTTTTTGTCCTGATTGTGGCAAAGACCACCTCCCCAGAGATTGTCCAAGAAACCCCTCTAGTGCACCCAAGATTACACCCATTAATGTGGTAGGCTTAGTGGCAGATCCAAGTTCAAGTAGTAGCAATGTGGCTCCTATACAAGCTGTCACTAGAGCACAAGCCTTAAAACAGGATAAACCAGTAGAACAATCAGAGTCGAGTGAATCGGGAGAGCCTAGTAAGAGGAAAACAAGAACATGGAAGGATACCAGAGAGAAGGCCAATCGCAAGTGGAATAAAAAGTTATCAGAACTAGAAGAAAGCTTAAAAGAAGCGAAAACAAAAATAGAAGACATTGCATCTCAAAGCCCCTCGCATGCCGAAACTCCATCCACTCCACCTCATCCCACCCCACCACCCATTGTAAATAGACCGCAACCAGGGTCTGTTCTTGCAGATCCAACCCCAGAAGGCTTGGACATGATGTTCAAGGCCTACCAGGCTCGACTTCAAGAAGGGCCTACAGCGGCAAACCTAGACAAGAGTTACCCTAGAGCAGATTTAGAGATTGAACGGATGAAAATGTGCATGAAAATGGTAGAACAAGCTCAAGCCATACTTGAGACTAGTCAAAAGTTCAATCAGACAAACTCTATCAAATCGGATTTGCATTTCCAGGGCTTACTAGAACGATTAGAGCAGTTGGTAAACAAACCACAAGTTTCTTTACCTCCACAGGCTCAACCAGTTATTGAAAGAGGAAGCTCACCACCCAGGGGAGCTTATGTTCCTAATTCCACGGATGCTGGAATACCTCCTTCTATTCAACAGTACTCTCAAGAATTCTTGCGGGAAATACAAGAAGAGAAATGGGCCAAGGAGAAGGGTAATTCCCCTCCTATTCCTGAGATTGATGATCTTCATGATCAATTTCCCCAAGACATCCCATCTATTTACGAAGATGAAGTAGAACAACAAGAGGACGAAAGGTTAGATTTTGAATCTAATACCTTAGAAGAACTGCCTCAATTTCCAGGCCCATGGGAATCTGAATCACTCCAGATTAGAGCTCCCACAATACTGGTAAGAAATGAAGACTCAGTGGTTCCAAGGAACACTGATGTCGTGAAGAACACTAAGGTTCAGTGTCATCTCACTGTAGAAGAGCTGCTCAAAGCAAAACCTGAGCTCTGGAATCATGTGAAGGATCAGGTTCCAGAACTTGATTCCAACATGCCAAAAGCAGGCTCCAAGCAAAGGGTACCAGAGATACCTCTAGACAAAATAGGGGACATGTGTGAGGGTGAAGAAGGTAATACTTATCTTCCCATCACCTACCAAGGTTACACAACCAAAGCAATCATAGATTCAGGTGCTGGTGTTGCTATTGCGACCACCTCCTTGTGGAAGCAATGGGGCAAGCCCACATTAAGACCAACTAGAATGAAGCTTCAAATGGCTGATGGTCATTTTGAAAGACCTCTAGGATTGCTAGAAGGGATCACTCTAACCACTTGTGGTGTAGAATTTGAGCACACATTTGCTATATGTGACTTTGAGAAAAATAATGTCTTTGAGATGATCCTAGGAAGACCCTTCCTACGACAATTGCAAATAGTACAGGATTGGGGAACTAACTCCTTGTACTTACAGCACTTAGGGGTCACCACTAAGGTCAATTTGAAGGATTACACCTTCAGAGATGTACCACCCCTACAGTGGAATTCTATCCACAAAGCGAAAGAAGATTCCATCTCTGTGCATTCTGAAAGTTCACCTGATCCATCATGGCTGCATGAAGATACTCATTTGTGGATGTGCAAGGTCGCAAAGGAAGAGGAAAAACGTTTAAAGGCAAGAGAAGAAGGAACTTCGCTAGGAGATAGACCAGTTAGGGACCCAGCCTACACACCGATGATCTTTCCAGATGAGGAGTTTGAGCCTCATGGCTGGCCAGAAATCTTAGCCACCATGGACATTGCTGTCAATGAGGAACAATGGACACCTCATTGTGATGAGGAGGGTTATGATATCTCAGTGTTCATGTGTCAACCCTTGCTAGAAGAATGTGACCCTAGTGATGTCATAGAAGAAGAAGAGAATGACGATGATTTGGAGTCTATTGTGATGGATAGTTGCTTTAACTCAGAGCAGCACTATCTAGAAGATATAGGAGTGTTCACCCAGAAAGAAGAAGAACCTCTCACAAGTATTAAAACAGTAAACTCAAAGGATGGAAGTGAGAGTAGTCAAAAGAAAAAGAAAAGAAAAGCAGTGAAACAAGAAAAGGAGGAATCATTGTTTGAAGTACCAGAAAACTTCAAGAAATATGAAGTTGACGACCGCAAAATTCTGGTACGAATGCCTAAGAGAGAGGCCATCATAGGAGAATCATATGATAATAAAGAAAAGACCAAGAAGATTGTAGTGACCATTGAAGAGAACGAAGAGAGATGCACATATATAGGAGATGATCTAAGTGCAAGAGAAGAAATGGAGCTCATAGCTCTATTAAGGGAATATAGGGATGTGTTTGCATGGCACTATAGAGACTTGAAAGGGGTAGATCCAAGAATTTGTTCTCATACTATCCCCATGACTGCTGATGCTAAGCCCACCAAACAGAAGCCCTACACATATAATGATACCTATGCAGCCAAAATCAAAGAAGAAATTGATAGGTTGATTGAGGCTGGATTCATCTATGAGATTGAGCATACCGAATGGGTGTCCCCCATTGTTGTGGTACCCAAGAAGAACGGGAAGTTGCGAGTGTGTATTAACCTTAAAAAAGTTAATGCCGCTACGATTAGAGATAGTTATCCACTTCCAATCACAGAACACCTATTGGAGCGTGTTGCAGGCAAGGAAGTTTATAGCTTCCTTGATGGATTTTCAGGTTACAATCAAGTAGCCATTGCCCCAGAAGATCAACACAAAACAGCTTTTGCTACAGAGTGGGGAATCTTTGCATTTCGGGTGATGCCATTTGGGCTCACCAATGCACCTGCAACATTCCAAAGGCTCATGTGTCATGTCTTCAAAGAGTTCTTGCGAAAGAGCTTAGAAGTGTATGTGGATGATTTATGTGCTCATTCCCAAGAAAGAAGGGTTCACATCCCTGAACTCAGACAAATCTTCAACAAGTGTAGAGAATATCGAGTGTGTCTGAACCCAGAAAAGTGTGTGTTCATGGTGCGTCAAGGTAAAATCCTCGGTCATATTGTTTCTAAGAATGGAATCTCAACGGATGAAGATAAGGTACGAGCCATAGCGGAGCTGCCAAGGCCAAGGAATGTTAAAGAGGTACAAGCCTTTATGGGCCATTGTGGATATTACCGTAGGTTTATCCACATGTACGCGATCATAGCTAGACCCCTTTATGCCTTGTTGTCTAATTTTGAGTGGAACGACGAATGCGAGAATTCTTTCAATGAACTGAAGAAACGTTTGTGCACAGCACCAATACTGACCACTCCTGATTGGAATAAACCATTCCATGTCCATGTGGATGCATCCAATCATGCCATAGGATGTGTGCTGGCACAACCCACAGGTGAAGGGAATTTAGATTTGCCCATAGCATATGCTAGTAGACAACTAAACCCAGCCGAAAGAAATTATACCACAACCGAGCGAGAAGGGTTAGGCATGGTATATGCTGTAAAGAAGTTTAGACACTATTTATTGGCCAACAAGTTCAAGTTCTTCACTGATCATCAAGCTTTGTTATATTTGGTCAATAAACCTTGCAATACTGGACGCTTAGTAAGATGGTTCCTCTTACTAATGGAGTATGACTTTGAAGTTGTTGTCAGGAAAGGTAGAACCCACCTTTGGGCAGATCACCTTTCTCGCATTACTTCAGGAGAGTCACCACAAGGAGTGTCTGATGAACTACCTGATGCTTATCTGTTCAATTTGGAAGTTGTTCCTAAATGGGCAAATAAGTTGGTACCAGTCCTAACCTTCGGCCCTGCAAATAAGAATGTGAAAACATCACAAGAAGAAATTGTAAAATCACAAAAATATCACATATTGGCAGGAAGCATGTACAAACAAGATACTGAGGGTGTATTAGCTTGTTGTGTCGAGGATGATGAACATAGTAGTTGGTTGCAGCAAGCTCATGAGGGATTGCTAGGAAATCACTATTCTAAACAACGAACATTGCAGAATTTGAAACGTTTAGGAATGTATTGGCCTAGCATGGACAAAGAAATACATGAGTGGATCAAGAATTGTCCAATGTGTAGAGAGAAACCACCAGTGGAGCATGCGACCCTTTATCAAGTATCATTAATTCCAGATTGGAGTACTCCATTGGTAGAGTTTATGAGATCGGGAAGATTACCCAAAGAGGCCAGTCTAGCAAGAAGACGAAATATGGAGCAAGAGGCTCAAGGCTATGCCTTAGTAGGAGAAAACCTATACCGAAGAGGTAAAGATGGTTACTTAAGACTGTGCGTTCATGAATCAGACTATTTAAGGGTCTTAGAGACTGCACACAGTGGTGTTGCAGGTGGACATTTTGGCCCTGACCGAGTGATTAAAACCATTCTATTCTCAGGACTTTGGTGGCCCACTCTTCATATGGATGCACATACCTATGTGAAGAAATGTGACACTTGCCAACGTGCACAATATCCAGTGAGAAAAGACGAGATGCCCTTGAGGCCAATGATGGGAGGACGTGCATTTTCGAAGTGGGGCATAGACTTCATAGGTCCTATTAACCCCCCAGCTAGAAACTCCCATGCAGAGTACATCATTGTAGCCACAGATTACCTTACAAAGTGGGTAGAAGTCAAAGCCACAACAAAGAATGATGCTCAGACTACGGCTAAGTTCTTATTCGAGAATGTGTTCACGAGATATGGACTACCAATAGAGTTGGTGAGCGATAGAGGCACACACTTCTTGAATGAAGTCATTGAAAATCTTCTCCAAGAATTCTTGGTGATACATAAGAAATCCGCCCCCTATCATCCACAAGCCAACGGACAAGCCGAGAGTACCAATAAGATCCTCTGTAACGTATTGACAAAATTGGTAAATAATAAACGCTCTGATTGGGACAAACAACTTCATCATGCTGTTTGGGCTTATCGAGTTGCCTACAAAACGGTACTCAACGCCACCCCATTTCAGATGGTCTTCGGACAGAACGCTGTGCTACCATTAGATTTCTTAATCCCTGCCTTAAAAGTAGCACAAGAGTATGAGTGGAATGGGCATGAATTGTCCTCTAGGATCTTTGATCTCGAACGCTTGGGTGAAACGAGGCTACGAGCGGCAGCAGGCATCTACGCTGCAAAGAAGAGGCAAAAGGCATACTTTGATGCACACATCAAGGATAAGGGATTGAAAGAGGGAGATCTAGTGTTGGTATACACACTAAAACAACATGCCCGTAAGTTGGAAAAAAGAGGTTATGGACCCATGATCATTAATAGAATTTCCACTAGTGGTGCAGTTCAGTTGGCCACTCTAGAAGGAGATATCTTGCCAAACTATATTAGTGGCTGTAGAGTCAAGCTATATCAAGAACCTCTTACTGAGGATATGCTAATGAGACTCAACACTGCGAAGAAGCGAAAAGAAGAAGAGTTAAGAGTGAGAGAAGAAGCACAAGAAGAGGCCAGAGAGCGTATTAGGCAAAATAAGTTAAGGCGATTAGGCCTAGATGTCAACTCAAAAGCCCCAAAATATCACATGGATATGTGTCAAAAGTCAGGCATTGCGACTTCTCAGGTCATTGACCGAAGACCCTTTGTGACCATAGAGATAGGACAAGGGAAGGGTGCAAGGACGGTGAAAGCATTGATTGACTCAGGTGCAGCAAGTAGTGCAGTTAAACTTTCCTACTGCCAAGACTTGGGGTTGAACATCAATCCCATAGAAGCTTATCTCATAGGATTGGGAGGTGTGGAAACCCCTTGTTTGGGCGAGGTGGAACTTCCCATCTACCTTCAAGATGTTCCAATGAAAGTCAAAGCGCTAGTATGTCAAGATGAGAACCTTACAGAACCACTTGTCTTGGGTCAAGATTGGATCTATGACCATGCAGTTAACTTAAACCTAAGAAGTCAAATTCTTCAAGTTTGGGTACATGAACAATGCATTACATTAGAATTAGAGAACTGCATGCTCCTAGATCATGGCACCACACACTCTCTTAGTTCTTCCAAGACTAATCATATGAAAGAAGATGTTGTATGTGTCCAAAGCTCTATGATGCAGAAGGAGTCAATCGTGGAAGACCAGGTTCGAAGGCGGGTGGATCTTTCTTCTTCTCCAAAGACTCAAGTAGCCACAGTAGTGAGCCCACCACACAAGCAAACACAACCGTTCACGACAACTGCTACATCAAATAGAAAGACACCATTCGATAAAAAAGCGGTTCCGGGCATGAAGCAGATCTGGGTACGCAAAGGAGAGCAACCACCAGCCTTACCCCCACAAATCCCATCCATGCACACTAACCAAGCCAGAAGACGAAGGAAGCAGCTCAGACAAGCTCCGTCACAAGATATCCAACAAGTTTGGGTGCCTAAGAAGTTAGCTGCAGCTCAACAAGGGCAATTACAGATGTGGGTACCTAAGAAGATCCTACACCCACAACAACCTTTGTTCTCCCACATGCAAAAGGTTTCAACAAAGAGGCCAAAAAGAGAAAAGGGTAAGAACCACGTACAGAGACCAAAGGAAGATCAAATCAGCTCTTCAACATTAGTAGGAAGACATGCAAAAAGGATATGGGTTTGGAAGCCAAAAGTGCAAGTAGCCTCCACCGAACCAAAGCATCAACCACACTGGATACCACAGTTCAGAAAGCATCCAAAGAGAAAGACGCCTGAAGTGACCTCTACAGTGCCAAATGATGTTCTAAAATGGACTCCAATAAGGAGGATTACATCAGTTCGAGACTCAATGGATACCTCCACTAAGGCCGGCATCAACCTCCACAAATAACATCGAAAGCCTCGAACGAGCAACAACCATGTGCTCCTTGCACAACCCTGTCTTTTGCACCATTTAGGTCATGCATTTCCAAAGTATGCATTAATATAGGGCCACATTACACGGCCGTGCATAGACACACTTGAGAATCCCATGCACAAGAGCACAGTGACATATGTCGAACATTTCTATTGATACTAACTTTTGTGTTCTTGTTTTGTGATATCCTGTTCCTCAAAAAAAAAAAAAAAAAAAAAAAAAAAAGAGAGAGAAGTGGGAGAGAGCTTGTTCCCAGTGTGTCTCGGCCAGCAGTGAGATTATTGCTGCCTTATCTGGTAGAGGACAAGCATTTGGCATGAACATGGCATCTACAGCTATGATTTTCTCTTACCATGGTAGGAATGAAGAGCTTGAAGGTCCGCAACTTGCGTGATGCTTAACTACTTCATGTACCAGAGCATCCAAGGAGATATCTGCAAAAGGTAGTTCTAGAGGAGAAGACTCCTGCATATGGTGAGCTAAAGAGTATATGTGAAACACAGCTTGGTGTAGTTATCCGATGTTGCTTGCCAAGGAATATAAAGCAATTCAATTCTCAGTATTTCCTGAACCAGTATGGAACAGTAGCACTGGTGAATGGTCTATGTCAATCAGCATGGTAATCTCTTAGAAATCGGCACGTGTCCAATATTCCTCTGAGTGTCAATATAGGGAAGTGAACGTGCATGAGCCCAAGCTCAGAAATGCACATTGTTAGTGACAAATGTTGCTTTGAAAAGAGGAGAGGGGATCCACCACTCAAAAGATCTCATCAGTGGACAATCAACATGGACATTCATCAACAAGGTTCCATCCCAAAGGCCGAGTGTACCACACGAAGAGGCAAACATCCATCAACCTTCGCCATGGTAAGTATCTTTACTCTGGAAACACCATAACCATGATAGTTTAGGAAACCTCTTCGTCAGCATACCCTTGAGCACTTAGCTCAAGACCCGCAATTTTTGCACCATACTTCTTCCAATGCATTTTCCAAGTAAGCATGCGTAGGGCTACATTACAAGGCCGTGCACAAGGCACATACTTTTTTCAACCCATGCACGAACACACTTACCCATCACTCAATATGGGTTATGAGTACTTGGCTTGACTACTATGAAGATCAACTTTGGAAGATCTAGAAAACATCAACGGAGACTCACAACGACACAGTCATGCTGGAATACAAGGCAGAAGCACATACCAAGAGACTACAACCTGCAAAGACTCACAGTGATAGATGAAGAACGTCGGACGACTTGTGTTCATACAGAAGGGACACTCCCTCTCAAGGCACTACTTGGAACAATCACTACAACAAGGGTCTGTCAGGGACGACAGACTCGAGAGGGGGGGGAGTGTTGAAGCTCAAGGTCAAGGACAAAGCATGGAAGCACATCAAAGAAGTGGACATAGAAGAAGAGAGAGCAAGTAGGGAGCTCCAAGAAGTGTATGTCAAATTTTCAGAAGAATCCCCTACAAAAATAGTGATTTTCATCACTAGAAACCATTGTAAATACCATTATCTATTTTTAGTAACTCCATTTTGTTCAAGCCGAGGAGTCCTCGAGCTTGAGGAGTATTAGAAGTACCATCGTACCAATTTTCATAATTTTTAGACTTCGTTTGAGCCCTCAAATAAGCCCTGGAACCTAATTTTTAACTAGGCCGGACACTAGGTCTGGACAGGGCCAAAACTAGTCAAAAAACTATAAAAAGAGCTAGAGAGCTCATTTTTGAGGTTAGCTTGTTAGAGAATAGAACTTTTGTAAGAGAACTCTTTTGCAATCTAAGCTTTCCATTGTTCCTCTCTTTGATCTTACTTTGTGCGCGTGTGTGTGTATGTGTGTGCATGTTTGTGTGCTTTCACTCACGCACTTGTGCTTTCACTTGCTCGTGGTCTTCATACCGGTCCTCACGTCTCTGCGGATTGACAAGTAAAGGAGGTGGTGCTTACGCTTGAGCTACAGCAAGTGACTCCGATCTAGAGTCAATCATTATGGACCCACCTTTTGCATCAGATGAAGAATACTTCCATGAAGTAGAATTTCAACCCTAGAGGCATGGAGAGCTTACAAATGATGTAAGATTAGCCACACATGTGACCCCGAAGGAAGAAGGAAAGAAACGAAAGAAGAGAGAAGTCTCACCAGAAGAGGAAGAATCTTTGTTTGAGGTCCCGGAAAATTTTAAGAAGTATGAGATAGACGACAGGAGAGTCATGATAAGAATGCCTAAACGAGAGGCACAATCAAGAGAGGCCTATGATAACAAAGAAACCACCAAGAAAATAGTAGTGGCCCTAGAATGATGCACGTACATAGGCCATGACCTAACAGAGGAAGAAGAGCATGCGTTAATAGCCTTGCTAAGAGAATACAGAGATGTATTCGCTTGGAGTTACAAGGATTTGAAAGGTGTTGACCCTGACATATGCTCACACACTATCCCCATGACCTCAGATGCTAAACCCTCTAAGCAAAAGCCCTATACATATAACGATAATTATGCTGCCAAGATCAAAGAGGAGATAGATCGACTAGTTGAAGCTGGATTTATCTATGAAATTGAGCACACTGAGTGGGTATCCCCATTGTAGTGGTGCCCAAGAAAAACGGAAAGCTGCATGTGTGCATTAACTTGAAGAAGGTTAATGCAGCCACAATTCGAGATAACTATCCGCTTCCTATCACAGAGCATCTCTTAGAAAGAGTAGCAGGCAAAGAAGTGTACAGCTTCCTCGATGGATTTTTGGGCTACAATCAAGTAGCCATAGCTCTAGAAGATCAGCATAAGACGGCATTTGCCACTGAATGGGGCATTTTTGCCTTTAGAGTAATGCCATTTGGGCTTACCAATGCACCAGCTACCTTCCAAAGGCTGATGTGCCATGTGTTTAAAGAGTTCCTGAGGAAGAACTTAGAAGTCTATGTTGATGATCTTTGTGCTCATTCCAACATTAGGCAAACCCATATTCCCGAACTCAGACAAATCTTTGACAAATGTAGAGAATATCAAGTCTGCCTGAACCCAGAAAAGTGCGTCTTTATGGTCAGGCAAGGCAAGATTCTAGGACACATAGTGTCAAAGAATGGCATATCCACTGATGAAGAGAAAGTGAGAGCCATAGCAGAGCTACCTAGGCCAAGGAATGTTAAGGAAGTACAAGCTTTCATGGGGCATTGTGGTTACTACCGCCGGTTCATTCACATGTATGCTGTCATTGCAAAGCCCATGTACGGACTTCTGACTAACTTTGAGTGGACTGATGAATGTGAGAATTCCTTCCAGGAGCTTAAACGAAGATTATGTTCAGCACCAATCTTGACCACACCAGATTGGAACAAGCCATTCCATGTTCATGTGGATGCATCCAATTACGCTATTGGATGTGTACTCGCACAACCTACTGGTGAAGGTAATATGGATCTCCCAATTGCCTATGCCAGTAGACAATTGAATGCAGCTGAACGAAATTACACCACTACTGAGAGAGAAGGCTTAGGCATGGTATATGTAGTTAAGAAATTTAGACACTATTTGCTTGCAAACAAGTTTAAATTTTTTACTGACCACCAAGCATTGTTATATCTCGTGAACAAGCCATGCAATATAGGAAGATTAGTAAGATGGTTTCTCTTGCTAATGGAATATGAATTCGAGGTTGTAGTAAGGAAAGGGAAGACTCACTTGAGAGCGGATCATCTCTCTAGGCTCACACCTAGAGAAGCCCCACAAGGAGTGTCAAATGACCTTCCTGATGCTTACTTGTTTAATTTGGAAGTTGTACCGCAGTGGGCTAAGCCATTGGTACCATATTGACATACGAGCCTAACCACCCAGTAATAAACACGTAGGATAGAGAGGTAGTAAAAGCTCAAAAGTATCACATCATGGCAGGTAGTATGTACAAGCACACAGATCAAGGAGTCTTGGCTTGTTGTGTGGAAGAGGATGAGTACGCTAAATGGTTGCAATTAGCACATGTAGGTGCATTAGAGCAACACTACTCAAAACAACGAACCCTACAGACACTAAGGAGACTTGGAGTGCATTGGCCAACTATGGAAGTTGATGTCCAAAAGTTGTGCAAGGAATGCCCAATCTGTTGCACTAAACCACCTGTGGAACATGCCACTCTTTATCAAGTGTCCATAGTGCCAAGTTGGAGTGAACCACTTGTAGCCTTCCTGAGGATGAAAACATTCCCTCCAGACATGACTCTGGTTAGGAAAAGAAGTCTAGAACAAGAAGCCCTAGAGTACTCACTCATTGGTGATAATCTCTACAAGCGTGGTAAGGATGGTTACTTGAGACTGTGTCCATGAAAGTGAATATCTAAAGATCTTGGAAACAGCTCACCAGGGTGTAGCAGGAGGACATTTTGGTCCAGATAGGGTGATCAAAGCAATTCTATTTGCAAGATTTTGGTGGCCCACCCTTCACATGGACGCACATACCTATGTGAAGAGGTGTGAGATTTGTCAGCGAACCCAGTATCCTATACGCAAAGATGAGATGCCACTGAAGCCCATGATGGGCGGATGTGCATTCTCTAAGGGGAATAGACTTTGTAGGTCCTATCAATCCCCCAACTAAGGGTTCCCATGCTGAGTATATCATTGTTGCCACGGACTATCTAACCAAGTGGGTAGAGGTAAAAGCCACAACGAAGAACGACGCTCAGACAACTGCTAAATTCTTGTTTGAGAATGTATTCACAAGATACGGGCTACCTATAGAGCTAGTTAGTGATAGAGGCACTCACTTCTTGAATGAAGTTATTGAAAATCTGCTCCAAGAATTCTTGGTAGTGCATAAGAAGTCTGCCCCCTATCACCCTCAAGCCAATGGGCAAGCCGAAAGCACCAATAAAATCCCAATGTATTGACAAAATTAGTGAACAATAAATGCTCTGATTGGGACAAACAGCTACACCATGCTGTTTGGGCATACCGAGTCGCCTACAAAACGGTACTCCAAGCCACCCCCTTTCAGATGGTATTTGGCCAAAACGCCGTGCTACCTTTGGACTTCTTAATACCTACATTGAAAGTAGCACAAGAGCACGAATGGACGGGTCATGAACTCTCCTCTAGACTTTTTGACCTTGAACGATTAGGAGAAACAAGACTGAGAGCAACTGTAGGGATATATGCAGCTAAGAAGAGACAGAAGGCATACTTTGATGCCCATGTGAAGGATAAGGGCTTGAAAGCAGGAGATCTAGTTTTAGTCTACACATTGAAACAACACGCAAGGAAGCTAGAAAAGAGAGGCTACGGACCTATGATCATCAATAGGATCTCCACGAGTGGAGCAGTACAACTAGCCACGTTAGAGGGTGATGTTCTCCCAAACTATATTAGCGGATGTAGAGTCAAGTTGTATCAGGAACCCCTCACGGAGGAAATGCTAAGTCGACTCAATACTGCTAAGCAACGTAAAGAGGAGGAAAAATGAATTCGAGAAGAAGCACAGGCAGAGGCCTTAGAGCGCATCAGACGAATGAAGTTGAGGAGACAAGGGAGGGATCAGCCTATGATTGACACTCAAGAGTCTCCAGGCTATCACATGGCCATGTGTGAGGCTTCAGGTGAACGTACCCATAAGATAGTGGATCGACGACCTTTTGTGACCCTAGAAATAGGACAAAGAGACAACACAACAAGCGTGAGAGCTTTAATTGATTCAGGAGCAGCCACAAGTGCAGTTCGGCTTTCTTATTGCTAGCAGCTGCAATTGGAGGTAAAACCCCTAGAAGCATATCTGATAGGATTAGGAGGTGTTGAAACCCCTTGCATGGGAGAGGTGGATCTTCCCCTCTACATACAAGAGGTCCTCATGCCAGCAAAAGTGCTAGTGTGTGAAGACGAGGATCTGACCGAACCTCTGGTCCTGGGCCAAGACTGGATCTACGATCACGCAGTCAACCTCAACCTAAGAAGTGGACTTCTTCAGGCCTGGGTAGGCCAAAGCCGTCTCACGATTGAATTAGAAAATCAAGCACTCAAACCAATAGAACAGGCACCAACTCCTGGTCCCTCCAGGAATCCACATGAAGATAACAATGTTGTTCTTGTCCAAACTTCTATGGTGCAGAGGATTGTCAATCTTACTGAAGGTACAAGAGCCAATAAGGAGTTCCCAACTGATCCAAAGAAGATTCTAAACGGGCAGACCGAACATCACTCGACACGAAGGAGGCCACTGATCAAGAGGCAGGAGCGCCAACCCGTGCAACACAGAGCACCTTGTGGCACGAAGCAGGTCTGGATATGCAAGGATGGAGAACCCACAACTCTAATAGCAAACTCTCGAGGAGACAACAAACAAGCCACACCATCACGGACACAAGTGAAGGAGTACCCTAGGAAACCTCCTAGGCACACCACATCTATTTGGGTCCCTAAGCGGTCAAGGAAGGCTAGCCCCAATGCTAGACACATATGGGTGCCCAAGGCCTGTTTACGAGCCCAAATAGCTCCAACTCTAGTTACTGGCATAATTCAACACTCTCAAGTCCTCTCGACTAACAACGCAGGAACTCTACCTAAATACCACTCTGATCCACACTTAGTCACATCGAGGAATGTCTGGAAATGGGTGCCCAAAAGGCCCCAACTCCATCACACTCTAGTTCATAAATCTCTACCTGTCTTTAGCTCTAAGAGCTACGAACCCTCTAGCAAAGTTGGAGACTTAAACCATGTATCAAACCCCCAGACCCAATTTTTGTAAATCCATCCTCTCTGACATAGGTGCATTCTGAGTCCATTGCATAACCAAAGTAGGCATCTAGGATGATATTGACCTCTAATCACCACTCACATCTATCACAAGCACTTCACCTCTGACCACTAACCTTCGGGATTGTCATGTTAGTATTGTGAAGGGAACACCATTACATACTGTTTCCTATGCAACACTAATCTGCCTTTCTTCTTCTAGCAGATAAGCACCCGATTCCCATGGTAGCAGTAGCAGGCACAAGCTCTCAGGCAGGCTCTGGTGCTCAAATCAATTGGGATGCCATGCCGGTGGAGGCCCCACCAACAGCTCGGCCTGAAGAGTTCGTGAACGTGCGGAGAATTCCTATTCCAGATCCACCAAATGGCCTAACCGAAAGAGTAAAAGGGCACTCTCATTGGTTCAATGAGATGCCAGGAGACTTGGGAGACGCAGATCATATATGGGAGTCCAAGATGGAGTGTGGAGGAGTGTGGTGGACCTTCCAGTTCTTTTCAAGAGAATTCGAAACCTTATAGAATGCAGCTCCACTTCAAGATATCTAGCAAAAAGCAGGATTAAAAACTTATTTTAGTGCAGCTCTGCCTAAACCCGATTTCCTTAGGTGCTACTACCTAATTGCCACACTGAAGCCGACAGGTGATAAAGATCATTCAGGCACATTCTGGGTGCCCTCCTTATCAAACCGGGAAGAAATGAGGAAGTTTGAATTGAATATTACCTTAATTAGGGAAGCCCTTCAAATGTATGGCAGTCACGTACCGTCGGATCGCGATCCCTTGATACCAGACTCGATGAAGAGCAACAGAATCAAAAAGCTAAAGGAAATGTGTGCCCTCACCCCTAACATCGCCATACCTCTGCGAATGTGCCTACAACACTTCGCATTTCCAGCTCAAGACCACTTCACCCAACCACACAAGAAAATATGGTATGGGTTATATCTAGCAGAGACTGGAAGCTTGCCCATTAAGATGCCTGTATGGATCTTGGACCAAGTGTATGAAGCAGGCAAGCGGGGTGTGAGGAAGCCTACTCTACACGGCTGCTGTGCGCTTACAAGGATTATCTATCGATGTCTTGCATATGACGTGCCGGTTGCCAGAGCCCTAAAATATTCACAGCTAGAGTTTTTCAAAGGACGGAAGTCAGGGAGCCAGCCTGCGAAACGAATGCGTGGATCACTCTCCCAGGTAATGATCCCTCACGAGGCCACGACCGAAGCTTCCCCCAGAGAAGAAGCCCAGGTCGCACCTTTCACGATCCATCTTCAAGGAGTTCAAGCAGGGGACGTGGTACAGCCCACCCCATCCGCCCCTCCACTACCTACTGAGGCCGAGTTTGCATCTATGGCCGCTTTAACTGAGGATCCCAATTTTGATTTTGAAAGATTCCTGCAGACGGCCCACTTATCTGATAGTGAAGATTTTCCTGACAATGCCGATCCGGGGTCATCATTCCAAGGGGAACATCCACAGGGCGAGACAAGTAGGGTACATTTGGGAGAAGAGGCACCACATACTCATGGTCCTAGCACACAAAATCAGGAAGAAGAACAGGGGAATGAACCAGAGGAGAGTGAAGAGGAGGCCCCTGCTTACACAGCACAACTCAAGCGGCTATACAAGACAATCAAGTAGGTACAGAGAAGACATAAGATGACAGAAGAGGCGAACAGAGCCCTAGTGAACCAAATGCTGCAGGCCGAGAATGTAGACCCACATTTTGTTGAATCATTGAATCTGTTGGCGGACACATGTGGGATCGGGGAAGCATTGAGGACAATGGTCTATCAGGAGAACCCTACCTATGATCAACGAAGGATTGATACACGGCCACGACGAGGAAAAATGATTCAAATGGAAGTCTCTACGGCCTTGCCTTCCACAATTTCAGAGGATGTTCACATGACGAGCCCAAGTCCCACTGACGAACAAGATGTAAATACACAGGTACCATCTCCACCGTCACCTTCCATTCAACCCTCAGAACCCTTCTCCACTAGTCTTTCAGAACAACCGATATCCACCCATCATGAAACCATTGTACACACCTCTGTTTTTACATCCTTCCCTTTACCCACATCCATCACTTCCACCCAAATTTTTGAACCTCACACCGGTCATCCTGCCACCGATCAAACCATAATAGGTCACCCTTCCTATCTCCCCGCCCTTGGACAACCACTTGCCACTAGCCAGACCTTATCCCATCCTTTTCCATTCACCCACACCCAAACCCTACCCACCACTTCCCTAGTAACTGCCTCATACTCAACCCAAGTCACAAAACCTTCATTCTGGACAAACCTTGTAAATATACTCCAACAGGTCGAGAACTATAATAAAAAGTCCCTTTCCCAACCCCACTCCCCCACATTCACTGCCACCACTAACACACCACCTACCGTTCCCGTATTCACAATTCACACTCCACACACTCACATCCGATCCCATGGATATTTCACCATCCATAGAAGCACCCACCACCACGTCTGTTCCACCATCAGCACATCTCACTTCACTCATAGGCACATCATCCACTTTTCCCTTTCCCACCTCCCAACCCTTTGCATGTTCCACCTCTACCCATGCATCCACATCATTTAGTAATGCACTAGACACCATGGTTGAAGCGGCCACTCAGCTTAAGCAAGAGTATAAGCTATTGGAAGAAAATAACACAGAGCTGTGCAATCTCTCGGCTCAACTCCAAGCACGAGTCGATGCCTTGGAACTAGGTAATACAACACTACAGCACCAGGTGACTGCCCTCCAACACTCGAAGACAGAACTTGAAGCTAAGTATGCAGAGACAAGCAAAGCTATGGAGGAACAACTCAGAGAACAAATGGGCCGCAATGCGAGACTTCAACGCAACATGGCCCTACTACGTCGCCATCTAGCAGCGGCTCAAGAAGAGAACCGAAGGCTACAACAACAAAACCAGGAGAACCTAGAAGCGGCCATGGAAAACACCCCGGGAGCACCTATAGACCGTGCAAAATTCCAGGCTGTCTCCTCAGAGCAGATTCAACAGGTTTTAGAAGGTTATGTGACCCTCTTGGAAGCCCATGATCAGTTGGCAGACCAGATAAAGGAACTACAAGGATCCAAAGTACCGACAACACACCCACCCACACCTAAAGAGACGGTCGATGCCGCTACTTCGCCAGAACCTAAACCTTCAACCAACAGTGAGGTACTTGAGCTACGACAATAGGTTGCAGAACTAAAAATCAAGTTGTTACAGTATGAACGACCTCCCTCTCCACCTGATCAAACCATAGAAGAAGAAACAATAGTCATTCTAGTGGAGGAGACATTTGAAGACAATTATGAGCCTCAACCCCTTCCAGGAGGCAGAATTACGGAGGAAGGCCAAGACACATATGAGGAGCCCCCATCGACATGGATGAAGCAGGTAGAGGAGATGGGCCACACTCACGAAGAGCGCGTAGCAACTCAGATGCTGGCCATGAAAACCATTGAGGAGTCTATACTCAAGTCTGAATATTTCTCGAACTTGGCTCCTAGGCGGCTGATCACCAGTTCAGAGTTACAATATAAGCCCTATTTTGTACTGCTGGCTGACTATAATGCTGAGATCAAACGCATAACCAACCAGTACCCTACGTTCGCAACACAGTTCGAACCCGAGGACATTCCAGAGGCAGCCAGAAAGGGGGCCATATTCCAAACCATATGGAGGTTAAAGTTACTGGAGACCTATCCGGAGATGTTACGAACATGGGATCACGGTCCCATGCATTTGAAGTATAACCCTTGCTTTGGTCCAGTACAAAGAAGAAGATCATGGAAAGCATTCGCCATCAAGGTTCAGAACAACGCAAATTGTAAAGAATGGCTCAATTACCCCGCAATCGCACCCCCAACCTGCACACCTATAGTATCATACATGATCGCCACCATCAGACATTGGATGCCACGCCTCCACCCCATGCCGGATGTCGCCGCTCAAATGATGCTCAAAATTTTGGACATGATGCAAGTGGTGCTAAAGACCTTTCGAAATGTACGTAACATCCAACCTTCAATTCCGGGCTTCATCAATGGTAATTATGATTTGCTGTATGACATGAGCACGACCCCGAGCATTCGAGTAGCTTACGCATGGCATGCACGAATAAGATATCTCCCTGCCTGCTACAAGCAAACCTTTGATGATATGTTCACCACGGGGTTTTGGGAGTCACACTCAGAAGTATTCGCACCACGCCCAACCCACCTGCTACAACTATTTGCGTGTGAACAAACCATGCACTCGGAACTCTACACCACACCACACCCTGATCTGCCAGGAGCAGTCAATTGGGATGCCCTTCAGAGAGATTTGGTCCGGGGACTACGCAGCAAGGAACAAGAAGTGGCAACCGACCTCCTACAGAGGTACATTGATCAAACAATGGAGCAGAGGTCTGTCAGAGGCGACAGACCCTAGGGGGGGGAGAGTGTTGACAGTATACGGGAAGAAGCAAGTACGGACACACATGCAGATCTAGCACTAAGGCAACCCTTCATTTTTTTCAGAACCCTTACATCATTTTAAAGTGATTCTCATCACTAAAAACCCCTATAAATACCATTTTCACCTTTTTGTAGCTCCATTTTGTACAAGCCGAGGAGTCCTCGAGCTTGAGAAGCCTTAGAAGTAGTTGCCTGCCAATTTTCATATTTTTTAGATCTCGTTTGAGCCCTCAAATAAACCCTGGAACCTAATTTTTAACTAGGCCGGACACTAGGTCTGGACAGGGCCAAAGCTGGGCAAAAACTATAAATAGAGCTAGAGAGCTCATTTTTGGGGTAGCTTCTTGTAGTTTTGAGCTTGTATGAGGACTTTGTTGCAATAGAAGTGATTCCATTGTCTTACTCTCTTTGTTCTTGCCGTGTGTGCGCGTGTGTGTGTATGTGTGTGCATGTTAGTGTGCTTCTCACTCACACATTTGTGCCTTCACTTGCTCGAGGTCTTCATACCATCCTCATGTCTTCCCGGATTGACATTAAAGGAGGTGCTACTCATCACTGAGCTTCACCACGTCTCGATACTTCCGAGGGGCAAGGGACCCTACGAGGATCACGCACGCTGTGGAGAGCACAGGCGAGGCACCCAGCGCGCAGACGCCGCTCGCAGGACAGCGGGAACGGCGCACCAGAGAGGGGCCTGATCCAACCCCACGCACCGGCTTCCTGCCACGACCTCCTTCTTCCCGACAGCGCTCCACGGATGTACGAATGGACTCCGGAGTGCCAAAGTGCATTTGATCAATTGAAGGTTTTATTAACGCAGGCACCGATCCTGCAACCACCTGATTGGAATCGACCATTCCATGTCTTCGTGGATGCGTCCGATATTGTGATTGGTAGTGTCCTCATGCAACAAATTGACAAATGGTTTTGGCCTGTATACTATGCGAGCCGCCGATTAGCTCCTGCGGAGAAAAATTACTCTGTGACAGAACGAGAATGTCTTGGTTTGGTATACTCTATTAATAAATTTTGGCATTACTTGCTGGGTTGTAAATTTACTTTCCATGTGGATCATGCTGCTCTGGTGTACTTGGTTCGGCAACAACATTTAGGTGGTCGATTGGCCAGATGGATTTTACTATTACAGGAGTTCGATTATGAAGTTATTCATCGACCCGATACAACACATGCCTTGGCGGATTTTTTATCTCGCCTGGATTCCGATGAGCCTCTGGTAGGGGTTGATGTCACTACACTGGCCATTTACGTTATCGAGACAACTTCTGAAGACTCTGCAGAACCCCCTGTTGCTACTACATACTATGATATGTTACTAACTTTCCTCACGGATGGCTGTCGTCCTCCTAATACTCCCACTGCTCTGCGTCAAAAAATTGCGGTCTACAGTCGACGATTCCAATTGATTGTGGGTCAACTGTATTACCTAGATCATACTGGTGTTTTACTTAGATGCATTCCTCCACATGAAGCGGAATCAGTTATTATTATGGCTCACTCATTACTCTCTGGAGGACACTTCGCAGTTGATTTACTCATCGGAAAATTTTGCAAAGTGGGCTATGGTGGCCTACAATGTACAACGATGTGGTTAAATTTGTGCAACAGTGTGATGTCTGTCAACAGACTGGACAGCCCTTGCAGCGACACTTCTTTCCCCTTCAACCTATCTTACCTTTGGAACCCTTTCAGAAGTGGGGTCTAGATTTTATTGGCCCCATAACACCACCAGCGACCCTCACCAACAATCGATATATATTGACTTGTATAGATTATGCCACCAGGTGGGCGGAAGCTTGGGCTTTACCTTCTGCCACAACTGTTTCGGTGGCTAAGTGTTTAATGAAGGATGTCTTCCCTCGACATGGACTACCTCTGGAAATAGTGATGGACCAAGGAACACATTTTGCAAACAACTTAATGCAAGTACTGACTCAGACTTTTCAGATTATGCATAAATTCAGCTCACCGTACTATCCATGTGCTAATGATCTGGCTGAGAGTACCAATAAGACTCTGTTGAATATGCTCCAAAAATTGATTTTGGACTGTCCGAAACGTTGGGATCAACTCTTACTTGTAGTATTATGGGCATACCGGACCACGTACAAAGTAGCGACCGGAACAACTCCGTTTAAACTTGCTTACGGCATCGAAGCTATTGCACCAATGGAAGTAGTGATCCCGAGCCTGCATGTTGCATTAACTCAGAAATTGTTGCCGGAAGAATCTTTGCCATTTTGGTTGGATACGCTCAGATCATTAGATGAACACCGCTGGGAAAGCTTCATGACTCTCCAGGAAGTTTAGTTTCATCAAGCCCGTACTCATGACCACTTCCTCAAAACCCCTGTCTTTACGGTTGATCAACTTGTTTTATTTTATAATGCCAAAGGCAAGCGCGCTGCCGGAAAATTTAAATTACGGTGGTTCGGCCATACAGGATTGTTGAACAAGTGAGACCAGCAACTTTTCGATTGGCGACGTTAACAGGTGTTCTCTTGCCAAAAGTGATTAATGGTTCTAAGCTTCACCCATATCACCAGTGGTCTGATAACCGGTGACGTGTACTTAGTCTTTTTTGCGTGTCACTTGTTTTTCTTTTTATCCCCGTATTTCGGTTGAACACTCACCGTAATTTCCTCGTTTTGGTATCTAACTATGATTAATCACCGCCCGGTGTTACTGGTTCTGCGCATGCATGCATGTCATAATCATGAAGGATATCTCACCAATACTGTGCAATGATTAGGGTTTTTGCCGCCTAATGTTATTCATGTTCTTACTTAATCGTGTTCTTTCCACTGATAATCGCTATTGTGTCTGTGTGATTGTGTGCTCTGTGTATTCTGTATTCTCGTGTTTACTTGTGTGCCATGGAAGCTCTCGCGAATGTCGCCACCTTCCGTGCAGGCCTCACTCCCGAAGTGAGTGAGTATTTGCACACTCGTGGTCTGATGGCCTTCGCTGAATTGCCTTGGCATTCAGTGGAGTGTCAACCATTCCATGCGTAGATCATTTCTGCCATTGCCGCCACACCTACTACTGAGCAGTGTTGGCCCATTGCATGTTTACCATCTCGTGTCGTTATTACTTTAGCTACATTTGCTGAAGGTTTTCGACTTCCTCGAGAAGGCTTGGAGAATGGTCCCCTTCTTTTAGTGGCCATCATGCAATAATTGTTTCCCCGACACTCATCTAACGAGTATGCCATTCTGTGTAGACCTGAACCAAAGCGTACAACTCTGCAATTTTTGGTAGCCACCGTGAATTTACAGAAACGCACATATGGTATTGCCCACCCATTCTATTCGATGATAGATACCGCTTCACGTGAGTCTGTCAATTTTGCCTCCAACTATTTCTGGCGCATTCACCGTGAATGTGTAGCGGTTATCAAACAAGTCACTAAGGGTGACCTTCCTCGTTCCTGGCTACCCCATATTCTCACCTTCCTCTTTCCGGTGATCCAAGCCACGCAACCTCCTCCAACCGCTCCCTGCAGGACAACCTGTTTGCCCAAGGTGATGCAGCACTTGCTGAGTTAAATGAACAGAATGTCCTTTTATCTGCTTGCGATTAAGAGATCAACCAGTTAAAACAATTGGTGCAGGACAAGGAAGATGCTCGGGTTGCTCTCGACAATTTACTGGAGGAAACTCGCGCCGAGCTTGATGAGGTAGTGCAGAAAGGACAAGAAATGGCTGACTTGGCCAAGAAGACAACTGCAGAATTACAAACCGCATCTGCTGATCTTTTTTAGGCGAATTGTGACTTAAAAGCACAAATGGGTCTGACAATTCAGCTTAAGAAAGAATTAGCAGGAATCATGAAAGAAAGGGATGCATATTCTAAAACAATCCAATATCAAGCTCAAGAGCTGGAATGCAGAGAAAAGCAGTTGGGATTTCAAGCAGAAAGATTGTCCCAAGTTGATGGTCAAATTGCTGATATGAAGGTCAGACGAGATGCGGCCATCACCAATGAATTCTATTTACAAGAAGCAATTTTGCAGACGCAGACCGATGCACTGATCAGTCAAGTTATTGCGGTAAGTTTAGTCAGAACAGACGCACAACTGGTAGAACCAGAAACTTTGAAGATTATGCTGGATTCCCTGAAACAAAAAATCACCCGAACATTTAAGTTAGCCAGAACTATGTATATACACGACATAGTTGATGAGCCTTAGTTTTACTTTTCTTTGCGGGTTCGAGTCCACCGTGCGTGCCAGTGTTAGGCCGCCGGATGGGAATAATGTAATATTATTTTTCATATATCTCACGCATCGAAAGGGCGTAGCGATTAGTTGTAACCTTTTATCCATTAATGAAAGGGCATTACGGTGATTCTTGACATAGAGAGACGGGTTCGCCAGACTGTCTGTCTCGGCGACGACATCGGAGATGCTGTGTGTAGAGTTTGCAGATATTTGAGTATATTTATTCGTTGAATTGCAGTATTAGGTGTTAACAGAGTAAAAGAATATTCACAGTAATAAGTTTTTTTGACTTTGTGTGATTAACTCGCGAGATAATTTTACTGTGTAACGATAACTGTAATCGGAGACAGTAACTGCATCGCGTAGGCTGTTGTCTTTGAGGGATAATTATTGTGTAAGAAGTTATTTAATTTGGGAAAATCAGATAAAGGGCCTCTACACTGTTAGACCCCTACCATCCCCAAGAACCCGAAAAGAGATTAAAAGCGACTTGATGGAAGTCACTTTTAACACCTTCCCTTTTGTTGAATGCGATCCCAAGCCTCCCAATTGCATTCCTCCTCATTCTTGGGGAGAAACTATTTTTTGAAGAGGCATTCAACCCATGTTGAGGGTCTTTTATGAATCTCAGAGAGACTCATCCACCACATGTAGGCCTTAGGGCCTAATGACAAATTGGCTTCTACCACTCGCATATGTTCAGGGGTGTTCTTAAGTTGGTGGACATCATGCCACTTTTCTAAGAACATTAAGACTGCATCCTTATTTTGATCCTTATTGCAAGAGACTAAGAACTACGACCACCATGTGCTAGAGAGATGACTCTCCTCCCAACCTTATGCCTGTATATATAGCTACTCAAAACAACGAGGACCATAAATGTAACTAGAGTCCACAAGTGCATGTGCAATCTCCTCCACTCCTTTCATATCTTCCACTACTAGTGGTTGGAGGTGATCTCGGCCACTGCTTTAGTACCTTCTGTTGGCATCATATGGAGAGTGTTGGCAGATGAAGCAAGTACGAGCATACATGCAAATCTAGCACTGAGGCAACCCATCATTTTTTCCAATCATTACATCATTTTAAAAGTGATTCTCATCACTAACAACCATTGTAAATACCGGTTCATCTTTTTGTAGCTCCATTTTGTGCAAGCCGAGGAGTCCTCAAGCTTGGGGAGCCTTAGAAGTAGTTGCCTGCCAATTTTCATATTTTTTAGATCTCGTTTGAGTCCTCAAATAAGCCTTGGAACCTAATTTTTAACTAGGCCGGACACTAGGTCTGGACAAGGCCAAAGCTAGTCAAAAACTATAATTAGAGCTAGAGAGCTCATTTTTGGGGCTAGCTTCTTGTAGTTTTGAGCTTGTATGAGAACTTGGTTATAATAGAAGTGATTTCATTGTCTTACTCTCTTTGTTTTTGCCGTGTGTGCGCGTGTGTGTGTATGTGTATGCATGTTTGTGTGCTTCTCACTCACACATTTGTGCCTTCACTTGCTCGAGGTCTTCATACCATCCTCATGTCTTCCCGGATTGACATTAAAGGAGGTGCTACTCATCACTAAGCTACACCAAATTTTGGCACCGTTGCTGGGGATTGAGCTTTGAGGACGAGCGTGTGATGGTAAGACGTAGAGAGGACGCGTTGGAATGGTAAGTAGTAGGTAAATTTCTGATTTTTTTCCATCTCCATCTCCATCTTCATCTCCATCTTCATCTTCTTCACCACCTTATATTCCCACTTCCAAATCAGTTCCCTCATTTGCTTTGTGCGAGTTTGAGAGAGAGCGAGTGTGTGTCCTTGTTTGTGTGTGTTTTTTGTATGTTTCTTGCAGGTTTCAGCTCCATCATCATCTCCAGCAAGCTTAGCAGGTACGGATTTTTGTCTGCGCAAGCCCCGAGGCGTCGAGCTCGAGCTATCACGACACTCTGGAAACTTCACCTGATCACGATTCTGAGTGCACCACGACACTGCGCAGGCCTAGAGCTCATAGGATCACTAGACAGAACAACAAAATTCACCATAACCCGACCTATCGCGACACCTCGAAGTATTGCGATACGCATGACTTATCGCGACACCTCGGAGTATCGCGACACACCGACCCCACCTATCGCAACACCCTCAGGTATCGTGACACCTCGAAGTATCGTGATACCCACGACTTATCGTGACACCTTGAAGTATCACGACACACCGAAGTATCGCGACACACCGGAGTATTGCGACACTTCCGACCTATCGCGACACCCCGACCTATCACGACACCCCGACCTATCGCGACACCCCGACCTATCGCGACACCTCGACTTATCGCGACACCTCGACTTATCGCGACACCCCGACCTATCGCGACACCCCGACCTATCGCGACACCCCGACCTATCGTGACACCCCGACTTATCGTGACACCCCGACCTATCGCGACACCCCGACCTATCGCGACACCCCGACCTATCACGACACCCCGACCTATCGTGACACTTCCACCTATCGCGACACTTCGACCCGACCTATCGCGATACATGGGCTTAACGCATGGAATTTTAGAGTGAATTAATTGAGTGAATTGAGGTATCTGTGGGCTTAATTTTGGACACATTGGGATAACATTAGAGCCTTAGGAGTGGGCAAAAGACCTAGAACCAGGGAGAAATCTCCTGAGCCTTGAGAGCCTGTTTTGACCCCTAAGTGCCTGATTGGTCGTAAGATTTTGGGGGTACAATGAGTTACTCCAAGGGGGGCCCATAATTGTTGATGTGTGTCTTTCAATTCATTGTGGTAAATGAGCTATATTAACTTGTGAAATTTTGCAGGAACATTGTGTGCACTCAAGGTATTCCAAGGCAAGCTAGCAAGGGTGAGTACCAAGCTTGGGAGAAGGCTTCCTGGGCTGGTGTAGCAGTCTGAGCAACCAGAGTATTGAGGTTGGGAGTTCTCTCAACCCTCCTTTGTCAATTCCTAGCCTAGGCTAAGTACGACTTAGGTGTGGTAATTAATTAGGTCAGCTTCAGGCACGAAATAAGTCTAAGCAAACTAATCAAGCAAGTGCAAGCATTAAGTAGGACTTAAGTGCAAAAACCCTAAGGGAAAAATAGTAAACTTGAATCGATCAATTATCAAGCGCGAAATTCACTTAAGTATTCCTGACGACGTGATATCAGAGAAGATCATAAACATAATAATCAACTAAAAAGAACAAAGTGATTGGTGCCAATTAACCTGCAACGAGAGTGTACTTGGGACCAAGGGGGTAGAGAAACCAGGCATATGAACCTTAGGTCAGGCAGACACTTAGGCCGAGACAGACAAAGCCTTAGATCTTCTGAAGCTAGTGTCAATCACACTGCTAGGTCTTGGGCCCAACAATTGAGTGATTACCCATACACTCCCCGATAAGAAACAAGTGATTTTGAGATGTCCTATAACATGGAGAGACCTGTAGGCAGTTCAGGGATGGCTTATCTAGAAAAGCCATAAGGACCTTACAAGACTCAATTGGAATACATCAGGACTAATCGTCTAGGTGCTCGCTGATATGGCATAAAGTCAGCTCTTGGAGGTCTTCACATAAGTCTCTCTAACCACGACTAAAACTGCCATCTATTTATAGTTGAGTTTGGGAGGCTAACTTTCCTCAATCACTCTCCAATCAATCAATGATTGATTTGATTCTCTACCTACCACAAATCACGAATTCATGGCTCCTCTTTCCATTCTTGATCAAGTGGACTCAACCACTTAAGATTCTCTTACTTTTACATTAAGTAAACTCTTCAAAATTTACAAGAGGTAGTTCACAAGTGAACTTTACATAGTCTTCTTTTTAAAGCTTCTTCTAAGACTTTGTGAGACTCAAGCCAATACTTAGGCTTGTCATAGACTTGCTCCAACTGCTCCTTCTCAAGCCAAGTATGCTTGAGGTCTTCAATCTTCCAAGATTACCTGCAAACCAATCATAGCCTTGAATTTGCAAAGCTTTGTACCATCCAATGCTTTGGTTAGAATATCTGCACATTGTTGATGAGTGGACACATATGATATTTGAATCTCTTTGCTTAGAACCTTCTCGCGTACATAGTGATAATGAATGTTACAAGGCCGACGGAGCGAGACAACCGCAACCGCAAAAGAAGGACAAACAAGAATTTTGGCTGAAATGACGGAGATGCAGGAAATTACGCAAGAGTCGGTAAATGAAGGATGCGAAAGCGATAAAAAGTAGGATGAAGAAGAAGAGAAAAAAGAGAGAACATCCGCCACTCCGCTGGACTGGTGGGAGCAGAGATTACTGTGTTAGACAGAAGAGAGAGAATGTTTGGATTGATAGTTAACAGGAATTTACTTAAGAGAAATAGGGAGGAGTAGTAGCTTTTTTCGGAAGGAGTCTCTGTTCTGTTGGGTATTGTAACGAGTAGTATTAATCACATCTCGAACTGAAGTGTTTGGAACTTGCAAAGTATCGTATTGTATTCTGTCTGTCTGTTATATTGAATCAATTTGGGAGATTGCGAGTATCATATTTTGAAACTATGTATGAGATATTGATGAGTATATTGAGTTCTGTTCTATTCTATTCGTATCTAACTATTCTGCTACTCTCGTTGTTGAACCGATTTCCGTTGGGTAGTCTTGCGTTGTGAGTCTATTTGATGATCAATTATATTCGATTCTAGATCTTTTCTGTTGTAAGATTGTGTGTTTGTCATCCTGCGAAGAGACTGTGTAAGGTCAAAGTTAATCATCTACGTTTAGTACCTTTTCGGTTAAGTGACCAGATTCGATACAATAGACTGCGTTCACTAAGAATTCGATAGAGATCTGTATGTGGACAGAAGTATTGGTAAGTTTATCAATTGCGGTAGGAATTTGTGACTTGAGTCAGTATACGAAAAGTTTGGCGTAATCCCGATTATAGTTGTCTGTGTATCATTGTTCAGTGTACTTACCTGTCACATGGAATCGTCATATTGAATAGTATTCAATTACTGAAAAGTGTGTATTCTATTATTTACAAGTCACAACAGGACCTCTGCTCCATTACCATAGCAGATTCAGGCTAAAAATCCTAATATCCACCGTGTCGAAGAGTAGTCAGTATTCAGACTCACCCACTGTGCTAAGACGTGAGGAAGTATTTATGATTGTGTGAAGAATTGGGAAAATAGTACAGGGCCTCTGTCTAACAGACCCCTACCACTCCCAAGAACCCGAGGACCCGATAATACTCTTCCGAAAGTTGGATAGAAGTATTATCGTTTAACATTGGCGATCCTGCTGGGGATGTGGCATTGAGAATTGCCTGGTATTTTGTTCAAACTAAATTTTGTTGGAAGGACAGTAGCAACAGAATCAGATTGTTGCAAGATTGTTCTGTTCGTAATACTATATGATCAGTACGGAAATGCTACATGCCGATTACTCGATCAGGTGAAAAGTATCCCAAGAATCATCAGTTAGGGGTATTAAGAACAACTCTGGGAGGTACTAGTACAATTAGACCTGACCCAGTTGTCGAAAAAGTGACGAACGATAACACTGATTCCGGTGAGATTACGGTAGAACGTAGTACATCTCTAGAACTGTCTGGTATCACTACGGTGCAGACTGTCGAAAATACAGCAATTTTGGAATCTACCAAGACGCAGTTGGAATCTAGTCTAAAAGTTTTCGGAATAGATTCAGATACGATTAGAAATACTTTAGGGAAGGAAATTAATACAGGCGAATCTACACTGTATCCAGTCACAATTTCGAATCCTTCCGGTGGAATTTCGGTAAGAAAAACACAGTTTTTCGGTGACGATTCAGCAGTTTCGGCTGAATCTTCAGCTCAACTACAACGTTTGGAAGCAAGTCCTCCTACTTTGGATATCAAGGAGGAAGGAAGACTATTTGAAACAGAAATTCGCAATATAGTAAGTAAGCTAATTACACCGAAAAGCGTGCCATTTGGTGAAACAAATTCCGGTAGTTCAGAAACTCAAAACAGAAATACAGAAGGAGTGTATAATACATTTACGATGAATGAACAACCGCAACGACAGTTAGGTCAACCCAGATTGGCTCCAACGGGAGTAACATACACAAAGTTTAGTGGATTTCCAGGAGATGATCCAGATGCTCACGTGCGTACCTTTGAAATCAGTTACGCTGTCCTCAATTATCCACCGGATCCGGCATACAAAGCAATTGTTTTTCAATCTACACTTGTGAATGAAGCAGCAAGATGGCTTACTGAATATGATATTAATCATTTCGGTACTTATGAAGCAGTACGAGACGCTTTTCTGCAGCGATTCAGGCTGAAAAAGAATCCTGTAGAGATTTTTGAGTATTTACAGAACAACAGACAGAAACCAAATCAAACTGTACAAGAGTATGCTACCCTTTTCAGAACACATTTAAGACAGTTGCCCCAGGCTCATGCTAATTTACCAGATGATGTTATTACACAATGGTTTATCAATGGCTTACTTCCTCAACTTAGGCAAATCATGATTATAAGATGTGTAGGAGCCATGACCCTCGATGCAGTGATCGCAATGACCCTTCAGCTGGAAAACAAAGTTGGTGGATTTTCAGAGGATTTGGAATGGATAAAAGCAAACAAACATGTGGCTGAAGATATAACTAAGCAAGTATATTGCACCACATGTAAGAATTCAGGACATACTAGTGCCTAGTGTGCGTTAAATCAGACCTATTGCGCCATCTGTAACATTGTTGGACATACCACTGAGAATTGTGCATACAATGCCAGAAGACAAGGAACAGCAACAGTTAATGCAATTATTCAGGAACAAGGGCAGTCAGCCAATCAATATGTACCCCCACATTTGAGAAACAATCAACAACAAGGTTATCGACATTATCGAGGACAGAGAAACAACAACTATAATACACCGCGCTGGCAGAATGGACCACCACCGGAAAATCATAATTTACCACCTCCTCGATGTCATTTCTGTGGACAATTGGGCCATATTAGAAGATTCTGTAGAGATGCAGCGGAATATGATCAAAGGAAAAAGGAACGTCAAAACCCAATGGCCAATGTGGTAACAATCACACCTGTAGAGACGCAGGCAGCAGCAGTTCAAACTCATTCCGGTAAACAATTGCAACCAGCAGCAGAATTATTTGAACCAGGGATACGTGAACAACACAGAATGTATCATAAAGCTAGCCAGTGGACCACCTTAGAACCACCTGTTTTTCCAGAACCTACTCCAGTAATCCAGTCCCCGGATACGACACAAGCTCGTGCTGACAACACAGAAGCAGGTACATCATCTGCAGTAGAATTACCATCTTCAGACCAAGCTTCATCTTCAACAGTTAAGGAAGATGCAAATCAATTGCAACCAGCATGGGATATATTGCCAAAAGCATCCATCACACTGCCTTTCGGGCAATTACTGGAATTAGTACCAGGAATACGCCAACAATTTCAACAACAGTTTACTACAAAATCTGCTTGCATTCCGGCTACCGCAACAATACAACCAGAGCCAGACTCTACGGTAGATCACTCAGTTCCTCTGATTACGGTATGGTTTCATAAACATCAAATCCCACAAGTTTTAATTGATGGGGGGTCTGGCGTGAATATTGCCACTGCGTCACTTTGTAAAAAGTTAGGATGGACTAAGATAGAACCAGTTCAATTCTTTGTTAGGATGGCTGGTCAATCTAGAGTTCATCCAGTAGGACTGGTCCGAGATATACCTATAACTGTGCAAGACACAACATTTAAGATGACTTTTGTTGTTCTAGAATTGTCGGAATCCACCCTAGATTACAATCTACTTTTCGGCCGTCCTTGGTTGAAACAAGCCAAGGTAATTCAAGACTGGTCAGCCCAGGAACTTACGTTCAAAGATAAAAATCGCAAATGTGTTGTAAAGTTAGATGCGATACAACCCTGTGAGTTACATGCTCGACCATATTTTGCCGAACCAGTCCATATGTTAGATGGGTTGTCTGATGACGAAGAAGAAGAATTTCTGAAGAATAATGTTGATTTAATGACATTAGGAACTATTGATCTACAGTCTGTGGTAGATACCTGGAATGCTTCAGTATGCACAATAATACCCATTGCCGAAGAAACTAAGGAGAAAGATACCATTTCGATTCACGGTAATGAACTACAGCAACTTATCGAACCATCAGCTAATACAGAGAAATATCAACAATTTTATGTTCCAGAAGACCAGTTAATTACTTATAATCTTGGAGATGAAGATCACCCTCGTCCGGTAAAGATAAAGCAGAACTTACCTGAAGCCTTTCAAGCAGATTTAATTCAGTTACTCCAAGAATTTACTGATGTCTTTGCATGGGATTACAAAGACATGAAGGGCTTGGATCCTCGTATTTATCAACACAGAGTTATGCTAAAACCAGAAGCGAAACCGATAGAACAAACCAGCTACCGGATGAACCCACATTATGCATCACAGGTAAAGGCTGAACTTGATAGGTTATTAAAAGTTGGATTCATAGTACCAATAGAACATGCGGAATGGATTTCACCGATTGTGATTGTACCGAAGAAAAATAAGCAATTAAGAATCTGCGTAGACTATCGGAAATTAAATGCTGCAACAGTACCGGATCCCTTTCCGATTCCTTTTTTGGATACTATGCTTGACAAAGTAGCAGGTCATGAGATGTATTCATTTCTAGATGGATACAGTGGATATAACCAAGTAAGAATGGCTGAAGAGGATATACCAAAAACTGCATTTATTACAAATTGGGGTGTCTTTGCTTGTACAGTAATGTGGTTTGGATTAAGGAATGCACCAAGCACATTTCAAAGATGTATGTAGGAGATATTTTCTCCTTATCTCACCTCATTTATGCAAGTATACCTTGACGATTTTTCAATTTTCGGTAAGATGATCGCACATCTGGTACATTTACGATGTTGCTTTGAACGATGTAGAGAATATAGATTGTGTTTAAACCCAAACAAATCTGTGTTTGCGGTTTCATGTGGTAAGTTACTTGGTCACATCATATCGGCACAGGGTATTCAAGTCGATCCTGATAAAATTTCAGAAGTATTAGAAGCTCCGGTGCCTAATACACCTAAGGAAGTAATGCGGTTTATGGGTCAAGTGAGATGGCATGGAAGGCATTTACGGTGGCTTGCTCATGTGGCAATACCACTGAACAAATTAATTTCCAAGACTCCACAGCAATTCGAATGGACTCAGGAATGTCAGATAGCATTTGATCGACTGAAACAGTTATTAACACAGGTTCCCATTTTACAGCCACCAGATTGGGATCACCCATTTCACGTATTTGTTGATGCATCTGATATAGCAATCGGAAGTGTACTGATGCAACAAACAGATCAATGGTTTAGACCAGTATACTATGCTAGCAGAAGATTAGCACCTGCAGAGAAGAACTACTCGGTAACTGAGAGGGAATGCTTAGGACTAGTGTATTCGGTAAAGAAATTCAGACATTATTTACTGGGTCGAAAATTTACATTTCATGTCGATCATGCTGCACTTGTTTACTTGGTTCGACAGCAACATATAGGTGGCCGCCTAGCACGATGGGTTTTACTATTGCAAGAATTCGACTATGATGTCATTCATCAGCCAGGTAGTTCACATGCCTTAGCAGACTTTTTGTCACGCTTAGATTCAGGTGAACCTCCGGTTGGTATAAATGATACAACGCCGGCCATCTATACTTCAGAACCAATTACTGAGGAATTTTCAAACCAACCAGTACCAATTACGTATTATGATCAGTTATTGACCTTCCTGTCGGATGGATGTCTACCTTCTGAAGTCCCTACAGCTACACGCCGAAAAATTGCAGTTTTTAGTCGAAGATTCCGGTTAGTTGCTGGAGAACTTTATTATGCAGATCATACAGGAACCTTACTCCGGTGTGTTCCTACACACGAAGTAAATTCAGTCATAAATTTAGCTCACTCAAGTCCAACAGGAGGACATTTTGCAGCAGATCTTACTCACCGAAAAATTCTGCAAAGTGGACTTTGGTGGCCAACTATGTACAGAGATGTAGTGGAATTTATCAAAACTTGTGATAACTGTCAAAGAACTGGACAACCACTACAACGCCATTACTTTCCACTTCATCCAGTACTTCCTTTAGAACCATTTCAGAAATGGGGTCTTGATTTTATTGGTCCAATCACACCTCCCGCGGTATTCAGTAATAACAGGTATATATTGACTTGCACAGACTACGCAACCAGGTGGGCAGAAGCATGGCCTTTACGTTCGGCTACAGCAGTTGAAGTAGCGAAATGTCTATTATCAGATGTCTTTCCAAGATTTGGATTGCCACTAGAGCTTGTTTCAGATCAGGGCACCCATTTTATGAACAATTTGATGAAAGCATTAACACAGTCATTCCAGATCAGTCATAAATTCAGCTCACCATATTATCCTCGTGCAAATGGATTGGCAGAAAGTACCAACAAATCTTTGCTGAACATGCTTCAGAAATTGACTAGAGAAACACCGGAAAGATGGGATCAGTTGCTACCTGCAGTCTTATGGGCCTATCGCACTACATATAAGGTAACCACCGGCTTGACACCATTCAAGTTAGCCTATGGACTAGAAGCAATAGCTCCGATGGAAATTGTAATACCAAGTTTAAGAGTAGCAATTTCTCAGAAGCTTCTACCCGAAGAGTCATTGGTATTCCGGTTAGAAACACTTAGAGAATTAGATGAGCACAGATGGCTCAGTTTCTTAACTATGAAAGAAATCCAACTAAGACAGGCCAGGACACATGACCGCAATTTAAAGACCTCAGTATTTTCGGTGGGACAGCTTGTTCTTTTCTACAATGCGAAGTCCAACAGATCAGTAGGAAAATTCAAGTTACGTTGGTTCGGTCCATTCAAGATTTCAGAACAAGTTGGTCCGGCAACTTTTCGGTTGACTACGTTGACCGGAAATCCACTTCCAAAGGTAATCAATGGGTCGAAGTTGCGGCCGTATTATCCCAGTACTAGTACGCATTAAATTATTTGGCGGCGAACCGCGTTTTGTATAAAATTTTGTGTTTTTCTTTTCTTCCCTTTAAGTAGTGTTTTGTACGAATCTTTATGTTACTAGCCGCCTCTCCCTACCGGTCACTCATGCATACACGTCACCATGCAAACAGTACCTTTCACGCACCGAACAATGATACCCATTCCCCTTCCCTTTCTCACCGTGTTCTCTTTATTTAACCCCCTCGGTTGCACCTAAATACTATTGTGTTCTCGAGACTATACGTATTCCCTTGTCTTCTGTGTTATTTGTAAGAGTGCTTGTAAACACCATGGAAGCGCTAGCCAACTACACTGCTTTCCGTGATGGTATCCCGACAGACGTCGGCGAATACCTGCGTTGTAGAGGATTGTCCAACTTCGCTGAATTGCCTTGGCACTCAGTGGAAGCCCATCCCTTCTCCGCACAAATCATCCACGCCATCGCCCAATTCCCAGTCACCGAACGACAGTGGGTCTTCCCTTCTCTCCCATATAGGACCGTCATCACCTTCCAAGCTTTCTCTGCAGCTTACCGCCTCACCCCACAAGGACGCGAAAACGGCCCTAGCATCCCTATCGCTCGCATGACCGCACTCTTTCCCCGCTCCTCATCCAACGAATATGCCATTCTCTGCCGCCCAGAACCCGAACGATCTGCCCTACAGTTTCTTGTAGCAATCCTCAACCTGCAAAAACGAACCTACGATATCTCTCGCCCCTTCTACTCCGCTCTAGAATTAGCCACCCGTGAACCTGTAAACTTTGCCTCTTATTTCTTCCAACGAATCCATAAAGAATCCGTCGCTATAGTGAAACAACTCCAGAAAGGCAGCTCTCCGCGTTCTCGCCTCCCCCACATCATCTCCTTCCTCTTCCCAACCATTCTCGCTGCACAACCCCCACCCACAGGCCCAACGCTTAGGCACGAAGAATCAGCACAACCACTCGAGGAAACTGAAGACGACGACGAAGAGATCAATCAACTCTTCCGCACGGAGCGAATCAGGATCAGCTCTTCAGAAAGTGAAGTCCAAGGATCCGCCGGAAAGAAACACGACGCCGAAGAAGATCAGCAAGAAGAAAGTTACCACGACACCGCCACTTCAATACACAACGACACTTCGACAGAGCAACAAAACCAACAAAACCAAGAAGATACAGAGATACTATCCACCGAAAAGGAGTCTGAGCATCAACAGGACGAACCGGAAACTGCCACAAAAGCGTTGGATGAACTTATTGACGCCATCAATCATACAGAAGCCGAACAACAGAATGTTACAAAGGTAACCACTATTGACTCTGCTCTACCTATCCCACCTGTCAACCCTGACCTCCCACCGGAACCATCCCGCCGACTCGATTCTGAACCTACACCTTCCTCCTCTTCCTCCCCTAACTACTCTCCGCCAAACTCCCAAAACCTACTCACCGATACCTCCTCTCAGCCTCGTCAACCACCACCACCCACCGTATTTTCAGAACTAGCATCCATGGGTCAGTTTCTCATGCAGATATCACACCAACTGCCCATACAATTTAAGGTAGCCATGGACAACCTGAAGGCCGAATATCAAAACAAGGTCGACGTACTAGAAGCAGACATCACCCCCCTCCAGGAAGAAATCAAAGCCACAAAGATTGAGAACCATCAGCTCCAGACGCAGTTAGCAGAGTTACAAGCCAAATTTTCGGCAGAACAGACCTTAATAGAGCAACGAGATGCAGCCCTCGAGCAACTTGCAGCCAAAGATCGACTCCTACATGCCGCACATGAAGAAATCCGCACCCTGAAGGCAACCCTCCACGAAAATGAAGATATCAACGCCTCCCTCGAAGAATTGATCGAAGAGACGAAGACTCAATTGCAGGAAGCCATCCAGAAGAATCAAGAGCAGCAGAAAGAAACCGAACAAATCCAAGAACAGTTATGGCGAGCTGAAGAATGCGCAAATGAAGTAAACAGTATCCTAAAACGCCAGCTATTACGGGAAGGACAACACCTCAAAGATATCGACAGGACGCGCAGAGAACGAGATTCACTGAAGAAAACTCTGGATTTCCAAACCCAGCAGTTTGAACGGCAAGACAACCAAATACGCAATCAAAAGGAGTATATTGCAGAGCTAAAGACCAAACTAGATGAAATGAAGACTTCCAAGGACGCCGCACTAGCCAATGATTTTTATCTACAGGAAGCTTTTGTGCAGACCTAGGCCGAGAATGTACTCACCGAAGCCATCGCACTTAGCTCTGCTAGAGTAGATGCCCAGCTTCTAGAGCCTGACACGCTCAAACAGCTATTAGAAACCCTTAAAAAAAAATAGCTCGAACATTTAGATCGGCTAGGAGTATGTACCTCGAAGGTCTCATCGATGAATGAATATATTCGCCAATTCAAATTCATAATGTATGAATATGATAATCAAATTTTGGATTTCGCACATTTTCGCACATGACAAGTCTTGATCAGTCTAGCACCAATCGACAATGTAACATGCGGCATAATGATTTTTATTCGGATACAAATATTATCAAGGAAGGGAAGAGTCATGTCATACTGACATACAATCAGTAGAGCAAATGGCAGTTCAAGTTCTAGTGCTTATAAAATGCGTATGCCCAGCATAGTATCTTTCTGTATAGTATTCTGCGAGCTCTCGTACTAATTAACAAAACTTCTAGCATATTATTTTCGACGAGCCTTACAACTATGTCTGAATCGGATATACTAAGATGGCGACTCAGGAAGCGCGCAATTGCACAGAACCGTGTGGTGACTACAACAGATACTACATTACAGGATGATGAAGATGACTCAAGAACTTCGGCAACATCACCGGGTCCGCATAACACCATATTATTTTCCACAGAATTCAAAATAGAGTTTGACATCCAGTCTAGGAGAAATGAGAACTGGTTACGGAGGATCGGACTCCTCCAGTTTGCTAAGTTACCCTGGGAACAGTGGACAGGTAACACAGATGCAGAGAATCAGTTACACAGCATGCGACAAACAAAAGGTCTCCTTGTAAATCAGGTACAATTTTCACCACAATTAGTTTCGTCAGTATTTCAATTACCGTTGTATGAAGAGGCAAACTTTCCCAAATGTTCTTATAACGACCTGCGAAAAGAGTTCGGTAAAGGCGAAGGTCGCAGACGCTATTTTATGATGAAGAATGCCACATATACTCACCGTGAACAATTTAAATGGTACTTAGAAAGGCTTTGCTTTATAGTCAGATTTGATCTTGATGGAGAGTGTTAATCTCCAAAAGAACAACCTACTCTTGAGTTTAGAACACCTCTATGTCAAGAGTAAGTCAAAACCTTCACTAAATTATAGATCCAATCTCCAAATTATCAAAATTAAGAAAATCTGTGAAGAAAGTGAAACACAGAAAAGTCTGCTGCAGAATTTCTTCACATTGACTTATCAAACGTGTAAAGTTTTTGATGAAACTTTGTATGAATCATCTCCTAGAGATTGCGCATCACCTCCAAGTTAAATTACTTCAAAAGCTATAGTATAACTTGAGAAATCAATTTCACAAGTTACCTATGTCAGACACTGTTACTCAGAACAGTCGATTCTACACCCCTAACTTCTTAACTTTGGTTCTCACAATGTCGAACCCGTTTTGCCAAATCCTTTTGACTGAAGATAGCTTATCTCTCAACTTAGATTTTAAGCTATTATATGTGTAAAACTTTACACTGTGCACTGAGCACTACTCATTTCTTTGGACTCGAAATGTGCGCCTGTTTCAGAGAGCTGTGAACATTCAATACATGTGAATGTTCCTATCAGCAATTCTCTTCACCTGTTTACAATTAGACTCTAAAATTCAAACCACAGACTCATTAACTAACAACTTAGATATCCTCAAAAGGATTTCACAAATGATCTACCACAGACGGAGTAGACGCAGAAACATCGGGCGCAACATTTCCTTCATTTCAGGAGAAGACTACAACTGAAAAGTGAGAGAGACTTCAACTTCTTTCTCAACTGTCTATTGACATTTACAATCACTAATTTCTCTATTCCTATGCTCATACATGGTCTCTCTTTGTCTTCTCTCTTCTGCTCTCTCTATATGCCCGACATTTTTCAAAAGTATTTATAGACATCTATGTACAAACTCTCATCAAAACATAAGTATATATAACCTATGTCATAACTAATGTACATATGTGTACATGTCCTTCACTCTTGTGAATGTATCCATTTTCTTCACTCCAAATCTTCAATTGGTGATTGATATGCACCAACAGCTCCCCCTCAATCATCAATTGAGATTTCTCCTTTCTTTTTTATACCTGCCATGTCCTTAAACTTCTGTAGCTTTGGTCCATCCAAGCTCTTTGTAAGCATATCAGCTATCTGATCCTTTGTTGAAGTATATATGACTTCAATCTCCTTATCCATCACTTTCTCTCTTAGAAAGTGATACTGAATCTCAATGTGTTTGGTCCTGGCATGAAAAACAGGATTAGCAGCTAAATACAATGAACTCATGTTATCTCCATATATGATTGGTATCCCATGCATAATATCAAGACTCTTCATCAATGTCTTGACCCAAATTACTTCTTTTGCAGCTTCAACCATGCCTTTATACTCTGCTTCTGTAGAAGATAAAGCAACTGTATGTTGCTTCTTGGAACACCATGAGATAAGTTTATCTCCCACATAACACATGTACCCAAATGTAGATCTTCTATCATCTGTATTACCTGCCCAATCTGCATCACTATAAATTTTGATATTTGTATCTGAGGTAAACCCATAATACAAACCTTCATTGAGTGTACCCTTAATGTACCTCAACACCCTTTGTCCTGCAATCCAATGTTCTTTCCTTGGGCAATGCATAAATTGAGACAAAACTCCTACTGCATATGATAAATCAGGTCTAGTTAGAGTAGCATAGATAAGGCTACCAACCAAACTCTGATATTGTCTCATGTCCTTGAATTCTTCACCTCCATACTTACTCAATTTGTGATTCACCTCCATTGGTGTAGGTGCTACCCTGCAATCATCCATTTTAAACTTGATTAACAAGTTCTTCAAATACCTTTCTTGGGTCACAAATACTCCATGTTGAGTATATGTAATCTCCATGCCCAAAAAGTATGACAAGTCTCCCAAGTCACTTATCTTGAACTCCTTTTCCATTTGCCTCTTGAGCTTTTGTATTCCTTCTTCATCTGTACCTGTAAGAATTATATCATCAACATATATGCACATGTATATGAAACCATTTTCACTTGCCTTGACAAGCAAGCTACTATCTGCTTTAGACACCTGAAAACCAAGTTCTTTTAGGAACTTCACAAGTCTATAGTTCCATGCCCTTGGGGCCTGCTTCAAGCCATACAAAGCTCTCTTGAGCTTGCACACATGATCTGGATACCTTTTATCTTTGAACCCTTGAGGTTGCTCCATGAATACATCATCTGAAATGTAACCATTCAAAAAAGCATTCTTCACATCAAGTTGACATAGATTCCAACCTTTACATGCAGCAATAGCAATAAGTGTCCTTATGGTTGTCATTTTTGCCACAGGACTATATGTCTCATCATAATCAATACCATATGTCTGAGCAAAGCCTTTGACAACAAGTCTAGCCTTGTATCTAGACACACTTCCATCTGCAAACCTTTTTGTCTTGTAGACCCACTTGCATCCAATAATCTTCTGACTATTTGGTTTAGGAACCAAATCCCATGTTTGATTCTCCAATAGTGCATCATATTCTTCCTGCATAGCACTCTCCCATTTTTCCTTACCTTTTGCCTCTTCATATGTAGAAGGGTCTTCATCTGTATTCACCATATAAGCATAATCTTTTGTGGCTAGAAATGAAGTATCATAACTATACCTTGTAGGTTGCCACCTATTTCTTGTAGACCTTCTGAGTTCTCCACTCCTTGAGGTTTCTGGCTCTTCACATTCAGGATCAAATCTTGGTGTCTCTTCCACTTCAATCTGCACTTCATTATTCTCTTGCTCATCAAATATTTGAACTTTTGATTTACCTTTTCTTTGACTCACTTCTTCTTCATCACCTGTATTGATTTTGATTGTACCTGCATACCAAGTGCTTTGTTCATCAAATGTAACATCTTTAGAAACCATAAATTGTTTTGTTGATGGACTCCACAACCTATAGCCCATCTGCTTGTCATCATAGCCAATGAAAACATACTTTTCAGCTTTGGGTTCCAATTTGTGTCTTAATTGTGATGGCACATATGCATATGCCACACACCCAAAAACTCTGCAATGATCCAAGGTAGGTCTCTTACCCCACCAAGCCTCATATGGTGTCATACCCTGCAAGGCTTTACATGGTAACCTATTGACCAAATAAGTGGCTGTATTTACAGCCTCAGCCCACAAATAATTAGGGCAATTTTTCTCCTTCATCATGGATCTTGCAAACTCAACAAGAGTTCTATTTCTCCTTTCTGCAACACCATTTTGTTGAGGAGAGTACCTGCAAGTAATTTCCCTTTTTATACCTGCATTCCATAAGTAATCACTGAACTCATTTGAGAAATACTCTCCCCCTCCATCTGACCTTAGTCTCTTCAACTTATGTCCTGTAATTCTTTCTGCATATGCATGATAGTGTTTAAATGTATTAAACACTTCTGACTTATCTTTGATCACATAGATAGTGATCCACCTAGTAGCATCATCAACATAAATCACATAATACCTTGATCCATTTATACTGAAATCTTTTGATGGTCCCCACACATCTGTGTGTACCAACTCAAGTTTCTCTGAGTGCATAAAACCATGCTTGGAATAGGAATGTTTATGAGCCTTACCTAATTGACATGCCTCACATTTGTATGTCATATGTTGACCTGCAACATTAGGCAATCCAAGCACTGAACCATTGTTAACCATATCTTTAATACCTCTTTCATTAAAATGTCCAAGCCTCTTGTGCCAAAGATCTAACTCAGAGATCTTATGTCCTTCATATGTGAACATAGCATGACCAATGTTACCTTGAATCTTCAATGTAAATAATCTTCCTTCCTTTTTTCCTGAAACAATCTGTTTATACCCTTGGCTAGGGTCTTCCACATATACTCCATCATTAGTGAACCTTACTTCATATCCCTTTTCAACAATTTGACCTACACTTATCAAATTCTTAGGGATTGTAGGAACATACAAGACCTTACTCAATAAGGTGCTTCCATCCTTGGCCTTCACTGATCCTATTGACTTCACATTGTGCTTTGTGTTGTCACCTGTTTGAACAACATGATTAAAAACTTTACTTTCCAAATCAGTCATCAAAGATATGTTACCACTCAGGTGATTGCTACATCCTGAGTCAATGTAGAAGACTCTTTGATCTTCACTCTGCCTTTCACAAGTTGCATTCATTATCAGTGTTGAATCTTCCTTTTGATCTGAAGCATAATTGTAGTAGGTGTTGTTGTATTGTTGACTTTGGAATCCTCTACCTGCATTTCTTCCAAAGTAATTCCTTCCACCTCTACCTCTGTAATTACCTCTTTGATTTCTGCCACCTCTTCCTCTTGCATTATAGTTTTGACTATATCCATTATTATTCTGATTATTGTGCCAACAATCATTAGCTAAGTGATTTGTCTTACCACAAATCCAGCAAGCTTTGCCTCCATCTTTATTATTCCTGCCTCTTCCTCTACCTTTGCTACCTCCTCTTCCTCTTAGGAAGTTGGCTTGAGTAGTTGTTCCTTCATCTTCACCTGCTTGTTGTTTTCCTTTGCTATTCTTCTTCTTATCCTTTGAGTACATTGCATGTCCTGTACTCTTGTCACAATCTCCTTTAACATCCTGCTCAAATGTTAGCATATGACCTAACAATTGATTTAAATCAGGAGTGAAATGGTCAAGTGATAGTTCTGTAGACAAAATAAATGGCTTCCATTTGTCATCACCTCTCAACCCTGTAAGGATTTGCCTTACCAATTTATCTTCCTCAATGTCTTCATCAACAGCTCCTAAAGCATCTGCAATATCTTTCATCCTTGTCACATAATCTGAGATGGACTGAGAGGCCTTCTTCTTGAAGGTAGTAAACTCTGCCCATAAGGATGCCTTCCTTGACTTTGTAGTGTTCTGAAAATGCTCCTCCAAAGCATTCCATATGTCAGTTGCACTTTCAAGACCTCTAATGTGAGGTAACAAGTAATCATTGACTCCCATATAGATAATGCTCCTAGCTTGAGCATCTTTCTTCATCCAATTTTTCAAATCTGCTAACTCTTCCCTAGTTGGAACACTAGGATCTCTAAATTCTGGCTTCTCTTCTTCTCCTGTGATATAACCAATTAAATCTTTGCTCATAAGATGAGCTTCCATTCTCATTGACCATGCAGGATAGTTTTCCCTATCCAATTTCTCTATCTGTAGAGCATCTCCCATCTTGTTTCCACCTGTGTATTGAAAATTTCAAGTTTTACAAGCAATGTATGTACCTTTACTTCGAATTAGGCTCCTTTTGCCTTTCTTGATGTCGAGTAGTCTTCTCCTTAGGCTTTTGACTCCAAGCTTTCACTTCTTAGCTCTTCAAATGTTGAACTTCTTGAATCTGCAGCAGTCGGGACCTTCCTTTCCTTGATTTGATGTCTCCTGCTCTGATACCACTGATGGAGAGTGTTAATCTCCAAAAGAACAACCTACTCTTGAGTTTAGAACACCTCTATGTCAAGAGTAAGTCAAAACCTTCACTAAATTATAGATCCAATCTCCAAATTATCAAAATTAAGAAAATCTGTGAAGAAAGTGAAACACAGAAAAGTCTACTGCAGAATTTCTTCACATTGACTTATCAAACGTGTAAAGTTTTTGATGAAACTTTGTATGAATCATCTCCTAGAGATTGCGCATCACCTCCAAGTTAAATTACTTCAAAAGCTATAGTATAACTTGAGAAATCAATTTCACAAGTTACCTATGTCAGACACTGTTACTCAGAACAGTCGATTCTACACCCCTAACTTCTTAACTTTGGTTCTCACAATGTCGAACCCGTTTTGCCAAATCCTTTTGACTGAAGATAGCTTATCTCTCAACTTAGATTTTAAGCTATTATATGTGTAAAACTTTACACTGTGCACTGAGCACTACTCATTTCTTTGGACTCGAAATGTGCGCCTGTTTCAGAGAGCTGTGAACATTCAATACATGTGAATGTTCCTATCAGCAATTCTCTTCACCTGTTTACAATTAGACTCTAAAATTCAAACCACAGACTCATTAACTAACAACTTAGATATCCTCAAAAGGATTTCACAAATGATCTACCACAGACGGAGTAGACGCAGAAACATCGGGCGCAACATTTCCTTCATTTCAGGAGAAGACTACAACTGAAAAGTGAGAGAGACTTCAACTTCTTTCTCAACTGTCTATTGACATTTACAATCACTAATTTCTCTATTCCTATGCTCATACATGGTCTCTCTTTGTCTTCTCTCTTCTGCTCTCTCTATATGCCCGACATTTTTCAAAAGTATTTATAGACATCTATGTACAAACTCTCATCAAAACATAAGTATATATAACCTATGTCATAACTAATGTACATATGTGTACATGTCCTTCACTCTTGTGAATGTATCCATTTTCTTCACTCCAAATCTTCAATTGGTGATTGATATGCACCAACAGATCTTATGTCTAGAGAAAATTTTTCGCCTCTAGTACAAGCGGAGAAGGGAGGAAAAGTCAGCTGGGCTCACTGGTTGTACAATCATCTACACAAACAGTTTTTTGTTGGGGACAAACACAGGTCCCAAAAATACACTCGTTAACCAGTGTATTTAGCTGCTATTTTTCAATTCGTACAAGCTAGAAGACCACATGTTGAAAAACACGGTATGCTCAACTCGGAGCATAACTACACAAATGAACAAGATGAACCCGATACACTGTTAGACTCCTCTGAGGATGTATGCCCCACACACGGCACTGAACAGGCAAGGCTGTTTGGAACACCTTTTTCGTTGATAACAAAAAGAAAGTTACAGCAGTCACCCCAACCAGTAAATTCGAAGAAGTCGAATACTAATGATTCTATTACCGGAACCGGAAATCAGGTATATAGCATGCAGAAAAAATTACAGGAAGTCTCAGATTTTTTAATACAACAAGAACAGAAGGTACAACTAGGAAAAGATCAGGCATTGGCCAATATGAACCATTTTAATTCTTTGTTAACATCAAATCAACAATTGCAAAACGCACTGAAAGATAAAACAGAGCTGCTGAGAGAAGTACAGAATGAACACAATCAACTGATAGTTACATTAGTTAATATCACCAAATCTATTAAGGAATTCCAACAGTACCAGGAAGCGGTGCAGAAACAGATACATGATGAAATGACCAATTTTTCGGCAATGAATGTCACTCTACAGAACGAAATTGAAGTCTTACGATCCAGAATACAGGTCTTGCAGGATTTAGAAAAACAGGTTTTGACTGGTGAAGGAATTAATCTGGATGCCACTTTGATGACAAAAATCGATATTGAAGCATTAAAACAAAAGTTGAGCACTCATGTACATAACAGTTGGAAACTTTTTCGTCGCAGATGGTTGGCCATTACAATTCCAAAAATGGAAAACATACGCTCAGGTCTTGTCTCCCAACATGACCATGATTTGGTAGATATAATTAACCAGCAGAAGCAACAGTTGGAACAACAAAAACAGAAAATCAATCAATTACAGAAAGAAATTCGGCAGCAAAAATCTCGAACAGGTAGTCCCAAAAAACAAACGTCCCCGATTGCAGATAATGATATCTCTGATAAGATTCAGGTCTATCTTGCGGGTTCGAGTCCACCGTGCGTGCCAGTGTTACAAGGCCGACGGAGCGAGACAACCGCAACCGCAGAAGAAGGACAAACAAGAATTTTGGCTGAAATGACGGAGATGCAGGAAATTACGCAAGAGTCGGTAAATGAAGGATGCGAAAGGGATAAAAAGTAGGATGAAGAAGAAGAGAAAAAAGAGAGAACATCCGCCGCTCCGCTGGACTGGTGGGAGCAGAGATTACTGTGTTAGACAGAAGAGAGAGAACGTTTGGATTGATAGTTAACAGGAATTTACTTAAGAGAAACAGGGAGGAGTAGTAGCTTTTTTCGGAAGGAGTCTCTGTTCTGTTGGGTATTGTAACGAGTAGTATTAATCACATCTCGAACTGAAGTGTTTGGAACTTGCAAAGTATCGTATTGTATTCTGTCTGTCTGTTATATTGAATCAATTTGGGAGATTGCGAGTATCATATTTTGAAACTATGTATGAGATATTGATGAGTATATTGAGTTCTGTTCTATTCTATTCGTATCTAACTATTCTGCTACTCTCGTTGTTGAACCGATTTCCGTTGGGTAGTCTTGCGTTGTGAGTCTATTTGATGATCAATTATATTCGATTCTAGATCTTTTCTGTTGTAAGATTGTGTGTTTGTCATCCTGCGAAGAGACTGTGTAAGGTCAAAGTTAATCATCTACGTTTAGTACCTTTTCGGTTAAGTGACCAGATTCGATACAATAGACTGCGTTCACTGAGAATTCGATAGAGATCTGTATGTGGACAGAAGTATTGGTAAGTTTATCAATTGCGGTAGGAATTTGTGACTTGAGTCAGTATACGAAAAGTTTGGCGTAATCCCGATTATAGTTGTCTGTGTATCATTGTTCAGTGTACTTACCTGTCACATGGAATCGTCATATTGAATAGTATTCAATTACTGAAAAGTGTGTATTCTATTATTTACAAGTCACAACAGGACCTCTGCTCCATTACCATAGCAGATTCAGGCTAAAAATCCTAATATCCACCGTGTCGAAGAGTAGTCAGTATTCAGACTCACCCACTGTGCTAAGACGTGAGGAAGTATTTATGATTGTGTGAAGAATTGGGAAAATAGTACAGGGCCTCTGTCTAACAGACCCCTACCACTCCCAAGAACCCGAGGACCCGATAATACTCTTCCGAAAGTTGGATAGAAGTATTATCGTTTAACAATGAACTTCAATATGTTTAGTCCTTGCATGAAAAATAGGATTAGCAGCCAAATGAATAGAACTCATATTGTCACAAAAAATAGTTGGAGTTCCAAACTCCAATCCAAGATCTTTGAATAATGTCTTCATCCACATAGCTTCCTGAGTAGCTATGGCAAGACCTCTGTATTCAGCTTCAGTAGAAGAGAGAGCAACTGTGGGTTGCTTCTTGGATGACCATGAAATAAGCTTTGAACCTGCAAAGGTAAGATAACCTGAAGTGCTCCTTCTATCTTCCTTGGAGCAAGCCCAATCTGCATCAGAAAATAGCTTCAAACCTAAATCAGATACATAAGGATAATAAAGTCCTTCATTTATGGTTCCTTTGAGATACTTGAGAATCCTTTTGGCAACATCCATATGTGGTTTCCTTGGTGTGTGCATAAATTGACTTAGCACACTCACACTGTAACATATATCTACTCTTGTCAATGTGGCATAGTTGAGACTACCCACTAGACTTTGATATGATGTGATGTCCTCTATGAGTTCACCTTCATGTGAGCTCAATTTGTGATTGACCTCCATTGGAGTACCTGCAATCTTACAATCTTGCATCTTGAATTTTGCCAACATGTCTTTAATGTACTTCTTTTGAGTGAGAAACAAAGCATGATCTTTGTAGACAACTTCCAAACCTAGGAAGTAGGAACCCAAATCACTTATCTTGAACTCTTCTCTCATCTGATCTTTGATCTTCTTCATACCATCTGCATCATTTCCTGTCAATATAATATCATCTACATATACACATAGGTAGATGACCTCAGAATTACTCTTTTTAATAAAGAGTGAAGGATCTGCCTTGCTTGGTTGAAAGCCTTTGTCCTGCAAAAATGAAACAAGCCTGAAATTCCAAGCTCTTGGAGCTTGCTTGAGACCATACAATGCTTTGTTAAGTTTACACACATAATCAGGATAAACTTGATTCCCAAAACCAGGTGGTTGTGCCATATATACCTCTTCTGTTATCCAACCATTCAACAATGCATTCTTTACATCTAGTTGAAGTATCTTCCAATTCTTGGAAGAGGCAATACTAAGCAAAACCCTAATAGTAGGCATCTTTGCCACAGGAGAGAAAGTCTCCTCATAATCAATTCCCTGAGTTTGTGCAAAGCCTTTTGCCACAAGCCTTGCCTTATACCTGTTAATTGAACCATCAAAATTCTTCTTGAGTTTATAGACCCATCTTGAGCCTATTACCTTCATGGATGAAGTTTTGGGCACCAAATCCCAAGTGTTGTTTTCTTAAAGTGCTTCAATCTCTTCCTTCATTGCATGCTTCCATTCTGTTTTTGCTTTGGCCTCTTCGAATGATGATGGCTCCTCTTGGTTTATGTCCTGTGCTATGTAGATAGAATGTTTAGTTACTAATGAGGTGTCAAACCCATACCTTTCTGGTTTTTTCTTTTCCCTCATAGATCTTCTTAGGCCATGATGTGATGATTCTGCCTCATGTCCAAGTTCCTGCAATTTTGCTTTACCTTTAGACTTCCATGCTTTGATCTTTTCCATCTGAGATTCTTCATCATCCTCTGAGGTGTCTTGTTCTTCAATCTTCGGTTGTTCTCTACCAAGCTTTGGAAAATCTTCTTCAAGATTATATGGTAAATTGACCTTCCTGCATGAATCTTCATACCATGAATTGTTCTCATCAAAAACTACATCTCCACTTACCAAGAATCCTTTGTTGGTAGGGTTGTATAATCTGTAGCCCTTTTGATTGTTGTCATATCCAATAAATACACACCTTTCTGCCTTTGGATCCATCTTGCCTCTAACCTGTGAAGGAACATGAGCAAAAGCAATACATCAAAAAATTTTACAATGATCTAAGCTTGGTCTTCTTCCATTCCAAGCCTCATATGGAGTCATCCCATCAAGGGATTTTGAAGGCAACCTATTAATCAAGTAAGTGGCTGTAGATACAGCCTCAGCCCATAAGTAATTAGGTAAATGCTTTTCATTTAACCTAGATCTTGCAGCTTCAACAATTGTCCTATTCCTCCTTTCTGCCACTCCATTTTGCTCAGGAGTGTACCTTGTAGTTACCTCTCTTTTGATTCCTCTTTCTTGAAGAAAAGAATCAAACTCATGGGAGAAGTATTCTCCCCCTCCATCTCACCTTAGCCTTTTTAGTGATTTACCTGTTTGATTCTCCACAAGAGCCAAATATCTTTTGAAACATGAAAAAACTTCATCTTTGTGTTTCATAAAGAATAGGACAGTCCATCTGCTGCAATCATCAATAAAGGAAACATAATACCTTGATCTAGATATTGAAGCTTCCTTGCTAGGTCCCCATACATCTGTATGAACCAACTCCAAGAGATGTCCATGCATATAACCTTTCTTCATGAATGGTAACCTGTGAGACTTTCCAAATTGACATGCACTACACTTATAAATCATATGTTGTTTTGACAAGTTAGGGAATCCAAGTACACTTTGGTCCCTGCAAATTTGCTTTAATGACCTTTCACCAATATGTGCTAACCTTTTGTGCCATACTTCCAATTCTGTGAGTGTCTGACTACCATAATTAAAGAGAGCAGTGTTTCTAGTGTCCTGTAATTCAAATGTGAACAATCTACCTGTCTTTTCACCTTTTGCAATTCTTCTGAATCCTTGACTTGGATCTTCAACAAATGCTCCTGCTTTTGTGAACCTGACTTGCAACCCTTTCTCTACTATCTGCCCAACACTTATCAAATTCTTTGTAATGGTAGGGACATAGAGTACCTTACTGAGTAGGTTGATGTTTCCATCAGGTGCTTTGACATTGCCTATTTTCTCCACAGGATGTTTTGTATCATCTCCTGTTTGTACCTCATCCTTATTCCTTGGATCTTCTAAATCTGATAGGAGTGCCACATTTCCTGCCACATGATTTGAACAACCTGAGTCTATGTAGAAAACATGCTCATCAGATTTACCTTGTGGCATAGCCATGTTCATGATCAATAATGAATCCTCTTTGTTTGAATCTTCTGTATAGTTATTGTAGTCTCTCCTTCCTTTGTAGCCTCCTTGATAGTTTGAATGATTGTAGTTGTTGTAGTTGCCATGATAATTGTTGAACCTTCCTTTTGAGTAGCCATAACTTCCTCTATTGTATCCTCTGCCTCTTTGATTCCTGGAATTTCTAAAGCAATTTTCAGTTGTATGATTAGTTAATCCACAAATAGAACATGAGTTGGAGTCTTGGGATCTCCCCCTGCCTTGTCTACCTCCTCTTCCTCTACCTCTGCCATGTCTTCCTCTACCTGCATAGTTAGCTTGATATGTACCTGCTTCATCATCCACTTTCTTTGCCTTTCCTTTGTTATCTTTGGACTTGCTTTTATCCGTGTATAAAGCTGAAGATTGATTACCTTTAGAGCTTTCTCCATTTTTTATAAGCTTTGCCTCTTGAGTAAGTAGTTGTCCAATGAGTGTGTTGAAATCAAGTACATGCATGTCCATGTACAAATCCATAGCTGTGGTGAATGCTTCCCACTTGTCATCTGCCTTCAAGCCATTGATGACCTGCCTTACAATTTTCTCTTCATCTATTACCTCTCCAATGCTTCCCAACTGATCCGGTATGTCCTTGAGCTTTGTGACAAAATCAGTCACATTTTGTTTGGGAGCCTTCTTGAGACTTGTGAAATCCAGCCATAGTTGATGCTTCCTAGCTTTAGTACTTGAAGAAAAGAAGGCTTCAAGTGCATCCCACACTTCCTGAGATGTCTTACAGCTTCTAATGTGAGGCAACAAAAAATCTGAGATAGAGTTGAGGAGATAAGACCGTGCAAGTGCATCCTTGGAGCACCATGTGCTCAATCTTTCTTGCTCTTCTTGTGTTGGTTGACTTTTGTTCCTGAAACTTGGCATAACTTCATCTCCAGCCACATAACCATATAAACTTCTACCTTGGAGATAAGATTCCATCCTTAATGACCAAGCTGAGTAGTTACCTCTGTCCAATTTGTCAATTGATGAAGGAAATCCATCTGCCATGTTGTCCAACCTTGCTCTGATACCACTATGAAGAGATGGATAGGTATGTGCTTGAAGATGAAGAGGTGTTGCAAAATCCTTGATCTACACTAGCCAAATGAACTCTAGAAGTATATGGTGGGCCCTTTTAGCTTGCCAATGGATGTATTAGACACCCTATGTACCTTGGAAGATCACTCTCAAAAAGATAGATCAAAACAGATAAGTTGGAGTTAGCTCAAAGGTGAAAACTTGCTATTCTTGGTTCATACACTTGTCCAGTGTTTTACATAATTCTCTGAGCACAGCAGCAATTAGCTTAATTCCTCTTGGGGAAGTCTAGGTAACTTAAAGAGCTAACTTTCAAGAGTAATCGCATAAAAAATATTGAACCACACACTGAGAATGAGTTTTAACAACTGTTGACATCATCCCGATTTTCACGGGCTGCTACAGTTTGAGACCAGTGAGCAGAAAAATCAATGTAACTCAAAATGTAGGAATCCAATGATTATGAAAATTTGTATGGTTATACTAGACAGTAAGCTGAATCCAACAAGCTTTAAATCACTGAATTGGAATGAGTAACCACTGAGAAATGGCTCTGACAAGGTGAGTGAAAAAGTCGGGTACCTGACAGAGAAGTGAAGATGAACAGACCCTGTTGACTTCAAATGAACATAACTGAAGATTGCAACATCCAAATGACATGAAAATTTGTGAGCATATATTAGACATATACGGCTAACTTTACCAAGTTAAATCACTGAAAATGATGCACCAAGCTCAGAGAAAACATCTCTGCAAGCTGACTGAGAAAACTGAGAGATATGGCAGTGAGTAGTACACTTCACAAGAACATGGAAATATGAACCCAAATGATAATGAAAATGAAAGTATATTGCTTGTAAAATACAATGGACTTACTGATACATATGTGTGCCTTGTAATCACACCTTGATATGGCATAAAGTTCAGCTCTTGGAGGTCTTCACATAGGTCTCTCTAACCAAGACTAAAACTGCCATCTATTTATAGTTGAGTTTGGGAGGCTAACTTCCCTCAATCACTCTCCAATCAATCAATGATTGATTTGATTCTCTACCTACCACAAATCATGAATTCGTGGCTCCTCTTTCCATTCTTGATCAAGTGGACTCAACCACTTAAGATTCTCTTACTTTTACATTAAGTAAACTCTTCAAAATTTACAAGAGGTAGTTCACAAGTGAACTTTACATAGTCTTCTTTTTAAAGCTTCTTCTAAGACTTTGTGAGACTCAAGCCAATACTTAGGCTTGTCATAGACTTGCTCCAACACAGTGCCCTTACGTGGTTTCAACCACTGAACGAGAGGCATTTCAAAAACATAGACCAGCTCCTAGAGGCATTTATCATTGAGTTTTATAAGAGTGGCATAAGGCACAACACTTCCTCACTAATTCATAGCTTCAAGCAAACACCTCAAGAGACGGTCAGACTAGAAGGAAGATGGTTTAGGCAATACCTAGAGAGGTGCCCAATGCCTGAGCTACCCACACTAGCCAAGCAAGTGGCTTTGTTCTTAGATGGATTGTTGAGCACCAAGCTCAGGTCATATGTGTATCTGAAGGACCCCAAAACTATAGAAGAGTGCGTACGCATGTGCATAGACATTGAGGATAATCTAGGTGAGGAGTTAGAACTATCAAAAATCTATAAGGATTCGGATAGCTCTAGTAGCCTCACATCTGGTCAATCCACATCCATTGAGGAACTTGCAGAGAAGGTAGCTCAAAAACTAGGTGTCTCTAGCAAACAAATTCCAAGATTTGCCCCAATTAAGCGGTGCTAGACTTGTGGAGGTGACCATATGGCAAATGTATGTCCCATTATGGCCCAACCCCAGGTGAATCCTAGTAGCCAGTACTGCACCAGAGAGCGAAGGTACACCAACCACACTGCACAGGACTGTTCATATAACAAACAAACTGTTAGGCAAAATTACCCTCAGCCATATCCACAACAGGGTAGATACCAGAATCAGTACCCACCACAACAATACAACAAGCCACAACAACCTTATCAGCCACCTTATCAAGGGCAGCAGAGACCTCAACCAGTCCTAGTGCAACAACCCCCTGCTCCAACCAATGTGATCCCAATGAAATATGCATCTGCTGAAGAAAATCCGAACAGAGCCATAGTCCCAGTCACCCCATTGCTATCAGACAGTGATCCAAGTGACCATAGTTTTGACTCCACACATATTGACAGCCCACAGGCTTACTACATGCAATCACCCGAGCATAACGAGTCATACTATTATGAGGACCCAAGTGAAAATAGTGGGGAGCCTGAGTATGCTAATGTCATGTACACAAACCCCAACTCTAGACCTCAACCTAGGCAGGTACGAACCCCATTTCCTAGAGGACCATGCTTCAGATGTCAGGGATATCACCTTATACGTGATTGTCCACTGCCTGCCCCTACACAACCCCAACCAGTGACAATTCAGGGTTTCTGTCAAGACTGTGGAAAAGAGCATCTCCTATGAGATTGCCCAAAGAACCCTAATAACATGCCTAAAATCACTCCTATCAACGTCATTGGGTTAGTGGTAGACTCTACGGGAAGTATAACTTCCACAGCCCTAGTGCATGTGGTCACTAGAGCCCAAGCCTTGCAGCAAACTCAAGGAGTAGGGCAGGAAAAGGGTTTTGAGGTTAGTGAGACAGAGAGTATAACCAAGAAAAGGACAAGAGCATGGAGAGATAGCCGGGAGAGAATGAAAAGACAATGGTCACAGAAAATGAGCGAACTTGAAGAAAGCTTGAGAGAAACCAAAGCAAAGATAAGTGAACCCGCATCTCAAAACCACTCTCACACCACCCCTCCACCACCTTCCCCTTTACCTGCCAATCCATCTTCTTCCATTCCTCAAACTTTCAATACACCACCCTTAACCCACCCACCACCCAGAGTAGGATCAGTCCTAGCCGATCCCACTCCTGAAGATCTAGACATGATGCTTAAAGCATATCAGGCCAGGATCCAAGAAGGGCCCAATGTAACAGATCATGAGAAATGTTACCCTAGAGCCGATCTAGAGATAGAGCGAACAAAGCTTTGTGCTAAAATGGTCGAATTGCCGCAAGCCATGTTTGAAGCCAGTCGCTTGTTCAATGGCTCTAACCCCATCACAACACCATTGCACTTTGATGGTCTATTGGATAGATTGGAGAGGTTACTTGCAAAGTCTGGAAAAGGAGCCACCTCCCAGGCTACGGAGAGGGCAAGTGATAGAATAAGCATTCCTCCCCAGGGAGCTTATTTGCCTAACTCCACTGAACCAGACACCTCTTCTTCTATGAATAGGTATTCACCAGAGTTCCTGAGAGAGATTCAAGAAGAGAAGTGGGCAAAGGAGAGTGAAGTCCCTCCCCCCATTGAACTTGTGGATGATGCACATGATCAGTTCCCACAGGACATCCCTTCTATTTATGAAGAACAGGAAAGTGTCCACTCTCATGAGAGGTTAAACTTTGAGTCTAATTCCTTGCAAGAGTACCACATTTCACAGGCCCATGGGAAACCAAGTCTACTTGCCTGAGAGCACCCACATTCATGATAAGAAACGAAGATTCAATCATACCTAGGAATACAGAGGTAGTAAAGAACACTAAAGTGCAGTGCAATCTCACTTTAGAAGAGCTACTCAAAGTTAAGCCAGAAGTGTGGAAACACGTAGCCAAACAAGTGCCAGACATAGCGAAATCGCATTGCCAGGTAGGATCTCATAGAACAGTGCCTGAAATACCATTGGGTAAGATAGGAGACATGAGTGAAGGAGAAGAAGGAAATACCTATCTCCCAATTACCCATCAAGGATACACAACCAAGGCAATTTTGGACTCAGGTGCAGGAGTTGTAATTGCTACCACTTCCCTATGGAAGCGTTGGGGCAAGCCAGCACTCCGACCGACGAGAATGAAATTGCAGATGGCCGATGGTCATATTGAAAGGCCCTTAGGATTGCTAGAAGGAATAACTCTCACTACATGTGGTGTTGAGTTTGAGCATACATTTGCTATATGTGATTTTAGCAAAAATCATGCCTATGAAATGATCTTGGGACGACCCTTTATGCAACAGTTGCAAGTGGTACAAGACTGGGGAACCAACTCCTTGTACCTCCAACACTTAGGTGTTACGACCAAAGTGAATCTCAAAGATTACTCTCATAGAGATGTCCCTCCTATCCAATGGAATCCCCTCCATAGAGCCAAAGATGATACGGAATCGATGCATTCCATAGGATCAAGATCCTCATGGATGCATGAAGACACCCACTTATGGATGTGCAAAGTAGCAGTAGAAGAAGAGAAGAGAGAAAAAGCCAGAGAGGTAGGTGCAAAAGAAACACATAGATCAATTCAAGACCCAGCCTATGCACCTGTAGTCTTTCCTAACGAAGAATTTGAACCCCACGGCTGGGCAGAAATCCTAGCAACAATGGATGTAGCCATCAATGAAGAACAATGGACACCTCACTGCGATGAAGATGGCTATGACATTTCAGTCTTCTCCATAGAGCCGATCATGGGAGAGGCAGTGTTAGAAGAGTGTGAACCTAGCCCTGATGCATTTGAGGATGCAAGTGACTCCGATCTAGAGTCAATCATCATGGACCCACCTTTTGCATCAGATGAAGAATACTTCTATGAAGTAGAATTTCAACCCCAGAGGTATGGAGATGTAAGGCTAGCCACACATGTGACCCCAAAGGAAGAAGGAAAGAAAAGGAAGAAGAGAGAAGTCACACCAGAAGAGGAAGAATCTTTGTTTGAGGTCCCGGAAAATTTTAAGAAGTATGAGATAGATGACAGGAGAGTCATGATCAGAATGCCTAAATGAGAGGCGCAATCAGGGGAGGCCTATGATAATAAAGAAACCACCATGAAAATAGTGGTAGCCGTGGAAGAAGGAGAAGAGAGATGCACGTACATAGGCCATGACCTGACGGAAGACGACGAGCACAAATTGATAGCCTTGCTAAGAGAGTACAGAGATGTATTCGCTTGGAGCTACAAGGACCTGAAAGGTGTAGACCCTGACATATGCTCACATACGATACCCATGACTTCATAGGCTAGGCCCTCTAAGAAAAAGCCATACACATACAATGACAACTATGCGGCCAAGATCAAGGAAGAGATAGATCGCTTGGTTGAAGCTGGATTTATCTATGAAATTGAGCATACTGAGTGGGTATCCCCCATCGTAGTGGTGCCCAAGAAAAATGGAAAGCTGCGTGTATGCATCAACTTGAAGAAGGTCAATGCAGCCACAATTCGAGATAACTATCCGCTTCCTATCACAGAACATCTCTTAGAAAGAGTAGCAGGCAAGGAAGTGTACAGCTTCCTTGATGGATTTTCGGGCTACAATCAAGTAGCCATAGCTCCAGAAGATCAGCATAAGACGGCTTTTGCCACTGAATGGGGCATTTTTGCCTTTAGAGTAATGCCATTTGGGCTTACCAATGCACCCGCTACCTTCCAAAGACTAATGTGCCATGTATTTAAAGAGTTCCTGAGGAAGAACTTAGAAGTCTATGTTGATGATCTTTGTGCTCATTCCAACATTAGGCAAACCCATATTCTTGAACTCAGACAAATCTTTGACAAATGTAGAGAATATCAAGTCTGCCTGAACCCAGAAAAGTGCGTTTTTATGGTCAGGCAAGGCAAGATTCTAGGACACATAGTGTCAAAGAATGGCATATCCACTGATGAAGAGAAAGTGAGAGCCATAGCCGAGTTACTTAGGCCAAAGAATGTCAAGGAAGTACAAGCTTTCATGGGGCATTGTGGTTATTACCGACGGTTTATACACATGTATGCCATCATAGCAAAGCCTCTGTATGGACTTTTGACTAACTTTGAGTGGACTAATGAATGTGAGAATTCTTTCAATGAGCTTAAACGGCGATTATGTTCAGCACCGATCTTGACCACACCATATTGGAATAAGCCTTTCCATGTTCATGTTGATGCATCCAATTATGCTATTGGGTGTGTACTCGCGCAGCCTACCGGTGAAGGTAATATGGATCTTCCAATTGCCTATGCTAGTAGACAATTGAATGCAGCTGAACAAAATTATACCACTACGGAGAGAGAAGGATTAGGCATGGTATATGCAGTTAAAAAGTTTATACATTATTTGCTTGCAAATAAGTTTAAATTTTTTACTGACCATCAAGCACTGCTATATCTCGTAAACAAGCCATGCAATACAGGAAGATTAGTAAGATGGTTTCTCTTGCTAATGGAATATGATTTCAAGGTTGTGGTAAGGAAAGGGAAGACTCATTTGAGAGCAGATCATCTCTCTAGGCTCACATCAGGCGAAGCCCCACAAGGAGTGCCAGATGACCTTCCTGATGCTTACCTGTTTAATTTGGAAGTTGTGCCACAGTGGGCTAAGCCATTAGTGCCAGTATTGACATACGGTCCTAATCACCCGATAGTGCACACAGAAGATAGAGAGATAGTAGAGCTCAAAAGTATCATATCTTGGCAGGAAGTATGTACAAACATACGGAGCAAGGAGTATTGGCCTGTTGTGTGGAAGACGACGAGTACGCTAAGTGGTTGCAATTAGCACATGTAGGTGCATTAGAGCAACACTACTCAAAACAACAAACCCTACAGACCTTGAGGAGACTAGGACTGCATTGGCCAACCATGGAAGTTGATGTCCATAGAATGTGCAAAGAATGCCCAATCTGCTGCACTAAACCACCAAAGGAACACGCCACTCTTTATCGAGTGTCTTTAGTGCGAGATTGGAGTGAACCATTAGTAGCCTTCTTGAGGACGAAAACATTCCCTCAAGATATGACTTTGGCCAAACAAAGAAGTTTGGAACAAGAAGCCTTGGATTACACCATCATTGGTGATAATTTATACAAACAGGGTAAAGATGGTTACCTAAGACTGTGTGTTCATGAGAGTGAATACCTCAAGATATTAGAGACTACTCACCAAGGTGTAGCAGGAGGACACTTCGGTCCAGATAGGGTGATCAAGGAAATTCTATTTGCAGGATTTTGGTGGCCCACCCTTCACATGGATGCACATACCTATGTGAAGAGATGTGAGGTTTGTCAGCGAACCCAGTATCCCATACACAAGGATGAGATGCCATTGAAGCCTATGATGGGTGGACGTGCATTCTCTAAGTGGGGAATAGACTTTGTGGGTCCTATTAATCCCCCAGCTAAGGGTTCACATGCTGAGTATATCATCGTGGCCACAGACTATCTAACCAAGTGGGTAGAAGTGAAAGCCACTACAAAAAATGATGCTCAAACAACAGCAAAGTTCTTATTTGAAAATGTGTTCAGGAGGTACGGATTGCCAATAGAGTTGGTGAGTGATAGAGGCACACACTTCTTGAATGAAGTCATAGAAAACCTTCTCCAAGAATTCTTGGTGATACATAAGAAGTCTGCTCCCTATCATCCACAAGCTAATGGCCAGGCTGAGAGCACAAATAAGGTCCTATGCAATGTGCTGACTAAACTGGTGAATAACAAACGCTCTGATTGGGACAAACAGCTACACCATGCTATTTGGCATACCGAGTGGCCTATAAAACGGTACTCCAAGCCACACCCTTTCAGATGGTGTTTGGCCAGAATGCGGTGCTACCATTGGATTTTTTGATACCTACATTACGAGTAGCACAAGAGCATGACTGGACTGGTCATGAACTATCCTCTAGAATCTTTGATCTTGAACGTTTAGGTGAGACACGATTGAGAGCTGCAGCAGGAATCTATGCAGCCAAGAAGAGGCAAAAGGCGTATTTTGATACACATGTGAAGGATAAAGGATTGAAAGCAGGAGACCTAGTCCTAGTCTACACACTGAAGCAGCATGCACGAAAATTAGAGAAAAGAGGCTATGGACCAATGATTATCAATAGGATCTCCACAAGTGGAGCAGTACAACTAGCCACCTTAGAGGGTGAGGTACTACCAAGTTACATAAGCGGATGTAGAGTCAAGCTATATCAAGAACCCTTAATTGAAGAAATGCTCAATGGACTTAATACTGCCAAGAAACGTAAGGAAGAGGAAAAGCGAATTCGTGAAGAAGCACAGGCCGAAGCTTTAGAACGCATTCGACGAATGAAATTGTGAAGGCAAGGTAGAGATCAACCCATGAATGACAATCATGAAGTTCATGGTTATCACATTGCCATGTGTGAGGCTTCTGGTAAGAGGACCCATAAGATAGTGGATCGACAACCTTTTGTGACCCTAGAAGTTGGACAAGGAGACAGTACAAGGACCGTAAGAGCTTTAATTGATTCAGGAGCAGCCACTAGTGCAGTTCGGCTTTCTTATTGCCAGCAATTGCAATTGGAGGTAAAAGCCCTAGAAGCATATCTGATAGGATTAGGAGGTGTTGAAACCCCTTGCATGGGAGAGGTGGAACTTCCCCTTTACATTCAAGAGGTCCTCATGCCAGCAAAAGTGCTAGTGTGTGAAGACGAGGATCTTACCGAACCTCTTGTCTTGGGCCAAGACTGGATCTATGATCACGCAGTCAACCTCAACCTAAGAAGTGGACTTCTTCAGGCTTGGGTAGGCCAAAGCCGTCTTACGATTGAATTAGAACATCAAGCACTCAAACCATTAGAACGGGCACCAACTCCTGGTCCCTCTAGGAACCCACATGAAGATAATGTTATTCTTGTCCAAAGTTCTATGGTGCAGAGGATTGTCACTCTTGCCAAAGTTACAGAAGTCAAGGAGGAACTCCCATCTGTTCCAGAGAAGAATCTAAAGGGGAAGGCTCAGCAACACCCGACATTGAGGAGACCGATAAACAAGAAGCATGAGCACCAACTCCGGCAACATGAAGTACCTCGCGGCATGAAGCAGATCTAGATACGCAAAGGGGAAAAAACCACGGCTCCAGAGACAGGTTCTCAAAAAAGCATCAAGCGAGCCTCACCATCAAGGACCAAAGTGAAGGAGCTCCCTAGGCAACACCCTAGTGAAGGAGCTCCTTAAGTGGTCAATGAAGGCCATCCCTAATGCTAGACAGATATGGGTGCCCAAGGCCTGCTTACAAGCCCAAATTACTTCACCTCCAGTCACTAGAATAAAGCAACACTCACAAGCACTTGTGGCAAACAGCTCAGGGAAGATACCTACACCTTCCACTGTCACACCCCCAGTCAAACCTAGGAATGTCTGGAAATGGGTACCCAAAAGGTACCTAATCCAGTGCAATCTAGTTCATCGACCTTTACATGTCATCAGCTCTAAGAACCATGAATCCTGAGTCAAATTTTGGAGACTTAAACCCTGTATCAAACCCCCAAACCCAATTTTGTAAATCCATCCACTCTGATGTAGGTGCATTTTGAGTACTTTGCATGTCCACAGTATGCATTTAGGAGGACACTAACCACTAACCACCACTTACATCTAACACGAACACTTCACCCTAACCACTAACCTTCTGGATTGTCATGTTAGTATTGTGAAGGGAACACCATTACGTCTTGTTTCCTATGCAACACTAATGTGCCGTTCTTCTTCTAGCAGATAAGCACCCGATTCTCATGGCAGCAGCAGCAGGCACGAGCTCTCAGGCAGGCACTAGCACTCAAAGCAATTGGGATACCATGCCTGTGGAGGTCCCACTGACAGCAAGGCCTGAAGAGCTTTTGAATGTGAGAAGAATTCCCATTCCGGATCCACCAAGTGGCCGGACAGAAAGAGTAAAGAGGCATTCTCATTGGTTCAATGAGATGCCAGGAGATTTGGGAGACGCAGATCATATCTGGGAATCCAAGTTGGAATGTGGAGGAGTGTGGTGGACCTTTCAGTTCTTCTCACAAGAATTTGAAGCATTGCAAAATGTTGCCCCTCTTCAAGATATTTGGCAAAAAGCGGGATTGCAAGATTATTTTAGTGCAGCCTTGCCTAGACCTGATTTTCTTTGGTGCTACTACTTGATTGCAACTCTCAAGGCGACAGGAGACAAAGATCATTTAGGCACATTCTTGGTGCCCTCTCTATCAAACCAGGAAGAAATGAAGAAATTTGAGTTGAATATTACTTTAATCAGGGAGGCCCTTCAGATGTATGGCACCCATGTACCCTCCGATCGAGATCCTTTGATACCAGAGTCGATGAAGAAGAAAGAAATGTGTGCCCTCATCCCCAACATCGCCATACCACTGCGCATGTGCCTTCAGCACTTCGCATTTCCAGCGCAAGACCGGTTCACCCAACCTCATAAGAAAATATGGTATGGATTATACCTAGCAGAGACTGGAGGCTTGCCAATTAAAATGTCCGTATGGATCCTGGACCAATTATATGAAGCAGGCAAGTGAGGAGTGCAGAAGCCTACTTTGAATGGCTACTGTGCCATTACAAGAATTATCTACAGATGCCTTGCCTATGATGTACCGATCACAAGGGCCCTTAAGTACTCACAACTGGAATTCTTCAAGGGGCGGAAGTCAGGGGTGCAACCTACAAAAAGAATTCGTGGTTCGCTTTCACAGGTTCTAATCCCTTGTGAGGCCACCACACAAGCCTCCCTCAGAGAAGAGGAACAAGTAGCCCCTTTCACTATCCATCTCCAAGGAACACAATCATGGGGTATGGTACATCCCACTCCATCTGCCCCTCCACTACCCACAGATGCTGAGTTTGCATCCATGGCCACTTTGGCAGAGGATCCAAATTTTGACTTTGAAAGCTTCCTGCAGACAGCCCACTTATCTGAGAGTGAGTGTTTTTCTGAGACCGACGGCCCTGAATCTCCATCCCAGAGAACACGACCACATGGTGAAGCACGAAGAGTACATTGGGAGGATGAGGCACAACGCACGCAGGCGGGAGGCACACATGAACAAGTGGAGAGGCAGAGGAATGAACAGGAGGAGAGTGAGGAGGAAGCCCCAGCTTACACTGCACAACTCAAACGGCTCTACAAAACGATCAAGCAGGTACAAAAGAGACATAGGCTATCAGAAGAAGAAAATAGAGCACTGGTGAACCAGATGCTGCAAGCGGAGAATGTGGACCCACATTTTGTAGAATCATTGAATCTTTTGGCAGATACTTGTGGGATAGTGGAAGCCATGAGGACCATGGTACAACACACTACCCATCAATATGATCAACGAAGGATCGATACGCGACCGCAAAGGGGAAAAATGATTCAAATGGAAGTCTCTACTGCCCTGCCGACCACCACTTTAGAAGATGTTCACATGGCCAGCCCAACTCACAGTGAGGAACCAGATGTAAATACATAGATACCATCTCCACCATCACCTCCCATCCAGCCCTCAGAACCCTTCCCCACTAGCCTTCCTGAACAACCAATATCCACCCATGGTGAAACCGTTATACACACCACCATTTCTCCATCCTCCCCTTTACCTACATCCACCACTTCCATCCAATTTTCTGAACACCATATAGGTCATCCTGCCACCGATCAAACTATAATAGGTCACCCTTCATATCTCCCAGCCCTCGGACAGCCACTTGCCATTAGCCAAACCTTAACACACCCATTTCCATCCACCAATACATTTCCTCCCTCCAAACCCCTATCCACTGTACCCCTTTCAACCCCCTTGGAATCAACCCAAATCACCCAACCTCCATTCTGGACACACCTTGTAAATATACTCCAACAAGTTGAGAATTTTAATAAAAAGTCCCTTCCCCAACCCAACTCCCCCACATTCACTGCCACCACTAACACACCACCTACCATTCCCGTATTCACAATTCACACTTCACACACTATCACGTCTGATCCCATGGACATTTCACCACCCATAGGAGCACCCACCACCACGTTTGTTCCAACATCATCACATTTCACTTCACTCATAGGCACATCATCCACTTTTCCCTTTCCCATTTCCCGACCCTTTGCATTTTCCACCTCTACCCCTGCATCCACATCATTTAGTAATGCACTAGACACCATGTTCGAAGCGACCACTCAACTTAAGCAAGAGTATATGTTACTGGAAGAAAATAACACAGAGTTGTGCAATCTCTCGGCTCAACTCCAGGCACGTGTCAATGCCTTGGAGCTAAGTAATACAGCACTACAACATGAAGTGACCACCCTCCAACAATCCCAGGTGGAGCTCGAAGCCAAACATACAGAGACGACTAGGGTAATGGAAGAACAACTCAGGGATCAGCTAGGCCGCAATGCTAGACTACAAAGAAACATGGCTACAGCAACAAAACCAGGAGAATCTAGAAGCAGCCATGGAAAGTACCCCTGGAGCACCTGTAGACCCTGCCAAATTCCAAGCTGTTCCCTCAGAACACATTCAGCAGGTGTTAGAAGATTATGCAACCCTCTTGGAGGCACATGACCAGTTGGCAAACCAGGTAAAGGAACTACAAGGATCCCAAGTGCCTACACCACACCCACCAACACCTAAAGAGATGGCCAATGCTGCAACTTCACCAGAGCCTGAATCATCAATGACCAATGAGGTACTTAAGCTACGACAGCAGGTGGCTGAATTAAAGATCAAATTGTTATAGTATGAACGACCCCCCTCTCCACCGGATCAGCCACTAGAAGAAGAAGCAGTAATCATTCCAGTGGAGGAAACATTTGAGGACAACTATGAGCCTCAACTACTTCCAGGAGGATGAATCACGGAGGAAGGACAAGATACATATGAGGAACCCCCTTCGGCATGGATGAAACAGGTAGAAGAAATGGGGCCAACTCACGAGGAACGTATATCTACTCAGATGCGGGCAATGCGGACCATTGAAGAAACCATACTTCAATCAGAGTATTTTAGAAACCTGGCCCCTAGAAGACTGATAACTAGTTCAGAGTTACAGTGTAAACCCTATTTTGTACTGCTAGCTGACTATAATGCTGAGATCAAATGCCTGACCAACAAGTACCCTACCTTCGCAACTCAGTTTGAACCAGAGGATATCCCAGAGACAACCAAAAAGGGGGCCATATTCCAACCCATCTGGAGGCAGAAATTACTGGAAACCTATCCGGAAATGCTATGGACATGGGACCATGCTCCCATGCATTTGAAATATAACCCTTGCTTCGGACCAATCCAAAGGAGACGATCATGGAAAGCATTTGCTATAAAGGTTCAGAACAACACAAACTGCAAGCAATGGTTGAATTACCCCTCGATCGCACCACCAACAGGCACACCTACAGTAGCATATATGATGGCTACTATCACACATTGGCTTCCACGACTTCACCCCATGCCAAACGTAGCTGCCCAGATGATGCTCAAAATCTTGGATATGATGTAGGTAGTGCTCAAAACCTTCCGCAATGTATGTCACATTCAGCCTCCGATTCCCGGCTTCATAAATGGTAATTATGATCTACTTTATGATATGAGCACAACCCCAAGCATACGAGTCGCTTATGCATGGCACACAAGAATCAGATATCTCCCTGCCTTCTACAAGCAAACCTTTGACGATATGTTCACCATGGGGTTCTGGGAAGCACACTCAGAAGTGTTCGCGCCACGGCCCACTCATTTGCTACAACTCTTCGCGTGTGAACAAACGATGCATTCAGAGCTCTACACAACGCCACAACCGGACATACCGGGAGTAGTCAATTGGGATGCCCTTCAACGAGACCTGATCAGGGGACTACGGATCAAAGAACAAGAAGTGGCAACCGACATACTACAACACTACATCGATCAGACCGCGGAGCAAAGGTCTGTCAGAGGCGACAGACGCTGGGGGGGGGGAGAGTGTTGGCATCATATGGAGAGTGTTGGCGGATGAAGCAAGTACGAGCATACATGCAAATCTAGCACTGAGGCAACCCATCATTTTTTCCAATCATTACATCATTTTAAAAGTGATTCTCATCACTAACAACCATTGTAAATACCGGTTCATCCTTTTGTAGCTCCATTTTGTGCAAGCTGAGGAGTCCTCGAGCTTGGGGAGCCTTAGAAGTAGTTGCCTGCCAATTTTCATATTTTTTAGATCTCGTTTGAGTCCTCAAATAAGCCCTGGAACCTAATTTTTAACTAGGCCGGACACTAGGTCTGGACAGGGCCAAAGCTAGTCAAAAACTATAAATAGAGCTAGAGAGCTCATTTTTGGGGCTAGCTTCTTGTAGTTTTGAGCTTGTATGAGAACTTGGTTATAATAGAAGTGATTCCATTGTCTTACTCTCTTTGTTTTTGCCGTGTGTGCGCGTGTGTGTGTGTATGTGTGTGCATGTTTGTGTGCTTCTCACTAACACATTTGTGCCTTCACTTGTTTGAGGTCTTCATACCATCCTCATGTCTTCTCGGATTGACATTAAAGAAGGTGCTACTCATCACTGAGCTACACCTTCCACTAGAGTCCACTAATGGTTGGTGTACTCTCTACTCGAGTTAAGTCCACCAGGCTTAAGTTAACTCACATTAACTTGACTTAGAAGGCTCTAGAGCTCCTTGAGCAAAATACTCTCCCCATGCTCCCCATGGGGTTTGAACCCAAGACCTCCTTCTTCACAACCTTGAGAATTAACCACTAGGCTAAGTGGTTTACTTGTTTAAGAGCGCACATGGACTTATGCTTAAGTCTAGTCTTCCGATCTTTGGCCATATACGAGTGACCAAATAGTGTCCGTTTTTAGATCTATCTGAATTGTCCGGATCCTTAGATCATAGACTTATTTTTTTACATTCTTTGATTTTCATCCTCGAAAATAAAGCTATATATAATAACCAAAGGCAACCCCCGAGCCTCATGTTCTTAAACTAAAAGAACATGGTCATGTTCTAAAACTAGAAGAACATCTCTCAATGCTGTGGTGGGATCCTGCCCAAATGATTCAAAACACTATCTTGCTTTGCACTTTGATAAACTGATCAAAGTACAAAGTAGTGAATGAATTATAAGGGTGGATCTAAAATCATCCCTAGCCATTTCATTGTTTCTCAATGCACAATCTAGGCACAAACATATGAATGGATGGATTCCAATCACTAATCCGTTTCTAGGCATAACTAGTGCATGGATTTAGTAATTAAGGTGGAATTCTTATACCTATCAAGACTTTGAGAGCTCTTGATTCATTTGAATTTGATTTGGAAAACTTGAATTTTGATTGTCCCAAACATCTGACTTGGATGTTTGTACAATGGTCAACTCCCAACTAACAACTACTCGATTTTTTTCACCCGAGTGGAGACTACTTTGTCCTAAGGGCTTGAAAATCCTATGTAAATTGTAGAAGAAAGTTTTCCATTTACTTTGGTCCAACCTTACTATATCATGACCAAGTCAAATTCAAAATCAAAATCGTCCAAATTAGGACATTTTTCTCAAAGACTTTAGTTGAAAGTTCTTGGGAATTGTCAATCTGATGAGCAATTCTTAACTTCAGTGTTCTAGAGTGTATTGAACTCTAGGTCATGAGAGTTATGCTAGTAACTAGAAGCAAACCCAAATGAATAAGTCAATCTTGGACTTGTCATATTTTGAAGATTGAATAAGTTCTTGTATAAAACATCTATTTAGGATGTTTAATTTAGTTATCTAGTTCCAATCGGCTACCCCTGGACTTTTGTGAAATGAATCAGATACCATATATGAGACAATTCCAAAAGATTTTGGAAAGCGAAAGGAAATAACTAAAACTCTTTATAACTATTTCAAACTTCTAAGATATAAACTTGCTATGAGTCAAGTACTTGATGACCCAAGATTTTAACTCAAGACTTAGACTTCTTAATGATCTATTTCAACAAGGTATTGAAGCATTTCTTTTTCATCTATATTTAAGAGAAAGGTACTCGATTCTCAAAAAGATTCATAGAGTAAAAATAAACTTCATCCAACCACAAGATACTCTTGTGGTATCCAACATTAGTATGTCGACCCACTAACATTCTATTAATGAGTTATTTTCTTAAATAATGCTTCACTTGAGACTAAGTTCATGCCTATATTCAATCTTGATGAGTCCTTACTGGGAATGCAATTTCTTGTGCATTGCTTTGAGTCAAAGAATTGAATTTTTACCAAGTTACACTAGGAACTTCTAGCTTGACTTAGTCAGTCTATTCATTATTTGAAAGGTTCATTTCAAAGTCAAAGTCTCTCTGTCAGAAATTTATCAAATATTTCTGAATCATCAACACTTTAGCTTGAAGTGTTTCAAGAAGATCTTGGAAGTTACTAACTTCATTTCTTCTTACAAAATTGATCTTGAAGTATCTTGAGATCATACTTTTATCCTCCTTGAATTTAAACTTCTTCTTTGAGCTTTAATTCCTTTGAGGATCATATCTAACTTCAAGATTTATTCTCGGACTAAAAGATATTTATCATCCCAGAGTCCAATGTCCCATTCCATCTTTCCTACATCAATCTGAGTATAAAATTTGGTGTCCCATACCACCCTATTTTATATTCACATTAATGTGTGGATGACACTTATCCTAAAGTCTAAACATATCTTAATAAAGTACCTTTTACTTCAACTCTTTGAAAGAATTTTGAAGTTTCAGGCATTACCTCTAATTTGATATTCTAGGTTTTGAAGTTTTGATCCCATCACATGATCGTTTCATGATCTTGTGCTTTGCTTTGGGAACTTGAAATCCAGTTGATAGAATATCGATTCTTCTTTACTCAGGTTTTCAAACAAAAATCACTTAGAATTCCAAGTACTTGAATTTTCTCAATTCATGTCAGGTCGGTTATGCTGGACCAACTTGTAGCAACAAGAGTGGTTTACTATATATAATAACCAAAGGCAACCCCCGAGCCTCATGTTTTCATCCTTTATTATATATAGCTTTATTTTCATCCTCGAAAATAAAGCTATATATAATAACCAAAAGCAACCCCCGAGCCTCATGTTCTTAAACTAAAAGAACATGGTCATGTTCTAAAACTAGAAGAACATCTCTCAATGCTGTGGTGGGATCCTGCCCAAATGATTCAAAACACTATCTTGCTTTGCACTTTGATAAACTGATCAAAGTACAAAGTAGTGAATGAATTATAAGGGTGGATCTAAAATCATCCCTAGCCATTTCATTGTTTCTCAATGCGCAATCTAGGCACAAACATATGAATGGATGGATTCCAATCACTAATCCGTTTCTAGGCATAACTAGTGCATGGATTTAGTAATTAAGGTGGAATTCTTATACCTATCAAGACTTTGAGAGCTCTTGATTCATTTGAATTGGATTTGGAAAACTTGAATTTTGATTGTCCCAAACATCTGACTTGGATGTTTGTACAATGGTCAACTCCCAACTAACAACTGATTTTTTTCACCCGAGTGGAGACTACTTTGTCCTAAGGGCTTGAAAATCCTATGTAAATTGTAGAAGAAAGTTTTCCATTTACTTTGGTTCAACCTTACTATATCTTGACCAAGTCAAATTCAAAATCAAAATCGTCCAACTTAGGACATTTTTCTCAAAGACTTTAGTTGAAAGTTCTTGGGAATTGTCAATCTGATGAGCAATTCTTAACTTCAGTGTTCTAGAGTGTATTGTGTAAGACAATAGTTACGCAATATAACACAGGAGCAATAGCAGAGAAGATAACAGATATAGGAGAATCTCAACAATTTTCTACTAGCAGCAAGTACAAAGATGATGGCGTTGTCCACCCGTGCGCTCTCAAGGTAGAGCTTAAATGGTGATCTAGACAACTCTAGATAGGGAGATACAAGGTAGAGGTATGCTGGCTCAACTCAATGTCTTAGGTAGTGCAGAAGTCATGTATATATAGGATCATGGGTGGCCTGCCATGGACGGCTATACATGGGCGGTAGAGCGTGGGCGGCCACCGCCCGCGTAATTGCCATACACGGCTTAGACTGGTTGAACCGACCTAACAAATATAAATGATTTCTGACTCTGACAGGGAATATTCCATGGAATATTCCCTTTACCGTCGCGCCGGGGGCGCTGCCCCCGGACCCCCACCAGGGGGCCCGCTCGCCCCCTGGGACCCCCCAGCCAGGGGGCCCGCTGGCCCCCTTGGACCCCCCAGCCGGGGCTGCTCACCGCTGCCCCGGACCCCACAATTGGGGACCCTGGTAACTCCCTTTCCTTATAATATCTTACATGGTCCAATATGACCTTCATCCAACATTCAAGTTGGGATTCCCATCAATTGGGTAATGCACGCTTGGCTTCTCCTCATAAAGGGGGCCTTACAAAATGTGCATACAATCATGAGGGGTAGACATTGATCATACTCTAACATATTGAACTCTAGGTCATGAGAGTTATGCTAGTAACTAGAAGCAAACCCAAATGAATAAGTCAATCTTGGACTTGTCATATTTTGAAGATTGAATAAGTTCTTGTATAAAACATCTATTTAGGATGTTTAATTTAGTTATCTAGTTCCAATCGGCTAACCCTGGACTTTTGTGAAATGAATCAGATACCATATATGAGACAATTCCAAAAGATTTTGGAAAGCAAAAGGAAATAACTAAAACTCTTTATAACTATTTCAAACTTCTAAGATATAAACTTGCTATGAGTCAAGTACTTGATGACCCAAGATTTTAACTCAAGACTTAGACTTCTTAATGATCTATTTCAACAAGGTTTTGAAGCATTTCTTTTTCGTCTATATTTAAGAGAAAGGTACTCGATTCTCAAAAAGATTCATAGAGTAAAAATAAACTTCATCCAACCACAAGATACTCTTGTGGTATCCAACATTAGTGTGTCGACCCACTAACATTCTATTAATGAGTTATTTTCTTAAATAATGCTTCACTTGAGACTAAGTTCATGCCTATATTCAGTCTTGATGAGTCCTTACTGGGAATGCAATTTCTTGTGCATTGCTTTGAGTCAAAGAATTGAATTTACCAAGTTACACTAGGAACTTCTAGCTTGACTTAGTTAGTCTATTCATTATTTGAAAGGTTCATTTCAAAGTCAAAGTCTCTTTGTCAGAAATTTATCAAATATTTCTGAATCATCAACACTTTAGCTTGAAGTGTTTCAAGAAGATCTTGTAAGTTACTAACTTCATTTCTTCTTACAGAATTGATCTTGAAGTATCTTGAGATCATACTTTTATCCTCCTTGAATTTAAACTTCTTCTTTGAGTTTTAATTCCTTTGAGGATCATATCTAACTTCAAGATTTATTCTCGGACTAAAAGATATTTATCATCCCACAGTCCAATGTCCCATTCCATCTTTCCTACATCAATCTGAGTATAAAATTTGGTGTCCCATACCACCATATTTTATATTCACATTAATGTGTGGATGACACTTATCCTAAAGTCTAAACATATCTTAATAAAGTACCTTTTACTTCAACTCTTTGAAAGAATTTTGAAGTTTCAGGCATTACCTCTAATTTGATATTCTAGGTTTTGAAGTTTTGATCCCATCACATGATCGTTTCATGATCTTGTGCTTTGCTTTGGGAACTTGAAATCCAATTGATAGAATATCGATTCTTCTTTACTCAGGTTTTCAAACAAAAATCACTTAGAATTCCAAGTACTTGAATTTTCTCAATTCATGTCAGGTCGGTTATGTTGGACCAACTTGTAGCAACAAGAGTGGTTTACTACTTGTCTTTAGATTCCTTTTTAACAAAAGTTGTTAAATAGCTACCCCGGGGACTTTTATAAGAATCTATCTACTGCTTAAGTCTAAGCATCCGCTCAGGCCTTTTGGATTTCACCTTCAAGAAATCCCTTTAAGGATAGGTAAACTTTAAGTTATACCTTCCATAGACTTAATTACCATTATCATGGTTGTAGACTACATACTTGGAATTTTTACTCTGTTCAGACTTGGAACAACTTATTATTTCAATTGCCAATGCTTGGGCAAACATCAAAGTAGTTCCAATTGCAAGTTCTTGGAAAAACCTTGCCAATATTGATCAAGTCTTGTTGATCTTGCCACAAAAATAAAGACTTATTCTTTATCTTTAAGATCTCTCAATCTTTTCTAAGCTTTTTGGCTTACATGCAAGATTTTTAGAGATCTTTCCCCTACACAAGTACAAGCATATACTAATGCCTTTCAGATTCTAAAGCTAAGAATCTTTGATACACCTCTAGGTGATATCAACCATTTGGACTTTAAGTACCACTTTTGGTGGTTTTGGACTTCTGGGGAACTACTTATTATTTAAGGAGTATGAAGAATTTCATTCTCACTACTTGGGAGAATGTTATTCTTCAACATCTTGAGATTCTTTCCAGGGAATCAATTAACTTGAGCAAATGATTCATCTTGGAATCTTTTGCAATGCTGAAAGGATATTGGAAAGAAATACTTAGACTTTCAAACAGTATCCATAAAATTTACTGATTTTGGGAGAATGTTATTCTTCAACATCTTGAGATTCTTTCCAGGGAATCAATTAACTTGAGCAAATGATTCATCTTGGAATCTTTTGCAATGCTGAAAGGATATTGGAAAGAAATACTTAGACTTTCAAACAGTATCCATTCAGTTGTGTTCATTTCCTGAGTATCAAACTAGAGAATAAATATCACCTTTAGAATATGGTTTCCCATTCCACTATGAAAGTTTGCCTTGAACTTTCATTTATGTGATATTGATTCTTCTTTTTTATTTTGATACACTATTCATTATTTTTGGACAATATTTAGATGTTACTAGAGTACTTTTAAACATATTTTGGCAATCAAAATTATGTTTAAAGTCCAAGCATCTATTGACGATTGATCCAATAGTAATGCTACCATGAACACATTACTTTGAACTTTATAGCTTGTTTACGAAAAGTTCATGGATCAGAGATCCATATCTTGGAACTTTATATTCCTAAATGAAAAGTTCATAGTTTGATTCATTTCTTTAGGAATTTACTCGTTTCCTAAAGGTTTTTTCCTTTTGAAGCTTGACTTAGCTTAAATGAAACCAAAACTTAACTCTCTAAAAGAGTTCTTTCAAGTTTCCAAGTTTACTTAGCAAGTTGCATCATTACCACAAATGCAATCATCTTGGAACCTAACATCCTCCAATTGAACATCAAAGTTCAATTGATGTTGAGGTTCAACCTTTGATTTCCATCACTCCTTGGAATGGAATCAAATGAGAACTTACAAAAGTTTCATAGTTTTTCTTAGCACTTTGCATCCTTACCAATGATGCTACTTATGGAATATAGCAACTATCTTTTGAGCTTTGAACTTTCAAATAGTGTAAGTTCCTTTTAGCTTTATTTGATTTTGATCATGTCTTGGGATAAAATCAAATAAAAACATTCATTAGAAAGTTCTCAAGTACCTAAGAAAACTCTTTTCATTTTTCTTGTATGTAAGATTTCTTAAATCCAAGCTAACGACTCCATTGGGGTTTTTCGTTAGGAATCTCTAAGTTTTCTCCTAAACTTAGAATCATCATGGAAACTTTCAAGCAGCACTATTTTGTTTCCATTCCAATGATCAAGAAAATTGAACACTTGACTTTCAAAGGGCCTACTTTTCCTAATCAACACTCCTTATTTGTGATACCTAAGTATCACGTTTAGGAAAAATAAACTAGCTACTTGAGTTGCATGGTAGCCAAGAGCCTTGCAACTACCTAGTTTGCTATTTTCCCTAGCTATCTTAGTCGAGATAGAAAAAGGAGGTAACGAAAGTATAAGTATTCAACTACTTAACAAACAATCATGCATATGCAAATGCCTATTCTTGCATGCAAATGCATGTGAAAGCATGCACATGTGGGCCTTCTCTTTCCATGCACCAAACTTAAATCAAGCGATTTCTAAGCTTGATAATGCATGTTCCCAATCATTCATGCACAAACATTCTACTTGCTACCTTGTTAGAAAGTGTTAGCCCCAAAAATGGTTGATTTTGATGCACTAATCGGTTCTATTTGGCAGGAAATTTGCTTGATTTCAGGTACTTGCATAGCAGATTTGGTGATTGATGAGAAACATGTTGTTGCTCTAGCACAATGGTAAGTACCACGTTAAGAAGCTTCACCTCCTTAATGTCAATCCGTGGGAGAGGTAGGAGTGATATGAAGATCGTGAACGTGAGATGATGTGAGAGTGAAGGTGAGAAGCACAAAGATGCACACACACATACACACACACAATGAAGAGACAAGCAAGACACAATGGAAGGTAGGAAATTAGCTCTATTACTCAAGAATACTCTTACAAGCTCAAACTAGCTCTACTCTCTTCTTTACTCCAACAAGCTAACCTCAAAAATGAGCTCTCTAGCTCTTTTTATAGTTTCTAGACTAGTTTTGACCGGTTTCACATCTAGTGACCGGCCTAGTTAAAAAATAGGTCCTAGAGGCTATTTGGAAGGGTAAACGATGTCTAAAAATAACGAAATTTGGTACGAGCATTCTACCTAAGCTCCTCAAGCTCGAGGACTCCTCGGCTTGCACAAAATGGAGCTATGAATTACAAAATGGGGTTTTGTCTATATTACATATGTTACAAGAGTGATGAAAATCACTGTTGAATATTTGAAGAGGTAATAAAAACATAATTGTTTGAAAAAATAATCCGACTGGCTCCCTGCTCCGTCTTTACATGCTTCCATGTCGTCTGTGCCTCTGACTGCTTCCAACACCCCCCTCCCTCTCGCTTCTGTCGTCCTCGACAAAACCTTGTTGTGCGGTCTGCCGGATGTAGTTTTGTAGGAGGTCGTGAGCGAGGGTGTGCTCAGATATTCGAATGCCTCGGGCCAGATCAGCCTCGAGCTTCTCCCAGTCGATTGGTTGCGGTTCGTCGGGTGGCGGGAGTTGATAATGCGTGGAATAAACCATTCGCTCACAGGCAAAAAGTTGCAGTAAATGTGTGGGCCTGCTGATGAATACCTCGGAATGGTATTCCCAAAACCCGGTGGTGAACATCTCTTCAAAGGTTTGTTTGTAGCATGCCGGGAGGTATTTTATCCTACAGTGCCAGGCATAACACACCCGGAGCGATGGCGTTGTGCTCATGTCATATACTAAGTCAAAGTTACCATGCTCAAATCCCGGGGTGTTTACATGCGGTGCCTTGACGCGTCGGAGGACTTTAAATATCATTTGCATCATGTCAAATATCTTGACAGTCATATGCGCTGCGATATCATCCATATGCTTCAGGCGAGGGAGCCAGTGACGGATTGTGGCCATCATATAGCCGACAGTGGGCAACTCTGTGGGTGGCTTGAAGTAGGGGTAATTCAGCCAATCCTGACACTGCCTATTGTTTTGTACTTTGATCACGAATGCAGTCCAGGAGCGGCGTCGCGGTACTAGTCCCCAGCAAGGATTATACTTTAAGTGTAAGGGCGCTTTCACCCATGTGCTCATCATTTCTGGGTACTCCTGTAAAAGACGTGTGCGCCAATCTGGTTGATAAATAGTGCCTTGTTGCGCATCCAGTGGCAAGTCTTCAGGCTCGAACTGGGTTGCATGTGATGGCTTCTTGCCAGTTCGCTTTTCTATGGCAAGCTGGTATTCGGCCATTAGCATGAAGTAAGGTTTGTATTGAGGCTCATGCCCGGATATGTACCTGCGTGGGGCCAATTGAGCAAAGTAGGGAGATTGCAAAATTTGTTCTTCTATCATGGCCATAGCATGTAGCTGGGCCCCGACTCTAGCTAAGTGCGTTGTTCCAATCTCCTCCACAGTCTTCATCCATGCGGGGGTCGGAAGTTCATAGGTCATCTGGCCTTCAGCCGTGACTTGTCCGCCTGGGATGGGTGTGGGCTCGTATGCTTCTTCAAACGTTTCCTCCACCGGAATGGTTATGTTCTCGTCGTCAGCTGGGATCTCCGGTGGGGAATCAGGCCGTGGTGGTGCTTCGTATACATCTATGCGTGATTGGAGAGTGGTTACCTGGGCCCGTAGTGCGTTGAGTTCCTCTATGAGTTCAGGAGAGGGGTCCACAGGTTCTGGTACTTCTGCTGCCACTGGTAGTTGTTGTGGTGCTGGTTCTCTGAGCTGTAGTAACTTGTGATCTTCTTTCAGCTTCTGATGCTCTTCGTTCATTCGATCATAGTCCTCTAGCAATCGAACATGGTCATCTAGCAACATCCGCATCGATTCAGATGGGATTGCCTTGAATCTGCTAGGACTTAGTGGTTGTTCTGGATGATCCAATGCCGCTTCCAAATTTTCTCTATTCTGGGCTTGGAGTCTCACGTTCTCCTCCTGGGCTGCGGCTAGGTGTCTCCTGAGTAGGCCCATATTCCTGGTCAGCGTCGCGTTTCTAAATGTTTGGGCTCGAAGTAGGTTGTCCAAATCAGCAGTGGCTTCTTTTGTCTTCTCTTCACTTTCTAGCTCTAGCTTATGATATGCCTCTCTTAGTTCTTGGTATCGCGTATTTAATGAGGCGTTCTCGATCGATAATGAATTAAGCTGCGACTGTAATTCATTCGTCGTCCTCTGCAGCTGTTGATAGTTGTTGCCAAGAGATGCAAACTCATCTCGTACTTGTGACATGCATGTGAACATGTGTTGAAGTGCAGTGTCTATGGTGGGTGATAATAGTAATGAAGTGTTAAGTGATGATGCAGTGGAAGTAGATGCAGCGGGAATGGGGAATGGGGTTGGGAAGGTGGATGCAGTGGTGATCGTGGAAAATTGTGACGTACCTAAATATGATGGTGCTGTGAGTGGAGTGGGTGCTGGTGCGGTGGGTGGTGATATGTCCATGTCATTGGACGTGTCAAGTGCGGTGACTGTGAAAAGTGGTGTGTATGTGGGTGGTTGTGCAGGTGTGAACACGGGATTTACAAATGTAGAGTAATTTACAGGGGGGTGGCTGGAGTAGCTTGGTGAAAAGGGGATATAGGGGTTATGGTGGGTTGGGGAGGTGAAACTGGTGAGAAGGTTAGTGGGGTTAGAAAGGTGAAAGGGGGTCTTAAAGGTGGGGGAAAAGCTGGGAAGGATAAAGGGGTGAAGGGGTTAACATGTAGACGCGGAGGGTTGGGTGCGGGCATGGTGGCATGAATGGGCGGGGTAAAGGTTGTGGCTATGTTGCCTTGGACTGGTGTGGATGTGGGGGGAGCAGGTGGGTGTGCGGGGGATACAGGATGGGTCGGTGATACATGAGGTGAGAGAGGAGTAGATGGTGTGGATGTTATTTCAAGGATAGTGGTAGTATGTACAACGGTAGTACGTGGCGGGGAGTCGACTAGGATGGCTTCTTCGGTGAAGGATCTTTCCGGCCGTAGGCGTGCATCTTGTGCCTGGTGGGATGATTGAGCACCTACCGGAACTCGGATATATTCACCGGGCTTCGATAGCAGTCGAACTCTGCGAGGGTCGTATTGGGGGAGTGGCTTCCTTTGTAAATATCTCAGTGCTTCGACCGGGCCGATGGATTGGACTAGTTCTCTGAACCCTCTGATGTAGACTTCTTCAAACCCTCCGGAGACTAGTTCTTGTTCGATTAGGGCCTGGCTCTCTGCTTCAGTCAATTTCTTCCGTGCCCATACTTTCTCCATCGTACGATATAATTTCTTTATTGCCAGCGTGTACGTTGCTGCTTCGAAAGTCTCCTCTTCATGCGTGCTGGTGTCACCGTGTGCATCCGTTTGTTGGCCTTGGCCGTCTGTCTGTCCTTGTTCTTGGGAATCATGCGTGCCCTGGCTGGCTTCATCGTCACCTTCTTCGTCATCTGTGGCTGTTCGTTCATCATTGGAGCTAGACACAACTTGTCCCTGTGGCAGATCCCGCGGTGTGGTAGGGTAACTGGGGTGTTCATATTCTTGGGAGAACATCTGTGCCTCTGAAAACTGGAATTCATTTGAGAACGCATCCGGCATCTCAAAATCGAATGTGGTGTTTATTGGTTCTGCCTCCATGTGTGGTATTGGGAAAGAAAAGGCTTCCGCACCAATAGTGGTGGGAGCTTCTGCTGTGGTGGTGGTGGGTTCTGTGGTGGCAGCTGCCTGAGGTGCAGCGGTACTAGTAGTGCCCTCCGTGACCACTGGTCTAGACAACCTTATGCGAATAGGTTGCACTGTAGGAGCGGCTTCTGTCGGTGATCGCTCTGGAGAGGGTTGTGGTGATGGTGACTCTGGCACTTGAAGGCAAGGAATAGTGCCTCTCATGCGCTTACCTGCCCGTGTTCTGCTGGGCTTCCTGGCTTTCTTCGTAGTTCCCTTGAATGCTTTCAGCTCTTCTCCTGTTAATGCACGTTCTATTGGCAAATCATAGGCTAAGCACATATAAACGATTCTTGTGAGTGCACAACATCCATTAAGCACTTTCTTGCGTTCCCATCTGTGTTGTGCCAAATACATTTGATCAATGATCCAGCTCGCCAGATCAACAGTCTGAGGTCCGGTACACGCTAAGTACAATCCAAACCATATTCTTTTATGTGGCATGGTAAATCTGTCCTGAGCGGGGAATGCGAAGTGTTGCATGCATATCCTTAGTGGCTTTGACAGCTCAGGTGTAATTGCTGAGATTTCCTCCCACTTAGTGACATCCCCACGTTTCATAGGGTCTGGAACTAATCTTTCTCGATCTGTGGGCGTGTGGGTTCCATGAATCTTGATGGCAGCCTTGATTAAATCCTTTGAGAGGTAAAACCTTTTGTAGGGTGGATCATCCACTAAAGAGGGCAAAATAAAAGTTCCTGGGATGTCCTTATTCTCTGAGGCCAGCAAAGTAGTAATTAAATAATAACACCTGTAAAAGTCAGGTTTGGGCAGCGGATCACTGAAATACTCCGTGAAGCCGGCTCTGGCCCAAACGTGAGTTAGGTCCTGGGTGTTCTGTAGGTCTTCGAACTCTCTGGAGAAGAATTGGTATTTTCCCCAAGTGCGGTCATCAAATGTCAAAGTAGATTCGAATATGAAATCCGCGTCCGCTAGGGGTCCTGCAAGTCCCTGAAACCAGTGAGAGTTACGGTGTATCTTTTCTGTGTAGCCCATAGGTGGGTTGTCGATCGGCATGGGCCCTGGAAATCCTTGGAATTCTGGCGGTGGAGCAGTCGGGTGGGATTCTGCTCGTAACACGTTGAGGGGCACTGCAGCTACACTGGGGCCTGCTCCTGATGGTCCTTCGTCGGTTTGCATGGTGACTGATGCGTTAATGAGAAAAATTTGCTACAAAAGATTAACACATTAGCATGGAAATTAATTATGATCCCATTAAAGTGAGACCGCAATCCCTTTCCATAACTGATGCGTAACCCGTGTAGCCAAGTGCTGTGATGTGATGGATGCAATGCGTCTTGCAGCACTAGTGCATGTCTCTAGACACCTACACGTTTCAGATTATGCATACATTTCTTGATGAGATGAGATTATGAGTGATGTGTGATGATGGTGGGTGAATTTATACCAGGGTTAAAGGTTAATGATTTATTACAAGGTTGTATGTTAGTTGGGGGGGTAGTTTTGTCAGTCATGGGGTTAGGGGAAGACGGTTGGACACGCTTCGGTATCCATTTCCTAAGAGTCTTTGAGTGGGTGGTGGGTTTCTGCTGAGGGGCAAAAGGTAGTATCGGGTGTGGTGGTATTGAGGGATGGAAAGATTTGTGAGGGGTATATAGTACATGGCTTAATGGTTGAGCTATGATACATGGTTTGGGTACCCAAATCTGCGTGGGTGTGGGTCTTTGGGTAAGGTATTTCTTGGCGATCCAAATTTGTCGAATGCTCGGACCTGTAGAAGAAGGTCGAGGGAATGGTGGATACTGATTCTGTTTCTGCCTTGCCTTTTTCTTTTCGATCTCTGCTTGGTTGGAGTTCTTCGGTGCTTTTTGTCCTTTTGGCACCCATATTTGTCTGGTGCCGCTTCCTTTGGGTGGCCTAAACTGCCTTCCTTGTTGTGTCTTCTGATACTGCCGTCGATCCGGGTTCCTTCGTCATGGTTGACTCTGTCGTGGTCGAGGTTGAGAGGTCGGATGGACGCTCTGCTTTGGAAAAGAAGGGAGATCCAATACTTGCGTGACCTGCCCATTAGGAAGTGATGCATTCTTTAACTTTAATCTAGGCCAGTCCGCAACAAGTTTGGAAGGATGAGCACCGCAGGGTGTCGTGCTCATTTGGCCGCTGATGCAACCCACCTGACCACTGATTGTGTCCATCTGCCCTTGCAGTTGGGTAACTGTCTCTTCTAGTTTGCAGGAAGTCCCAGCGAAGATCTTCTGTCGTCCTTCTGATTGACAACTGTCTATAACCAAGCCCGAGTGGGTTGGTGTAGACGTAACGTGACTGGTCTGATTAAAGATCTTCCGGTCTTCCGTCGCATGTATTTCATAGGGTCTAGGGTCACAACCGTCAGGCGGAATGCCGTTAGGGAAGTCAAGCGGTATCACTCGCTTCTGCTCGAAGGTTCCAATCTGTAAGGAGCCTTGTCTAAGATTTAGGTCCACTGAGTGATCGTATAGCCAATCTTGGCCAAGGATTAGGGGTTCTATCAGGTCGTCATCATGGCACACTAGTAGCTTCGCCGTCATGGTCACATCCTTCATGAGCATAGGAAGGTCCACCTCACCCATGCAAGGGGTTTCCATGCCTCCTAGGCCTATGAGGTATGCTTCAATTGGCCGCATTTCTATTCCTGAATCCTTATAGTGGGACCATCTAATCGCACTAGTCGCAGCACCTGAGTCAATTAAAGCCCTGAGTTCTTGGCAAGGGTTGCCGTGCTCTAGCCTAACTGTAATGAATGGTCTCCTGTCCACTATGCTAGGATGAGTGGTTGAATCTACTTGACACATGGCCATGGGATATCTGGGTGATGTTTCCAGATGGTTATAATGTTCTCTCCCTAGTCCTTGTCTTCTTAGCTTCATGCGCTTAATGCGTTCTATGGCTTCTGCCTGAGCTTCAGCTCGAATTCTGTTTTCTTCCTCCTTACGCTTCTTTGCCAACGTGAGTCGTCTGAGCATATCCTCAGTAAGAGGTTCCTGATATAACCTGACTCTACAGCCACTAATGTAATTAGGCATTATATCTCCTTCTAAGGTGGCTAACTGCACTGCTCCACTTGTTGAAAGTCTGTTAATAATCATAGGTCCATAACCTCGCTTTTCTAACTTCCGTGCGTGCTGTTTCAGCGTATACACTAGAACTAAATCTCCTTCTTTTAGGCCTTTATCTTTCACATGTGCATCAAAATATGCTTTCTGTCGCTTCTTCGCTGCGTATATTCCTGCTGCTGCTTTCAGCCTGGTTTCTCCTAATCGTTCCAAGTCCATTATTCTTGCTGATAATTCATGGCCGGTCCACTGATGTTCTTGTGCAACCTTAAGGGTCGGTATCAAGAAGTCCAAAGGAAGCATAGCATTCTGACCAAAAACCATCTGAAAGGGAGTTGCATTGAGTACGGTCTTGTAGGCCACTCGATATGCCCAAACAGCGTGGTGTAACTGTTTGTCCCAATCTGAACGTTTGTTGGTCACGAGTTTCGTCAGTACATTACAAAGTATCTTGTTAGTGCTTTCAGCCTGACCATTGGCCTGAGGATGATATGGTGCAGATTTCTTGTGAATCACCATAAAATCCTGTAACAAATATTCAATGACTTGGTTTAGAAAGTGAGTGCCTCGATCGCTCACTAACTCTATAGGCAGTCCATATCTTGTAAAGACATTTTCAAATAAGAATTTTGCAGTCGTGTGAGCATCATTCTTTTTTGTGGCTTTTGCCTCTACCCATTTCGTAAGATAATCTGTGGCAACAATAATGTATTCCGCATGTGTACCTTTTGCAGGGGGATTAATGGGTCCGACAAAGTCTATACCCCACTTAGAAAATGCACGTCCGCCCATCATGGGTTTCAATGGCATTTCATCTCTGCGAGTAGGAAACTGAGTTCTTTGGCACACGTCACATCTCTTTACATAGGTATGTGCATCCATGTGAAGAGTGGGCCACCATAATCCTGCAAAGAGAATGGCTTTGATTATCCTATCTGGTCCAAAATGACCTCCTGCAACACCTTGGTGTGCAGTCTCTAGTATGCTAAGATAATCGCTCTCATGAACACATTGTCTTAGATATCCATCTTGTCCTCTTTTGTATAGATTATCGCCAATAAGTGAATAGTCTTGAGCTTCCTGCTCTAGACTGCGTTGTCGAGCTAAGGTCATGCCTTGAGGGAATGTGTTCGTCCTCAAGTATGTCACTAAAGGTTCACTCCAGTCTGGTGTGAGAGACACGTGATATAGTGTCGCATGCTCTACTGGTGGTTTTTCACCACACACATTGCATTCCTTACACAACTTGTAGACATCTGCTTCCATCGTAGGCCAAAATACTCCTAATCTTTGCAGAGTCTGTAGTGTTCTATGTCTTGAATGATGTTGCTTTAATGCACCTATGTGTGCTAATTGCAACCAATTCGCATGTTCTGATTCATCTACACAACAAGCAAGAATCTTTTGATTATCCTGTTTATATATGCTTCCTGCCATTATTTGGTATCTCTGAGACTTGGTAATCTCTCCTTCTTTGATCTCTATCCTAGGATTCTTGGGTTCGTATGTCAGAATAGGGACTATAGGCTTAGCCCATTCTGGTGCTATCTCAAGGTTAAACAAGTATGCATCTGGTAGATCATCCGCTACTCCTTGAGGAGCTTCTCCTGAGGTTAATCTTGAAAGGTGGTCAGCTCTAAGGTGTGTCTTTCCTTTCCTGACTACGACTTCAAAATCGTACTCCATGAGCAATAGAAACCAGCGTATTAATCGCCCTGTGTTACATGGTTTGTTGACTAAATATAATAGGGCCTGATGATCTGTAAAGAACTTGAATTTGTTGGCCAACAAGTAGTGCCTAAACTTCTTTACTGCGTAGATCATCCCTAATCCTTCTCGTTCCGTCGTGGTGTAATTTCTTTCTGTTGCGTTCAGTTGTCTGCTAGCGTAAGCTATGGGGAGATCTATGTTACCTTCATTCGTGGGTTGTGCTAACACACATCCTATGGCGTAATTGGATGCATCCACATGCACATGGAATGGCTTACTCCAATCTGGGGTAGTCAATATAGGTGCTGAGCACAAGCGTCGTTTGAGTTCATTGAATGAATTTTCACATTCATCTGTCCACTCAAAATTGGTTAAAAGAGAGTACAAAGGCTTGGCTATGATTGCATACATGTGTATGAATCTCCTATAATAACGGCAATGGCCCATAAATGCCTGTACCTCTTTGATGTTCGTCGGCCTAGGTAGATCCGCAATCACCTTCACTTTTTCCTCGTCCGTAGAGATTCCATTTTTTGACACAATGTGTCCTAGAATTTTGCCTTGTCTGACCATGAAAACGCATTTTTCTGGGTTCAAACAAACCTGATATTCTCGACATTTGTCAAATATTTGTCTTAACTCTGGGATATGTGTCTGTCTTGCATTTGAATGAGCACATAAGTCATCGACATAAACTTCCAAGCTCTTGCGTAAGAATTCCTTAAAAACGTGACACATGAGTCGCTGGAAAGTAGCGGGTGCATTTGTCAAGCCAAATGGCATTACACGAAATGCAAATATGCCCCATTCTGTGGCAAAAGCCGTCTTGTGTTGGTCTTCTGGAGCAATGGCTACTTGATTATAGCCTGAGAATCCATCAAGAAAGCTGTAAACTTCCTTGCCCGCAACTCTTTCCAATAGGTGTTCTGTGATAGGAAGAGGATAACTATCTCTAATTGTGGCGGCATTAACTTTTTTAAGGTTAATACACACACACAATTTTCCATTCTTCTTGGGCACAACCACAATGGGGGATACCCATTCGGTATGCTCAATTTCGTAAATGAATCCTGCTTCTATCAAGCGATCTATCTCCTCTTTAATCTTCGCAGCGTAATTATCATTGTACGTATACGGTTTCTGTTTTGTCGGTTTTGCATCTGGAGTCATAGGGATTCTATGAGAACATATATCTGGATCTACTCCTTTCAAATCTTTGTAACTCCAAGCAAAAACATCTCTATATTCGCGCAATAGGGCAACTAGTTCTTCCTCTTCTTCAGTCGTCAAATCATGCCCTATGTAGGTACATTTTTCTTCTTCTCCTTCTATGGCAACTATTATTTTCTTGGTTTTCTCTCGGTTATCATATACTTGTCCATCATTCGCTTTTCTATTAGGCATTCGTACCATGATTCTTCTATCTTCAATTTCATATTTCTTGAAGTTCTCGGGTACTTCAAATAAAGATTCTTCTTGTTCTGTCATGGTGTCTTTCTTCTTTCTTTTCTTACCTTCACTCTTAGTAGTCACTTCCGTGGCTAATCTCACTTCATTCGTAATGTCCTCGTGTCTCTGAGTGTGAGTCTCTACTTCGTAGAAATATTCTTCCTCGGATGCAAAGGGTGGGTCCATGAGAATTGATTCTAGATCAAAATCGCTTGCGTCCTCAAATGCATCAGTGCTAGGTTCACACTCTTCTAAAATGGCATCGCCCATGATTGGCTCTATCGTGAAAACTGAAATGTCATAGCCATCCTCGTCACAGTGGGGTGTCCATTGTTCTTCATTGATGGCTACATCCATGATTGCTAGAATTTCTGCCCAACCATGGGGTTCAAACTCTTCGTCTGGAAATACTACAGGTGCGTAGGCTGGATCTTGAAGGGTTCGTGGATGTTGTTCTGCACCTAAGGTCCTTGCTTCTAATTGTTCTTCCTCTTGTTTGGCTACTTTACACATCCATAAATGGGTATCCTCATGCAACCAAGAAGGGTCTGATTCTAATGAGTGCACGGATTCCGTCTCTACTGGTGTTTTATGGATGGTATTCCATTGTATTGGGGGTACATCTCGATGTGAATAGTCTTTAAGATTGACTTTGGTAGTCACTCCTAAATGTTGCAAGTACAAAGAATTAGATCCCCAATCTTGTACAATTTGCAACTGACGCATGAATGGTCGTCCCAATATCATCTCATAAGCACGGTTTTTCGCAAAGTCATAAATGGCAAAAGTATGCTCAAATTCTACACCACAAGTGGTGAGAGATATGCCTTCTAGTAAGCTTAATGGTTTTTCTATGTGTCCATCCACCATTTGTAGCTTCATCCTGGTGGGTCTGAGTGCTGGCTTACCCCAACGTTTCCACAAAGCGGTGGTAGCGATGGCTACTCCGGCTCCTGAATCTAAGATGGCTTTCGTGGTGTAGCCCTGATGGGTTATTGGAAGATATGTGTTACCTTCCTCTCCTTCGCTTACGTCTCCAATCTTTTCCACAGGTATCTCTGGTACCTTCTTATGTGATCCTATTTGAGAGGGTGTGGTAGCTAGCTCAGGGAATTGATTTGCTACATGCTTCCACAATTCTGGCTTTACCTTTAACAATTCCTCCAGAGTGAGATTACACTGTACTTTAGTGTTCTTGATCACTTCCGTGTTCCTAGGGATCACTGATTCTTCATTCCTCACTATTATCGTGGGTGCTCTCAAACTAATAGACTTTGCTTCCCAAGGTCCTGTGAACTGAGGTAATTCTTGTAAAGAATTAGATTCAAATCCTGTGTGTTCACTCAGTTGTTCCACCTCTACATCATCATATATAGAGGGGATGTCTTGGGGAAATTGTTCTTGCAAGTCGTCTATTTCTTGAATAGGAGGATGGGTTCCTTGTTCTTTTCTCCATTTCTCTTCTTGGATTTCTCTCAAAAATTCATGTGAGTACCTATGTATGGAAGATAGGTTATCTTGACTTTCTGTATTAGGTACTTGAGACAGGGATGGTGCATTCCTTTCCTGTGTACCTGGGACAATAGGGTTCCTATGCTGATCCTTTTTCTCTTTGCTTTCTATCAAGTGTTCTAGCCTCTCCATTAGTCCTTGAAAGTGTAGTTCTAGTTTTGCCATGTTACTCCAATTAAGATATCTAGAGGCTTCGAACAAAGCTTGTGCTAATTCTACCATCTTCATGCAAAGTTTAGTTCTTTCAATTTCTAGATCAGCTCGAGGGTAGTTTTTACTCATTTCCGTGACTTGAGGTCCCTCTTTTAATCTAGCCTGATATGCACGAAACATCATGTCTAGGTCTTCTGGTATGGGTTCCGCTAAAATTGATCCTGATTTTTGAGCTGGGTTTTCTTGGTTTAATTCTTGTGAGGCCAATTCTTGTATTTTGGCTCTAGACTCCCTTAAACTTCCTTCCAACTCACTTATCTTTTTACTCCACTTTCTCTTGATTCTTTCCCTAGAATCTTTCCAAGATTTTGTCTTTTTACTACTCGATTCTGCAACTTCACTAGTTCCGGCTACTTTCTCTTGATTAAGTTGTTGGTTTTGTAAGAGCGCCTGGGCTATGGTTATCGCTTGGATAGGCACGTATGTAGGGTTGGATCCATCTGCATTATTTACAATACCTATCACGTTGATCGGTGTCACATTCGAAGTGCTAACTGGGTTCTTAAGACAATCTTTGATTATGTGCTCTTTGCCGCAATCGGCACAAAAGCCTTGTATGCTATAGTACTGTGATTGCCTTGCTATTGGGGGATGTGGACAATCCTTTATGAAGTGATCTCCTTGGCACCTAAAGCATGGTCCTCTAGGGCCCTCTGGTCTCTGTTGTCTCAATTGGGGCCGTGGGTTTGGGTTTGCGTACATCACATTAGCATAGTCTGGCTCCCAACTAGGTTCCATTGGTGGACTATCATAATGATACGTCTCCACATGTTCTGGTGACTCCGTGTAATAAGCGGGTGGACTAGTTACATGAGTAGAGTCAAAACTGTTTGAGTTCGGGTCACTTTCTGTGATCAAGGGTGAAGAAGGCACTAAGGCCCTACTTAGGTTCTCTTTTGCAGCAGCGTATTTGACTGAGATGACATTCGCTGGTGGGGGTGGCTGCTGAGCTAAGACGGGTTGAGGTCTCTGTTGAGCCTGGTATGGGTAGTTCTGAGGAGGCCTATAGTAATAAGGCTGAGCATTGTATTGGCTTTGATACCTACCTGGCTGCTGGTATGTTTGCGGGTAGTTCTGTCTCACGGTTTGTTTGTTGTATGGGCAGTCCTGAGCCGTATGATTCGTGTATCTTCTCTCAATTGTGCAATATTGGCCACTAGGGTTGATGTGAGGTTGAGGAGCATTGGGGCACACATTTGCCAAATGATTTCCACCACAAGAGTAACAACGTACATTAGTTGGTAGCTTGGGCACCTGTTTACTAGAAACTCCTAGTTTTTGGGCCACTTTTTCTGCTAGGTCCTCTATCGAATTAGACAATTTTGTGGATGCTAGAGAAGAACAATCTGAGTCCTTATAGACCTTTGAGAGTTCTAACTCATCTCCTAGGTTATCCTCAATGTCTATACATATTCTTACACACTCCTCTAGCGTTCTGGGTTCTTTTAGGTACACATAAGAGCGTAGTTTAGCACTCAACAAGCCATCTAGGAACAGTGATACTTGTTTGGCTTGTGAGGGTAGCTCTTGCATTGGACATCGTTCGACATATTGTCTGAATCTACGTCTTGCCAATCGAACTGTTTCCTGAGGGGTTTGTTTAAAGCTATGAATCAACGAAGACGTGTCGTGTCTAATCCCACTTTTAGAGAATTCTGTGATGAATGACTCTAAAAAGTGATGGATGTCTCTAAATTGCCTTTGTTGCAATGGTTGAAACCAAGTTAAAGCGGTATTCTTTAACGTTAGTCCAAATGCATTGTATTGCGTGAACATGTCTTCAACTTGTTCTGCTCTTAGTACTTGCTTGAATTCTGCGACATGGTCATAGGGATCTCCTATCCCATCAAAGTAATTCTTCATGGATTTCACTAATTGAGTGGGCCTCAATACTCTTGCGTGTTCGCGTGGTCTAGGTAGAGGGAAATCATCTCTACCACCTAGTATTCCATGATCTCTTTGTCTATCCGCTCTATTAGTGTCCGTGGTTGTTCTATCTCTCCCTATGGGGTGATTAAAGCTTACTTCTGGTCTCTCTTTATTTCCTTCTCTTTGATGTCCATGGGCTGAGGAGGTTCCTGCCCCTTGTTGATTTGTATTCATGTTCGTTCTAGATGGAGGGAATACCAATTCACCTCTCCATGTGTATGTGTTTTTAGCGCGCTCAGGCACCACAAAGACTCTTTCTGAAGTTTCATCCAGGTATACAACCTTTCCAGGTGTATCTGGGTCCTTGAATTCATAAATTGTAATGATGCCTATCTCACCAGGGTGTTCCTTTCTGTATCTCCAAAAGGCTTCACCTGTCTCTTTATTTACAAACAACTCGGTGCTCCTGTTATCTTGAGGGATCCATTCTGGGATGAGTACTCTTGTTAATACAGATTTCCCTCTCGGTGTTCTAGGTTCTTCTAACGGTTCTTTTCCTTGAAATTTCGCTTCCGTCTCTAATTGAATTGTGCCAAACTCATTAGTATCGTTTGGGTGCGTACTCAGAACGTACATGGTTCCTTCTTTGTCTATGTAAGCGTCTCTCTCAAATTTCACCACTGGTCTTTCCAATCCAATGGGTTGATCAGGGTTGTGCAGTTGCACCACTTGCCTTTGCAAACCATCCTCATAGATGCGAGCACCTAATCGGTTGGTTCGGAGAAACTCTAGTTGCGTTCTATAGGGTCCTTCAGGTTTTTCTAAATATGCTACATGAGACCCTCCTTCTGGTCTGTCTGCGCTAAATGCCATTTCTGATTCGCTAGACTCCGAGCTCTCGTAGGGGTAATTACTATTCAACTGCTGAGCCCACGATCGTGCGGTAGTTCTTACACTAGCCTCTGATGATCTAAGGCTTCGTCGGTCCGACTTAACTATGTGTCTTCCTGATCTAAGGTTCATTAATTTTCTTCCTCGCTCACTCAATTACACACTTAGATCGTCAATGGTTCTTTGTTATTACTTTCTTGATTCTTTTTAATTTTCTTCGGATTCTTGTCTTAATACATGCGCCAGGAATTCGACTTTCCGTTATAATTTGAGTTCTTGTTCCGTCAGACTTATGTTCTTTTCTTTAGGTTTTCGTCACACACACCTTTACTTTAAGTCTTAGACTTGAAAGAATTAGGTATCTTGAACTTGAGGCGTTCCTATCGTCGTTAATCCACAACTACCGTTTAACCTAAGCTAAGAATTGACTGAGGGGGTTGAGTAATCTTCCAACCTCGAGTCGGCTTTTCTGGTTGCTCTGATGCCCTGTTGCCCAAGAAGCCGTGCTTCCCAAGCTCTGCTATCTTCACTGCCTTGCTTGCTTGCCCTTGATTGCCTTTGCTAGACCTGGAAAATTCCAATATTAGACCAATTCACAAGATGATCAAACACTTGAGCATATACACCTGTTGAATCCCTTCCCTTTTTGCCCAAATTTTCAATGTGTGCCCCCTGGCTTCCTAGTCCCAAACTAGGTGAACCTCAAAATAGTTTATCTAAAAATAGATGTATCCTTAAAAAAAAAAACAGTTGAGGTCACGTAGTACTCGTCACGAGCTTTCTAACGAGCTATTAAGCACAAAAAACGGACTTCGGATGAAAAAGTTATGAGCGTTCAGGCCCTGGGGGGTAAAAACTGACAATCCGGTTTTCCCTCAAATATGAGCTAAGGGGTCTCCTATGAGTCTAATGGTCCAAAAATTTCTCAAAAATACCCTCAAATTTGGTCAAAAATTGGAGCCCAAAATTTGCGATGGGGGTGCACAATCGCGATGGTCTGGGACCGTCGCGATGGTCCGAGCGAACCGTCGCGATGGCGTGGGATTTGGACAATCGCGATGGCCCGAAAAAGTGAACGATCGCGATGGCGTGAGGTCGAACCGTCGCGATGGCCCGAAGTGAACGATCGCGATGGCGTGGAAATGGACCGTCACGATGGTCCAAAAAATGAACCGTCGCGATGGCGTGATCAGGCGGACAATCGCGATGGCGCGGTCAACGGTCAAAGGTGGACAATCGCGATGGTCCGAAGTGAACCGTCGCGATGGTCCGCGATGCGATGGCTTGAGCCAATCGCGATGGTCCGATTTTGGGCTGTCGCGATGGTCCAAAAAATGAACCGTCGCGATGGTCTATCGTGACACGTGGCACTGTCGTGGCGATGGCGTGAGCCAATCGCGATGGTCCGGGGTCAGCTGAACAATCGCGATGGTCCAAGTGGACCGTCGCGATGGCTCAAGTGAACCGTCGCGATGGTCCGAAAAATGAACCGTCGCGATGGTCCGGCCGAGCCGTCGCGATGGCTTGAGCCTATCGCGATTGTGCGACACAATCGCGATGGTCCGAGCCAATCGCGATGGTCCACCAAACTGAAAATTTTTGGGATGCAGCTGTGGTTTCGTGTATGCGCAGGGATCGCCTACCTCGTGGTGTGGTCGCCTACCTAAAAATCCGAAAGTTGCAGACCATCGCGATGGTCCGCCACACTCGGCAGATCTTTGACAGAGAGTAAATTTTTACCTTTTCCAAGCTTTCCTGATGCACTGGAGCTCTGTACCTGCAAGAAAACTCAAGAAAACACAAGCACACACAAGCGCAAAAACTCTCTCTCGCTCTCTCGCATGCACAAATGAGGGGAAATGAGGTGAATGGGTGGATATGGTGAATTTTCTGATTTTTTTTTTGGAGATGAAGATGATGATGCGATGATGAAGATGGAGTATGGGGAAGGTGAAAAACACTAAAAACTAAGTAAAAACAACAACAAAAACTGAAATCTTTACCTTCCAACGCCACTTCTTGCTATACTCTTACCATCACACATTCGTCCTAGACTCGATCCCCGGCAACGGCGCCAAATTTGGTGTTGCTCTAGCACAATGGTAAGTACCACGTTAAGAAGCTTCACCTCCTTAATGTCAATCCGTGGGAGAGGTAGGAGTGATATGAAGATCGTGAACGTGAGATGATGTGAGAGTGAAGGTGAGAAGCACAAAGATGCACACACACATACACACACACAATGAAGAGACAAGCAAGACACAATGGAAGGTAGGAAATTAGCTCTATTACTCAAGAATACTCTTACAAGCTCAAACTAGCTCTACTCTCTTCTTTACTCCAACAAGCTAACCTCAAAAATGAGCTCTCTAGCTCTTTTTATAGTTTCTAGACTAGTTTTGACCGGTTTCACATCTAGTGACCGGCCTAGTTAAAAAATAGGTCCTAGAGGCTATTTGGAAGGGTAAACGATGTCTAAAAATAACGAAATTTGGTACGAGCATTCTACCTAAGCTCCTCAAGCTCGAGGACTCCTCGGCTTGCACAAAATGGAGCTATGAATTACAAAATGGGGTTTTGTCTATATTACATATGTTACAAGAGTGATGAAAATCACTGTTGAATATTTGAAGAGGTAATAAAAACATAATTGTTTGAAAAAATAATCCGACTGGCTCCCTGCTCCGTCTTTACATGCTTCCACGTCGTCTATGCCTCTGACTGTGCCTCTGACTGCTTCCAACACATGTGGAGATATTGATTGCAGGGATGTGGAGAAAAGGGATTGAGCATGGACAAGCCTCCTAAGAGCATAGGAGATACTGACGTGCAGAAGAAATTAGAAGCGGCTTTGTTTCAGGAGGGACATGAGGAGCATGGATGTGGCAAACAAAATTTCAATGTCCATCTATGCAGCGCGAAAAAGCATTGCGGGGCATTTTCTCTGCTCTTCACACAATTGTAGTCTATTTCGTCAGCAGGATTCCAGGAAAAGCTTTTCAATACCACCAGAGATGTATGAGGATGCTTGTTGAAGCACAACATGTCTTTGATGATCTTCCAGATCAAAGTGTTTTCGCATGGAATGCTTTGATTTCAGGATATGTAAATCATGGTCTTAATGAGAAAGCACTTGATTGTCTGTCCAAAATGCAACTTGACAATATTGATCCAGACAATGCTACATTTGTCTTGGCTTTAAAGGCTTGTGGTTGTTTGGGAGATATAGAAAGAGGAGAACTGATACGAACCGAAATGAGAAGCAGAGGCAACCTTGAAGAAGACCTTGCGATTTGCACTGCATTTGTTGATATGTATTCCAAGTGTGGTGATCTCACCAAAGCACAAGAGCTATTTGACAAGCTTCCAGTTCGGAATGTCATTAAGTGGACTGCACTTGTTGCAGGTTATGCTGATCATGACTATGGCCATGAGGCATCGAAGTGTTTATCACAAATGCAATTAGAAGGGGTAAACCCAAATGCAATCACTCTTTTGTCTTGTTTGAAAGCATATCTCAGTATTGGAAGAGAAGAAGAAGCTAATAAAGTAATAGACAATATGGCAGAAGAGTGTTCAGTCCAAGAAGATCTATTTATTGGTAATTTTGGTGGTGGATGCCTACTCCAAGTATGGCTTCTTTCAGCGACTGAATACTTGCCAGGCCAAGCCCCTTTCCGTTTTTTTGCCAGAAGAAGGGTGGGGCGAATCCGTTTCTTCTCTGACGAAGAGGAGTGGCTCTGACAAGAGAACAAAAAAAAAAAAAGGGGGCAGCGCTTCTCTCTTGGCGGAGACATTGAAGAAGGAGGAAGGGGGAGATGAATGTCGAGTCTTTTTCCTTTCTGGTGGGGGGGTGAGCTGGGTCCTTCTTCGCGCAGCAGCAGGTATCGTGGAGGACAACGAGCGTGTGGTTGTCTAGCAAGCTCTGAGGATGAAAATGGGGAGGGTTCGGAGCCACTTCCGGAGATATTGTGCAGTGCTATCTCTCAGTCCTATTTGCTGAAGGCCACTCAAGGAATAGGTTCAGCAGTGGGCAGAAGGAAATTTAGGAAAGTGCTGGCAGCAACACTCGGGCATGATTCCAATTTCTTTTGGTTTTTCGAATACTCATAACGAGTAGACGTCGGAGAAGGAGTACAACTCTTCTGCTCGCGAAGGGCTGAAGATCGGGTCTTTCTGTTGGAGCGATTGATGGATGTATCGGGGTATTAGAGATTTCTCTTTATTGACCGGGATTGGAACTACTACCAACCACCACATCAGGAAGGTGGAGCCGTTCATAGCGAAGAAGGAAGTCTCTCTGGTCCCCAAGAAAGAGAGGGAGAGATTAATGGCGGTGAATTATAACTCTACTTCTGGGAATAGGAGAACGTGTCTGCAAGGGATACATAGTATATGAGTGTCGAAGGAAGTATAGTTCAAGTCTCCCGCTCGTGCAGTAACCATAGCTAATTCATCAAAACTGTCATAACTTCGGTGGATCTTCAATGCATTTTCCTCAGTTCAGTAAGGAGAAGGTGGATTCTACGAGCTGCATACTGCAGAATCTCGCTCCCTCTCAGGAAGAACCGGTAATATACTTTTCAATTGCAAGGGGGGAAATTCCGTGATTTAGCAAAATTATTGATTGCATGCATATGTGACATTGGCTCTGGCCCGAATATACTATACGTTATGGTCTGCCATCTATGTACTTGAATATGAATGTGGCAAGGAAATTTCTGCATATGAGTTGGATGATTTCAACAACGACTTTGTGATTTGGGCGCATCCATGCATGATATATGGGGGTAACTTGTCTATGGGAGTCAGCAGTACGAAGCAAAAATTTTTCAAAAAAGGGAGTGTAAATTTGTTGGATGGACTGTTATCGTTTATTTTGCACGATTACATGTACTAGCTGTTAACGATAATCATGAGAAGTATGTTTATTTTTCATCGAATCTAGTCCCGGAGATTTGGGGGGGGGGGGGCTCGCGCTTCTTGTCTGTTCTCTGTAGGCCATAAGGACAATGGAGAGTGTGTCTTGGGGGCTTTTCGACAGGGGCGGCAGGCAGTCTCGGTAGCTGGTAGATCCATACAGGAGGCAGCAGAGGAAGGAAGGAGGTCCATTGGAGGAGTCCGATTTCCAGGTTTAATACATCCTGGTCTTATTGGGACTGCCCCCTCAAATGAGCTTCTCATCATCTGGAATAGCAGAAAAAAGGAATTGGTAGAACGTGGCGTCGATGCAGTCGGTACAGCAGCCTTTTTACATACAAGACCCTTGGCCCTGCTTCCCACACCAGAGGGTGCTCTGCTTGGAAAAGTTTGGTGATTATAACTTTCTCAGATGTACACTTTGTTCTTTGAGTTATAGATGCTAGTCTTAAATGCACGAAGTTCTACTCCTAGATTTCTCTAACGGCATTCAAAAAATAGTACATGCTTTTGAGTGCTATGTTTGTTTCGGGATCAGGATTTTATACTTTTTCCATAAAAGGGAAACAGATGTCAATGTTCTGTTCATTGGTGTTTTAAGGTAGTTAATCGGGATGCCCTTTAAATGTGAAATGGAAAAGATGATATTGAGGGGTAGTCAGAAAAAGAGTTCAAGATGTCTCGATTGCACGTTCATTCCTTCTGTTGTATAATCTAGTATCAAGAGATTGATCGGGGAGGAATTTATGTATGGATCCCATTATGGTATGGCGTCTGACGCTTGAGTTCACCTTCTCTAATTCGGTTATTGGAGTATTCTATCTACATGTGTTGATGTGATGTTACATATTTTTCAGAGGATAGAAAAGCAGCATAAATTTTTATACTAAACAGAACATACTGAACATACTGATAACATATCTAGTGTCTTCTGCTTCCATGAACATATATATTCTGGTTCATGTCGATGCTGTACCTTTCAGTATGAGCTGACAATACTCGTGCTTAGATTGAAGGAGGTACACAGCTATGGGAAGAAGTTGCCAAGGATGCTGCCCGCACTATTCCTGGACGAGAGAATGGTGGCAATTGTGACATAAAGAATCTGAGCCGAGGGTTGTCTTCTTTGAACATATCGAAGGATTTTGGATAACGAACAGGGCTAGGGAGCATTCCATTTCAGTCCTACCTAATTCATATCCCCTTAGAAATAAATACCTGACTTGCAAATAGTTGTATTCACAATAGAAAATGTTCAGAGATGCAGACTAATCCAGCGTACCGTGCCAGTGAGTTCAGGCCCTGTAGATATCCTGTTCCATTATCTCAATTCCCCCCGGTGTTTGGAAGTGCATCTCTACAATTCCATCAACTTAGAACACGCTCTTCCCTCATGCAGTCTCCGAAAATTTAGCTAATCTTCAGCATCACTATATTCCAGCGTCGAGGGTTCCTCAACATAGTAGATGCGGTAGATGAATGAGCAATCTGTTCATCCCGGGCTCCATACACTCACGCACGTGAGAACGTCCCTCCAAAATGCTGACATCAACAGCATCAACTTCTAGGAAGACCTGCTCCTTGCTTAGCACTTGGTTGCTCTGTAACTGAAACAAGGAACATGAAATCACCTAGAGTCACTTTGTTCAAGAAACCATTAAGTCTTCAGCTTGATAGCACACCCGCCTGAACTTTTCCCTTCAGCACAATCGCATACGTTTACACACACACGCCCTCTTTTCTATGGGGTCTCCTTCACTCTCAACTGAATCCTGCTTCTTGTTGAAATGTGTGAGGTTTTAGTCGGTTGCGATGCTAACGCCTGCAGTTTTAAACAGTAGCTCATCCTCATCACAGCGAGGCTCTCCGTATCGTTTCATCCACTAATGAGAAAAATGCATGTGATGCTAATTGTGCAGCTAGGGTTGTCTTCCACTCTGATTGATTCTAATGTTTGAGTTATTGTCCAGAGAGCTGAACATTTGGCACTCAGAGATAATTGAGCAGTCAGAGATAAAATTCTGAAGGAATGTGAGTTTTGATGGGGAGAAAATTTTCCTCAAGAGACGTAATGATTGAAGAAGTTAGTTGATCATTGTCAATAGCAAGTTCACACTCCTGAGGGCATGAGGGCGAGGTAAGAAGCTGAAGGGAAGTGAAAGAGAGCTAGTGAGAAAAGAAGAGGAAGAAGGGGTGAGGAAGTGCACAAGTATGTGTATGTGAGGAAAAGGAGGAACTGCGAGCGGGATGCTTATGAAGCTAGGGCATAGGCCAATGGAGTGTCAATCAAGAGATAATTGTGGGCTCTAAGTAATCCAAGTAGACCGGTTCCGGGGAATTTAGATCAAATAAAGTTTCGTATAACCACTTTTCCGTGGGCTCAAGAGCTGATTCATTTTGGTGCGTCTGCCGGGAATTAGCTTGGTACGTCTCTATAAGAGAGTGCCATAGGTTCGCCTAGCGCCACAGGTTGGCCGAGCTTGCGGACCCCACGATCTAGTACATGAGCGAGGGAAGCTCATCGTCAGGAGCAACACAAACTCAAAGAGAGGAACGCGCTCAGAGAAGAGCCCTTGAAAGAGAAAGAAGAAGGTGGGAACCGCCAGGTGAGTGGACCTCGATTGGCTCGAAGAAATCAATCAAAAACGTGTACTCCCGTAGGAGGGTCGCGAATCAAGTACGACAATTTGAAGGAGGGATCCTGAAGGCACGTGTGCTAAATTTTTGGGATCGAAGTGATATTGATATCACACCTCTGTTCGAAATGGCTCAGCGGATTTCAGTTCACTTGGGGGACTTCACCAAGTTTTCGGGTACTTGGGACGAAGATCCGGATAGCTTTATCCAGTTGTTTGAGGTCACCTGTGAGGCCAATGATGTAGTTGACCAGGATCAAAGGTTGAGAATTTTTCCGGCTATTCTCCGTGATGAGGCAGCCAATTGGTATGGGAATCTGACACCACAAGAGCGTGGAACTTATCAGATGCTCAAAGAAGCCTTCTTGGCAAAGTTTCCACGACAAGCCTTCCAAGATAGATTGGCCCAACAAATGGATTATTTGCGACAAGGAGTCAATGAGAGCATCGATAACTATATTCAGAGAATGGAAACATTAGTAAGAAAGATGGGCGTGAATGCCCCGAATGATGAGACATTGAAACGTAGATTCATTTCGGGATTGCGAGATCCTACAGCACAGCAGCACATCAGCCTGACAAGACCGGCAACTTTAATGGATGCTAAAGAGCAAGCGAGGCTTTGGGAGGAAGTGCAATTATGCCAACAAAGGAAGATGGAGCTCTTATACGAGCCTATGGGAGGCCCAGGAAACATACCGATGAAAGATCCTGGCCAAGGAAGTCCCGCATTGACGACCCCAGCTTTTGTAGCTGCCACTAGCACGCCAGGCGAGGTAAAGCCTGCGCTAACCGAAGAACGAATATTAGAGTTGGTCACGCAAGCTATAAAAGCTGCCACGATAACTCAAGAGACGTACACAGTAAAACCAGAGGTCACAACAAACCCGAATCAAGTGTTTCGATCGAATACATGGTGTGGAAAGTGTCATGGTTACGGCCATTTGGCTTCAGAATGCCCCACAGTCTCGAGAGTATTTACAGATAGATCGCCACCTAGGATGCGTTGTACTTTTTGTGGAAGAACAAATCACACAGAGGACCGATGTTACAACAAGAGAGCCTATGAAGAAAGGACCATGAAGGCAGGAGATACAAGAGAAAGACCTTACACGGGATTGCCCGCTCAAAGTGTACCACCTACATCTCGTTGGGAAAACAGACCAACTTATGGATATGGTGCTCAGGGTCAAGGAGGAGACTATCCAAGAGGAGCCGCGCGTGATCAAAGAAGGGATGGTCCAATCCAGTGCTGGAGATGTCATGGCTTTGGCCATACTCAATCTAGATGTCCAAACGAAAAGAAGCCAATTGATTATACCCCGCTATGTAGATACTGTAGTGGGGAGGGCCACTTTGATGAAGATTGTCCAAAACGAAGAGCTGCCGCCGGCAAGGAAAAAGGACCAGTAGGATCCTCGAACTATGTTGATACTCAGATGCATCCCACATCAAGAGCTCAAGAGCACGTTCCTACGATCGGAGTAGTGTTCAAGACACCGAACCCTCAAGAAGGCTCTAGCTCGTCAATGCACTTTGTGGATGCTTACGAGGCCAAGAACCCACACAAAGATCCAACTGTGGCAGTAGTCACAAGGACTCAAGAGTACTCGAAGAAGAATCCAGGAGGCGAAGGTGAAGAAGGGAGTCAAGAGAGGATAGCTGAACACGAAGAGGTAGAAAACCAAGTTAGAGGACTTGTTGAGCAGCAAGAGTTTGAGGATGGGGAAGAGGTTGAGATCCTTCCACCAGTGACCAAGGAGTTTGTGCCGGGCATAGCACCATTCCCTGAAAGATTGAAAGCTCCTAAAATTAGAAAGGAAAGACAAAGTTCGGAAGAAGTGGATATTGTGAAGTTACTTGCTGACACTGAAGTCACGCTGGACATTGGCACATTGCTAAAATGTTCGCCTGTTTATAGGAAACAATTCTATAACGAATATATTAAGAAGCCGAGGAAAGCTCGAGATAAAAATAGACAAGATAAGGATGTCCAAGGAATCATTCAAAGTATCACGACGCAAATTGATTCGAATGCCCCAGCTGTGACGGTCGAAATTAAGGGATATGCAGTCCCTGGTGCTCAGTTAGATAGTGGAGCCGCAGTCAACCTGATGACTGAGTTCATGATGAAAGCTTTGGGCCTCGACCACATGGAAGAAACGCCGATGTCCTTGAGAATGGCAGATCAAACACAAGTGAAGCCTGCGGGTCTGTTGAAGAATGTAAGCACAGTTGTGGGCGGTCTAGAGTTTAAAGTTGATTATCTAATAGTGAGACCAAGGACCTCGGAGGCTACCTTCTCGATCCTACTTGGACGGCCATGGCTGGTGCAAGCCGAATGTGTGCATGACTGGCGCACAAGTTTTATTTCAATAGGGCCAGTCTGATCGGATTCAAATACAAGTGTCCCCACCCTCGAGCAACAAGAAGAAGACAATAATAGTCGATGAGATGGAAAAGAAAGAAAAGGAGAAAGCAAGGCACGAGAGTGCACGAGCTAGGTTTTCTTTGAACACGGACACCTACAAGAATCTGCTTCAAGACGGGTTCAACTTGCAGCTCTTTAAGAATCAAGACACGAAGATGGGAGAGTATCAAAATCCATTGCTCTATAACGACGATTCGGATCAGGAGTTGCTAGGATGGTTGATGCATACAAGTGAATTTGATTGTTATATGTTGAGTATAGACTCAAGTAAAAACAAAGCTACTCAATCCCTGGAGAAGGGAACTTCAAAAGAAGAATCGAAACGAGAGTTAGCTGCGGCGATGGAAGTGCAACAGTTGAGAGAAAGAATTAGAATGCTAGAAGCAGAGATTCTAAAGAGAAGTCGAGAATCGGAAGAAGAAGCGAAGGGTAAGACTAAGGTGTCGGAAGCCATTGCAAAAGCTGAATTGAAGAAACTAGGTTCAATCGAAAGAGAACAAGACAATGATTTACTGGCCAACCATGCACGTTTGATCGGAGAGCACATTCCAATCACAGTGTCATCAAGAAATAAAGATTATTCGCAAGAAGCTCAGTTGGAAAAATGGGAAGTCTTTCCAGAAAAGTTCTTGAGTGTAGGGTCAGAGCTACCAGATGGAGTACGAGACTGCATTAAAACGACACTCAAAAATTTTAGCGAGGCCTTTGCATGGTCGTACAGTGATCTGAGAGGAATTGATCCCCAAATCTGCCAACATTATATAGATTTGGAAGAAGGCACACGACCAATACGTCAACGACTCAGGCGAACGAATCCAGTCTACTCGGAATTGATCAAGCTGGAATTGACCAAATCATTGCATCTAGCGAATGGGTATCGCCAATTGTAGTGGTTCCAAAGAAAAATAAGAAAATCCGTATTTGCATAGATTATCGAAAGTTGAACGAGCGCACGAAGAAGGATCACTTTCCCTTGCCATTTACTGATCAAATCTTGGATAGAGTGGCTGGCCATAAACTGTACTCATTTTTGGACGGTTTTAGTGGGTACAACCAGATCCAAATCCATGAAGAGGATCAATCCAAAACTACTTTCACGACAGAATGGGGTACGTATGCATATCGGGTGATGCCATTTGGATTATGCAATGCACCGGCCACATTCCAGAGAGCAATGATAGCTGCATATCAAGACTACCTGCAGGATTGGATGGAGATATTTCTTGATGACTTTGCAATCAGAGGCGACGATGAGAACATGATGGAGAGGATCGAAGCAATTTTAAGAAGAAGCATCGAAAAAGGCATCGCATTGAATCCTGAAAAGTGTACATTTGGAGTACGAAGAGGATTGCTTTTGGGACATGTTATTTCCGAAAAAGGGATTGCGTTTGACGAGGACAAAGTGGAAAAAATTGGACAACTTCCACCTCCGCAAAATTTGCGACAACTCAGAGGATTCTTGGGCCATGCGAATTATTATCGACGTTTTATATTAAATTTTGCATCCATAGCAGCACCACTAACGAATCTCTTGAGGAAAGACCAACAATACCAATGGACTGGAGAGTGTCAAGTTGCATTCGACTCGATCAAAGAGAGGTTAATAAATGCACCGATTTTGGTAGCACCTGACTGGACGAAGGAATTTCATGTACATACCGACGCTTCTCATACTGCGGTTGGAGCAGTACTATGCCAAGCCGACGAAAAGAAGATGGATCATCCTATTTACTATGCAAGTCGCAATTTGAATAGCACTGAGAGGAATTATACGACTACGGAGAAGGAATGTCTCTCGATGATCTTTGCGGTGAACAAATATCGGCATTACTTGATGGGAAAGCATTTCACTTTTTATGTGGATCACGAAGCCCTTAAGTATATCATTAATAAACTAGAACTGTCAGGGCGACTGATGAGGTGGATGCTACTTCTCCAAGAATTTCAGTTCACAGTGGTAACCAAACCAGGCAAAGCACATATATTGGCTGACCATTTATCTCGAATTGTTAATGAGGAGCCAATCTCTGGTGTGCCCGACGATGCTCCTGATGGGCATCTATTCCAGGTTGATGCTAAAGTACCTTGGTATGCCGACTTGGTGAATTTCTTGTGCACTACTAAACATCCGCCAGGAGCAAGCAAGAGAGAAAAGCAAAAACTGTTAGCATTGGCGAAGCACCATAGCATCATTGGAGGGCAACTCTATCGATATTTTGTTCATGAGAGCATTTATCGGAGGTGTCTCGAGGAAGAAGAAGCAAATCTAGTATTGAGAGCTTTGCATGACGAACCTTGCGGTGGACATTTTGCTGGTGAATTGACGGCAAGAAAGATTTTATTAGCTGGGTATTGGTGGCCAACATTGTTCAAAGACTCGCACACATACTGTAAGAAATGTGACAAATGCCAACGAATGGGCAAACCCACATTATCACATGCTGCTCCTCTTACGCCGGTGTTGGCTCTTAAGCCGTTTGAGAAATGGGGGATTGATTTTGTGGGACCTATTGATCCTCCCTCACGACGGAGATCCAATAGGTATATTTTGGTCTGTACTGATTATGTTACCAAGTGGGTGGAAGCCAAAGCTCTGAAGACTGACCGAGCTGTTGATGTAGCGAAATTTCTGTATGAGCAAATTATCACTCGATTTGGATGCCCATTGGAAATAGTGAGTGATAGAGGGACACATTTTGTCAACGAACTGATCGAAGAATTAATGGAACTCTATAAGATCAAACATAGAAAAAGCACTCCATATTATCCGAGGGCAAACGGACAAGTGGAGGTCACCAACAAAATTCTTGAACAGATTCTGACAAAGACAGTAGCGGTGCATAGGAGAGACTGGGATGAGAGACTTTTGGAAGCCTTGTGGGCATATCGAACATCCTACCGAGTGACAACTAAGAGCACTCCGTTCTCTCTAGTATATGGCGAGGAAGCCATTTTCCCTATCGAAAAAGAAGTGCCGACATTAAGAGTGGCCATTGAAGCCAAGTTGGGCGAAAAAGAGTCATTAAGGGAGAGGTACATACAATTGGTCAAGCTGGAAGAAAAGAGACTTATCGCACAACAAAGTTTGGAAGCTATTCAGAAGAGACGTAAGGAAAGGCATGACAAAAATCTCAAAACCTATGTGATTCAGGAAGGGGATTTGGTACTAGTCTATGATAGTAAATATTATAAATTCCCAGGAAAGTTGCAGACAAGGTGGGCAGGACCGTTTAAGGTGGTGGAACTCAATTCCAATGGTTCCATGCAAATTCAAGATTTAGGAGAAGAATATGCTCCCGTGAAGGTTAACGCGCTACGAGTTAAACCATATTTCAAGTGATGTTAGGTTGGAAGAGCCAGACGAGATCCAAACGAAGCGATGAAGTAGACTACCTGTACATACATGTATAGTTATATATATATATATGCGCATATGTAAGCTATGATTTGTGTGTCATAAATATCATTCCTTGCTAGCTCAAGCATTTGGACTTCTAATATTTTTGTGTATTATGCAGAGACTGTTAGAGCCTAAGTAACAAAATGGCAGACCAAATTACGCAGCTCTACTTGTACGAGCTAAGGATATATTTCTCGGACAAAACGTTCGCTCGCATGGATATAGATGTCGACGACTTTGAGACGGAATACGATATTGAGGAAGCGCATTGGCTGGTATGTTTTATAAACCAGGATTTGGGTGTTGCATTTTATATTGAGTGTTTTGAGGAATACCTAGCTCGACATGTAGGATGGGCGGGAGATCGATACTACTATTTTGATCCTTTGAGGGAAATGCCTAATGAGGAAAACGATATCACATGGGCTTGGGCAGACGTGCTAACGCTAGGAAGTGATGACGGAGCTCCCGAAGTTGAGCCTGACTCGCCTTAGGGAAGTTGTCGGGATTCGAGTACGATGTGAGACCACATGAGATATTCCGGAGACTCACATTCTAGGACACCTAAAGATAGGTATACAAGGGACTAAGGCATAGCTGGCTGTAGTTACCAAGTGAAAAGTCAAATCAATGAATACATATGTAGTGTCTGTAATCGAGAGAATGGAGTGAAGAGGTGGTTGATCTGTCAAAGGTTAGTGTGTATATGTTTTGCATGCATGTGTGGGAAAAGTGGGAAAAGTCCCTTTCTTCCTCTCCCTAATTCTCAGGACTTGGGTGAACTAATTAACTATGAAAAAGAAAAACGAAGGAAAGAAAAGAAAAGAAAAAGAAAGTGTATTGTGTGATCGTACCAATGCGCTATGGTGGACTAGTAGGTGGGTGGATTTATCCTCGCCGGGTGGTTGGGACCACAAGCCGCAGCTAGTTTTGCCATAGGCTTGGGATGTATGTGATTGTGTCTTAGCTACGCGCCATAACGGGTTGGTAGGTGGGTGGAGCCATCGTGGCTGGGTAGTCACGCCCACGAGCCGCATCCAGCTTCGTTATGGGCTAGCTGATATATGTTATGTGTCATTATTGCGTGTTTGTGTGTTGTGTGCTGCATTGCGTTGGTAGATGGGTGGAATCAACCTGATCGGGTGGTCAGGTCCACGAATCGCATCCAGTGTCAATGTAGGCCGACATGTGATTAAAATAAAATTTTCATATAAAGTTATTCCCCACTCCTGAGGGGGAGAGAAAGAAAGGAGAGGGCGATGATCGCCTGGAAGGGAACGTTATTTGCTTGTGTGGTTGGTATGTGTTGGCTTGCGACAGATCAGCTCACTTTGAATCAACATTCTTGAAGGCACGGAGACTCTATATGTATTTATGGATGAGGCTTTAGCGAGGTGATGCAACGGTAGTGCTTTATAACTTGTGTGCTCTATCTGAGGGTTTTTTCTAGTGTGTAGGACACTCCAAGGTTCTGATGTATGTCTTGACTTGCACTCGAGTTTCGATGGCTTTTGTAGGACGACGATGGGGATTCTTTGGGAATGTCTAGTCATGGAATGATTGTACATAGCGAATAGTAGGTGCAATAATGGGGTATGCATTTTGGGTATTTTTGCATGTCCTGTTAGATTCATTTCAGTTGTCGTTGTTTATTTCAGTATTTTCTTTTCTGTTTTCCGCAATGGTAGTTGCATGTGTAAAATATGGAAAGGTATGCATGTATTATTTTGGTTGAGACCATGTTTCCTAATGGAATGTATGAGCAAATTGATGCATGGCTGAAGTGGGATTGCGTATATGTGCATGTTCTTAGATCATTTTGGAAGTGACTGATTTGAATGTATTTATGAGTGATTTTTGAGCACTAATAGCTTCAATGAGTGCAGGTTCAGTTGGAGTATCGGCTCGATGGGAAGGTAAGCAAACTAGTTGTGCACTGATGTTTTCATGGCTGTTTTGATTAGATTGCAGCAAAAGTGGCTCGTCGAGGACGACTTCGCAAATAAGAAGAGGGAAGTATGTTAGCCCCAAAAATGGTTGATTTTGATGCACTAATCGGTTCTATTTGGCAGGAAATTTGCTTGATTTCAGGTACTTGCATAGCAGATTTGGTGATTGATGAGAAACATGTGGAGATATTGATTGCAAGGATGTGGAGAAAAGGGATTGAGCATGGACAAGCCTCCTAAGAGCATAGGAGATACTGATGTGCAGAAGAAATTAGAAGCGGCTTTGTTTCAGGAGGGACATGAGGAGCATGGATGTGGCAAACAAAATTTCAATGTCCATCTATGCAGCGCGAAAAAGCATTGCGGGGCATTTTCTCTGCTCTTCACACAATTGTAGTCTATTTCGTCAGCAGGATTCCAGGAAAAGCTTTTCAATACCACCAGAGATGTATGAGGATGCTTGTTGAAGCACAACATGTCTTTGATGATCTTCCAGATCAAAGTGTTTTCGCATGGAATGCTTTGATTTCAAGATATGTAAATCATGGTCTTAATGAGAAAGCACTTGATTGTCTGTCCAAAATGCAACTTGACAATATTGATCCAGACAATGCTACATTTGTCTTGGCTTTAAAGGCTTGTGGTTGTTTGGGAGATATAGAAAGAGGAGAACTGATACGAACCGAAATGAGAAGCAGAGGCAACCTTGAAGAAGACCTTGCGATTTGCACTTCATTTGTTGATATGTATTCCAAGTGTGGTGATCTCACCAAAGCACAAGAGCTATTTGACAAGCTTCCAGTTCGGAATGTCATTAAGTGGACTGCACTTGTTGCAGGTTATGCTGATCATGACTATGGCCATGAGGCATCGAAGTGTTTATCACAAATGCAATTAGAAGGGGTAAACCCAAATGCAATCACTCTTTTGTCTTGTTTGAAAGCATATCTCAGTATTGGAAGAGAAGAAGAAGCTAATAAAGTAATAGACAATATGGCAGAAGAGTGTTCAGTCCAAGAAGATCTATTTATTGGTAATTTTGGTGGTGGATGCCTACTCCAAGTATGGCTTCTTTCAGCGACTGAATACTTGCCAGGCCAAGCCCCTTTCCGTTTTTTTGCCAGAAGAAGGGTGGGGCGAATCCGTTTCTTCTCTGACGAAGAGGAGTGGCTCTGACAAGAGAACAAAAAAAAAAAAGGGGGTAGCGCTTCTCTCTTGGCGGAGACATTGAAGAAGGAGGAAGGGGGAGATGAATGTCGAGTCTTTTTCCTTTCTGGTGGGGGGGTGAGCTGGGTCCTTCTTCGCGCAGCAGCAGGTATCGTGGAGGACAACGAGCGTGTGGTTGTCCAGCAAGCTCTGAGGATGAAAATGGGGAGGGTTCGGAGCCACTTCGAGAGATATTGTGCAGTGCTATCTCTCAGTCCTATTTGCTGAAGGCCACTCAAGGAATAGGTTCAGTAGTGGGCACGAGGAAATTTAGGAAAGTGCTGGCAGCAACACTCGGGCATGATTCCAATTTCTTTTGGTTTTTCGAATACTCATAACGAGTAGACGTCGGAGGAGGAGTACAACTCTTCTGCTCGCGAAGGGCTGAAGATCGGGTCTTTCTGTTGGAGCGATTGATGGATGTATCGGGGTATTAGAGATTTCTCTTTATTGACCGGGATTGGAACTACTACCAACCACCACATCAGGAAGGTGGAGCCGTTCATAGCGAAGAAGGAAGTCTCTCTGGTCCCCAAGAAAGAGAGGGAGAGATTAATGGCGGTGAATTATAACTCTACTTCTGGGAATAGGAGAACGTGTCTGCAAGGGATACATAGTATATGAGTGTCAAAGGAAGTATAGTTCAAGTCTCCCGCTCGTGCAGTAACCATAGCTAATTCATCAAAACTGTCATAACTTCGGTGGATCTTCAATGCATTTTCCTCAGTTCAGTAAGGAGAAGGTGGATTCTACGAGCTGCATACTGCAGAATCTCGCTCCCTCTCAGGAAGAACCGGTAATATACTTTTCAATTGCAAGGGGGGAAATTCCGTGATTTAGCAAAATTATTGATTGCATTCATATGTGACATTGGCTCTGGCCCGAATATACTATACGTTATGGTCTGCCATCTATGTACTTGAATATGAATGTGGCAAGGAAATTTCTGCATATGAGTTGGATGATTTCAACAACGACTTTGTGATTTGGGCGCATCCATGCATGATATATGGGGGTAACTTGTCTATGGGAGTCAGCAGTACGAAGCAAAAAATTTTCAAAAAAGGGAGTGTAAATTTGTTGGATGGACTGTTATCGTTTATTTTGCACGATTACATGTACTAGCTGTTAACGATAATCATGAGAAGTATGTTTATTTTTCATCGAATCTAGTCCGGGAGATTTGGGGGGGGGGGGCTCGCGCTTCTTGTCTGTTCTCTGCAGGCCATAAGGACAATGAAGAGTTTGTCTTGGGGGCTTTTCGACAGGGGCGGCAGGCAGTCTCAGTAGCTGGAAGATCCATACAGGAGGCAGCAGAGGAAGGAAGGAGGTCCATTGGAGGAGTCCGATTTCCAGGTTTAATACATCCTGGTCTTATTGGGACTGCCCCCTCAAATGAGCTTCTCAGCATCTGGAATAGCAGAAAAAAGGAATTGGTAGAACGTGGCGTCGATGCAGTCGGTACAACAGCCTTTTTACATACAAGACCCTTGGCCCTGCTTCCCACACCAGAGGGTGCTCTGCTTGGAAAAGTTTGGTGATTATAACTTTCTCAGGTGTACACTTTGTTCTTTGGGTTATAGATGCTAGTCTTAAATGCACGAAGTTCTACTCCTAGATTTCTCTAACGGCATTCAAAAAATAGTACATGCTTTTGAGTGCTATGTTTGTTTCGGGATCAGGATTTTATACTTTTTCCATAAAAGGGAAACAGATGTTAATGTTCTGTTCATTGGTGTTTTAAGGTAGTTAATCGGGATGCCCTTTAAATGTGAAATGGAAAAGATGATATTGAGGGGTAGTCAGAAAAAGAGTTCAAGATGTCTCGATTGCACGTTCATTCCTTTTGTTGTATAATCTAGTATCAGGAGATTGATCGGGGAGGAATTTATGTATGGATCCCATTATGGTATGGCGTCTGACGCTTGAGTTCACCTTCTCTAATTCGGTTATTGGAGTATTCTATCTACATGTGTTGATGTGATGTTACATATTTTTCAGAGGATAGAAAAGCAGCATAAATTTTTATACTAAACAGAACATACTGATAACATATCTAGTGTCTTCTGCTTCCATGAACATATATATTCTGGTTCATGTCGATGCTGTACCTTTCAGTATGAGCTGACAATACTCGTGCTTAGATTGAAGGAGGTACACAGCTATGGGAAGAAGTTGCCAAGGATGCTGCCCGCACTATTCCTAGACGAGAGAATGGTGGCAATTGTGACATAAAGAATCTGAGCCGAGGGTTGTCTTCTTTGAACATATCGAAGGATTTTGGATAACGAACAGGGCTAGGGAGCATTCCATTTCAGTCCTACCTAATTCATATCCCCTTAGAAATAAATACCTGACGTGCAAATAGTTGTATTCACAATAGAAAATGTTCAGAGATGCAGACTAATCCAGCGTACCGTGCCAGTGAGTTCAGGCCCTGTAGATATCCTGTTCCATTATCTCAATTCCCCCCGGTGTTTGGAAGTGCATCTCTACAATTCCATCAACTTAGAACGCGCTCTTCCCTCATGCAGTCTCCGGAAATTTAGCTAATCTTCAGCATCACTATATTCCAGCGTCGAGGGTTCCTCAACATAGTAGATGCGGTAGATGAATGAGCAATCTGTTCATCCCGGGCTCCATACACTCACGCACGTGAGAACCTCCCTCCAAAATGCTGACATCAACAGCATCAACTTCTAGGAAGACCTGCTCCTTGCTTAGCACTTGGTTGCTCTGTAACTGAAACAAGGAACGTGAAATCACCTAGAGTCACTTTGTTCAAGAAACCATTAAGTCTTCAGCTTGATAGCACACCCGCCTGAACTTTTCCCTTCAGCACAATTGCATACGTTTACACACACACACCCTCTTTTCTATGGGGTCTCCTCCACTCTCAACTGAATCCTGCTTCTTGTTGGAATGTGTGAGGTTTTAGTCGGTTGCCATGCTAACGCCTGCAGTTTTAAACAGTAGCTCATCCTCATCACAGCGAGGCTCTCCGTATCGTTTCATCCACTAATGAGAAAAATGCATGTGATGCTAATTGTGCAGCTAGGGTTGTCTTCCACTCTGATTGATTCTAATGTTTGAGTTATTGTCCAGAGAGCTGAACATTGGGCACTCAGAGATAATTGAGCACTCAGAGATAAAATTCTGAAGGAATGTGAGTTTTGATGGGGAGAAAATTTTCCTCAAGAGACGTAATGATTGAAGAAGTTAGTTGATCATTGTCAATAGCAAGTTCACACTCCTGAGGGCATGAGGGCGAGGTAAGAAGCTGAAGGGAAGTGAAAGAGAGCTAGTGAGAAAAGAAGAGGAAGAAGGGGTGAGGAAGTGCACAAGTATGTGTATGTGAGGAAAAGGAGGAACTGCGAGCGGGATGCTTATGAAGCTAGGGCATAGGCCAATGGAGTGTCAATCAAGAGATAATTGTGGGCTCTAAGTAATCCAAGTAGACCGATTCCGGGGAATTTAGATCAAATAAAGTTTCGTATAACCACTTTTCCGTGGGCTCAAGAGCTGATTCAGAAAGATATAATCATTCATGTGCATAAAATTGAGCATTAACTATCTTTTCAAGCAAGAAGAAAATGTGTTTCATGCATGAAAGCATTATTTGAAAAGGAGAAATGCACCAACATTCTTTCATAGATGCATGGCTATGCATGATAAGTGTTTCCATAATTCGATGAACTCCTATTTTGCTTTCATTAAATTTCATACAATTCTTTTAAAATTGAAGAGTTTTCCCTACTTCAATGATAATAACAATGCATTTTATATGAAAGCATATAGCAAAGCAAATATTGAAGTGAAAACATCAACTTGTAAAGTACTTAGCTCCCAATTAGCTACGTCCTTCCATTGATCCTCTGAAAGGCCATTCTCCATCCTATGGTCCATGAGAAAACTATGTACTCCTTCTTGAAGAATGTTTCTTCCATATGTCAATGAGCATGGCTTTAATTCATCCTTGTCTATGGATGGGAGCGTGTGTTGGAAATTGGAGAGGCTAAACCTTCACTTGATTTACTTCAATTAGATGCAAGATTGCATGTGCTTCTTGAGTCTTCAAACACGTCCTTAGCAAAGAATCCCCATTCACATAATAGACAAGTTCCAAGAACAACCCATGTTCGGTGAGTTATCCCATGTTTCTGATGTACTCCATTGAAGAGAAATGAGACTTACTCTAGATGGAACTCCCTTGCCATAGCAAAAGGAAAGAGATGTTTCTAGACTTAGGTGTAGCTTATGCAAAGAATTTGAACATATATAAAGTGCAGAGAAAACCACCAAATAGTCATTATTGTGATGGTAGAAGCACTTCTGCAAAATCGTGGATGTTCTTGATTCAATCCCCGCTAGTTGGGCCATTTAGGAGAATGTTTTGCATCATGAAAGCTCCTTTCTCTATCGGATAGAGTAGAAGCCTCTAATTCTGGTCATCAAGAGTTCAAAACCTGGGCGCTACTCTATACAGAAACCATTTCTCTTTTTGCTTATGGTGAAGAACCTTGGGAGGCGTGCAATTTGAGCATATAATAATAATCAAAGCACAAATATGAAAAACAAACCTTGGGTTCGTGGATAAGAGGAAGTCTTCCTCTACAAGAGGTCACGGGTTTGAGTTCCACGATTGCATCTGGGCATCTTATGAAGGGGCACAAAATTGTTTTTGGCTTCCCATAAATACGAACATGTACTTATATGAACCTTTTAACCCCAAGATAAGGTGCTAATGGGATAGTTTTTTGGATTTTCCTCTGTAGAAGAGGTCATGAGGTTGATTCCCAGCTCTGCTAGAAAGAATTGATGCAATGGGGTGTTGAGCTTTTGCACGAGTTCGAATCCACTTAATCTGCCATCCCCTTGTCTGTGATTAGATATTCTTTATCGTCTGATTCAAGAGGCTTGGCTAGCTAAGCTAGTTACCAATGCTAGGTTTCGGGTTTGATTCCTGCTCCTGCTGCACACAGAGAATCATCTAGAAGTTCCTTTTTACAACTCCAGCTAAGAGCTTGTGGGAACGAGAATCCGTCAACACATTGCAGGAACGAGAATTCGTGAGTACATCTCTCTCTTGGTTACATGCAAGTAGAGAGAAATAAGAAGCTCAACATTCTCCAAAGGAATCACTAACTAATGAGGATGATGAAGATCATGTGGAGGTCTCCATGAGAACTTAAGAAGAATGTGATGATCCCTCACAAGGTTTCCATAGAAAGTCTAGCTCTAATACCAATGCAAGAGACTAAGAATTACGACCACCATGTGCTAGAAAGATGACTCTCCTCCCATCCTTATGCATGTATATATAGCTACTCGAATCAACGAGGACCACAAATGTAACTAGAGTCCACAAGTGCATGTGCAATCTCCTCCACTCCTTTCATATCTTCCACTAGAGTCTACTAGTGGTTGGAGTGATCTCGACCACTGCTTTAGTACCTTCCACTAGAGCCCACTAGTGGTTGGTGTTCTCTCCACTCCAGTTAAGTCCACTGGACTCAAGTTAACTCACGTTAACTTGAGCTAGAAGGCTCTAGAGCTCCTTGTGCAAAACACTCTCCCCAAGACCTCCTTCCTCACAACCTTGAGACTTAACTGTTGGGAAATATGGATGGACACCTCAAGAAATGAGTTGGTACTGCTAATCCTTGCTTTGTACCTTCCCTCTTTCAATTCAAAGTTGTGTTGTAGACCCTCTTAGCTTGCAAATGACACCAAATAATCACCTATGTACTTTGTAGATGGTGCTTCAAACAATTAGATCAAAATAGATAGCTTTGTGACTAGCTTCTGCCCAAAAACTTGTTATTTTGGTTCACACACCTGTTGGTTCTTAAGATTAGTGCTCCCAACACAGTAGTAATTAGATAGACTACACACTTAGCAATGTCTTTAGCAAGTAGAAGCTTACCCCTGACTTTTTACGAACTCTACAGAGAATGACTATTGACCACTTCAAGACAATTTTCTCCCAATTGGCTCAATCAAACTTCTTCAAAACTTTGACATATTGTAATAGACTTTGAGCTTTCTCCAACAAGCTATAGATCATTAATAATGGATAACAATTCATTGAGATATGAGCATCACAAGCTCACTGTTATGAGTAAACATAGCAGAGATGAAGATAGAAGTAATCAACCATGTAATGTATTATGTAACAATGATATACATGATCATTGGCATAAATATGATGCTCAATGATAGTGATAGGAGTAGGCTATAGTGTAAGCCTCTCAACATCAACAAAATGATCTACAATATGCTCAGTAATGGGGGCTCATTGGCCACGAGTTTTCAAGTCTCTTTTATAGAGAGATTCTTCAAGTTTGAATTTGAAATTCAAATGGATGCTCCACCTAAAAGTACTCCTCTAAGTTAGAAGTGACTTTAACAAACACAATTCATAGCTTTTAGATCTCGAAACTCCATGAAGAAGATGGAATTGCAATATTCTCTCTAGGATTTATCTTTTACAAGAAGTAAATGATCTACCTTAACAAGCAATGTCATGTGGTTCTTCCAATGTTTGCACAAAACTCATTTAATGCCTAGTCAAGTGTGTAGGATTGGAATTTGCACCAATAGCTCCCCCTCAAGCCAAACATCTTGGCTTGGTCTTCTCATCAATCCTCTTGAATTTCCTACAATCCAATCATAGTCTTGAACCTGCAATGTTTAGTACCATCAAGTGCTTTGGTCAACAAATCTTGCATATTAGTTGATACATATGCAAGTTGAATCTCTTTTCTCAATAGCTTCTCTCTCACATAGTGATAGTGAACTTCTATATGCTTGGTCCTAGCATGATAGATAGGATTTGCTGCTAGATGTAAAGAACTTGTATTGTCACCAAAGATCCCCTGTATTCAGTCTCTGTTGAGGATAATGCAATAGTAGGTTGCTTCTTGCAAGACCATGAAATGGGCTTATCATCTACAAAAGAAAGATAACCTAAGGTACTCTTTTCATCCTTACAACCTACCCAATCTGCATCTGAATAAAGCTTGATGTCCAAATCTGATGTGTATGGAAAGTATAAACCTTGATTTTGTGTACCCTTGAGGTACTTCAAAATCCTTTTAGCAGCTTCTAAGTGAGGTGCTCTAGGTTTGTGCATGAATTGAGAAACACTTACTCCATAAGCAATATCAATCCTTGTCAATGTAGCATAGTTTAGGCTTCCTATTATGCTTTGATATCCTACAATGTCTTCATGCAAATTAGCTTCATGAGCAACTCATTTTTTGGTTTACCTCCATAGGATTGCTAGCTATCTTGGCATTCTCCAAGTGTAACTTCTCAACATGTCCTGCACATACTTTCTTTGAGTAATATAAATTCCAAAATTTGTGTAGACTAATTCAAGTCTAAGAAAGTACTTTAATGATCCTAGATCACTGATTTTGAACCCCTGCATCATTTGATTCTTGATGTGTTTGATGCCATTGGCATCACTACCTATAAGTAAGATATCATCAACATACACACATAAGTATATCACCTCTAAATTACTTCTCTTGATAAACAAAGAAGTATTTGCTTTGCTCATGATAAATCCTTGATCTTGAAGGTATGTGGTCAAGCTATGGTGCCATGCCCTAGGTGCTTGCTTCAAACCATACAAAGATTTGTTCAATTTACACACATGATTTACCTTGCTTGGATCTTCATAGCCAAGAGGTTGAGCCATGTAAACCTCCTCTGAAATCCAACCATTAAGGAAAGCATTGTTTACATCCAATTGGTACATATTCCAATTCCTTAATGCAGCCACACTTACCAATACTCTGATGGTTGGCATTTTGGCCATGGGTGAGAATGTTTCCTCATAATCAACTCCTTGGGTTTGTGCAAAACGCTTAGCCACAATTCTATCTTTATACATGTTTATGGATCCATCTGAATTTCTCTTGACTTTGTAAATCCATCTAGAACAAATTACCTTCATTGATTCCTTCTTTGGCACTAGCTCTCAAGTATCATTCTCCTTGAGTGCTTCTATTTCTTCATCCATAGCTTCCTTCCACTCTGCCTTGGTCTTTGCCTCTTCATATGATGTAGACTCTTCAAATGACAAATATTTAGCAAGATAAATGGAATGCTTGGTAACTAAAGAAGTGTCATACCCATATCTGTTTAGTTTCTTGCTCTCCCTTTGTGATCTTCTAATTGTTTGGTTGGATTATTCAAGTATATCTTCCAACCTCTTCATCTTGGCCTTGCCTTTTGATTTCCATGCCTTGAATTCTTATAGATGGATGATTTCCTCATCATCTGATTTGATGTCTTCAATTTGGCTTGGCTCCTTCTTGGTGAGGCTTGGAAATTCCTCTTCCAAGTCATATGGAAACTTAACCTTCCTGCATTCACTTTCAAACCAAGAATCATTCTCATCAAACACAACATCTCTACTGACCATAACACCTTTGTTGGATGGATTATAGAACCTGTATCCTTTCTTATTCAAATTATACCCTATGAAGATGCACTTTTATACCTTAGAGTCTAGCTTACCTCTAATCTGAGATGGAACATGCACATAAGCAACACATCCAAAAATCCTACAATGATCAAGTGATGTCCTTCTACCATGCCATGCTTCATATGGCGTCATCCCATCAAGTGATTTAGATGGCAACCTGTTAACAAGATAAGTGGTAGTAGATACACTCTCTACCCACAAATAGTTAGGTAACGTTTTCTCATTAAGCATTGACCTAGCTGTTTCAACAATCAACCTATTTCTCCTCTCTGCTACCCCATTTTCCTCAGGGGTATACCTTGTTTTAATTTCCCTTTTGATACCTTTGTCTTGCAAGAATGCATCAAATTCATTTGAGAAGTACTCACCTCCTCCATCTGACCTTAGTCTTTTTAGGCTTCTTTCTGTTTGGTTTTTCACAAGTGCAAGATACTTCTTAAAGCAACTGAATACTTCATCTTTGTGCTTCATAAAATACAAGATAGTCCATCTACTGAAATCATCAGTGAAAGATACATAATACCTTGAGCCAGAAATTGAAGGATCCTTGCTTGGTCCCCATACATCTATATTGGCAAGCTCCATGTGTTGCTTGGATATATTAGGTATCCCAAGTACACATTGATCCCTACATATTTTTGTTGAGAGTGATGGATGGATGCACTCAGGAAATCAGTTGGTGCTGCAAAACCTGCTTCACACCTGCCCTCTTTTCTCTTCAGAAATGCTTAGTACACTTGCTTAGCTTCCAAATGACACAAAGAAACTATATATGTACTTTGGAAATGATTTGGGTAATGACCAAATCAAAACAGATAACTTGGCACTTCACAAATCAAGCAAAACCTTCTATTCTTGTAATGATACCTGTTCAGACTTTTACTCAGTGTGTCCAGCACACTTAAAATTGGCACAATTCCTTTTGGGAGTATCAATATACCTTAGTAAGTTACCAATCACAAGTGAAATCACTTCAATTGATAAACTATGCACTGAGAAATAAGTTTAGCAAAATTATAATCACCCCCGACTTTTCAGGAACTCTGCAGACAAATACCAGTGTGCACCTCGACTCACTTTTCTCCCAATTGGCTGAATGGAATCCTTTGAAATTTTGTATGCTTGTAGTAGACTTTGAGCTGGTTCCAATGAGCTATAGAACACTTGATTTGGTTCAGTAGATCCAGAGCAATGCTTCTTTGAAGTTGACAGACTTGGAGTAGGTGACTCAGACAAAACAGAGATGATGAATGTATACTTCTATTGATATATGTGTTTGTACAATCTCATTAGCTTGCCAAGCACAGCTAAATGAGGTAGTGTGATGTTGGGTATAGAGTAGCCCTCACACACAATGAGTTACAAGGAAAAATATGCCTCGGGGAGTGAGCTAGATTGAGAGTGTTACCCGCGACTTTTTCAGTACATCCTTTATAGGAGTTTGATCTTCATTTGAATTTGAAATTCAAACTTAGGCTCCCTTGAATTTCTCCTCTAAAAGTAGGGAGATATTCTCTCCATCTCATCAATCAAAAATCCACGACTCTGGTGGTAGGTAAGTGACTTAAGGTGATTACAAACAACTGATAAGTCACTTAGACTTTTACAAGGGGTAAAGAAGTAAGAACATGTAAGCATATGTTCACATGTGTCTTTATTTGAGTGAAGCCTTAATAAACCTTTATCCATGCTTGTCTTCAATAAGTCCTAGGGTCCAAGCCAATGTGTGTAGGCTTGTCTTGCACCAACAGCTCCCCCTCAAGCCAAACACTTTGGCTTAAGTCTTCTTCTTCATTCTTCAATTACTTCCTGCAATCCAATCATAGATTTGAATCTGCATAACTTGTTTCCATCCAATGCCTTTGTAAGTAAATCTGCACATTGCATATTAGTAGATACATATGTCAATTGTATATCTTTACTTAGCAATTTCTCTCTCACATAGTGGTAATGAACCTCTATGTGCTTTGTTCTGGCATGATAAATTGGGTTTGCTGCAAGGTGAAGAGAGCTAGTATTGTCTCCAAATATGATAGGTGATCTTGTGAATAGACCTAACTCTGTATATAGAAGCTTCAACCAGATAGCTTCTTGAGTAGCATTTGCAAGTCCTCTATACTCTGCTTCAGTGGATGACAATGCCACTGTAGGTTGCTTCTTAGCTGACCAAGAGATAGGCTTATCTCCTGCAAAACAAATGTATCCTGAGGTGCTCCTCCTATCATCCTTGCATCCTGCCCAATCTGCATCTGAATAAACCTTTATGTCAATATCTGATGTATAAGGAAAATACAAACCATGACTTTGAGTTCCCTTGAGGTATTTCAAGATCTTCTTTGCTGCCTCTAGATGAGGTACTCTAGGTTTGTGCATGAATTGACTAAGCACACTTACACCATATGCTATGTCAATTCTTGTCAAGGTAGCATAGTTCAAGCTACCCACCATACTTTGGTATCCTGTAATGTCTTTAATTTCTTCTCCTTCATGAGCACTTAGCTTTTGGTTAACCTCCATTGGAGTAGTAGATACCTTAGCATCCTGCAAACCAAACTTCTTGACCATATCCTGTACATACTTCTTTTGAGTAATGTATATACCTGAGTTTGTGTATATCAATTCAAGACCTAGAAAATATTTTAGTAATCCAAGATCACTAATCTTGAATTCTTTCATCATCTGACCCTTGATGTGTCTAATCCCATTGACATCATTACCTGTAATGATGATGTCATCAACATAAACACATAAGTAAATTACCTCTGTGCTACTTCTCTTTATGAATAGAGAAGTGTCTGCTTTGCTCATCACAAATCCTTGGTCTTGGAGGTAGGTGGTCAATCTGTAGTTCCATGCTCTAGGTGCCTGCTTCAAACCATACAGGGCCTTCTTCAATTTACAAACATAATGTACCTTTCTTGGATCTTCATAGCCAGGTGGTTGTGACATGTAGACTTCTTCAGATATCCATCCATTCAAGAATGCATTCTTCACATCCAATTGGTACATGTTCCAATTCTTGGATGCAGCTACACTCACCAAAACTCTGATAGTTGGCATCTTGGCCACAGGAGAAAATGTCTCCTCATAATCAATGCCTTGGGTTTGTGCAAAACCCTTGGCTACCAACCTAGCTTTGTACCTGTTAATTGTTCCATCTGAATTCTTCTTCAATTTGTAGATCCATCTGGATCCAATTACCTTCATAGTATCCTTCTTGGGTACCAAGTCCCAAGTTTCACTCTCTTGGAGGGCTTCTATCTCCTCATCCATGGCTTCTCTCCATTCTGGCTTTGTAATTGCTTCTTCATAGGTACCTGGTTCTTCATTCAACAAGTCTTTTGCAAGATATACAGAGTGTTTAGTTACAAGTGATGTGTCATATCCAAATCTGATAGGTTTCTTCTTCTCTCTCTGAGATCTTCTCATAGCTTGAGTAGAAGTTTCTGCTTTGTCCTCCAATTGCTTCATCTTCATCTTTCCTTTGGATTTCCATGCTTTGAACTCTTCAAGGTTTATGGTATCATCATCTGAGCTTGAGTCTTCTTGCTGAGTTGGCTCTTCCTTGGTAAGCTTTGGAAAATCTTCCTCCATGTCATAGGGTAGACTCACTTTCCTGCATTCATTCTCATACCATGAGTCATTCTCATCAAATATGACATCTCTGCTTACCTTGAAACCTTTGTTTGTGGGGTTGTAGAATCTGTATCCCTTTTGGTTCAAATCATAACCAATGAAGATACATTTCTCTGCCTTTGGGTCTAGCTTTCCTCTTACCTGTGAGGGAATATGCACATATGCTATACAACCAAAGATTTTGCAATGATCCAGAGAGGGTCTCTTACCATTCCATGCTTCATATGGAGTCATGCCATCAAGTGATTTGGATGGCAACCTGTTGATGAGGTAAGTGGCAGTGGACACACTCTCTGCCCATAGGTAATTTGGTAACCTTTTTTCATTGAGCATAGACCTAGCTGTTTCCACTATAAGTCTATTCCTTCTTTCTGCTACCCCATTTTGTTCAGGTGAATATCTGGTAGTGATCTCTCTCTTGATGCCTCTTTCCTGCAAGAAATCTTCAAACTCATTGGAGAAATACTCTCCTCCACCATCTGATCTTAGCCTCTTCAAGCTTCTACCTGTTTGATTCTCAACAAGAGCAAGATACCTCTTGAAACAATTAAACACTTCATCTTTATGCTTCATAAAGTATAAAATGGTCCACCTGCTATAGTCATCAATAAAAGACACATAATATCTTGAACCAGAAATGGAAGGGTCCTTGCTAGGTCCCCAAACATCTGTGTGTACCAAGTCTAGGTAGTCTTCATGCATGAAACCTTTTCTTGAGTAGGGTAATCTGTGAGACTTACCAAATTGACATGATCCACATTTGTAAATCATGTGTTGCTTGGATACATTAGGTATCCCAAGCACACATTGATCCCTGCACATTTGCTTAAGAGTCCTTTCACCTATGTGTCCTAATCTTTTGTGCCATATCTCTAATTCTGAGAGTGTCTGATCCTTATAATTATACAAAGCAATGTTTTTTGTATCCTCTAGCTCAAATGTAAATAATCTACCTGATTTCTCCCCTTTGGCTATCCTTCTGAATCCTTGTTTTGGGTCCTCCACATATGCTCCATGTTGTGTGAATCTGACCTGCAAACCTTTCTCCACAATCTGACCAACACTCATTAAATTTTTAGTTATTGTTGGTACATAGAGTACCCTGCTTAATAGGTTCTGATTACCATCACATGTCTTCACATTTCCAACTTTGACAACAGAGTGTTTAGTGTCATCACCTGTTTGTACCTGATGTTTGCCCTTGGGCTCTTCCAAATCAAAAAGTAGTGCCACATTGCCAGCTACATGGTTAGAACATCCTGAGTCAATGTAAAATAAATGATCATCATTTGTACCTATCTTGGAGGTCATGTTCATGATCAATAAGGAGTCATCCTGCTCCTCTGTGTAGTTGTTGTAATCTCTTCTATTTCTGAATCCACCTTGGTAGCTTCCATTGTGGTTGTTGTTGTAATTGTTGTTGTATTGGTTGTTATACCCATTGTAGCTTTGATGTTGGTTGAATCTACCTCTTCCTTGAGAGTATCCACCTCTTGAGTAGCCTCTTCCTCTCTGATTTTTGTAGTTCTTGTAGCATTCATCTGTGGTATGATTGGACAACCCACAGATGTTGCAAGGTGATGAGTTGTAGGGTCTCCCCCTACCTGACTTACCTCCTCTGCCTCTTCCTCTAGATGACCTACCTCTCCCTGCATAATTGGCTTGAGAGGTAGAGCCTTCTTCATCCTGTTTTTTCTTGCCTTTATCTTTAACTTTCTTATCAGTAAAGAGAGCAGAGGGGTTATTACCTTTTGATTGATCTCCAGCTTTGGTGAACTTTGCTTCATGTGTAAATAGTTGACCCATGAGTGTTGTGAGATCAGGGGTATGCATGTCCATGTAGAGGTCCATTGCAGTGGTGAAACTTTCCCACTTATCATCTGCCTTGAGTCCATTTGTCACTTGCCTGACTATTTGCTCCTCTTCAATTTCCTCTCCAATGCTTGCTAGCGGGTCTGCCACATCTTTGATCTTTGTCACATAATCTGAGACTGATTGCTTGGGCTGCTTCCTCAGTGTTGTGAACTCTATCCATAATTGGTTCTTTCTAGCCCTTGTGTTGGAAGAAAAGTAATTTGACAAGGTTTCCCAAGTCTCTTGGGAAGTCTTACAGTTTCTTACATGAGGTAAAAGAAAGTCAGATATAGAGTTTAAGAGATAAGACCTTGCCAAAGCATCCTTTGCACACCATTGGTTAAGTCTTTCATGCTCATCCTTTGTAGGTAGTCCTCTAGTCTTGAATGAGGGCAACTCCTCATCTCCTGATATGTATCCAAATAGACTTCTCCCTTGTAGATAGGTCTTCATTCTCAATGACCAAGCTTGATAGTTGTTTCTGTCCAATTTGTCAATGAAAGAGGGGAAACCATCACCCATGATTACCTTGTTTTGCTCTGATACCACTGTTGAGAGTGATGGATGGATGCACTCAGGAAATCAGTTGGTGCTGCAAAACCTGCTTCACACCTGCCCTCTTTTCTCTTCAGAAATGCTTAGTACACTTGCTTAGCTTCCAAATGACACAAAGAAACTATATATGTACTTTGGAAATGATTTGGGTAATGACCAAATCAAAACAGATAACTTGGCACTTCACAAATCAAGCAAAACCTTCTATTCTTGTAATGATACCTGTTCAGACTTTTACTCAGTGTGTCCAGCACACTTAAAATTGGCACAATTCCTTTTGGGAGTATCAATATACCTTAGTAAGTTACCAATCACAAGTGAAATCACTTCAATTGATAAACTATGCACTGAGAAATAAGTTTAGCAAAATTATAATCACCCCCGACTTTTCAGGAACTCTGCAGACAAATACCAGTGTGCACCTCGACTCACTTTTCTCCCAATTGGCTGAATGGAATCCTTTGAAATTTTGTATGCTTGTAGTAGACTTTGAGCTGGTTCCAATGAGCTATAGAACACTTGATTTGGTTCAGTAGATCCAGAGCAATGCTTCTTTGAAGTTGACAGACTTGGAGTAGGTGACTCAGACAAAACAGAGATGATGAATGTATACTTCTATTGATATATGTGTTTGTACAATCTCATTAGCTTGCCAAGCACAGCTAAATGAGGTAGTGTGATGTTGGGTATAGAGTAGCCCTCACACACAATGAGTTACAAGGAAAAATATGCCTCGGGGAGTGAGCTAGATTGAGAGTGTTACCCGCGACTTTTTCAGTACATCCTTTATAGGAGTTTGATCTTCATTTGAATTTGAAATTCAAACTTAGGCTCCCTTGAATTTCTCCTCTAAAAGTAGGGAGATATTCTCTCCATCTCATCAATCAAAAATCCACGACTCTGGTGGTAGGTAAGTGACTTAAGGTGATTACAAACAACTGATAAGTCACTTAGACTTTTACAAGGGGTAAAGAAGTAAGAACATGTAAGCATATGTTCACATGTGTCTTTATTTGAGTGAAGCCTTAATAAACCTTTATCCATGCTTGTCTTCAATAAGTCCTAGGGTCCAAGCCAATGTGTGTAGGCTTGTCTTGCACCAACAATTTTCTTAAAGGTTCTCTCACCAATATGCCCTAATCTTTTATGCCAAATATCAAGCTGATAATGTTTGATCCTTGTAACTATAAAGTGCAATATTCATTGTATCTTCAAGTTCAAATGTAAATAATCTACCAGTCTTTTATCCTTTGGAAATTCTCTTGAATCCATGCTGAGGGTCTTCCACAAATGCTCCATATTTGTTGAACCTAACCTACAAACCTTTTTCCACAATTTGTCCAACATTCATCAAATTCTTGGTGATTGTAGGTACATAAAGAACCCTGCTCAACAGATTTCTATTCCCATCAGAGGTTTTAACATATCCTACCTTGACCACTGAATGCTTGGTGTCACCACCTGTTTGCACTTGGTGCTTTCCCTTGGGTTCCTCAAGATCAAAGAGAAGAGCTACATTGCCTGCTACAGGGTTCCTCTCTTAGCTTGAGAAGTAGTTCCTGCATCTTCAATTTTTTTGCTTTTCCCTTTCTCTTTAGTCTTGCCTTTATCTATGTATAGGGCAAAAGAGTTATTACCTCTTGATGAATCTCCATTTTTGTTGATCTTGGCTTCATGTGTAAAGAGTTGCTCCATGAGTGTGGTAAGATCTGGAATTTGCATGTCCATGTATAAGTCCATGGTAGTTGTGAAGCTTTCCCTTCCTTGTAAGTATGTCTTCATCCTCAAGGACCATGCTTGGTAATTGTTCCTATCCAATTTATCAATAAAAGAAGGGAAACCATCTCCCATTTTACCTCAATTGCTCTGATACCATTGTTGGGAAAGATGGATAGACACCTCAAGAAATGAGTTGGTACTGCTAATCCCTGCTTTGTACCTGCCCTCTTTCACTTCAGAGTTGTGTTGTAGACCCTCTTAGCTTGAAAATGACACCAAATAATCACCAATGTACTTTCTAGATGGTGCTTCAAATAATTATATCAAAACAGATAACTTTGTGACTAGCTTGTGCCCAAAAACTTGCTATTTTTGTTCATACACATATCGGTTATTAAGCTCAGTACTCCCAGCAGAGTAGTAATTAGAAAAATTCCTTTTGAGGGTATCTAACTAGCTTAGAGATCTAATGAATCCAAGTGGAATCACTTAAAATGATAGACTACGCACTTAACAATGTCTTTAGCAAGTAGAAGCTTACCCCCGACTTTTTAGGGACTCTGCAGAGAATGACTAGTGACCACTTTGAGACAATTTTCTCCTAGTTGGCTGAATGAAACTTCTTCAAACTTTGATAGCTTGTAGTAGACTTTGAGCTTGTTCCAACAAGATATAGAGCAGTAACAATGGATAACATTTCACTGAGATATGAGTGTCACAGGATCAATGTTCTGAGTAAACATAGCAGAGATGAAGACAAAAGTAATCAACCATGTAATGTATTATGTAACAATGATATACATGATCATTGGCATGAATATGATGCTCAATGATAGTGATAGGAGTAGGATATAGTGTAAGCCTCTCAACATCAACAAAATTATCTCCAATATGCTCAGTAATGGGGGCTCATTGGGCACAAGTTTTCTAGTCTCTTTTATAGAGAGATTCTTCAAGTTTGAATTTAAAATTCAAATGGATGCTCTACCTAAACGTACTCCTCTAAGTTAGGAGTGACTTTAACAAACAAGATTCATAGCTTTTTAATCTCCAAAATCCAGGAAGAAAATGAGATTGCAATATTCACTCTAGGATTTATCTTTTACAAGAAGTAAATGATCTAACTTTACAAGCAATGGGTCATGTGGTTCTTCCAATGTTTGCACAAAACTCATTTAATGACTAGCCAAGTATGTAATCTTGGCATTTGCACCAACATTAACCACTAGGCTAAGTGGTCTGCTTCTTTGAGAGAGCACATAGACTTATACTTACGTCTAGTCTCAAGATCTTTGGCCATATATGAGTGACCAAATGGTGTCCATTTTTGGATCTGTCTTAATTGGCTGGATCCTTAGATCATAAACTTACCTTATTACACTTATCTTCTCTTGAGAAGTAAGGAGGACATAGATCTTTCCCTAAAGAAAGATCCGATGGACACCTTACATCTATTGATTGCTTAAAGCCCTATGACCACAGCCTGGACATTTGAACGAATGTCCAACACCTTGCTCTACTCTCAACAACCTATCTTCAAATTTGTTCCTCTCTTTTGAAGTGGTGTTGATTTACCCTTGTTGGTGGTACCCTCAATGTTTAATGCTAAAGTCATTAGTTCTATGTTCAATGCATCAGGCACATGAATTGGAATTGAAATCCGTTTTGCAAATCCATGCAATGCACGTGATGCTATAGGTGGACTAACCATGAATGAAGAAACTGAGGAACGTGGTACCGAACTAAACATTGATATACTTGTACTACTCGTAAGCATGACATGGCTTGAAGTGCCGTCCATCGCACACAATCCATTATTAAACTATCTTTAGAGTTTTAACGTGAGTGCTACATGATAAAATAAAAAACACAATACACAATTCACAAGAGTACTTCCCAATTTTATGTTGTTTCATCGTATAATTGATTCCAGCAAAGGGTGCTATAATTTTGATGTGGCAAAATCTTCATGAATGGATGGACTCTATGCTTTTACTTTATCCTTCTTGGGTCAAGTTGAAACATCAAATTCGGGTTCAGTTGAAGATAGCAAAAAATGCAAGAGAATGTAGAGAACTCAAGAGATCTCGGGTTGGAGATAGCTTTGAAACTCGAGTTTAGTAGAGTATATGTGTAGAATTAGAGTACATATAATATTGCAAAGAAGTTGGGACATCAAAATCTTGTTATTGTGATGGTTGGAGCACTTCAATGAGCTCGTAGAGGTTTCAAGGTCGACTCCACCTATATACACCTGAGAGAATTACTCTCTTTTTCTTCTTCGTGATCTACCAAGTTCTATAGTGCCGACTATCAAGCTATGATTATTTGCCTAGAAGAATCATATCATGAACGTTATTTGCCCTAGTGAATAGACTAGAGGTCTCAGCTTCTCGATGTTGTAAGTTCACACCTTGGGTGCCACTTGTTGTAGATAGTTTCTTCTTTGTTTTTTCTTCTAGAGAAGATTCTACAGCACTCAAAATAATGCTTAGTTTAATCACTACAATAAGATGTCCATAGATAGGGTTGCTCTAATGGATAAGAGGATGCCCTCTACATGATAAGGTCGTGGGTTCAAGCCCCATATGTGACTATCTATAGTGAGTCTCTATCTTTTTGCAATCTTTCAGCTTGAAGTATGCCACTGAGAGGGATTCGGGATGAATCTCTGCACACTTTCAAGCAAAAGATGTTGCCACTCATGGAAGTTTGCAACAAAGAAGATGAAGGGAAGCTCTAGACTAGGCTCTGATACCAATGCAACAACGTAACCACAAGACTAGCTCATGAATGAATGATTGTTCACCTCCCAACCATATGCCTCTATATATAGCTACTTGAATCAGTGAGGACCACAAATGTAACTAGAGTCCACAAGTGCACATGCAATCTCCACCATTCCTTTAATATATTCCATTAGAGTCTACTAGTGGTTGACACGATCTCAACCACTACTTTAGTACCTTCCACTAGATTCCACTAGTGGTTGGTGTACTCACCACTTGAGTTCAGTCTCTCTGAACTCAAGTTAACTCTTGTTAACTTGAGTTAGAAGGCTCTAGAGCTCCTTGGGCAAAACTCTCTTCCCATGCCCCATGGGGATTGAACCCGAGACCTCCTCCTTCACAACCTTGAGACTTAACCACTAGGCTAAGTGGATTACTTGTTTAAGAGAGCAATTGATTAAGTCTATGCTTGAGATCTTTGGCCATACACACAAGTGACCAAACAGTGTCCGATTTCATATTAGTTTGAACAGGTTGGACCCTAGATCATAGACTTACTTTATTACAGTGGAGAACACTAATTGAAAGGTGAAGTGGAAGATCTTTTCCAAGATTTTGGAGTAACAAAAAGATAATTTTGATTAGTGAATTGAAATCCCTTCAGTCATGGAATTGAGTACCTATTGATAAGGGAGCGAAACATGTGGGACAACTATCTTCCATAAGTTTGGATTCTGAAGAATCGATGGATGTTGTAGAAGAATTTAGCCCTATAACCATGGTAGATATAGGATTACTTCAATGAAGGAAGTTTCTAACTGATACGACTTATGCCAAATTTGGTAGATTCCTACGTGGTGATCTAGACATGCACGTTCATGCCTTAGAGATTAATTATAGTGTATTGGAAAATCTCAAAGATGATGCATACAAAGCCTAAGTATTTGAGTCGACCCTGGTTAATGAAAATGCAAAATGGTTGACCGAATTTGATTTGAATCATTTATAGCAATATGATGCAGTATGAGATGCCTTCTTATAGAGATTTCATCTATGGAAAAGTCAAGCTCAAATCTTTGATTTCTTATAGAAGTCAAACCAAGGATTACAGGAATATGCAAACTATTTTTTGGACACATTTAAGACAGTTACTAGCAAAAAATGTAGAGTTGCCAATACATGTGATTACACAATGGTTTATCAATGGGTTGAACCTCAATTATGACAAATTATGATCATTAGATTTATTTTAGGGGTGACTTTAGATGTCACTACAAGTATGGTTTTGCAATTAGAACATAAAATTAAAGGATTTGATGAACATGTGGATTGGATACAAATAGGGAAGAATAAATCCAAGAAACCATTGAAACAAGTCTTCCATGTCAAATGTAAGAATTTGGACCATATCATTGTAAATTGTGCCTTGAACCAAATCTATTGTGCTATCTATGAATGTACCATCCATTCCAAGACCCTTATTTGTATAATTAAAAACACAAAATCGGCTAGTAGTAAATGCGATTGTACAAGAGCCGCAAGAACCCTTCACTAATTATGTCCCACCTCATTTGCACAATGCTTCATACCCGACATATTCCCCTTTTGGATCACAAAATCAAGGGAATTATAATTTTTCATGTTGGAATCAAGGCAATCTAAATACCAAGAATTAAGGAATGCAATTGTGTTCCTATTTTTGTGGTGAGATGGGGCAGATTCAAAGGCACTACAAGGATGCCTAGGAATAGGACAATCAAAAGAAGGAAAGACAAAGTCTGATGACAATTATGGTCATCATAAAGTCGGCTGATGCACAAACTACCATTGTGCAGACACAATTAGGATGGGTTCTGCAACTAGCTGTAGAGGTATTTGAATCGAGCTTCCAAAAATAGCAATGGATGATGGCAACAACTACAAAGTGGGCCCATGAAGAAGCCCTAATTTTTACCTCACCTAAACCAGTGAATGACCATGGACCTAATGTGTGAGTGAAAACCATAGCAACCTTGATGCCTAGTAAAGATACACCATCGGAAGATTCTGCCAATACTATGGCATGGGATATCCTCACACGAGAACCTATCAACTTGCCATTGGGTCAACTACTCACCTTAGTTCTTGGGATTTTTCAGCAATTTTACGAGTATATAGGAGTTGAATAGGTTCCTGTAATGTCTATAACAACTATCCATCTAGAACTAGAAACAATAGTTGATCATGTGGTTCCTTTAATTACTATGTGGTATAAGAATCAACATATATCGAAGGTTTAATTGATAGTGGTTCGAGAGTGAATATAGCAGTTGTAGCATTGTGTAAGAAATTGGGGTGGAATCATATTGAACATGTTAAATTCTTTGTATGAATGGATAATCAATTTCGAGTGCATCCAATAGGACTTGTCTACAATATTCCCATTAGACTGTAGGGGGTTGTATTCAATATGACCCTTCTTGTTCTCAATCTACCCGAATCAAGCCTTGATTAGAATTTGTTGTTTGGCACACCATGGTTGAATCAAGTCAAAGTGTTGCAAGATTGGTCAACCCATGAATTAATCTTTAAATGTAATCACATAAGTACACATGCCCTCTCAATGAGTTCACACCTTGTGAAATACATGCTTGCCCTTATGTGGCAGAGCCTATAAACATCCTAGAGGGCCTCTCAAATGATGAAGAAATAGCCTTTCTCATGACAAACCAAGACTTAATCTTGTTGGGCACTGTAGCTCAGTGATGAGTAGCACCTCCTTTAATGTCAATCCGGGAAGACGTGAGGATGGTATGAAGACCTCGAGCAAGTGGAGGCACAAGTGCGTGAGTGAGAAGCACACAAACATGCACACACATACACACACACACGCACACACGGAAAGACAAAGAGTGAGAAGCAATGGAGTTCTTAGATTACTTTCAAAAAGCTCTGAAAAGTTCATTTCAATTACAATCTAGCCCAAAAATGAGCTCTCTAGCTCCTTTTATAGTTTTTGACTAGTTTTGGCCCTGTCCAGACCTAGTGTCCAGCTTAGTTAAAAATTAGGTTCCAGGGCTCTTTTGAGGGCTCAAACGAGATCTAAAAAATATGAAAATTGATATGTAGGCACTTCTAAGGCTCCTCAAGCTCAAGGACTCCTTGGCTTGCACAAAATGGAGCTACAAAAATACGAAATGGTATTTACAATGGTTTTTAGTGATTAAAATCACTATTTGTGTAGGGATTTTCTCAGTTGATTTGTCCTACACATCTTTGAGCTCCCTACTTGCTCTTTCTTCTTGTGTGCTCCACTCCTTGATGTCTGAAAAATTTAGATGGCCTACTTTCCAGATCTTCTTTGGCTACTGTGTCTGCTTGTGTTATCTCTTCGTTCCGACCCTCTTTGTCTTGTGGCTCCTTCGGTTCCCTGACTGCTGCCAACACCCCCCCCCCCACTCTCGCGTCTGTCGTCCCTGACAGACCCTTGTTGGGTGGTTCATTGGATGTAGTACTCCACAACGTCTTGTGCTAAGTGATGTTTTGCAATCCTCAACCCTTTGGCCAAGTCCGTGAGTAAAGCATCCCAATCTACCGGCCCGAGAACCTCTGGATGTGGTATACGTAACTTTTCTGAATGAAGAGCTTGTTCCACTGCAAAAAACTGCAATAAATGTGATGGTTTGGGAATGAATATCTCTGAATGATATTCCCAGAATCCCGTGACGAACATTTCTTCAAACGTCTGTTTGAAGTAGGCTGGTAGATACTTGATGCGCGCGTGCCATGCATATACAACATTAATAGATGGTGTTGCACTCATGTCGTAGACGAGGTCCTGATTTCCTTCATTAAATCCAAGGGCTGACAGATGAGATGAGGTTCCTTGACATTTTTGAAAGTCCTGAATGTGACCAACATGAGCTCAAAAATTTTCAAGCACATTTGGGCCATGACGTCAGGCACATTTTTAAACCTGGCTCCCCAATGCCGAATCGTCGAGATCATGTAGCCTATGGTAGGTTGGCCTTTGGGTGGTGCTAAGTAAACATAATTGAGCCATTTCTCACATCCTTTGTTTGTGAGCACCGTTTTTGTGTATTCTGGCCATGACCTTCTTCGAAACACAGGGCAGTAGCATGGGTTGTATTTGATGTACAAGGGCATGTTATTCCATGTTCTTACCATTTCTGGGTAGGTTTCCAGTAGACGAATCCTCCACATCGGTTGATGAATATTGCCCTGCTTGGCACTCGCTGGGATGTCTTCCGGTGCAAACTGTGTAGCCGAGGTTGGTTCTTTTGATGTGTGGCTCTTGATTTCCGCATTGTAATCCGCCATTAGGACACAGAAAGGAACATACAAATCGTCGGATGTGCCGATCCACCTATGATGGGAGAGATTCCTAAAGTAATCTGATTTTATGACTACTTCTTCCAAGCGTGACAAGATGCTATCTGAACTGCCACTCTATCATCATGGGTTGTGGCCACTTTCTCTAACCTCTGCATCCATTCAGGAGCCTCTATTTCAATGGTGTCCATGCCCTCGTCTGTTTGCTTGCCCCCTGGTGCAGGCATGGGAACATACGGGTCTTCGAAAGTTTCCTCTATCTCGATTGGCACTAGATCTTCAGGCTCGGGCTCGACAAGGGGAGAGGGCTGACGTTCGTATTGCATGACTTTGCTGCGTAATTCTTCGAGTTCTGCTCTGAGTTTTGTGACTTCTTCGGATGTGTCGTCTGTGGCTGTGGCTTTGCTTGGTGACTCCTGCTGAGTCGCCAGTTGCTTAAGTAGATCATCCCTTTCTCGTTCTAGCGCTGCATGGGCCTCCAGGAGGTCGGCATGGGTTTCTAACACAGTTTTCATATTCTCTGAGGGAATGGCCTTGAATTTTTCTGGGTCGATTTCCTACGGGGAACCTTCCATGGCTGCTTCCAAGTTCTCTTCATTCTGTTTCTGCAGCCATTTATTCTCTTCGAGAGCTATAGACATGTGTTTTCGTAGGAGGGCCAGGTTGCGTCTAAGTTTGAGATTCTCCGTTATCTGGGAGTGTAGCAATTCATCCATATGTTGTCTTTCCTCTGCATCTGACTGGGGTGGATTGGCTACTAATTGTTCGTGTTGTTCCTGTAAAGTGGCATGTTGTTGTTGTAGTAGCCGCTTTTCCCTTTCAATATCAATGAATCGAAGTTGAAGTTCCTCATGGCTTCGAAAGAGTCGTGTGTGTTGGTTATCAAGATGTTGGTAGTGCTGTTGTAGTTGCGACATACACTGATACATATTATTAATTACATTATTGATAGGGGTGGATGCTGGTAGGGTGTTGAATGCAGAGGGGAAGGGAAAGGGGAAGGGGAATGGAAGTGTGGATGTGGTGCTGGAAAATGGTGAAGTGGGAGGTGGGGGAATGGGAGATGGTGGATGCATGGGGGGAGGGAGAGGCACGGAGGTGGGTGAGATGTCCATAAGATCAACAGTGGATGCAGTAGTGGGAGTGATTGTGAATAGTGGAATTGTGGGTGCGGTGATAGTGGTGAAAGTGTACAGCGGTGTGTGCAATTGTGAATACGAACTGCCCGGAAGTGTGATCGGGGGGTTGAGATCTTCTGTGGCAGCAGTTAGAACTACTGTTTCAGTGGTCGTATGGACAAACGAAGTGGAGATAGGGTGTGTGGGTCGAGTGACGGTCTGTGCTTCGGTATGGGTAGTGGACTCGGAGGCGGTGACAGTAGTGGTTAGACTGGTTGTGAGAGATGAATGTGGTGGAGATGGAGGCAGGGGTGGCAACGGGGGTGACGGAGGTGCACTTGATACATGGGTTTCCTCAGCATCGTGGACAGTGTGTGCGGTGCCCGTGGTTGTGGATGTGCCTTGTGGTTCTGATACTAATACATTCATCTGCTTTCCTACTCGAGGGGGGCGTCTGCCATATCTTCGTTCCGTTCTTCGTGCTTGTGCAAGGGCGGTATGCACCGTTTCAGGGACGCCTAATGCCTCAGATATCATGTCAAGGGTGGCACGATATTGCTCGTCGACGCCTTCCTCCTCAAGGATCTGATTCATAAGGGCCTTGCCTGCTGCTAGGGACAGTCTATGTTGTTCTTGAACTCTATTCATGGTGTCATAGAGCTTTTTCAGTGCTTTCGTATAAGCTGGGGCCCCTTCAAGTACCTGTAGAGCTTCCTGATCATATTCCTGCTCTTCTTCGTTTGATTGCTCCTCGTGTTCCTCCTCTTGTTCTCCTTCTTCTTCACCCTCTACGTCGACGACGTCTGGTTGTCTGGGATGGGGTTGGTCTGTAGCCATTTGTTGCCCACTAGCTTGTTCTGCCTCAACTTCTGCATTAACAGCGTCGATGATTCTGGCTACCTCCTCATCAGTTAGGTCTTCTAAAGTGAATCCGTGAGGAAACTCTAGGTCGGTTGGTACAGGTGGGAACACCAGATTAGGTTCATCAGTGCTGTGCCTTGGCAATCTGATAGTGAAGGGTTGCACCCGCCTTGGAAGTCGTGGAGTGGTCTCTGGAGTCAATGTTGCGCCGCGGGCTTGTGCACAGGGCATCTGAACGGCGCCTCTCATTTTCTTGGATGGTGGTCCTGCGGAGGATAATCGGCACTGAAACTCTTGTACCCTGGTCCAAATGAGTGCCCTTTGCACTGGTACATCATACGCAAGACATCTGTACACAATCCTGGTCAGAGCACAGCATCCGTACAGTACAGACTTTTGTTTTTTATACCACCTTTGATGAGCCAAGTGGATTTGGTCGATAATCCAGTGGGGCATGTTGATTGTCAAATCAAAGGCATCAGCCAAGTATAAACTAAACCATATCTTTTTAGGTTGCATTGTGAACCTCTCTTGGGCGGGAAATGCAAAGTGTTGCATGACCATTCGCAAACGAATGGCGATTGTAGGCGTCATTGCCACCATATCTTTTAACTTTGTCAGATTCTTGTTCTTCATATTGTCGGGGACCATAGTCTCTTTCTCCGTAGGAATATGCATACCTTTCATGTCGAGAGCTTCCCTTACCAAGTTGATAGTTAATCTGAAACGCTTGAGCTCATTGCCCCTTGTGAGAGATGGGAGGACAAAGGAGCTGTATCCCTTTTTGTCTTTGCTCGGAGTAAGGGTGCTAATCAAATAAGAACATCTTAGAAAATCCGGCTTTGGCAATTGGAATTTGAAGTATTCGTAGAGTCCTGCCTTCTTCCATATAGGTTTCAGCCCTTCATTATTCTGCAGTCTCTCAAATTCCCTAGTGAAAAAGTGATACCTGCCCCAGCGCCCATTGAATTCTATCTCGGCCTCCCACATATAAGTGCCTTCACCTAGGGGTCCTGCCACATCACTAAACCAATGGGAGTTTTTATTGACTGGCATAGTGTGCCCTTGTGGAGGGTTCTGAACCGGTATGGCGTGTAGTGCTCTCAATGCTACAGGGCGTTCCTTCAATTCCTCCTCAACGGGAAGACTTTCAATATCCACGACTTGGGGGTTGGTGCCTGCCGGGGAGCTAGTTCCTGCCGTATCTGCCATGTTACTTCTTGCCTCCTGATTTTGTGAGAATATAGAAACATGTGTTAACATTGTAAAGGACAAGATAGAACCGTTTTTGTCCCCATTACAACATTAACATGAGGTTCGGGAGAGATTAGTGGTTAGCAAGTGCTCGGTGCTTGTGTGTGTAGTTAGGGATATGTTAGACCTAGGAGCTCAGTGGAATGATATGGTGTGAGAGTGACGTAGTTAGTAGGTGGGCATGGATTTACAACTGGGGTCTGGGGGTTTATTACAAGTTTTAGGTTGCCAAATGCAATGGATAGGTTTGGATTTTGACTTTGTGGAGGCTCTGGGGAGTGTGATAGGGTATTTACTTGAAAAATGGGGCTTTTTAGGAGCCCATTTACAAGTGATTCTACTTGTGCTCATGGAAGAATACGTGTTAGTGCGTGATGTGTACGACTGGGCCTCAGATGTTCGCGTGAGTGAAACATGTTGTACAGGGTTTGGCCTTGGTGTAGCTATTTGAGCCCGCAAGCGAGCCTTAGGCACCCAGATTTGTCGTGATTGTGGGCTCGCCTTCATTGACTTCTTGGGAACCCAAATAGACTTCACTTTCGCAGAAGAACTTATGAAAGGCTTCTTATTAGTATCGTGCTGTTGATTACTAATAAGAGGTTTTGGCCGTGGTGTTGGCCTGGTCAGAACAGGGTGTTCGCCTTTTTGCCTCCATACTTGTTTCATCGGCTGAAACAATCTGCTTTGCTCCTTTTTTTGGCCTCCAGTACAGGTAGTGTTCTGCTTCTTCCGTATTTGATCTGCCGTTGGCTGCTGCATCCTTCTGGCCTTTGGAAAAGAAGGGAGTTCCGTCCTCTCCCTGGCTCCGTTGTTGAGACAAGCCTCTTTCTGCATCATACATTTTTGGACAAGAATAGCATTGTCAACTTCATGTGCACCCCTGGAAGGACCAGGAGTCTGTGCTTTACCTAGTTCCTTGAGTGCCTCCTTTTCCAATTCAACTGTAATTCGGCTATGATTTACCCATACCTGAAGAAGTCCGCTTCTTAGGTTTAGGTTGACTGCATGATCATAGATCCAGTTCTGACCCAAGACAAGAGGCTCAATGAGGTCCTCATCTTGACACACTAGTACTTTGACTGTCATCACTTCGTCTTGAATGGAGATGGGAAGATCCACCTCGCCCATGCAAGGGGTTTCCACACCTCCCAATCCTATGAGATATGCTTCTATAGGATCGACGGTTAATTTCAATTCTTGACAGTAAGACAACTTGACAGCACTAGTGGATGCACCTGAGTCAATCAAAGCTCTTACAGTCTTTGCACCCTTTCTTTGTCCTATCTCTAAGGTTATAAAAGGACGTCGATCAATTATCCTTTGAGCGCTGATACCTGAAACTTCACACATAGCCACATGATATCCTTGATCTGCATAGGTATCCGTCCTAGGTTGCTCCTTAGTCTGTCTTCTCAACTTCATTCTCCGGATGCGTTCCAATGCTTCTGCTTGGGCTTCTTCTCGAATTCGCTTTTCTTCTTCTTTGCGTTTCTTAGCAGTATTGAGTCGACTTAGCATTTCCTCTGTGAGAGGTTCCTGATACAACTTCACCCTGCATCCGCTAATGTAGCTCGGGAGAACGTCGCCTTCTAATGTGGCTAGTTGCACTGCTCCACTTGTTGAGATTCTGTTTATAATCATGGGCCCATAGCCTCTCTTCTCCAGTTTTCTCGCATGTTGCTTCAATGTGTAGACTAAAACTAAGTCGCCTTCCTTCAAACCTTTATCCTTAACGTGGGCATCAAAGTATGCCTTCTGTCGTTTCTTAGCTGCATATATCCCTGCATCCGCTCTCAATCGTGTTTCGCCTAGACGTTCAAGATCAAAGATTCGAGAGGAGAGTTCATGGCCTGTCCAGTCATGCTCTTGTGCTACCTTCAATGTAGGTATCAAAAAGTCCAGAGGCAGCACACCATTTTGGCCAAATACCATCTGAAAGGGGGTGGCTTGGAGTACCGTTTTGTAGGCGACTCGGTATGCCCAAACAGCATGGTGTACCTGTTTGTCCCAATGAGAGCATTTATTGTTCACTAATTTCGTTAGTACATTGCATAAGATCTTATTGGTGCTTTCGGCTTGCCCATTAGCTTGAGGGTGATAGGGGGCAGACTTCTTATGAACTACCAAGAATTCTTGGAGTAGATTTTCAATAACTTCATTCAAGAAGTGAGTGCCTCTATCGCTAACTAGCTCTATAGGTAGCCCGTATCTTGTGAATACATTCTCAAACAAGAATTTAGCAGTTGTCTCAGCGTCGTTCTTTGTCGTAGCTTTTACCTCCACCCACTTGGTGAGATAATCCGTGGCCACAATGATATATTCAGCATGTGAACCCTTGGCTGGGGGGTTAATAGGGCCTACAAAGTCTATTCCCCACTTAGAGAATGCACGTCCACCCATCATAGGTTTCAGTGGCATCTCATCCTTGCGTATAGGATACTGAGTTCTCTGACACACATCACACCATTTCACATAGGTATGTGCATCCATGTGAAGGGTCGGCCACCAGAAGCCTGCAAATAATATTGCCTTGATCACCCGATCTGGTCCAAAGTGTCCTCCTGCTACACCTTGGTGAGCAGTTTCCAAAATCTTTAGATATTCACTCTCATGAACACAAAGTCTCAGGTAACCATCTTTACCACGTTTGTATAGATTATCACCAATGAGTGAGTAATCTAGGGCTTCTTGTTCTAGACTTCGTTTACGAGTCAGAGTCATGTCTGGAGGGAATGTGTTTGTCCTCAGGAAGGATACTAGTGGTTCACTCCAATCTGGCACTATGGATACTTCATAGAGAGTGGCATGTTCCACAGGTGGTTTAGTGCAGCAGATTGGGCATTCCTTGCACAACTTTTGGACATCAGCCTCCATAGTCGGCCAATGCACTCCTAGTCTCCTCAGGGTCTGTAGGGTTCGTTGTTTTGAGTAGTGTTGCTCTAATGCACCTACATGTGCCAATTGCAACCACTTAGCGTACTCATCCTCTTCCACACAACAAGCCAAGATCCCTTGATCTGTGTGTTTGTACATACTACCTGCCATGATGTGATACTTTTGGGCTTTTACTACCTCTCTATCCTGTGTGTTTATCACTGGGTGGTTAGGTCCGTATGTCAATACTGGCACTAATGGCTTAGCCCACTGCGGTACCACTTCCAAGTTAAACAAGTAAGCATCAGGAAGGTCATCTGACACTCCTTGTGGGGCTTCTCCAGATGTGAGCCTAGAGAGATGGTCTGCTCGCAAGTGAGTCTTCCCTTTCCTTACCACAACCTCGAAATCATATTCCATTAGTAAGAGGAACCATCTCACCAATCTTCCTGTATTGCATGGTTTGTTTACAAGGTATAGCAATGCCTGATGATCAGTAAAAAATTTAAACTTATTTGCAAGCAAATAATGTCTAAACTTTTTAACTGCATACACCATGCCTAGTCCTTCTCGTTCGGTGGTGGTATAATTTCGTTCAGCTGCATTCAATTGTCTACTAGCATAGGCAATTGGAAGATCCATATTACCTTCACCAGTAGGCTGCGCGAGTACACACCCAATAGCATAATTGGATGCATCAACATGAACATGGAAAGGCTTATTCCAATCTGGTGTGGTCAAGATCGGTGCTGAACATAATCGCCGTTTAAGCTCATTGAAGGAATTCTCACATTCATCAGTCCACTCAAAGTTAGTCAAAAGTCCATACATGGGCTTTGCAATGATAGCATACATATGAATGAACCGTCGGTAGTAACCACAATGCCCCATAAAAGCCTGTACTTCCTTGACGTTCTTTGGCCTAGGTAACTCGGCTATGGCTCTGACTTTCTCTTCATCAGTGGATATGCCATTCTTTGACACTATGTGTCCTAGAATCTTGCCTTGCCTGACCATAAAAACACACTTTTCTGGGTTCAAGCAGACCTGATACTCCCTACATTTGTCAAAGATTTGTCTGAGTTCAGGAATATGGGTTTGTCTGATGTTGGAATGAGCACAAAGATCATCAACATAAACTTCTAAGTTCTTCCTTAAGAACTCTTTAAATACATGGCACATCAGCCTCTGGAAGGTAGCTGGTGCGTTGGTAAGCCCAAATGGCATTACTCTAAAGGCAAAAATGCCCCATTTTGTGGCAAAAGCTGTCTTATGCTGATCTTCTGGAGCTATGGCTACTTGATTGTAGCCCGAAAATCCATCAAGGAAGCTGTACACTTCCTTGCCTGCTACTCTTTCTAAGAGGTGTTCTGTGATGGGAAGCGGATAGTTATCTCGAATTGTGGCTGCATTGACCTTCTTTAAGTTAATGCATACACGTAATTTACCATTCTTTTTGGGCACCACTACAATGGGGAATACCCATTCAGTGTGCTCAATTTCATAGATAAATCCAGCTTCAACCAGTCTATCTATCTCCTCTTTGATCTTGGCAGCGTAATTATCATTGTATGTATATGGCTTTTGCTTAGAGGGTTTGGCATCTGAGGTCATGGGGATGGTGTGTGAGCATATGTCAGGGTCCACACCTTTCAAGTCCTTGTAACTCCAAGCGAACACATCTCTGTATTCTCTTAGCAAGGCTATCAATTCTTGCTCTTCTTCTTCCGTCAGGTCATGTCCTATGTAAGTGCATCTCTCTTCTCCTTCTTCCATGGCTACCACAATTTTCTTTGTGGTCTCTTTGTTATCATAGGCCTCTCCTGATTGTGCCTCTCGTTTAGGCATTCTGATCATGACTCTCCTGTCATCTATCTCATACTTCTTAAAATTTTCTGGGACCTCAAACAAAGATTCCTCTTCTTCTTGTGTGATTTCTTTCTTCTTCCTTTTCTTTCCTTCTTCCTTAGGGGTTACATGTGTGGCTAGCCTTATGTCTTTTGTAAGCTCTTCGTGCCTCTAGGGTTGAAATTCTACTTCATAGAAGTATTCTTCATCTGATGCAAAAGGTGGGTCCATAATGATTGATTCTAGATCGGAGTCACTTGCATCCTCAAATGCATCAGGGCTAGGTTCGCATTCTTCTAGAACTGCCTCTCCCATGATTGGCTCTATGGAGAAGACTGAAATGTCATAGCCATCTTCATCACAGTGAGGTGTCCATTGTTCTTCATTGATGGATACATCCATTGTTGCTAGGATTTCTGCCCAGCCGTGGGGTTCAAATTCTTCGTCAGGAAAAACTACAGGCGCATAGGCTGGGTCTTGAATTGATCTATGTGTTTCTTTTGAACCTACCTCCCTGGCTTTTTCCCTCTTCTCTTCTTCTACTGCTACTTTACACATCCATAAGTGGGTGTCTTCATGCATCCATGAGGATCCTGACCCTATGGAATGCACCTATTCCGTATCATCTTTGGCTCTATGGATGGGATTCCATTGGATAGGAGGGACATCTCTATGAGAGTAATCTTTGAGATTCACTTTGGTCGTAACACCTAAGTGCTGCAGGTACAAAGCATTGGTTCCCCAATCCTGTACCACTTGCAACTGTCGCATAAAAGGTCGTCCCAAGATCATTTCATAGGCATGGTTCTTGCTAAAATCACATATAGCAAATGTATGCTCAAACTCGACACCACAGGTGGTGAGAGTTATTCCTTCTAGCAATCCTAAGGGTCTCTCTATGTGACCATCGGCCATTTGTAATTTCATCCTCGTGGGCCTGAGTGCTGGTTTGCCCCAACGCTTCCATAGGGAAGTGGTAGCAATTGCAACACCTGCGCCTGAGTCCAAAATTGCCTTGGTGGTGTACCCCTGGTAGGTAATGGGAAGATAGGTGTTCCCTTCTTCACCTTCACACATGTCTCCTATCTTATCCAAGGGTATTTCTGGCACTGTTCTCTGGGATCCTACCTGGGAACAAGGTTTTGCTATCTCTGGTACTTGCTTGGCTACATGTTTCCATAGCTCTGGCCTTACTTTGAGTAGCTCTTCTAAGGTGAGGTTGCACTGTACTTTAGTGTTTTTCACTACCTCTGTGTTCCTAGGTATGACCAAGTCCTCATTTTGTACCATGATCGTGGGTGCTCTCATACAAGTAGACTTAGCTTCCCATGGGCCTGTGAAGTGGGGTAATTCTTGTAGAGAGTTAGACTCAAAGTCTAGTCTTTCCTGAGAGTGGGTGCTCTCCTGCTCCTCATAAATGGATGGGATGTCTTGTGGGAATTGGTCATGTGCATCATCCACAAGTTCAATGGGAGGAGGGGCTTCACTTTCCTTAGCCCATTTGTCTTCTTGAATCTCTCGTAGGAACTCTGGTGTGAACCGATTCATAGAAGATGATGTGTCTGGCTCCGTAGAGTTAGGTGCATAGGCTTCAGGCACATAGGCTTCCCGAGCAGGAAGACTAGCTCCTTCACTTGCCTTGTCCTTATGTTGAGAGGCAGGTTCCTTTTCTGATTGTGCAATGAGCTTCTCTATCCTTTCTAACAGTCCATCAAAGTGCAATTGTGTCTTCACTGAACTAGAGATGTTAAATAGGCGACTGGCTTCAAACATGGTTTGAGCCAATTCCACCATCTTCGCGCAAATTTTGGTTCGTTCTAGCTCTAGTTCTGCTCTAGGGTAACATTTTTCATGATCGGTTACGGTTGGCCCTTCTTGAATTCTGGCCTGATATGCTTTAAGCATCATATTATGGTCCTCGGGAGTGGGATCTGCTAGGACTGATCCTACTCTTGGGGGTGGTGGGTTTTGGTGAGGCGGGTTGGAAGGTGGCGGTTCGGAGGGAGTTGGGAATGGTGGTAGTGTGGTAGTGTGAGAGGGAGTTTGAGATGTGAGTTCAGTTATCCTGGCCTTTGTTTCTCTGAGGCTTTCCTCGAGTTCACTCATCTTTTTTGCCCATTGTCTTTTCATTCTTTCACGACTATCTCTCCAAGCTCTAGTCCTTTTCTTTGTCATGCTCTCGGTTTCACTAACATCTGGGCTCCTTTCCTGGCCTACCCCTTGGTTTTGCTGCACTGCTTGAGCTCTAGTGACTACCTGTACGGGTGCAGTGGAAGTGACACTTCCTGTGGAATCTACCACTAACCCAATAACGTTAATAGGAGTGATTTTTGGCATATTATTAGGATTCTTAGGGCAGTCTCGTAACAGATGCTCCTTTCCACACTCTTGGCAAAAGCCCTGGATCGTCACTGATTGGGGTTGTGTTGGTGGAGGCAAGGGACAATCACGAATGAAGTGATCTCCCTGACATCTGTAGCATGGTCCTTTGGGGAATGGGGGTCTTACTTGCCTAGGTTGAGGTCTAGGGTTGGGGTTTGCATACATGACGTTTGTGTAATCTGACTCCCAACTAGGTTCATTTGGCTCTTTGTTGCTCTAGCACGATGGTGAGAACCACGTTAAGAAGCTTCACCTCCTTAATGTCAATCCGTGGGAGAGGTAGGAGTGATATGAAGATCGTGAACGTGAGATGATGTGAGAGTGAAGGTGAGAAGCACAAAGATGCACACACACATACACACACACAATGAAGAGACAAGCAAGACACAATGGAAGGTGGGAAATTAGTTCTATTACTCAAGAATACTCTTACAAGCTCAAACTAGCTCTAAGCTCACACTAGCCAAAATGAACCAACCTCAAAAATGAGCTCTCTAGCTCTTTTTATAGTTTCTAGACTAGTTTTGACCGGTTTCACATCTAGTGACCGGCCTAGTTAAAAAATAGGTCCTAGAGGCTATTTGGAAGGGTAAACGATGTCTAAAAATAACGAAAATTGGTACGCGCATTCTACCTAAGCTCCTCAAGCTCGAGGACTCCTCGGCTTGCACAAAATGGAGCTATGAATTACAAAATGGGGTTTTGTCTATATTGCATATGTTACAAGAGTGATGAAAATCACTGTTGGATGTTTGAAGAGGTACTAAAAACATAATTGTTTGAAAAAAATGATCCGACTGGCTCCCTGCTCCGTCTTTACATGCTTCCATGTCGTCTGTGCCTCTGACTGTGCCTCTGACTGCTTCCAACACCCCCCTCCCTCTCGCTTCTGTCGTCCTCGACAGAACCTTGTTGTGCGGTCTGCCGGATGTAGTTTTGTAGGAGGTCGTGAGCGAGGGTGTGCTCAGATACTCGAATGCCTCGGGCCAGATCAGCCTCGAGCTTCTCCCAGTCGATCGGTTGCGGTTCGTCGGGTGGCGGGAGTTGATAATGCGTGGAATAAACCATTCGTTCACAGGCAAAAAGTTGCAATAAATGTGTGGGCCTACTGATGAATACCTCGGAATGGTATTCCCAAAACCCGGTGCTGAACATCTCTTCAAAGGTTTGTTTGTAGCATGCCGGGAGGTATTTTATCCTACAGTGTCAGGCATAACACACCCGGAGCGATGGCGTTGTGCTCATGTCATATACTAGATCAAAGTTACCATGCTCAAATCCCGGGGTGTTTACATGCGGTGCTTTGACGCGTCGGAAGACTTTAAATATCATTTGCATCATGTCAAAAATTTTGACAGTCATATGCGCTGCAATATCATCCATATGCTTCAGGCGAGGGAGCCAGTGACGGATTGTGGCCATCATATAGCCAACAGTGGGCAACTCGGTAGGCGGCTTGAAGTAGGGGTAATTCAGCCAATCCTGACACTGCCTATTGTTTTGTACTTTGATAGCGAATGCAGTCCAGGAGCGGCGTCGTGGTACTGGTCCCCAGCAAGGATTATACTTTAAATGTAAGGGCGCTTTCACCCATGTGCTCATCATTTCTGGGTACTCCTGTAAAAGACGTGTACGCCAATCTGGTTGATAAATAGTGCCTTGTTGCGCATCCAGTGGCAAGTCTTCAGGCTCGAACTGGGTTGCATGTGATGGCTTCTTGCCAGTTCGCTTTTCTATGGCCAGCTGGTATTCGGCCATTAGCATGAAGTAAGGTTTGTATTGAAGCTCATGCCCGGATATGTACCTGCGTGGGGCCAATTGAGCAAAGTAGGGAGATTGCAAAATTCGTTCTTCTATCATGGCCATAGCATGTAGCTGGGCTCCGACTCTAGCTGAGTGCGTTGTTCCAATCTCCTCCACAGTCTTCATCCATGCGGGGGTCGGAAGTTCATAGGTCATCTGGCCTTCGGCCGTGACTTGTCCGCCTGGGATGGGTATTGGCTCGTATGCGTCTTCGAACGTTTCCTCCACCGGAATGGTTATGTTCTCATCGTCAGCGGGGATCTCCGGTGGGGAATCAGTCCGTGGTGGTGCTTCGTATACATCTATGCGTGATTGGAGAGTGGTTACCTGGGCCCGTAGTGCGTTTAGTTCCTCTATGAGTTCAGGAGAGGGGTCCACAGGTTCTGGTACTTCTGCTGCCACTGGTAGTTGTTGTGGTGCCGTTTCTCTGAGCTGTAGTAACTTGTGATCTTCTTTTAGCTTCTGATGCTCTTCGTTCATTCGATCGTAGTCCTCTAGCAGTCGAACGTGGTCATCTAGCAACACCCGCATCGATTTAGATGGGATTGCCTTGAATCTGCTCGGACTTAATGGTTGTTCAGGGTGGTCCAGTGCCGCTTCCAAATTTTCTCTATTCTGCGCTTGGAGTCTCACGTTCTCCTCCTGGGCTGCGGCTAGGTGCCTCCTGAGTAGGCCCATATTCCTTGTCAGCGTCGCGTTCCTAATTGTTTGGGCTCGAAGCAGGTTGTCCAGATCAGCAGTGGCTTCTTTTGTCTTCTCTTCACTTTCTAGCTCTAGCTTATGATATGCCTCTCTTAGTTCTTGGTGTCACGTATTTAACGAGGCATTCTCGATTGATAATGAATTGAGCTGCGACTGTAATTCATTTGTCGTCCTCTGCAGCTGTTGATAATTGTTGCCAAGAGATGCAAACTCATCTCGTACTTGTGACATGCAGGTGAACATTTGTTGAAGTGCAGTGTCTATGGTGGGCGATAATAGTAATGAAGTGTTAAGTGAGGATGCAGTAGAAGTAGATGCAACGGGAATGGGGAATGGGGTTGGGAAGGTGGATGCAGTGGTGATCGTGGAAAATTGTGACGTACCTAAATATGATGGTGCTGTGAGTGGAGTGGGTGCTGGTGCGGTGGGTGGTGAGATGTCCATGTCATTGGACGTGTCAAGTGCGGTGACTGTGAAAAGCGGTGTGTATGTGGGTGGTTGTGTAGGTGTGAAGACGGGATTTACAAATGTAGAGTAATTTATAGGGGGGATGGCTGGAGTAGCTTGGTGAAAAGGGGATATAGGGGTTATGGTGGGTTGGGGAGGTGAAACTGGTGAGAAGGTTAGTGGGGTTAGAAAGGTGAAAGGGGGTCTTAAAGGTGGGGGAAAAGATGGGAAGGATGAAGGGATGAAGGGGTTAACATGTAGACGAGGTGGGGTGGGTGCGGGCATGGTGGCGTGAGTGGGCGGGGTAAAGATTTGGGTTATGTTTCCGTGGACTGGTGTGGCTGTTGGAGGAGCAGGTGGTTGTGCTGGGGATACAAGATGGGTTGGTGAAACATGAGGTGAGAGAGGAGTAGATGGTGTGGATGTTATTTCAAGGATAGTGGTAGTATGTACAACGGTAGTACGTGGCGGGGAGTCGACTAGGATGGCTTCTTCGGTGAAGGATCTTTCCGGCCGTAGGCGTGCATCTTGTGCCTGGTGGGATGATTGAGCACCTATCGGAACTCGAATATATTCACCGGGCTTCGATAGCAGTCGAACTCTGCGAGGGTCGTATTGGGGGAGTGGCTTCCTTTGTAAATACCTCAGTGCTTCGACCGGGCCGATGGATTGGACCAGTTCTCTAAACCCTCTGATGTAAACTTCTTCAAACCCTCCGGAGACTAGTTCTTGTTCGATTAGGGCCTGGCTCTCTTCTTCAATTAATTTCTTCCGTGCCCATACTTTCTCCATCGTACGATATAATTTCTTTATTGCCAGCGTGTAAGCTGCTGCTTCGAAAGTCTCCTCTTCGTGCGTGCTGGTGTCACCGTGTGCATCCGTTTGTTGGCCTTGGCCGTCTGTCTGTCCTTGTTCTTGGGAATCATGCGTGCCCTGGCTGGCTTCGTCATCACCTTCCTCATCGTCGGTGGCAGTTCGTTCATCATCAGAGCTTGACACAACTTGTCCCTGTGGCAGATCCCGCGGTGTGGTAGGGTAACTGGGGCGTTCATATTCTTGGGAGAACATCTGTGCCTCTGAAAACTGGAATTCATTTGAGAATGCATCAGGCATTTCAAAATCGAATGTTGTGTTTATTGGTTCGGCCTCCATGTGTGGTATTGGGAAAGAAAAGGCTTCCGCACCAATAGTGGTGGGAGCTTCTGCTGTCGTGGTGGTGGGTTCTGTGGTTGCAGCTGCCTGAGGTGCAGAGATACTAGTAGTGCCCTCCGTGACCACTGGTCTAGACAACCTTATGCGAATAGGTTGCACTGTGGGAGCGGCTTCTGTTGGTGATCGCTCTGGAGAGGGTTGTGGTGATGGTGACTCTGGCACTTGAAGGCAAGGAATGGTGCCTCTCATGCGCTTACCTGCCCGTGTTCTGCTGGGCTTCCTGGCTTTCTTCGTAGTTCCCTTGAATGCTTTCAGCTCTTCTCCTGTTAATGCACGTTCAATTGGCAAGTCATAAGCCAAGCACATATAAACAATTCTTGTCAGCGCACAACATCCATTAAGAACTTTCTTGCGTTCCCATCTGTGTTGTGCCAAATACATTTGATCAATGATCCAGCTCGCCATGTCAACAGTCTGAGGTCCGGTACACGCTAAGTACAATCCAAACCATATTCTTTTGTGTGGCATGGTAAATCTGTCCTGAGCGGGGAATGCAAAATGTTGCATGCATATCCTTAGTGGCTTTGACAGCTCAGGTGTAATTGCTGAGATCTCCTCCCACTTAGTGACATCCCCACGTTTCATAGGGTTTGGAATTAATCTCTCTCGATCTGTGGGTGTGTGGGTGCCATGAATTTTGATGGCCGCTCTGATTAAATCCTTTGAGAGGTAAAACCTTTTGTAGGGTGGATCATCCACTAAAGAGGGCAAAATAAAAGTTCCTGGGATATCCTTATTCTCTGAGGCCAGCAAAGTAGTGATTAAATAATAACACCTGTAAAAGTCAGGTTTGGGCAGAGGATCATTGAAATACTCTGTGAAGCCTGCTCTGGCCCAAACGTGAGTTAAGTCCTGGGTGTTCTGTAGGCCTTCGAACTCTCTGGAGAAGAATTGGTATTTTCCCCAAGTGCGGTCATCAAATGTCAAATTAGATTCAAATATGAAATCCGCGTCCGCTAAGGGTCCTGCAAGTCCCTGAAACCAATGAGAGTTACGGTGTATCTTTTCTGTGTAGCCCATAGGTGGGTTGTCGATAGGCATGGGCCCTGGAAATCCTTGGAATTCTGGCGGTGGAGCAGTTGGGTGGGATTCTGCTCGTAAAACATTGAGGGGCACTGCCGCTACACTGGGGCCTGCTCCTGATGTTCCTTCGTCGGTTTGCATGGTGACTGATGCGTTAATGAGAAAGATCTGCTACAAAAGATTAACACATTAGCATGGAAATTAATTATGATCCCATTAAAGTGAGACCGCAATCCCTTTCCATAACTGATGCGTAACCCGTGTAGCCAAGTGCTGTGATGTGATGGATGCAATGCTTCTTGCAGCACTAGTGCAGGTCTCTAGACACCTACACGTTTCAGATCATGCATACATTTCTTGATGAGATGAGAATATGAGTGATGTGTGATGATGGTGGGTGAATTTATACAAGGTTTAAATGTTAGTGATTTATTACAAGGTTGTATGTTAGTCGGGGGGTAGTTAGACAGTGGGTTAGGGGAGGACGGTTGGACACGCTTCGGTATCCATTTCCTAAGAGTCCTTGAGTGGGTGGTGGGTTTCTGCTGAGGGGTCAAAGGTAGTATCGGGTGTGGTGGTGTTGAGGGATGGAAAGATTTGTGAGGGGTATGTATTACATGGCTTAAGGGTTGAGCTATGATACATGGTTTGGGTACCCAAATCTGCGTGGGTGTGGGTCTATGGGTAAGGTATTTCTTGGCGATCCAAATTTGTCGAATGTTCGGACCTGTAGAAGAAGGTCGAGGGGATGGTGGATACTGATTCTGTTTCTGCCTTGCCTTTTTCTTGTCGATCTCTGCTTGGTTGGAGTTCTTCGGTGCTTTTTGTCCTTTTGGCACCCATATTTGTCTGGTGCCGCTTCCTTTGGGTGGCCTAAACTGCCTTCCTTGTTGTGTTTTCTGATACTGCCGTCGGTCTGGGTTCCTTCGTCGTGGTTGACTCTGTCGTGGTTGAGGTTGAGAGGTCGGATGGACGCTCTGCTTTGGAAAAGAAGGGAGATCCAACACTTGCGTGACCTGCCCATTAGGAAGTGATTCGTTCTTTAACTTTGATCTAGGCCAGTCCGCAACAAGTTTGGAAGGATGAGCACCGCAGGGTGTCGTGCTCATTTGGCCGCTGATGCAACCCACCTGACCGCTGATTGTGTCCATCTGCCCTAGCGGATGGGTAGCTGCCTCTTCTAGTTTGCAGGAAGTCCCAGGGAAGATCTCCTGTCGTCCTTCTGATTGACAACTGTCCATAGCCAAGCCCGAGTGGGTTGGTGTAGACGTAACGCGACTGGTCTGGTTAAAGATCTTCCGGTCTTCCGTCGCATGCATTTCATAGGGTCTAGGGTTACAACCGTCAAGCGGAATACCGTTAGGGAAGTCAAGCGGTATCACTCGCTTCTAATCTAAGGTTCCAATCTGTAAGGAGCCTTGTCTAAGATTTAGGTCCACTGAGTGATCGTATAGCCAATCTTGGCCAAGGATTAGGGGTTCTATCAGGTCGTCATCATGGCACACTAGTAGCTTCGCTGTCATGGTCATATCCTTAATGAGGATAGGAAGGTCCACCTCACCCATGCAAGGGGTTTCCATGCCTCCTAGGCCTATGAGGTATGCTTCAATTGGCCGCATTTCTATTCCTGAATCCTTATAGTGGGACCATCTAATCGCACTAGTCGCAGCACCTGAGTCAATTAAAGCCCTGAGTTCTTGGCAAGGGTTGCCGTGCTCTAGCCTAACTGTAATGAATGGTCTCCTGTCCACTATGCTAGGATGAGTGGTTGACTTTACTGGACACATGGCCATGGGATATCTGGGTGATGTTTCCAGATGGTTATAATGTTCTCTCCCTAGTCCTTGTCTTCTTAGCTTCATGCGCTTAATGCGTTCTATGGCTTTTGCCTGAGCTTCAGCTCGTATTCTATTTTCTTCCTCCTTACGCTTCTTTGCCAACGTGAGTCGTCTAAGCATATCCTCAGTAAGAGGTTCTTGATATAACCTGACTCTACAGCCACTAATGTAATTAGGCATTATATCTCCTTCTAAGGTGGCTAACTGTACTGCTCCACTAGTCGAAAGTCTGTTAATGATCATAGGTCCATAACCTCGCTTTTCTAACTTCCGTGCGTGCTGCTTTAGCGTATATACTAGAACTAAATCTCCTTCTTTTAGGCCTTTGTCTTTCACATGTGCATCAAAATATGCTTTCTGTCGCTTCTTTGCTGCGTATATTCCTGCTGCTGCCTTTAGCCTGGTTTCTCCTAATCGTTCCAAGTCCATTATTCTTGCTGATAATTCATGGCCGGTCCACTGATGTTCTTGTGCCACCTTAAGGGTCGGTATCAAGAAGTCCAAAGGAAGCACAGCATTCTGACCAAAAACCATCTGAAAGGGAGTTGCATTGAGTACGGTCTTGTAGGCCATTCGATATGCCCAAACAGCGTGGTGTAGCTGTTTGTCCCAATCTGAACGTTTGTTGTTCACGAGTTTCGTCAGTACGTTACAAAGTATTTTGTTAGTGCTTTCAGCCTGACCATTGGCCTGGGGATGATATGGTGCAGATTTCTTGTGAATCACCATAAAATCCTGTAACAAATATTCAATGACTTGGTTTAGAAAGTGAGTGCCTCGATTGCTCACTAACTCTATAGGCAATCCACATCTTGTAAAGACATTTTCAAATAAGAATTTTGCAGTCGTGTGAGCATCATTCTTTTTTGTGGCTTTTGCCTCTACCCATTTGGTTAGATAATCTGTGGCAACAATAATGTATTCCGCATGTGTACCTTTTGCAGGGGGGTTAATGGGTCCTACAAAGTCTATACCCCACTTTGAAAATGCACGTCCGCCCATCATGGGTTTCAATGGCATTTCATCTCTACGAGTAGGAAACTGAGTTCTTTGGCACACGTCACATCTCTTTACATAGGTATGAGCATCCATGTGAAGAGTGGGCCACCATAATCCTGCAAAGAGAATGGCTTTGACTATCCTATCTGGTCCAAAGTGACCTCCTGCAACACCTTGGTCTGCAGTCTCTAGTATGTTCAGATAGTTGCTTTCATGAACGCATTGTCTTAAATATCCATCTCGTCCTCTTTTGTATAAATTATCGCCAATAAGTGAATAGTCTTGAGCTTCCTGCTCTAGACTTCGTTGTCGAGCTAAGGTCATGCCTTGAGGGAATGTGTTCGTCCTCAAGTATGTCACTAAAGGTTCACTCCAGTCTGGTGTGAGAGACACATGATATAATGTCGCATGCTCTACTGGTGGTCTTTCACAACACACCTGACATTCTTTACACAACTTGTAGACATCTGCTTCCATAGAAGGCCAATATACTCCCAATCTCTGCAGAGTCTGTAATGTTTGATGTTTTGGATGATGTTGCTTTAGTGCACCTACGTGTGCTAATTGCAACCAATTCGCATGTTCTGATTCATCTACACAACAAGCAAGAATCTTTTGATTATCCTGTTTATATATGCTTCCTGCCATTATTTGGTATCTCTGAGACTTGGTAATCTCTCCTTCTCTGATCTTTATCCTAGGATTCTTGGGTCCATATGTGAGAATGGGGACTATAGGCTTAGCCCATTCAGGTGCTATCTCAAGGTTAAACAAGTATGCATCTGGTAATTCATACGCTACTCCTTGAGGAGCTTCTCCTGAGGTTAATCTTGAGAGGTGGTCAGCTCTAAGATGTGTCTTTCCTTTCCTGACTACTACTTCAAAATCATACTCCATGAGTAATAGAAACCAGCGTATTAATCGTCCTGTGTTACATGGTTTGTTGACTAAGTACAATAGGGCTTGATGATCTGTAAAGAACTTGAATTTGTTGGCCAACAAGTAGTGCCTAAACTTCTTTACTGCGTAGATCATCCCTAATCCTTCTCGTTCCGTCGTGGTGTAATTTCTTTCTGCTGCGTTCAATTGTCTGCTAGCGTAAGCTATGGGGAGATCTATGTTACCTTCATTCGTGGGTTGTGCTAACACACATCCTATGGCGTAATTGGATGCATCCACATGTACATGGAATGGCTTACTCCAATCTGGAGTAGTCAATATAGGTGCTGAGCACAAGCGTCGTTTAAGTTCATTGAATGAATTTTCACATTCATCTGTCCACTCAAAATTGGTTAAAAGAGAGTACAGAGGCTTGGCTATGATTGCATACATGTGTATGAATCTCCTATAATAACCGCAATGGCCCATAAATGCCTGTACCTCTTTCACATTAGTTGGTCTGGGTAGATCCGCAATTACCTTCACCTTTTCTTCATCCGTAGAGATTCCATTTTTTGACACGATGTGTCCTAGAATTTTGCCTTGTCTGACCATGAAAACGCATTTTTCTGGGTTCAAACAAACCTGATATTCTCGACATTTGTCAAATATTTGTCTTAACTCTGGGATATGTGTCTGTCTTGCATTTGAATGAGCACATAAGTCATCGACATAAACTTCCAAGCTCTTGCGTAAGAATTCTTTAAAAACATGACACATGAGTCGCTAGAAAGTAGCGAGTGCATTTGTCAAGCCAAATGGCATTACACGAAATGCAAATATGCCCCATTCTGTGGCAAAAGCCGTCTTGTGTTGGTCTTCTGGAGCAATGGCTACTTGATTATAGGCTGAGAATCCATCAAGAAAGCTATAAACTTCCTTGCCCGCAACTCTCTCCAATAGGTGTTCCGTGATAGGAAGAGGATAACTATCTCTAATCGTGGTGGTATTAACTTTTTTAAGGTTAATACACACACGCAATTTTCCATTCTTCTTGGGCACAACCACAATGGGGGATACCCATTCGGTATGCTCAATTTCGTAAATGAATCCTGCTTCTATCAAGCGATCTATCTCCTCTTTAATCTTCGCAGCGTAGTTATCATTGTACGTGTAAGGTTTCTGTTTTGTCGGTTTTGCATCTGGAGTCATAGGGATTCTATGAGAACATATATCTGGATCTACTCCTTTCAAATCTTTGTAACTCCAAGCAAAAACATCTCTATATTCGCGCAATAGGGCAACTAGTTCTTCCTCTTCTTCAGTCGTCAAATCATGCCCTATGTAGGTACATTTTTCTTCTTCTCCTTCTATGGCAACTATTATTTTCTTGGTTTTCTCTCGGTTATCATATACTTGTCCGTCATTCGCCTTTCTATTGGGCATTCGTACCATGATTCTTCTATCTTCAATTTCATATTTCTTGAAGTTCTCGGGTACTTCAAATAAAGATTCTTCTTTTTTTGTCATGGTGTCTTTCTTCTTTCTTTTCTTACCTTCACTCTTAGTAGTCACTTCCGTGGCTAATCTCACTTCATTCGTACTTTTCCTCGTGTCTCTGAGTGTGAGTCTCTACTTCGTAGAAATATTCTTCCTCTGATGCAAAGGGTGGGTCCATGAGAATTGATTCTAGATCAAAATCGCTTGCGTCCTCAAATGCATCAGTGCTAGCTTCACATTCTTCTAAAACCGCATCGCACATGATTGGCTCTATCGTGAAAACTGAAATGTCATAGCCATCCTCGTCACAATGGGGTGTCCATTGTTCTTCATTGATGGCTACATCCATGGTTGCTAGTATTTCTGCCCAACCATGGGGTTCAAACTCTTCGTCTGGGAATACTACAGGTGCATAGGCTGGATCTTGAAGGGTTCGTGGATGTTGTTCCGCACCTAAGGTCCTTGTTTCTAATCATTCTTCCTCTTGTTTGGCTACTTTACACATCCATAAATGGGTATCCTCATGCAACCAAGAAGGATCTGATTCTAATGAGTGCACGGATTCCGTCTCTGCTGGTGTCTTATGGATGGTATTCCATTGTATTGGAGGTACATCTCTGTGTGAATAGTCTTTAAGGTTGACTTTGGTAGTCACTCCTAAATGTTGCAAGTACAAAGAATTAGATCCCCAATCTTGTACAATTTGCAACTGACACATGAATGGTCGTCCCAATATCATCTCATAAGCACGATTTTTCGCAAAGTCACAAATGGCGAAAGTATGCTCAAATTCTACACCACAAGTGGTGAGAGATATGCTTTCTAGTAAGCCTAATGGTTTTTCTATGTGTCCATCAGCCATTTGTAGTTTCATCCTGGTGGGTCTGAGTGCTGGCTTACCCCAACGTTTCCACAAAGCGGTGGTAGCGATGGCTACTCCGGCTCCTGAATCTAAGATGGCTTTCGTGGTGTAGCCCTGATGGGTTATTGGAAGATATGTGTTACCTTCCTCTCCTTCGCTTACGTCTCCAATCTTTTCCATGGGTATCTCTGGTACCTTCTTATGTGATCCTATCTGAGAGGGTGTGGTAGCTAGCTCAGGGAATTGATTTGCTACATGCTTCCTGTTGCTCTAGCACAATGGTGAGAACCACGTTAAGAAGCTTCACCTCCTTAATGTCAATCCGTGGGAGAGGTAGGAGTGATATGAAGATCGTGAATGTGAGATGATGTGAGAGTGAAGGTGAGGAGCACAAAGATGCACACACACATACACACACACAATGAAGAGACAAGCAAGACACAATGGAAGGTGGGAAATTCGCTCTACTACTCAAGAATACTCTTACAAGCTCAAACTAGCTCTATGCTCACACTAACCAAAATGAACCAACCCCAAAAATGAGCTCTCTAGCTCTTTTTATAGTTTCTAGACTAGTTTTGACCGGTTTCACATCTAGTGGCCGGCCTAGTTAAAAAATAGGTCCTAGAGGCTATTTGGAAGGGTAAATGATGTCTAAAAATAACGAAAATTGGTACGAGCATTCTACCTAAGCTCCTCAAGCTCGAGGACTCCTCGGCTTGCACAAAATGGAGCTATGGATTACAAAATGGGGTTTTCTATGATACATATGTTACAATTAGTGATAATAATCACTGTTGAATGTTTTGGGAAAATTAATAAGACATGTATTTGTTTAAAAGATTGATCCGCCTGGCTCCCTGCTTCGTCTTCACATGCTTCCATGGCGTCTGTGCCTCTGACTGCTTCCAACACCCCCCTCCCTCTCGCTTCTGTCGTCCCTGACAGAACCTTGTTGTGAGGTCTGCCGGATGTAATTCTGTAGGAGGTCTTGAGCGAGGGTGTGCTCGGATACACGAATACCTCGGGCTAGATCAGCCTCGAGTTTCTCCCAGTCGATAGGTTGCGGCTCGTCTGGTGGTGGGAGTTGATAGTGTGTGGAGTACACCATTCGTTCACAGGCGAATAATTGCAATAAGTGTGTGGGCCTGCTTATGAATACTTCTGAATGGTACTCCCAAAAACCGGTGGTGAACATTTCTTCGAATGTTTGCTTGTAACATGCCGGTAGATATTTGATCCTGCAGTGCCAGGCGTAACACACCCGTAGCGATGGCGTTGTGCTCATATCATAGACTAAATCCAAGTTGCCATGCTCAAAGCCCGGGGTGTTGACATGGGGAGCCTTGATGCGCCGGAAGACTTTAAAGACCATCTGCATCATGTCAAAGATTTTGACAGTCATGTGCGCGGCAATATCATCCATAGGTTTTAATCGAGGGAGCCAGTGGCGGATCGTCGCCATCATGTAGCCTACTGTGGGTAACGCGACTGGTGGTTTGAAGTAGGGGTAGTTCAACCAGTCTTGGCACTGCTTATTGTTTTGTAGCTTTATAGCGAAGGCAGTCCAAGAGCGGCGTCGTGGTACTGGTCCCCAGCACGGATTAAATTTTAAGTGAAGCGGCGCTTTTACCCACGTGCTCATCATCTCTGGATAATTTTGCAGTAAATCTTTGCGCCAGTCTGGTTGAAGGATTTCACCTCTCTGCGCCCTTGGTGGCAAGTCCTCTGGCTCGAATTGAGTGGCATGCGTTGGTTTCATGCCGGTTTCTTTCTCGATGGTTAACTGATATTCTGCCATTAACATGAAGTATGGTTTATACTGAAGCTCATGGCCAGATATGTATCGTCGCGGGGCCATTTGAGCAAAGAATGGTGATTGTAAAATTTTCTCTTCAATTATGGCCATGGCATGTAGCTGTGCCTCTACTCTGGCCGAGTGTGTCGTTCCGAGTTCTTCAATTGTCTTCATCCACGCGGGGGTAGGTAATTCGTAGGTCATCTGGCCTTCGGCCGTGACACGTCCGCCTGGGATGGGTATCGGTTCATAAGCCTCTTCGAAGGTCTCCTCCACCGGGATAGTGACGGTTTCTTCCTCAGCTGGTAGCTCAGGTGGGGAGTCTGGCCTTGGTGGTGCTTCATAGATGGCAATCCTAGATTCAAGATTCGTTACCTGGGCCCGGAGTGCGTTGAGTTCCTCTAAAACTTCAGGGGCAGGGTCCACAGGTGCTGGTAATTCCGCTGCTACATGTACTTGTTGTGTTGCTGGTTCTCTGAGCTGTAGCAGTTTGTGATCTTCCTTTAACTTTTGATGTTCCTCGTTCATACGATCATAGTCCTCGAGCAATCTAACATGGTCGTCTAGCAACATCCGCATCGACTCAGATGGGATTGCCTTGAATCTGCTCGGACTTAGTGGCTGTTCTGGATGATCTAAAGCCGCCTCCAAGTTCTCTCTGTTCTGCTCTTGGAGTCGCTGGTTCTCCTCTTTTGCTGCGGCTAAGTGTCTTCTTAGTAAGCCCATATTTCTAGTGAGCGTTGCATTGCGGACAGTCTGGGCTCTAAGTAGGTTATCTAAATCCGCGGTGGCCTCTTTGCTTTTTTCCTCACTTTCTATTTCTAACTTGTGATAAGCCTCTCGTAACTCTTGGTATCGGCTGTTCAGTGAGGCGTTCTCAATTGATAACAAATTAAGCTGCGTTTGCAAGTCGTTCGTCGTTTTCTGCAGCTGTTGATAGTTGGTTCCGAGTGATGCAAACTCATCGCGGACTTGCGTCATGCATGCGAACATGTGTTGAAATGCTGTGTCTATGGTGGGCGATAGTAGTAGTGAAGTGCTAAATGAGGATGCAGTGATAGTAGATGCAGTGGGAATGGGGAGCGGGGTTGGGACTGTGGATGCAGTGGTGATTGTGGAAAATTGTGAAGTGCCTAAATATGAGGGTGCTGTGAGTGGAGTGGGTGGCGGTGAGGTGGGTGGTGATATGTCCATGCCATTGGACGTGTTTAATGTTGTGACTGTGAAAAGTGGTGTGATTGTGGGTGGTTGCGTAGGTGTGAATACGGGATTTACAAACGTAGAGTAGTTTACAGGGGGGATGGTGGGAATAGTTTGGTGAAACGGGGAAATAGGGGTTATGGTAGGTTGGGGAGGTGAGACTGGTGAGAAGGTTAGTGGGGTTAGGAAGGGGAATGGGGGTCTTAGAGGTGGGGGAAACGCTGGGAAGGATGAAGGGGTGAAGGGGTTAACATACGGATGCAGAGGGTTGGGTGTGGGCCTGGTGGTATGAATGGGTAAGGAAGAGGTTGGGGCTATATTGCTTTGTACAGGTGTGGATGTGGGGAAAGCAGGTGGGTGTGCGGGTGATACGGGATGGGTTGGTGAAAGATGAGGTGAAAGAGGAGTCGAAGGGGTGGAGGTTATTTCGAGGATTGTAGTGGTATGTACAATGGTGGTACGGGGTGGCGAATCTACAAGAATGGTTTCTGCGGTTACTGAACGTTCGGGGGCGAGGCGTGCCTCCCTGGCTTGTGCTGAAGATTGGGCTCCTGTTGGTACACGAATATACTCCCCGGGTTTTGAGAGTAGTCGCACTCGGCGGGGATCAAACTGTGGTAGTTGCTTTCTTTGTAAAAACCTGAGTGCTTCATGGGAGCCTACTGATTGGACTAACTCTCTGAACCCTCTGATATAGGCGTCTTCGAATCCTCCGGAGATGAGTTCCTGTTCAATTAATGCCTGGCTCTCCTCTTCAGTTAACTTCTTTCGTGCCCAGACTTTCTCCATGGTACGATATAATTTCTTGATGGCCAATGTGTACGCTGCGGCTTCGAAAGTTTCATCTTCATATGTGCTGGTGTCGCCGTGCGTGTCGGTTTGTTGGCCTTGCCCCTCTGTCTGTTCGTCAGGTGAGCCCTGGCTGGCTTCATCGTCGCCTTGATCGTCGTCTGTTTCGGTTCTTTCTTCTTCAGAGCCCGACACAGCTTGTCCCTGTGGCAAGTCTCGCGGCGTAGTAGGGTAGCTGGGGCGTTCATATTCTTGGGAGAACAGTGGTGCTTCTGAATACTGGAACTCGTTTGAGAATGCATCAGGCATCTCAAAATCAAATGTCGTGTTTATGGGGTCGGCCTCCATATGTGGTATCGGGAAAGAAAACGCTTCCGCACCAATAGTGGTGGGAGCTTCTGCAGTTGTGGTGAGGGGTTCTGTGGTGGTAGCTGCCTGAGGTGCAGCGGTACTCGTGGTGGCCTCCGTAATTACTGGTCTGGACAACCGTATGCGAATAGGTTGTACAGTGGGAGCAGCTTCTGTCTGTGGGCGCTCGGGAGAGGGTTGTGGTGACGGCGACTCTGGCACTTGGAGGCAAGGGATGGTGCCTCGCATGCGCTTACCTGCCCGTGTCCTACTGGGCTTCCTAGCTTTCTTCGCTGTGCTCTTGAATGCCTTCAATTCCTCTCCTGTTAATGCACGCTCGATGGGCAAGTCATAAGCCAAACACATATACACAATTCTTGTGAGTGCACAACATCCGTTAAGCACTTTTTTACGCTCCCATCTGTGCTGTGCCAGGTACATCTGATCTATGATCCAGCTTGCCAGATCAACTGTTTGAGGTCCCGTACATGCCAAATATAATCCGAACCATATTCTTTTGTGTGGCATGGTAAACCTGTCCTGAGCTGGGAATGCGAAATGTTGCATGCAAATTCTTAGTGGCTTTGACAGCTCAGGTGTAATGGCCGAAATCTCTTCCCACTTCGTGACATCCCCACGTTTCATCGGTTCTGGAATCAATCTCTCTCTGTCTGTGGGAGTGTGGGTTCCATGAATCTTGATGGCTGCTCTGATTAGGTCCTTAGAGAGATAAAATCTCTTGTAAGGTGGATCATCCACTAGAGTAGGCAATATGAAGGTTCCTGGGATATCCTTATTCTCCGATGCCATCAATGTAGTGATTAAATAATAGCACCTATAAAAATCCGGTTTGGGTAGAGGATCACTGAAATATTCTGTGAAGCCGACTCTGGCCCAAACATGAGTTAAATCCTGGGTGCTTTGTAGGGCTTCGAATTCTCTGGAGAAAAACTGGTACTTTCCCCACGTGCGGTCATCAAAAGTCAGAGAGGATTCAAATATAAAGTCTGCGTCCGCGAGGGGTCCTGCCAGGCCCTGAAACCAATGAGAGTTCCTGTGTATCTTTTCGGTGTAGCCCATAGGGGGGTTATCGATAGGCATGGGCCCTGGAAATCCCTGAAATTCCGGCGGTGGAGCAGTAGGGTGGGACTCTGCTCGTAGCACGTTGAGTGGTACTGCTGCTACACTGGGGCCTGCTCCTGATGTTCCTTCGTCAGTTTGCATGGTGGCTGGTGCGCTAGTGAGAAAGATCTGCTACAAAAGATTAACACATTAGCATGGAAATTAATCATGATCCCATTAAAGTGAGACCGCAATCCCTTTCCATAACTGATGCGTAACCCGTGTAGCCAAGTGTTGTGATGTGATGGATGCAATGTTTCGTGCAGCACTAGTGCAGGTCTCTAGACACCTATACGTTTCAGATCATGCATACATTTCTTGATGAGATGAGATTACGAGTGGTGTGTGATGATGGTGTGTGAATTTCTACAAGGTTTAAAGGTTAGTAATTGAGTACAAGGTTGTATGTTAGTCGGGGGGTAGTTAGACAACGGGTTAGGGGAAGACGGTTGGACAAGCTTTGGTATCCATCTCCTAAGAGTTTTTGAATGGGTGGTGGGTTTCTGCTGAGGGGCAAAAGGTGGTAACGGGTGTGGTGGCATCGAAGGATGAAAAGGTTTGTGAGGATTATATATTACATGGCTTATGGGTTGAGCTATGATACATGGTTTGGGTACCCAAATCTGCGTGGGCGTGGGTCTATGGGTAAGGTACTTCTTGGCGATCCACATTTGTCGGATGCTCGGACCTGTAGAAGAAGGTCGAGGGGATGGTGGATATCGATTCTGTTTCTGTTCTGCCTTTTGCTTGTTGATCTCTGCTTGGTTGGAGTCCTTCGGTGCTTTTTGTCCTTTAGGCACCCATATTTGTCTGGTGCCGCTTCCTTTGGGAGGCCTAAACTGCGTTCCATGTTGTTTCCTCTGATACTGTCGTCGGTCTGGGTTCCTTTGTCGCGGTTGACTCTGTTGTTGTTGAGGTTGAGAGGTCGGATGGACACTCTGCTTTGGAAAAGAAGGGAGTTCCAACACTTGCGTGACCTGCCCATTAGGAAGTGATGCCTTTTGTAACTTTAATCTAGGCCAGTCCGCAACAAGCTTGGAAGGATGAGCACCGTAGGGTGTCGTGCTCATTTGGCCGCTGATGCAACCCACCTGACCTCTGATTGTGCCCTTCTGTCCTTGCGTTTGGGTAACTGTCGCTTCTAGTTTGCAGGAAGTCCCAGGGAAGATCTCCTGTCGTCCTTCTGATTGACCTTCATCCATCGCCAAGCCCGAGTGGGTTGGTGTGGACGTAGCGTGATTGAGCTGATCAAAGATCTTCCTGTCTTCCGTCGCATGCGTTTCCTTGGGTCTAGGGTCACAACCGTCAAGCGGAATGCCGTTAGGGAAGTCAAGCGGTATCACTCGCTTCTGTTCTAAGGTTCCAATCTGTAAGGAGCCTTGTCTAAGATTTAGGTCCACTGAGTGATCGTATAGCCAATCTTGGCCAAGGATTAGGGGTTCTATCAGGTCGTCATCATGGCACACTAGTAGCTTCGCTGTCATCGTCAAATCTTTAATGAGGATAGGAAGGTCCACCTCACCCATGCAAGGGGTTTCCATGCCTCCTAGGCCTATGAGGTATGCCTCAATTGGCCGCATTTCTATTCCTGAATCCTTATAGTGGGACCATCTAATTGCACTAGTCGCAGCACCCGAGTCAATTAAAGCCCTGAGTTCTTGGCTATGTTTACCGTGCTCTAGCCTTACTGTAATGAATGGTCTCCTGTCCACTATGCTAGGATGAGTGGTTGACTTTACTTGACACATGGCCATGGGATATCTGGGTGGTGTTTCCAGATGGTTATAATGTTCTCTTCCTAGTCCTTGTCTTCTTAGCTTCATGCGCTTAATGCGTTCTATGGCTTCTGCCTGAGCTTCCGCTCGTATTCTATTTTCTTCCTCCTTACGCTTCTTTGCCAACGTGAGTCGTCTAAGCATATCCTCAGTAAGAGGTTCTTGGTATAGCTTGACTCTACAGCCACTAACGTAATTAGGCATTATATCTCCTTCTAAGGTGGCTAACTGTACTGCTCCACTGGTCGAGAGTCTGTTAATGATCATAGGTCCATAACCTCGCTTTTCTAACTTCCGTGTGTGCTGTTTCAGCGTATATACTAGAACTAAATCTCCTTCTTTTAGGCCTTTATCTTTCACATGTGCATCAAAATATGCTTTCTGTCGCTTCTTCGCTGCGTATATTCCTGCTGCTGCTTTCAGCCTGGTTTCGCCTAATCGTTCCAAGTCCATTATTCTCGCTGATAATTCATGGCCGGTCCACTGATGTTCTTGTGCAACCTTAAGGGTCGGTATCAAGAAGTCCAAAGGAAGCACAGCATTCTGACCAAAAACCATCTGAAAGGGAGTTGCATTGAGTACGGTCTTGTAGGCCACTCGATATGCCCAAACAGCGTGGTGTAGCTGTTTGTCCCAATCTGAACGTTTATTGTTCACGAGTTTCGTCAGTACGGTACACAGTATCTTGTTAGTGCTTTCAGCCTGACCATTGGCCTGAGGATGATATGGTGCGGATTTCTTGTGAATCACCATAAAATCCTGTAACAAATATTCAATGACTTGGTTTAGAAAGTGAGTGCCTCGATCGCTCACTAACTCTATAGGCAATCCATATCTTGTAAAGACATTTTCAAATAAGAATTTTGCAGTCGTGTGAGCATCATTCTTTTTTGTGGCTTTTGCCTCTACCCATTTCGTAAGATAATCTGTGGCAACAATAATATATTCCGCATGTGTACCTTTTGCAGGGGGGTTAATGGGTCCTACAAAGTCTATACCCCACTTAGAAAATGCACGTCCGCCCATCATGGGTTTCAATGGCATTTCATCTCTGCGAGTAGGAAATTGCATTCTTTGGCACACGTCACATCTCTTTACATAGGTATGTGCATCCATGTGAAGAGTGGGCCACCATAATCCTGCAAAGAGGATGGCTTTGATTATCCTATCTGGTCCAAAATGACCTCCTGCAACACCTTGGTGTGCAGTCTCTAGTATTCTCAGATAATCGCTCTCATGAACACATTGTCTTAGATATCCATCTCGTCCTCGTTTGTATAGATTATCGCCAATAAGTGAATAGTCGTGAGCTTCCTGCTCTAGACTACGTTGTCGAGCTAAGGTCATTCCTTGAGGGAATGTGTTCGTCCTCAAGTAGGTCACTAATGGTTCACTCCAGTCTGGTGTGAGGGACACATGATAGAGTGTAGCATGCTCTACTGGTGGTTTTTCACAACACACCTGACATTCTTTACACAACTTGTAGACATCTGCTTCCATCGTAGGCCAATATACTCCCAATCTCTGCAGAGTCTGTAGTGTTCTATGTTTTGAATGATGTTGCTTTAGTGCACCTAAGTGTGCTAATTGCAACCAATTCGCATGTTCTGATTCATCTACACAACAAGCAAGAATCTTTTGATTATCTTGTTTATATATGCTTCCTGCTATTATTTGGTACCTCTGAGATTTGGTAATCTCTCCTTCTTTGATCTTTATCCTAGGACTCTTGGGTCCGTATGTGAGAATAGGGACTAACGGCTTAGCCCATTCTGGTGCTATCTCAAGGTTGAATAAGTATGCATCTGGTAGATCATCAGCTACTCCTTGAGGGGCTTCTCCCGAGGTTAATCTTGAGAGGTGGTCAGCTCTAAGATGCGTCTTTCCTTTCCTAACTACCACTTCAAAATCATACTCCATGAGTAATAGAAACCAGCGTATCAATCGTCCTGTGTTACATGGTTTGTTGACTAAGTATAATAGGGCTTGATGATCGGTAAAGAACTTAAATTTGTTGGCCAACAAGTAGTGCCTAAACTTCTTTACTGCGTAGATCATTCCTAATCCTTCTCGTTCCGTCGTGGTGTAATTTCTTTCTGCTGCGTTCAATTGTCTGCTCGCGTAAGCTATGGGGAGATCTATGTTACCTTCATTCGTGGGTTGTGCTAACACACATCCTATGGCGTAATTGGATGCATCCACATGTACATGGAATGGCTTACTCCAATCTGGAGTGGTCAATATAGGTGCTGAACACAAGCGTCGTTTAAGTTCATTGAATGAATTTTCACACTCATCTGTCCACTCAAAATTGGTCAAAAGAGAGTACAGAGGCTTGGCTATGATTGCATACATGTGTATGAATCTCCTATAATAACCGCAATGGCCCATAAATGCCTGTACCTCCTTAACATTAGTTGGTCTAGGTAATTCTGCAATTACCTTCACCTTTTCCTCATCCGTGGAGATTCCATTTTTTGACACAATGTGGCCTAGAATTTTGCCTTGTCTGACCATGAAAACACATTTTTCTGGGTTCAAACAAACCTGATATTCTCGACATTTGTCAAATATTTGTCTCAACTCTGGGATATGTGTCTGTCTTACATTTGAGTGCGCACATAGGTCATCGACATAAACTTCCAAGCTCTTGCGTAAGAATTCCTTAAAAACATGACACATGAGTCGCTGGAAAGTAGCGGGTGCATTTGTCAAGCCAAATGGCATTACACGAAATGCAAATATGCCCCATTCTGTGGCAAAAGCCGTCTTGTGTTGGTCTTCTGGAGCAATGGCTACTTGGTTATAGCCTGAGAATCCATCAAGAAAGCTGTAAACTTCCTTGCCCGCAACTCTTTCCAATAGGTGTTCCGTGATAGGAAGAGGATAACTATCTCTAATCGTGGCGGCATTAACTTTTTTAAGGTTAATACACACACGCAATTTTCCATTCTTCTTGGGCACCACCACAATGGGGGATACCCATTCGGTATGCTCAATTTCGTAAATGAATCCTGCTTCTATCAACCGATCTATCTCCTCTTTAATCTTCGCAGCGTAATTATCATTGTACGTGTAAGGTTTCTGTTTTGTCGGTTTCGCATCTGGAGTCATAGGGATTCTATGAGAACATATATCTGGGTCTACTCCTTTCAAATCTTTGTAACTCCAAGCAAAAACATCTCTATATTCGCGCAATAGGGCAACTAACTCTTCTTCTTCTTCAGTCGTCAAATCGTGCCCTATGTATGTACATTTTTCTTCTTCTCCTTCGATAGCAACTATTATTTTCTTGGTTTTCTCTCGGTTATCATATGCTTGTCCATCATTCGCTTTTCTATTGGGCATTCGTACCATGATTCTTCTATCTTCAATTTCATATTTCTTGAAATTCTCGGGTACTTCAAACAAAGATTCTTCTTTTTCTGACATTGTTCCTTTCTTCTTTCTCTTCTTGCCTTCACTCTTATCAGTCACTTGAGTGGCTAACCTTACCTCGTTCGTATTTTCCTCGTGACTCTGAGTGTGAGTCTCTACTTCGTAGAAATATTCTTCCTCTGATGCAAAGGGTGGGTCCATAATAATTGATTCTAACTCAAAATCGCTCGCATCCTCAAATGCATCGGTGTTTGGTTCGCACTCTTCTAAAATTGCATCGCCCATGATTGGCTCTATCGTAAAAACTGAAATGTCATAGCCATCCTCGTCACAGTGGGGTGTCCATTGTTCTTCATTGATGGCTACATCCATGGTTGCTAATATTTCTGCCCAACCATGGGGTTCAAATTCTTCGTCTGGGAATACTACGGGTGCATATGCTGGATCTTGAAGGGTTCGTGGATGTTGTTCCGCACCTAAGGTCCTGGTTTCTAATCGTTCTTCCTCTTGTTTGGCTACTTTACACATCCATAAATGGGTATCCTCATGCAACCAAGAAGGATCTGATTCTAATGAGTGTACGGATTCCGTCTCTACTGGTGTCTTATGGAGGGTATTCCATTGTATTGGGGGTACATCTCTATGTGAATAGTCTTTAAGATTGACTTTGGTAGTCACTCCTAAATGTTGTAAGTACAAAGAATTAGTTCCCCAATCTTGTACAATTTGCAACTGACGCATGAATGGTCGTCCCAATATCATCTCATATGCATGATTTTTCGCAAAGTCGCAAATGGCAAAGGTATGCTCAAATTCTACACCACAAGTGGTGAGAGATATGCCTTCTAGTAAGCCTAACGGTTTTTCTATGTGTCCATCGGCCATTTGTAGCTTCATCCTGGTGGGTCTGAGTGCTGGCTTACCCCAACGTTTCCATAAAGCGGTGGTAGCGATGGCTACTCCAGCTCCTGAATCTAAGATGGCTTTCGTGGTGTAGCCTTGATGGGTTATTGGAAGATATGTGTTACCTTCCTCTCCTTCGCTTACGTCTCCAATCTTTTCCACGGGTATCTCTGGTACCTTCTTATGTGATCCTATCTGAGAGGGTGTGGTAGCTAGCTCAGGGAATTGATTTGCTACATGCTTCCACAATTCTGGTTTTACCTTTAACAATTCCTCCAGGGTGAGATTACACTGTACTTTCGTATTCTTGATCACTTCCGTATTTCTAGGGATCACTGATTCTTCATTCCTCACTATTATTGTGGGTGCTCTCATACTAATAGACTTTGCTTCCCAAGGTCCTGTGAACTGAGGTAATTCTTGTAAAGAATTAGACTCAAATCCTGTGGGTTCACTCAGTTGTTCCACCTCTACATCATCATATATAGAGGGGATGTCTTGGGGAAATTGTTCCTGCAAGTCGTTTATTTCTTGAATAGGAGGATGAGTTCCTTGTTCTTCTCTCCATTTCTCTTCTTGGATTTCTCTTAAAAATTCATGTGAGTACTTATGTATGGAAGATAGGTTATCTTGACTCTCTGTATTGGGTACTTGAGACAGGGATGGTGGATTCCTTTCCTGTGTCTCTGGGATAATAGGGTTCCTATGCTGATCCTCTCTCTCTTTGCTTTCAATCAAGTGTTCTAGCCTCTCCATTAGTCCTTGAAAGTGTAGTTCTGGTTTTGCCATGTTATTCCAATTAAGATATCTAGAGGCTTCGAACAAGGCTTGTGCTAACTCTACCATCTTCATGCAAAGTTTAGTTCTCTCAATTTCTAGATCAGCTCGAGGGTAGTTTTTACTCATTTCCGTGACTTGAGGTCCCTCTTTTATTCTAGCCTGATATGCACGAAACATCATGTCTAGATCTTCCGGTATGGGTTCCGCTAAGACTGATCCTGATTTCTGAGCTGGGATTTCTTGGTTTGATTCTTGTGAAGCCAATTCTTGTATTTTGGCTCTAGATTCTCTTAGACTTCCTTCCAACTCACTTATCTTTTTACTCCATTTTCTCTTTATCCTTTCTCTTGAATCTTTCCAAGATTTTGTCTTTTTACTACTCCATTCTGTAACTTCACTAGTTTCGGCTATTTTCTCTTGATTAAGTTGTTGGTTTTGTAAGAGCGCCTGGGCTCTGGTTATAGCTTGGATAGGCACGTACGTAGTATTGGATCCATCTGCATTGTTTACAATACCTATCACGTTGATTGGTGTCACATTCGAAGCATTAACTGGGTTCTTAGGACAATCTTTGATTATGTGCTCTTTGCCACAATCGACACAAAAGCCTTGGATGCTGTAGTACTGTGATTGCCTTGCTATTGGGGGATGTGGGCAGTCCTTTATGAAGTGATCTCCTTGGCACCTAAAGCATGGTCCTCTAGGGCCCTGTGGTCTCTGTTGTCTCAGTTGGGGCCGTGGGTTTGGGTTTGGGTTTGTGTACATCACATTAGTATAATCTGACTCCCAACTAGGTTCCATTGGTGGACTATCATAATGATATGTCTCCACATGCTCTGGTGACTCCGTGTAATAGGCGGGTGGACTAGTTACATGGGTAGAGTCAAAACTGTTTGAGTTCGGGTCACTTTCGGTGATCAGGGGTGAAGAAGGCACTAAGGCCCTACTTAGGTTCTCTTCTGCAGCCGCATATTTGACTGAGATGACATTCGCTGGTGGGGGTGGCTGCTGAGCTAAGACGGGTTGAGGTCTCTGTTGAGCCTGGTATGGGTAGTTCTGAGGAGGCCTATAGTAATAAGGCTGAGCATTGTATTGGCCTTGATGCCTACCTGGCTGCTAGTATGCTTGCGGGTAGTTCTGTCTCACAGTTTGTTTATTGTATGGGCAGTCCTGAGCCGTATGATTCGTGTACCTTCTCTCAATTGTACAATATTGGCCACTAGGGTTGACATGAGGTTGAGGTGCATTGGGGCACATGTTTGCCAAATGATTTCCACCACAAGTGTAACAACGTACGTTCATCGGTAGCTTGGGGACCTGTTTACTAGAAACTCCTAGTTTTTGGGCCACTTTTTCTGCTAGGTCCTCTATCGAATTAGACAATTTTGTGGATGCTAGAGAAGAACAATCTGGGTCCTTATAGACCTTTGAGAGTTCTAATTCCTCTCCTAGGTTGTCCTCAATGTCTATACATATTTTTACACACTCCTCTAGCGTTCTGGGTTCTTTTAGGTACACATAGGAGCGTAGTTTAGCGCTCAACAAGCCATCTAAGAACAGTGATACTTGTTTGGCTTGTGAGGGTAGCTCTTGCATTGGACATCGTTCAACATATTGTCTGAACCTACGACCTGCCAGTCTTACTGTTTCCTGAGGGGTCTGTTTAAAGCTATGAATAAGCGAAGACGTGTCGTGTCTAACCCCACTTTTAGAGAATTCTGTGATGAATGACTCTAAAAAGTGATGGATGTCTCTAAATTGCCTTTGTTGCAGTGGTTGGAACCAAGTTAAAGCGGTATTCTTTAACGTTAGTCCAAATGCGTTGTACTGCGTGAACATGTCCTCTACTTGTTCTGCTCTTAATACTTGCTTGAATTCTGCAACGTGGTCATAGGGATCTCCTGTCCCATCAAAGTAATTTTTCATTGATTTTACTAATTGCGTGGGCCTCAATACTCTTGCGTGCTCACGTGGTCTAGGTAGAGGAAAATCATCTCTACCACCTGGTATTCCATGATCTCTTTGTCCATCCGTCCTATTAGTGTTCGTGGTTGTTCTATCTCTCCCTATGGGGTGAGTGAAGCTTACTTCCGGTCTCTCGTAATTTCCTTCTCTTTGATTTCCATGGGCTGAGGATGTTCCTGCCCCTTGTTGATTTGCACTCATGTTCGTTCTGGATGGAGGGAATATCAATTCACCTCTCCATGTGTATGTGTTTTTAGCGCGTTCAGGCACCACAAAGACTCTTTCTGAAGTCTCATCCAGGTATACCACCTTTCCAGGCGTATCTGGGTCCTTGAATTCATAGATTGTGATGATGCCTACCTCACTGGGGTTTTCCTTTCTGTACCTCCAAAAGGCTTCATCTGTCTCTTTATTTACGAACAACTTTGTGCTCCTGTTATCTTGAGGGATCCATTCTGGGATGAGTACTCTCGTTAATACGGATTTCCCTCTCGGTGTTCTAGGTTCTTCTAACGGTTCTTTTCCTTGAAATTTCCCTTCTGTCTCTAATTGGATTGTGCCAAACTCATTAGTATCGTTTGGCTGCGTACTCAGGACGTACATGGTTCCTTCTTTGTCTATGTAAGCGTCTCTCTCAAATTTCACCACTGGTCTTTCCAATCCAAAGGGTTGATCAGGGTTGTGCAGTTGCACCACTTGCCTTTGCAAACCATCCTCATAGATGCGAGCACCTAGTCGGTTGGTTCGGAGAAACTCTAACTGCGTTCTATAGGGTCCTTCAGGTTTTTCTAAGTATGCTACATTAGACCCTCCTGCTGGTCTGTCTGTGCTAAATGCCATTTCTGATTCGCTAGTTTCTGAGCTCTCGTAGGGATAACTATTATTCAATTGTTGGGCCCAAGATCGTGCGGCGGTTCTTACACTAGCCTCTGATGATCTAAGGCTTCGTCGGTCCGACTTACCTATATGTTTGCCCGATCTAAGGTTCATTAATTTTCTTCCTTGCTCACTCAATTACACACTTAGATCGTCAATGGTTCTTTGTGATTAATTCTTGGTTCTTTTTAATTTTTCTTTGGATTCTTGTCTTAATGAATGCGTCAGGAATTCGACCTTCGTTATGATTTTGAGTTCTCGTTCCGTCAGACTTAGGTTCTTTTCTTTAGGTTTTCGTCACACACACCTTTACTTTGAGTCTTAAACTTGATAGAATTAGGTATCTTGAACTTGAGGCGTTCCTATCGACTTAAATCCACAATGCTAACGTTTTAGCCTAAGCTAAGAATTGACTGAGGGGGTTGAGTAATCTTCCAACCTCGAGTCGGCTTTTCTGGTTGCTCTGATGCCCTGTTGCCCAAGAAGCCGTGCTTCCCAAGCTCTGCTGTCTCCACTGCCTTGCTTGCTTGCCTTGGATTGCCCTTGCTAGACCTGGAAAATTCCAATGTTAGACCAATTCACAAGTTGATCACACACTTGAGTATATTCACCTTTTAAGCTCAAATTTTCAATGTGTGCCCCCTGACTTCCTAGTCCCAGACTAGGTGAACCTCCAAATAGCTTATCCAAAAATAGACATATACTTTATGAAAAAAACAGTTGAGGTCACGTAGTACTCGTCACGAGCTTTCTAACGAGCTATTAAGCTCAAAAAACGGACTTCGGATGAGAAAGTTACACGCGTTCAGGTCCTGGGGGGTAAAAATTGACAATCCAATTTTCCTTCAAATATGAGCTAAGGGGTCTCCTATGAGTCTAATGGTCCAAAAATTTTCCAAAAATACCCCCAAAATTGGTCAAAAATTGAAGTCCAAAATTTGCGATGGGGGTGGGCAATCGCGATGGTCTGGGACCGTCGCGATGGTCCAAGCGAACCGTCGCGATGGCGTGGGATTTGGACAATCGCGATGGCCCGAAAAGGCGAACCGTCGCGATGGCCCGAAGTGAACGATCGCGATGGCGTGAGGTCGAACCGTCGCGATGGTCCAAAAAATGAACCGTCGCGATGGCGTGAAAATGGACCGTCGCGATGGTCCGAAAAATGAACCGTCGCGATGGCGTGGTCAGGCGGACAATCGCGATGGCGCGGTCAACGGTCAACGGTGGACAATCGCGATGGTCCGAAGTGAACCGTCGCGATGGTCCGCGATGCGATGGCTTGAGCCAATCGCGATGGTCCGATTTTGGGCTGTCGCGATGGTCCAAAAAATGAACCGTCGCGATGGTCTATCGTGACACGTGGCACTGTCGTGGCGATGGCGTGGGCCAATCGCGATGGTCCGGGGTCAGCTGAACCGTCGCGATGGTCCAAGTGGACCGTCGCGATGGCTCAAGTGAACCGTCGCGATGGTCCGAAAAAGCGAACCGTCGCGATGGTCCGGCCGAGCCGTCGCGATGGCGTGAGCCTATCGCGATGGTGCGACACAATCGCGATGGTCCGAGCCAATCGCGATGGTCCACCAAATGACGAATTTTTGGGATGCGAGTATGGATTCCTAGTGGCGCAGGTGTGCTCTTCACGCTGGTGTGGTCGCCTTCTCCAAATTCCGAACTTGGCGGACCATCGCGATGGTCTGACACAGTCGGAAATTTCTGACAGAAACTGAAATTTTTACCTTTTGGAAGCTTTCCTGATGCTCTGAAGCTCTGTACCTGCAAGAAAACTCAAGAAAACACAAGTGCATACAAGCGCAAAAACTCTCTCTCGCTCTCTCGCACGCACAAATGAGGGGAAATGAGGTGAATGGGTGGATATGGTGAATTTTCTGATTATTTTGGAAATGGAGATGATGATGCGATGATGAAGATGGAGTGTGGGGGAGGTGAAAAACACTAAAAACTAAGTAAAAACAACAACAAAAACTGAAATTTTTACCTTCCAACGCCACTTCTTGCTATACTCTTACCATCACACATTCGTCCTAGACTTGATCCCCGGCAACGGCGCCAAATTTGGTGTTGCTCTAGCACAATGGTGAGAACCATGTTAAGAAGCTTCACCTCCTTAATGTCAATCCGTGGGAGAGGTAGGAGTGATATGAAGATCGTGAATGTGAGATGATGTGAGAGTGAAGGTGAGGAGCACAAAGATGCACACACACATACACACACACAATGAAGAGACAAGCAAGACACAATGGAAGGTGGGAAATTCGCTCTACTACTCAAGAATACTCTTACAAGCTCAAACTAGCTCTATGCTCACACTAACCAAAATGAACCAACCCCAAAAATGAGCTCTCTAGCTCTTTTTATAGTTTCTAGACTAGTTTTGACCGGTTTCACATCTAGTGGCCGGCCTAGTTAAAAAATAGGTCCTAGAGGCTATTTGGAAGGGTAAACGATGTCTAAAAATAACGAAAATTGGTACGAGCATTCTACCTAAGCTCCTCAAGCTCGAGGACTCCTCGGCTTGCACAAAATGGAGCTATGGATTACAAAATGGGGTTTTCTATGATACATATGTTACAATTAGTGATAATAATCACTGTTGAATGTTTTGGGAAAATTAATAAGACATGTATTTGTTTAAAAGATTGATCCGCCTGGCTCCCTGCTTCGTCTTCACATGCTTCCATGGCGTCTGTGCCTCTGACTGCTTCCAACACTTCCACAATTCTGGTTTTACCTTTAACAATTCCTCCAGAGTGAGATTACATTGGACTTTAGTGTTCTTGATCACTTCCGTGTTCCTAGGGATCACTGATTCTTCATTCCTCACTATTATCGTGGGTGCTCTCATACTAATAGACTTAGCTTCCCAAGGTCCTGTGAACTGAGGTAATTCTTGTAAAGAATTAGATTCAAATCCTGTGTGTTCACTCAGTTGTTCCACCTCTACGTCATCATATATAGAGGGGATGTCTTGGGGAAATTGTTCCTGCAAGTTGTCTATTTCTTGAATAGGAGGATGAGTTCCTAGTTCTTTTCTCCATTTCTCTTCTTGTATTTCTCTCAAAAATTCATGCGAGTACCTATGTATGGAAGACAAATTGTTTTGACTTTCTGTATTGGGTACTTGAGACAGGGATGGTGCATTCCTTTCCTGTGTCTTTGGGACAATAGGGTTCCTATGCTGATCCTTTTTCTCTTTGCTTTCTATTAAGTATTCTAGCCTCTCCATTAGTCCTTGAAAGTGTAGTTCCGGTTTTGCCATGTTATTCCAATTAAGATATCTAGAGGCTTCAAACAAAGCTTGTGCTAACTCTACCATCTTCATGCACAGTTTAGTTCTCTCAATTTCTAGATCAGCTTGTGGGTAGTTTTTACTCATTTCCGTTACTTGAGGTCCCTCTTTTATTCTAGCCTGATATGCACGAAACATCGTGTCTAGATCTTCGGGTATGGGTTCCGCTAAAACTGATCCTGATTTTTGAGCTGTGTTTTCTTGATTCAATTCTTGTGAAGCCAATTCTTGTATTTTGGCTCTTGATTCCCTTAAACTTCCTTCCAACTCACTTATCTTTTTACTCCACTTTCTCTTGATTCTTTCCCTAGAATCTTTCCAAGATTTTGTCTTTTTACTGCTAGATTCTGCAACTTCACTAGTTCCGGCTACTTTCTAGACTTGATTAAGCTGCTGGTTTTGTAAGAGCGCCTGGGCTCTGGTTATAGCTTGGATAGGCACGTATGTAGGGTTGGATCCATCTGCGTTGTTTACAATACCTATCACGTTGATCGGTGTCACATTCGAAGCGTTAACTGGGTTCTTAGGACAATCTTTGATTATGTGCTCTTTACCACAATCGACACAAAAGCCTTGGATGCTATAGTACTGTGATTGCCTTGCTATTGGGGGATGTGGACAATCCTTTATGGAGTGATCTCCTTGGCACCTAAAGCATGGTCCTCTAGGGCCCTGTGGTCTCTGTTGTCTCAATTGGGGCCGTGGGTTTGGGTTTGCGTACATCACATTAGTATAATCTGGCTCCCAACTAGGTTCCATTGCTGGACTATCATAATGATATGTCTCCACATGCTCTGGTGACTCCGTGTAATAAGCTGGTGGACTAGTTACATGAGTAGAGTCAAAACTGTTTGAGTTCGGGTCACTTTCGGTGATCAAGGGTGAAGAAGGCACTAAGGCCCTACTTAGGTTCTCTTCTGCAACAACGTATTTGACTGAGATGACATTCGCTGGTGGGGGTGGCTGCTGAGCTAAGACGGGTTGAGGTCTCTGTTGAGCCTGGTATGGGTAGTTCTGAGGAGGCCTATAGTAATAAGGCTGAGCATTGTATTGGCCTTGATACCTACCTGGCTGCTGGTATGTTTGCGGGTAGTTCTGTCTCACGGTTTGTTTGTTGTATGGGCAGTCCTGAGCCGTATGATTTGTATATCTCCTCTCAATTGTACAGTATTGGCCACTAGGGTTGGCTTGAGGTTGAGGTGCATTGGGGCACACGTTTGCCAAATGATTTCCACCACAAGTGTAACAACGTACATTCGTTGGTAGCTTGGGCACGTGTTTACTAGAAACTCCTAGTTTTTGGGCCACTTTTTCTGCTAGGTCCTCTATCGAGCTAGACAATTTTGTGGATGCTAGCGAAGAACAATCCGAGTCCTTATAGACCTTTGAGAGTTCTAATTCATCTCCTAGGTTGTCCTCAATGTCTATACATATTCTTATACACTCCTCTAGCGTTCTGGGTTCTTTTAGGTACACATAGGAGCGTAGTTTAGCGCTCAACAAGCCATCTAGGAACAGTGATACTTGTTTGGCCTGTGAGGGTAGCTCTTGCATTGGACATCGTTCGACATATTGTCTGAATCTACGACCTGCCAGTCTTACTGTTTCCTGAGGGGTTTGTTTAAAGCTATGAATCAACGAAGACATGTCGTGTCTAATCCCACTTTTAGAGAATTCTGTGATGAATGACTCTAAAAAGTGATGGATGTCTCTAAATTGCCTTTGTTGCAATGGTTGAAACCAAGTTAAAGCGGTATTCTTTAACATTAGCCCAAATGCATTGTATTGCGTGAACATGTCCTCGACTTGTTCTGCTCTTAGTACTTGCTTGAATTCTGCGACATGGTCATAGGGATCTCCTGTCCCATCAAAGTAATTCTTCATTGATTTTACTAATTGAGTGGGTCTCAATACTCTTGCGTGTTCACGTGGTCTAGGTAGAGGAAAATCATCTCTACCACCTGGCATTCCATGATCTCTTTGTCTATCCATTCTATTAGTGTTCGAGGTTGTTCTATCTCTCCCTATGGGGTGATTAAAGCTTACTTCTGGTCCCTCTTTATTTCCTTCTCTTTGATGTCCATGGGCTGAGGATGTTCCTACCCCTTGTTGATTTGTATTCATGTTCGTTCTAGATGGAGGGAATATCGATTCACCTCTCCATGTGTATGTGTTTTTAGCACGCTCAGGCACCACAAAGACTCTTTCTGAAGTCTCATCCAGGTATACAACCTTTCCAGGTGTATCTGGGTCCTTGAATTCATAAATTGTAATGATGCCTACCTCACCAGGGTGTTCCTTTCTGTACCTCCAAAAGGCTTCATCTGTCTCTTTATTTACAAATAACTCGGTGCTCCTGTTATCTTGAGGGATCCATTCTGGGATGAGTACTCTTGTTAATACGGATTTCCCTCTAGGTGTTCTAGGTTCTTCTAACGGTTCTTTTCCTTGAAATTTCGCTTCCGTCTCTAATTGAATTGTGCCAAACTCATTAGTATCGTTTGGCTGCGTACTTAGGACGTACATGGTTCCTTCTTTGTCTATGTAAGCGTCTCTCTCAAATTTCACCACTGGTCTTTCCAATCCAATGGGTTGATCAGGGTTGTGCAGTTGCACCACTTGCCTTCGCAAACCATCCTCATAGATGCGAGCACCTAGTCGGTTGGTTCGGAGAAACTCTAGTTGCGTTCTATAGGGTCCTTCTGGTTTTTCTAGGTATGCTACATGAGACCCTCCTTCTGGTCTGTCTGCGCTAAATGCCATTTCTGATTCGCTAGTCTCTGAGCTCTCGTAGGGGTAATTACTATTCAACTGCTGAGCCCACGATCGAGCAGTAGTTCTTACACTAGCCTCTGATGATCTAAGGCTTCGTCGGTCCGACTTACCTATATGTTTGCCCGATCTAAGGTTCATTAATTTCCTTCCTTGCTCACTAAGTCACACACTTAGATCGTTACTGGTTCTTTGTTATTACTTTCTTAATTCTTTTTAATTTTCCTTGGATTCTTGTCTTAATATATGCGTCAGGAATTCGACTTTCTGTTATGATTTTGAGCTCTCGTTCCGTCAGACTTAGGTTCTTTCCTTTAGGTTTTCGTCACACACACCTTTACTTGTAGTCTTAAACTTGAAAGAATTAAGTATCTTGAACTTGAGGCGTTCCTATCGTCGTTATGCTACCGTTTAGCCTAAGCTAAGAATTGATTGAGGGGGTTGAGTAATCTTCCAACCTCGAGTCGGCTTTTCTCGTTGCTCTGATGCCCTGTTGCCCAAGAAGCCGCGCTTCCCAAGCTTTACTGTCTTCACTGCCTTGCTTGCTTGCTTTGGATTGCCCTTGCTAGACCTGGAAAAATCCAATCTTAGACCAATTCACAATTGAATGATCAAGCACTTGAGCATACACACCTTTTTAGTCCCTTCCCTTTTGCCCAAATTTTCAATGTGTGCCCCCTGGCTTCCTAGTCCCAAACTGGGTGAACCTCAAAATAGCTTATCCCAAAATGTCGCGAGCTTTCTAACGAGCTATTAAGCTCAAAAAACGGACTTCGGATGAGAAAGTTATACGCGTTCAGGCCCTGGGGGATAAAAACTGACAATCAGGTTTTCCTTCAGATATGAGCTAAGGGGTCTCCTATGAGTCTAATGGTCCAAAAATTTCTCAAAAATACCCTCAAAATTGGTCAAAATTGGAGCCCAAAATTTGCGATGGGGGTGCACAATCGCGATGGTCTGGGACCGTCGCGATGGTCTGGGACCGTCGCGATGGTCCAAGCGAACCATCGCGATGGCGTGGAGTTTGGACAATCGCGATGGCCCGATAAACTGAACCGTCGCGATGGCCCGAAGTGAACGATCGCGATGGCGTGAGGTCGAACCGTCGCGATGGCCCGAAGTGAACGATCGCGATGGCGTGGAAATGGACCGTCGCGATGGTCCGAAAAATGAACCGTCGCGATGGCGTGGTCAAGCGGACAATCGCGATGGCGCGGTCAACGGTCAAAGGTGGACAATCGCGATGGTCCGAAGTGAACCGTCGCGATGGTCACAAGTGCGATGGCGTGAGCCAATCGCGATGGTCCGGTTTTGGGCTGTCGCGATGGTCCGAAAAATGAACCGTCGCGATGGTCTATCTTGACACGTGGCACTGTCGTGGCGATGGCATGAGCCAATCGCGATGGTCCGGGGTCAGCTGAACAATCGCGATGGTCCAAGTGGACCGTCGCGATGGCTCAAGTGAACCGTCGCGATGGTCCGAAAAAGCGAACCGTCGCGATGGTCCGACCGAGCCGTCGCGATGGCTTGAGCCTATCGTGATGGTGCGACACAATCGCGACGGTCCGAGCCAATCGCGATGGTCCACCAAAATGCGAATTTTCGAGATGCGCCTGTGGATTCCTGGATGCGCAAGGATCGCCTACCTCGTGGTGTGGTCGCCTACCAAGAATTCCGAAAGTTGCAGACCATCGCGATGGTCCGCCACACTCGGCAGATCTTTGACAGAGAGTAAATTTTTACCTTTTCCAAGCTTTCCTGATGCACTGGAGCTCTGTACCTGCAAGAAAACTCAAGAAAACACAAGCACACACAAGCACAAAAGTTCTCTCTTGCTCTCTCGCATGCACAAATGAGGGGAAATGAGGTGAATGGGTGGATATGGTGAATTTTCTGATTTTTTTGGAGATGAAGATGATGATGCGATGATGAAGATGGAGTATGGGGAAGGTGAAAAACACTAAAAACTAAGTAAAAACAACAACAAAAACTGAAATTTTTACCTTCCAACGCCACTTCTTGCTATACTCTTACCATCACACATTCGTCCTAGACTCGATCCCCGGCAACGGCGCCAAATTTGGTGTTGCTCTAGCACCATGGTGAGAACCACGTTAAGAAGCTTCACCTCCTTAATGTCAATCCGTGGGAGAGGTAGGAGTGATATGAAGATCGTGAACGTGAGATGATGTGAGAGTGAAGGTGAGAAGCACAAAGATGCACACACACATACACACACACAATGAAGAGACAAGCAAGACACAATGGAAGGTGGGAAATTAGTTCTATTACTCAAGAATACTCTTACAAGCTCAAACTAGCTCTAAGCTCACACTAGCCAAAATGAACCAACCTCAAAAATGAGCTCTCTAGCTCTTTTTATAGTTTCTAGACTAGTTTTGACCAGTTTCACATCTAGTGACCGGCCTAGTTAAAAAATAGGTCCTAGAGGCTATTTGGAAGGGTAAACGATGTCTAAAAATAACGAAAATTGGTACGCACATTCTACCTAAGCTCCTCAAGCTCGAGGACTCCTCGGCTTGCACAAAATGGAGCTATGAATTACAAAATGGGGTTTTGTCTATATTACATATGTTACAAGAGTGATGAAAATCACTGTTGGATGTTTGAAGAGGTACTAAAAACATAATTGTTTGAAAAAAATGATCCGACTGGCTCCCTGCTCCGTCTTTACATGCTTCCATGTCGTCTGTGCCTCTGACTGTGCCTCTGACTGCTTCCAACACTCTTCACTATAGTAGGACTCACCATGTTCTAGAGACTGCATGTAGTAAGCCTGGGGACTATCAACATGTGTAGAATCAAAGCTATGGTCACTCGGGTCACTTTCAGAAAGCAATGGTGTTACAGGGACTATAGCTCTATTCAGGTTCTCTTCTGCAGCTGCATATTTTACTGGGATCACATTAGTAGGAGCAGGTGGTTGTTGTGCTAGCACTGGCTGGGGTCTCAGTTGGTTTTGGTAGGGTTGGTAGGTTTGTTGAGGTCTCACATACTGCTGAGGTGGGTACTGGTTCTGGTATCTTCCTTGTTGAGGGTATGGTTGTGGGTACGTCTGTCTAACGGTTTGCTTATTGTAGGGACAATCTTGCGCGGTGTGATTGGTGTACCTTCGTTCTATGGTGCAGTACTGGCTACTAGGATTAACTTGGGGTTGAGCCATAATGGGGCAGACATTCGCCATATGGTCGCCTCCACAAGTATAACATCTTTTCACAGGGGCAAACCTTGGGATTTGTTTGCTAGAGACACCTAGTTTCTGAGCTACTTTCTCTGGTAATTCCTCAATTGATGTGGATTGCGAGGAAGAGAGGCTAGAGGCACTATCTGAGTCCTTGTAGATTTTGGAAAGCTCTAGTTCCTCCCCTAGGTTATCCTCGATGTCAATGCACATGCGTACACACTCTTCTATAGTCCTAGGGTCCTTCAGATACACATATGACCTCAATTTGGTACTTAGCAATCCATCCAAGAATAAAGCCACTTGCTTAGCTGGTGTGGGTAGCTCAGGGACAGGGCATCTCTCCAAGTATTGCCTAAATCTTCTTCCAGCAAGTCTCACGGTCTCTTGAGGGGTTTGCTTGAAGCTGTGAATCAGCGAGGAAGTGTTATGTCTTATGCCACTTTTAGAGAATTCGATAATGAATGCCTCTAGAAGTTGGTCTATGCTCCTGAACTGCCTCTCGTTTAGTGGCTGAAACCATGTCAGGGCAGTGTTCCTAAGGGTTAGACCAAAGGCATTGTACTACGTGAATAGATCCTCCACTTGTTCAGCTCTCAAGACTTGCCTAAACTCAGCCACATGATCGTATGGATCTCCAGTGCCATCGAAGTAATTCTTCATGGACTTAACTAGCTGAGTCGGTCTCAAAGTCCTTGTGTGCTCTCTAGGTCGTGGTAGAGGGAACTCATCCGCATTTCTTTGATTCCTGTGAGCTCTAAGTATCTCAGGTTCTACTCTATTTGTTTCCATTCTCGTTCTTTCTCTGCCCCCTGGGTTGGCAAAGCTTACTTCTGGCTTATCTCTACTTCTGTCTCTTTGAATTCCATGAGCTTGGGATGTTCCAGCTCCAGGGTGACCATAGGACACATTCGATCTTGGTTCGGGGAAAACGAATTCACCCTTCCAAGTGTAAGCATGTCTATCATGTTCTGTAACCACAAAGATCCTCTCTGAAGCGTGATCTAAGTAGGTCACGCTGTCTGGGCTATCAGGGTCCTTAAACTCATAAATCATGATTGTTCCTATATCAGTTGGCTGATCAGATTTATACCTCCAAAAGGCTTCGTCAGTTTCTTGGTTCAGAAGCAGATCTATGCTCTTATTATCTTGGGGAATCCACTCTGGTGTGATAATCCTAGTGAGAACAGATTTGCCTCGGGGGGTCCTCGGTTCTTCACCCCTGTTTCCTTGCTCTAGGTCACCTAAGTCCGTTCCTGGGATCTCATTCCCAAATTCATCTGTCCTATCGGGATGACTGGTGACTACATATATTGTCCCTTCCTTGTCTAAGTACGCTCCGTTTTCGAACTTGACAGCTGGGCGCTCTAGTCCAATAGATTGGTCAGGATTCTTAATCTATACTACCGATCTTCCTAGGCCGTCCTCATAGATGCTAGCACCTAATCGGTTGGTCATAAGGTATTCCAACTGCGTTTTGTAAGGGCCTTCTACCCTGTGCAATTATGGCACTCCTGAACTTCCCGTAGGTCTGTCCATGCCTTGAGACATCTCTGATTCACTAGTCTCAGAGCTAGGGTAGTATGAGTGATGGCTCAACTGCTGGGCCCACGACCTAGCAGTGTGGTTGATACTAGCCTCTGAAGACCTAAGGCTTTGTCTATCCCTTACTAGATGTCATCCTGATCTAAGGTTCATAAGCCTATTTAAGTAGGCCAATTTGTGCCCAAAGTACAACCTCGTTGCCAATCAATTGGTATCAGTCACTTGATTCTTTTTTAGTGTGTTATCGTGTTTATGATCTTGTCTGATATCGCGTCGTCAGGAATACTTGAGTATTTTTCGTACTTTAAGTTGATTGTTCCTCGTTAGATTCTTTCCTTTAAAGTTCTCGACAGTACAAAGATTATGTCCTTAGCTTGAACTTGAAAGTTTAGGTATTCTTCAACTTGTTAATTGCCTATCGTCGCCCTGACTTACTCCTACCTCTAGTCGTTCTTAGCCTAAGCTAGGAATAGACAGAGGGAGTTGAGGATTTTCCAACCTTGAGTTTCTTTCCTTGCGTTGTTGCCCTGGTGTGCCCAGGACGCGTATTCCCAAGCTTGCACTTACTCTTGCTTGAAAGCCCTCAAGTGCTCTTACTGGACCTGTAAAAGTCCCACGGTTAGCTCAAGACTTAGATTCAAATGACACAATAGTCCACTTTCATGCATGTAACTCACAGACCAAATTATCCTTTGCCTTTATGGAAAACAATCCCAAGGATCCCTCAGTTTTCCTACCTCGGGGTATGGTCCACTTCAAAATACCTTATCTAATAATCCTGATATTAATTTTCACATAACCAGTGGAAGTTTTGGTTGTACTCCTCACGAGCTTTCCAACAAGACAAGAATCACAGTAATTGGATTTTGTATGAGAAAGTTATGCCCGTTCAGGTTTCAGGGGTTAAAACAGGGTTCAAGCAGGCTAACAGATCACAGGATTTTTCTCAAAAACACATATGTGGGGACCTCACAAATCACTAATGACTCTCTAATTATGCCCAAAATTCCCCAAGGACTTTGAAAAATTTAACCCTAAAATTTTGGCCGAAAAGCCTGTCAATCGCGATCGACACGTCAGTCGCGATTGACAGTGTCAATCGCGATCGACAGAGTCGGTCGTGAGTCCTGTCAATCGCGATCAATGGTGTCAATCGCGATCGACACTTTTTTCGGGTTTTTCGCCATGAATTCAGTCAATCGGGGATGTGTCCGTCGCGATGGACACGTGGCTACGCGAAAAAGTCAATCAATCATTGAAATTCAGTCCGTCGCGATCGACGGTGTCAATTGCGACTGACAGAGGTGTCGGTCGTGGCTGTCGATCGCGATCGACGGTGTCAATCGCGATTGACAGGGTCTTACGTGGCAGTCAGTCGGTCATGGGGTCTGTCGGTCGCGATCGACAGGGTCTGTCGATTGCGATTGACAGGGTCTGTCGGTCGCGATTGACAGATGTTGTCGATCGTGGCTGTCGATCGCGATTGACGGTGTCGGTCGCGATTGACAGAAAAACATGGAATTTTTAAGTTTTGCTTAGTGATTTGGAATGTGCTCTTTGTGCTGGTTCTAGTGGTGCACTTTGTTTTACCAATAGATGAAATTTTCTGTCAATCGCGATCGACAAAGGCTGGGGACTGCGAGACAGTTTCTGAGTTTTCCGTACCTGCGCAACGTGCTGGAGGGGATGATGCTACTGGAACCTGCAAGAAAGCTCAAAAAGCACGCAAAAACAATGCACACAATATCGCTCTCTCGCTCTCTCTCACAAGTGGAATGAGGGAAATGAGGTGGAGAAGGTGGTATAAGCAAAAAACTGAAATTTTTTTCGTGATGATGGAGATGGAGATCGGATATGGTGATGATGGTGGTGAGGTAAGAAAAAGAAAAATAAGAAAAGTAAAGAGATTACCTAGAACGCCAACGTCTCAAATCTACGTCTTACCATCACACGCTCGTCCTCAAAGCTCGATCCCCGACAACGGCGCCAAAATTTGGTGTAGCTCAGTGATGAGTAGCACCTCCTTTAATGTCAATCCGGGAAGACGTGAGGATGGTATGAAGACCTCGAGCAAGTGGAGGCACAAGTGCGTGAGTCAGAAGCACACAAACATGCACACACATACACACACACACGCACACACGGCAAGACAAAGAGTGAGAAGCAATGGAGTTCTTAGATTACTTTCAAAAAGCTCTTACAAGTTCATTTCAATTACAATCTAGCCCAAAAATGAGCTCTCTAGCTCCTTTTATAGTTTTTGATTAGTTTTGGCCCTGTCTAGACCTAGTGTCCGGCCTAGTTAAAAATTAGGTTCCATGGCTCTTTTGAGGGCTCAAACGAGATCTAAAAAATATGAAAATTGATATGTAGGCACTTCTAAGGCTCCTCAAGCTCAAGGACTCCTTGGCTTGCACAAAATGGAGCTACAAAAATACGAAATGGTATTTACAATGGTTTTTAGTGATTAAAATCACTATTTGTGTAGGGATTTTCTCAGTTGATTTGTCGTACACATCTTTGAGCTCCCTACTTGCTCTTTCTTCTTGTGTGCTCCACTCCTTGATGTCTGAAAAATTTAGATGGCCTACTTGCCAGATCTTCTTTGGCTACTGTGTCTGCTTGTGCTATCTCTTCGTTCCGACCCTCTTTGTCTTGTGGCTCCTTCGGTTCCCTGATTGCTGCCAACAGGCACTATTGATTTACAACATGTTAGATGAATGGTCTCCGACATCATGTAATGTTCACTCGAGTGCTAATAAAGCAAATGAGTGTCTTGATGGTGTAGTGGAATTATTTGATTTCAACCGAAAAATTTTCAAAGGAGTTGAGGACCACCTAGGTGGATAATTTTATGTATCAGAGGGCCAACTCATTTAGTACAATTGATAACTTCTTGTCTCCATAATGACATTAATCCCAGGCATGTTAAAGTTAGTGCCAACCTGGAACAACCTTTCCATTCAGACTTACTAATCCTTTTGACTGAGTTTACTGATGTCTTTTCCTAGGACTATAAGGATACAAAGGGACCTGATCCACGTATTTATCAGCATATAGTCCTACTTAAAGGAGATGTTTATCCGATGACGTAGTAGAATTATTGGATGAATCCTAACTATACTAAGCAAGTTAAGGAAGAGACTGCTCATCTACTGCAGGTAGGGTTCATTGTTCTGATTGAACATGTTGAGTGGATTTTCCCCATTATGATTGTTCCCAAGAAAAAAAAGAAACTTAGGATATGTGTGGATTATTGAAGGTTGAATCTACCCTTGTACCCAATCCTTTTTCATCACCCTTACTAGACAGCATGCTAGATGAAGTAGCTAGTTGTGAGATTTACTCTTTTCTGGATGGTTACGGGTATAATCATGTTTGTATGGCCAAGAAAAATGTACCTAAAACATCCTTTATTACAAATTTGGGAGTTTATGTGTTGGCACACAAAGCAACAGAGGAATCATGCACAATACGGCAACAAGGCCAGATCATTTTTTCCATGGATTATGAATAACTCAAGTGATTTTAATCACTACACAAACATTGTAAACCCCGTTTTTGGAAGATTAGACTCCATTTTGTGCAAGCCGAGGAGTCCTCGAGCTTGAGGAGTATTAGAAGTACCATCGTACCAATTTTCATAATTTTTAGACTTCGTTTGAGCCCTCAAATAAGCCCTGGAACCTAATTTTTAACTAGGCCGGACACTAGGTCTGGACAGGGCCAAAACTAGTCAAAAACCTATAAAAAGAGCTAAAGAGCTCATTTTGAAGGTTAGATTGTAATTGAAACGAACTTGTAAGAGCTTTTTGAAAGTAATCTAAAGAACTCCATTGATTCTCTCTCTTTGTCTTGCCGTGTGTGCGCGTGTGTGTGTATGTGTGTGCATGCTTGTGTGCTTCTCACTCACGCACTTGTGCCGCCACTTGCTCGAGGTCTTCATACCATCCTCACGTCTTCCCGGATTGACATTAAAGGAGGTGCTACTCATCACTGAGCTACACCAAATTTTGGCGCCGTTGCCGGGGAACGAGCTTTGAGGACGAGCGTGTGATGGTAAGACGTAGAGTTGACGTGTTGGAGTTGTAGGTATTATCTTCACTCTCATCGTTTTTCTTTTACTTTCTTCTCCATCCTCATTGCCATCATCATCATCATCTCCCACCTCCATCTCCATCATCGCGAAAATTTTCAGTTTTGATCATATCACCTTCCCCACCTCATTTCCCTCATTTCACTTGTGAGAGAGAGCGAGAGAGCAATATTGTGTGTGCGTATTTTGCATGTTTCTTGAGTTTCATTGCAGGTTCTTGCTGTACCATCATCCCCAGCAGTGTGCGCAGGTACGACAGGCTCTGCACAGGTCCCGGGACGACGACCTCTGTCTGTCGCGACAGACAGAAAAACCTTAAATTTTGTGAATGCATGTTTACCACGGTAACCTACACCATTAGGGCACTCTAAATCACTAGAGGTTTCTCAAAAATTTGCGTTTTTTCAGTCTATCGCGACAGACACCGTCTATCGCGACAGACACTGTCTATCGCGACAGACACCGTCTATCGCGACAGACAGAGACCCACGACAGATACCGTCTATCGCGACAGACACCGTCTATCGCGACAGACCGAAATTCCACGATAGACACCGTCTATCGCGACAGACACCGTCTATCGCGACAGACAGAATTTCGCGACAGACACCGTCTATCGCGACAGACACCCTCTATCGCGACAGACCAGTCTATCGCGACAGACAGAATTTCGCGACAGACACCGTCTATCGCGACAGACACCCTCTATCGCGACAGACCAGTCTATCACGACAGACACCGACTATCGCGACAGACACCGTCTATCGCGACAGACAGAAATCCATGATAGACCCCGTATATCGCGACAGACACCCTCTATCGCGACAGACCAGTCTATCGCGACAGACACCGTCTATCGCGACAGACACCGTCTATCGCGACAGACCGAATTTCGCGACAGACACTCTCTATCGCGACAGACCAGCCTATCGCGACAGACACCGTCTATCGCGACAGACAGAAATCCACGACAGACACTGTCTATCGCGACAGACACCGTCTATCGCGACAGACAGACATTTTCGGCAAAAAATTAAGGGGCAAATTTTTGGAAAATTAGGTTAAATTTTGGGCATATTTGCACTCTCAAGTACTCATATACTTACAAAGGCCTTAGAAAATGCATTAAAACCCCTGAAAGGTTCTGTTTGTCTAGTCAACCCCCTAAACCCTGAACGGTCATAATTTTTTTATACGAAATCCATTTTCTGAGCTCTAGGGCTTGTCGGAAAGCTCGTCACATATACTACACGCCCTCAACTGTTTTTTATAAGAATACCGCGTTGATTTTCAGATAGGATATCTGGAAGTCGACACACTGAGGGGTAGGAACTCCAAGGGAGCTCTAGAGGAAATTTCTAGCAATACAAGAGGGGGAACAAGGGTCATTAAAAAAGTGTCTGAAATAAATTGTTTGTCAATTGAAAGGTCTACTCGGAGCTAATCTTGGGACTTATGCAGGTCTATTGAGAAGCAATTGAGAGTATCCAAGCAAGGGTTTTGCGCAAGCTTGAGAATCAACTTCTCGAGCATTAAAGAGCAAGGTTCGGCAAGAAAGGTCAGAATATTCTCAACTCCTCTTCGTCAATTCCTAGCTTAGGCTAAGAACGATTAGAAGTAGGAATAAGTCAGGGCGACGATAGGCAGGTATCAAGTTGAAGACTACCTAAAAACTCAAGTTCAAGCTAAAAACCTGATCTCTGTACTGTCGATAACATAAAGGAAAAGAACTTAACGTGGAACGATCAACCTGAAAGTGCGAAGAACATTCAAGTATTCCTGACGACGTAATAACAGACAAGACCTTAAATACGAGGAATAACCAAAAAGAATCAAGTGACTGGTACCAATTGCTCGGCAACGAGGTTGTACTCTGGGCAAAAATTGGGCTAATCAGTTAGGCATATGAACCTTAGATCAGGACGACACCTAGTAAGAGAGAGACAAAGCCTTAGGTCTTCAGAGGCTAGTGTCAATCACACTACAAGGTCTTGGGCCCAGCAGTTGAGTCACCACTCTCATTACCCTAGCTCTGATACCAGTGAGTCAGGGATGTCTCAAGGTATGGACAGACCTACGGGAAGTTCAGGTGTGCCTTACCTGTACAGGGTAGAAGGCCCTTACAAAATGCAGCTAGAGTACCTTAGGACCAACCGATTAGGTGCTAGCATCTATGAGGACGGCCTAGGAAGATCCGTGGTCCAGATTAAAAATCCTGATCAATCCATTGGACTAGAGCACCCAGCTCTCAAGTTTGAAAACGCTGCATACCTGGACAAGGAAGGAACCATATACGTAGTCACCAGTCATCCAGATAGGACAGATGAATTTGGAAATGTAATCTCAGAAGTGGACTTAGGTGACTTGGAACAAGGAAACATGGGAGTAGAACCTAGAACCCCCCGAGGTAAATCAGTTCTCACTAGGATTATCACGCCTGAGTGGGTATCCCAAGACAACAAGAGCATAGAGTTGCTCCTCAATCGAGAAACTGATGAAGCCTTTTGGAGGTATAAATCCAATCAGCCAACGGATATAGGAAATATCATGATCTATGAGTTTAAGGATCCGGATAGCCCAGGTAGAGTGACCTACTTAGATCACACTTCGGAACGGATCTTTGTGGTGACAGAAAATGATAGGCATGCTTACACTTGGAAGGGTGAATTTATTTTCCCCCAACCAAGATCAAATGTATCCTATGGTCACCCTGGGGCTGGAACTTCCCAAGCTCATGGTACGCAAAGAGACAGAAGTAGAGATAGACCAGAAGTAAGTTTTGCCAACCCAGTAGGCAGAGAAAGAACGAGGACGGAGACGAATAGGGTAGAACCTGAGGTGCTTAGAGCTCACAGGAACCAAAGAAATGTGGATGGATTCCCTCTGCCGAGACCTAGAGAGCACGCAAGAACCCTGACACCGACTCAGCTAGTTAAGTCCATGAAGAATTACTTTGATGGCACAGGAGATCCCTATGATCACGTGGCAGAATTCAAGCAAGTCTTGAGAGCTGAACAAGTGGAGGATCTATTCACGCAGTACAATGCCTTCGGTCTAACCCTGAGGAATACGGCACTTACATGGTTTCAGCCATTGGATGAGCGGCAGTTCAGGAGCATAGACCAACTCCTAGAGGCATTCATTGTAGAGTTCTCTAAGAGCGGCATAAGACACAATACCTCCTCATTGATTCACAGCTTCAAACAGACCCCCCAAGAGACTGTCAGGTTGGCCGGACGAAGATTTAGACAATATCTTGAAAGGTGCCCTATTTCGGAGCTACCCACATCTGCTAAACAAGTAGCCTTATTCCTTGACGGATTGCTGAGTACGAAATTGAGATCCTATGTGTATCTGAAAGACCCTAGGACTATAGAAGAGTGTGTACGCATGTGCATTGACATTGAAGATAACCTAGGGGAAGAACTAGAGCTTTCAAAAATCTACAAAGATTCAGATAGTGCATCTAGTCACTCTTCCACGCAATCCACATCAATTGAGGAACTCGCAGAGAAAGTAGCTCAGAAATTAGGGGTAACTAGTAAACAAATCCCACGGTTTGCCCCTGTGAAAAGATGCTATACTCGTGGTGGCGACCACATGGCGAACGTCTGTCCCATTATGGCTCAACCCCAAGTTAATCCTAGTAGCCAGTATTGCACCATAGAACGGAAATACACCAATCACACTGCGCAAGATTGCCCATACAACAAGCAGGCAGTTAGGCAACCCTACCCTCAGCCATACCCGCAGCAAGGAAGATACCAGAACCCGTACCCTCCACAACCATATGGCAGGCCACATCAGCCGTATCAGCAACCCTACCAAAACCAACAAAGGCCTCAGCCAGTGTTAGCTCAACAACCCCCTGCCCCAGCTAATGTGATTCCGGTAAAGTATGCTGTTGCAGAAGAAAACCTGAATAGAGCTATAGTCCCTGTAACATCCTTGCTTTCGGAAAGTGACCCGAGTGACCATAGCTTTGATTCTACACATGTTGATAGCCCCCAGGCCTACTACATGCAGTCTCCTGAGCATGGTGAGTCCTATTATAGCGAAGAGACAAACGAACCTAGTTGGGAGTCAGATTACACGAACGTCATGTATGCAAACCCCAATTCTAGGCCTCAATCTAGGCAGGTAAGACCTCCATTCCCAAGAGGACCGTGCTACAGATGCCAAGGAGATCACCTCATTCGTGATTGTCCCTTGCCTCCACCTACACAACCCCAGTCAGTAATGATCCAAGGTTTTTGCCAAGATTGTGGAAAAGAACATCTCTTACGAGATTGCTCTAAGAATCCTAATAATATGCCAAAAATCACTCCGATCAACGTTATTGGGTTAGTGGTAGATTCCACAGGAAGTGTCACTTCCACTGCTCCCGTACAGGTAGTCACTAGAGCTCAAGCATTGCAGCAAAATCAAGGGGTAGGCCAGGAAAAGAGCCCAGATGCTAGCGATACTGAGAGCCAAAATAAAAAGAGAACAAGAGCTTGGAGAGACAGCCGCGAACGCATGAAAAGGCAATGGGCAAAGAAGATGAGTGAACTTGAGGAAAGTCTACGAGAAACCAAGGCTAAAATCATAGAGATCACATCTCAACCGCACTCTCACACATCCCCACCGCTACCATCCCCATCACCCTCCATCCCTCCACCCTCTAAGACACCCCACGTAACCCACCCACCACCCCAAACAGGATCAGTATTAGCTGATCCCACTCCTGAAGACATAGACATGATGCTTAAAGCATATCAGGCCAAAATCCAAGAAGGGCCAAACGTCACGGATCATGACAAGTGCTATCCTAGAGCTGACCTAGAGATAGAAAGAACCAAACTGTGCGCGAAAATGGTCGCATTGGCTCAGACTATGTTTGAAGCCAGTCGCCTTTTCAATTACTCGGGCTCAGACAAAACGCAATTACACTTGGATGGATTCCTAGAGAAGTTAGAGGAAATAATTGCAAGATCTGCCAAGGAAGAAAAAAATCAAGAAAAAGATAAAGCAAGCAAAAACATGAATCATTCCCCATCGGAAGTGTATGTGGCCAATTCCATTAAACCAGACAACTTCCCCTCCTTAGAAAGAATAGAGAGGCTAATTGCACAGTCAGAAAAGGAACCTACCCCTCAAAGAAAGGAAAGGGCAAGAGAACGGATAAGCCAGCCTCTTCAGGAAGCCCATGTGCCTCCTCAAGAAGCTTATCTTCCCCCCCAAAAGGCAGATGAGCCTCCCTCGAAAGCTCACGTACCTCCACAGGTTGCCTACATTCCTTCTCAGGGAGCGTATGAGCCTGCTCGGAAGAGTAATAGAATAAGTAATTGTTTTGTTTTGGACTCCAAGTTGTCCTCTCCAATCATGAAGTAACAAAGAATCAACAAATCATCTTTATTTTGTCAATCCTAGGAATATCCATAAGACCACAGCCCCTTCAAGATAATAGATTCAAGGAAATAAGAGATTGATGGCTGGATTGCTGAGAGAAATTGAAGATGAAGAGAAAATCTTGAGTTTACCATAACTAAGGCAAATCTCCATCATTTTCTATGTTCTTTATGTCAAAACCATGCCATTTCATTAGCAGAATACAAATATGAACTCAAAATTGAAAAATATCACCTGTATCACAAAGACGAGACAATCGCGATTCTGTACCAACAGACGATTTTCACAATTTTGAAACTTCTTTCAGTCCTTTCCACTCATTTACAGCAATAGGTCTCTCTCTTCATACAACTTACTCAATAATACACAAATGTAACTCACAAATCTCCATGATTAAGCAAGAGACAAGCTCACACATCAAAGAAAATACATTCAACAGGAGAAAACACGATTTTTGCAGAAACTCTTTCTTCTCTATTGATAGCTTGAGCAAATGACTAACCAACCTCTCCAAAATAGAGAAAATTGACTTATATACATTTTCAAGTGTCCCTTTTCACACTTGAAATTAGGTCTTTTTCTCTAATTTTCTAAAAAATGCTATCTAAGAGTTTCTAAAAATTCTACAAAAATTACATGAGATCCTCAACCACATAAGGAAGACTCTTCCTTATTTTTACAACCATTGCATAAATATTTTACAAGTTTTTTTTTAACTTTTTACTAATTTTTTACATCAAAAATGCTTTTCCAAAAATACACCTTCCAACATCCTTCCCCTCCTAAGCCTTTCGGCTCCTGACGAAAGATTTTTGTGATCCTCTACTTTGGTCACTTTTCTTCATTTCTTCTTCCTTTGATATACCTGTGATAGTAAATCATGGCTTTTCCTTTCTGTTACATTCAAATTGTTGACCATCTCGAACAAAGCTTTTCTCCATTGTATCGCAGCTTCAGGCTTATCTATGACATCCTTCTTCAAATATTCTGTGTAAGCAGCTTCATAGGCAGTAAGTCTTGCTTTTGTAACAACAGATAAGTTTCCAAAAATTTCTGACTCCCTTTCAAAGAATCCATAATCAAAAGCATCTTCAAATATTTGCAAAAAATGACTGCCCAAAAATATTATTCTACTGTAGTAGGCCATCAAACAAATCCTGTCTGGTGTCTCACTCAAATCAAACAAAAGAGCATCTGTTGGCGAATTAAAACCTATGTAGTTCAAAATTCTGACATCTGTATCAGTGTAGGTCTCTATACAGGCTAGAATCAACCTCATTATTCTGACAAGTAATATACAAGCCGGATCATTAACATCTTTATATGTTGTTAAAACTGACTCAGCAGTATTCACCATGTAACTTTTTGTAGGCCAAGTTCCTGCCTTTGGTCCTGCTATTTTTGGAAAGTTCAGCCATTTTGCTGGAATCTGACCTGTTTTTCTTCTTTCCCAAAAAACAGTCCATTCTCTTCTTCTGGCAAGTGGGCAATAAGCTGGGTTGATCTTTAAATTCAAAGGTGCCTCTTTCCAGATTTTCCTACATTCCTTATTGGCATCCAACCACTTATTTCTCCATTTAGGATTTGCTCTTTCAAATAACTCCTTCGTGACATTAATATCTTCTTCATACTCAAGGTATTTGTTTGGAGATAGCCCTACTCTGGCCAATTGATAATTCTTTATACTCTCCACAATCATACAGAAAGGTATTCCCAATCCATCTGCAGCCCAATGATGCTGATCTGGATTAATGCCTTTATTCAGAGCAAAGGTAACTATTTGATCTTCATATTCATCATGCATTTTTCTGATAAATTCCATTCTTGACTCTCTATTGGTCAATAATTTCTGGACAAAATCTTCAGAATATTTTTCCTCTGTTTCTCTTGCTGCTGGTTCCTTGTTCTCTTGTTCCCTGTTAAAATCCCCTGTTTCATATTCCCTGTTATCTGTATCTTTTACCTGTACTTGATCTTGAATTTCTTCTTGAACTTTTGATTTCTCCAACTGTTTCTGTAATTCTTCTATAGTCATCATTGAACTTTTGTTCTGAGCTGCCCATAACTCCTTTTCCTTCCTCCACTCATTTCTTTCTTTCTCCATCTTTGTTTGCCATTCACTTCTTTCCTTCTCTACCTCCAAATGTAATTGATGATACCCTCTCATTGATGTAGCAGCATGAGTGTTTGCCTGTTTCTCCATTTCTTTGGCCTCTTTTAATTCTATTTGAAGTCTTTGAATTTCTTTATGCAGCTCTTCCTTTTCTTCCTCTGTCAATTGAACAGGTTTACCTCCATCTTGTAGTTGACCTTCTTCTAACAACACTTTATTAATCTCTTCATGTGCTCTAGTCAGGATTTGATAGGATGTTTGTAAAGTTCTGTATCTTCCTCCTATGGCTTTTATTTCCATTTCCATTTTGGCATTCTGCTCTGATAACTTTACACTCTTTTCTTCCAAATATTGGATCCTGTTCTGCTTCTGAACCTCAGCTTCTTCCAAAGCAATGATTCTATTGATATATTCTTCATTCTTTTCCTTCATCACCCTTAATTGCTCTGTCATCTGCTCTTTTTCCCTCTTGTGTTCTTTGATAATTAAACTTCCTTTTTCAAATTCTGATTCAGCCACCATTCCTGATATGATCATATTTCTACTAGATGGTCTGAACTGTTCAATGTTGCTCATAATTATTTGACAGGCTGATCTTATATTTTTGGGTATTCTTTCCAACCCTACTTCTATTTCTGTCTGTCTAACTTCAATTTGCTTATCTTCTTTATCCACATCCTCTTCTTCTGCTGCTGTTTCATCTTCTATGTCCTGAATGTCTTGTTCTTCATAACTGTGATCATCAGTCTTTGTATCCTGATTGGTATCATCTTCTTCATAAACTAGTGCTTTGTCATTTGCACTCTTCTGCTCTGAAAAATCTGAAGCCCTCTTTTTTTCTAATGACTTCTTTTCTTCCAATACTTGTTGCTTCTCTGTAAAGAGCTGGTCTCCCTTAGTTTGTATCTCCTTCTCTTGTGTTAGGGTTTCCTGACTTCTGTTTGAGTCCTTTCCAACAAGAGTTTGTTGAACTTTCCTGAGTTGCTCTTCCTGTTCCTGTTCTTCCTGAATTTCAACTGATTCAATTTCTTTTGTACAAGCAACCTGGTCATTTCTTTTCTCATTTGTGTATTCTTGATCTTGCTCCTCAATGTCCATAAAATCTGCTTCTACTTCTTGTTCTTGATCATTCTTAGATGTAAAGTCCCCACTGCTTTTTATATCCTGCAGCACCTCCTTTATACTTTGAACAATTCCTTCTTCTATTACTTGTCCCAAGACCTCTTGAGCATTCTTTTCTGGTTCTAACTTCTTGCTTTCCTGTTCTTCGGATGCATCCTTCTGCTGATTATTTGAACTGCCGAATACCTTCTTTGCTAGTTCCTCTAAACTTGCAGTCAATCTTGCATTTAATTGGAATTGTGTCTGTGAAGGTTCGGTCCATATTGAATTTCCACCAAAATTCATTATTCCAGAGCTATCTTCATCTCTCTTCTGGTTTTCCTCTTCTGTCATTCTTGCCTTTCCTTTTAACAGCCTTCTTTTTTCTTCAGCACTCATCTGTGGAACTATTTCCTCCTGTGTCTGCTTCTCTTGAGATTTCTTACTTGAATCCTCAGGTGTCTTCAGCTTCTCTGTGGCTTGCATAACCACATTAGGAGTAGTTGGTATTGAAAGATTTAGACTTTTTAACAAGAAGTTTTCAATATCACTATCTGAATCAGATGAGAATCGTGAAGATCCTCCCACTTCTTGTTCTGTAGGCTTTGATACTTCCATCACTGAGGTTAGCTCCATCACAGAGGTTAGCTTCTGTGTTTCTTTTGTAATTACTTGTTCCATTTCTTTCATCACAGGTTCATCTGCCATTTTTCCTTTCCCTTTCTTTATCATCTTCTTCTTTTGAACAGGTTTCCTTGGCATCTTCTTTTTCACTATCACGGTAGTCCTGGCCTCTGGAGGTCCTTGCAACTCCTTGAAGTATGCCAGCAATTCTACCTCCTTCTTCACAAATATCTCTTCAATTTCGGCTGCCATCATTTCCTCATGTAATGCTTCATAGTGCTCCACCTCTTCTTGGATCCAATCTGTAGCTTTGCATGAAAAATCTTCCAACATTTTTTTATACTGAGCCTCATATATAGCTCTTTTGTTGTTTCCTTGAGTGAGATAAGTATAAAGCTGTTCTTTACTTGTCTGCGGAGGGTGAGGTTCACTGGAGGATTGTACCTTTTTCTGTGCTGCCACCTGTTCCTCTCTTGTTTCTTCTACCTGTTCTAATTCTACTTTTCTGGGGTCCAACCTTCTTTTCTTTACTAGAATCACTTCCTCAGAGATTACTTTTCTCTTCATTCCTGTTCCCCTCATGCGAGTTTGTCCTTCTGATTCTCTTCCAAGTGCCTTTCTTGGGGGACTTTTGATTCCTGACATCAGATTTCTGAAGTACTGTGCTTCAGGAGCTAACTTTAACTGTTCTTCCATTCCAAGAATATGATAAATGATTCTTGTCAAATACTGGGCTCCATTCATGAATTTCTTCTGCTCCCAGTGCTTTGCTGCCTCCTTCAGCTGTTCATGGATGTATGGTGAGACATCCATTACCCCAAATGGCTTGGTTCTATCTTTGTTATTGAACATCAATAGAGTTACTGACTTATGAGGCATGGTGTACCTTGGTAATTTTGGAAAACAAAAGAACTGCAAGAACATTCTTATAGCATATTCTTCATTTTCTCTTCCCTTGAAGTCAGTGAACTTTACATATCCCGTGTAAGTCTCCTTATTTTTCTTGACAAAACTTTGGTCCAGTTTGGTGCCCATTGGATAGAACTGTAAGGCGGCTCTGATATGTTCTGCTTTGATAGTTATCCGTACCTCCTGATTGTCCTTGTTCTTCACTTTGCATCTGAAGTAGGCATCATTACCTTTTCCCACTTCCTCCAAACTTCCCATTACTTGTGCTACTCTTTCAAAGTCAATAAAGAAAATAGGTTCTTCCAAGAGCTTGTGCAATCCCACAGCTTTCCATCTCTTGAGGTTGACAGAAGTTTTCTGAAATCTGTAAAATTCCTGGCCCAGCATAGTGTACTTATATCCTCCCACAGCTACTGTGAAGATATGTTGTCCTATCACTCCCAGAATTTCTTTAAGTTCTTTTGCTATTTTTTCAGCTTCTGGGATTTCTTGGTCTTCATCTGATTCTAAGTCCACTTGTTCTTCAACTGCATCACTATCCAAAAACCAGTGTCCTCTGGACAAAGTCACTGAATCAGCTTTAAAGTCATGGATTGTCAACTCCTTTGCATTCACCATCCTGTATTTATACATAACAGAAAAGAAAATACTCCACCCACATGAGTCACAAGATTTTACAAGAAAATACTATATTATTCTGGAATGTTACTGACATATATAAAAAAATAAGAAAGACAAGTTCCAAGCAATTTTTGCTTTTTTCCAAGAGACTCAATTTTAAGTGAGCAACACAGGTGTAGCAAGACATCTAATGTGCTCTCTCCAATTGTCACTTCCTTGCTCAAAAAACAAATTCCTGAATAGAAAGATGATGCTAGAAAAGATGATTAATGAAGAAACTTGAAAAAGTAGTGGTCAAAATAAAATGATCACAAAAAAAATTAAAACAACAATAAGACAAAACAACTTTTTTCCATAATAAGTTACTCTTTCCCTCCCTATATCTTGCTTTGTGTTTTTTAATTTTAGAAAGAAAATCAAGAAAATAAAATATATATCTTTCTGGTTTTTTTTTTTTTTTTTTTTTTTTTCTTCTTCTGTCTGTCTTCTTTCCTTCCCCTCCTAATTTTCTTCTGAGGGGAAAGAAGGAAATATTTTTTTGTCATTTTCAAAATTCCAAAAATAGGTCCACTGTGGATTATCCCTCTTCCATTGACCCAATTCTGATTTTTTCACCCAGTAATGTTTTACTCCATTTGTCTTTCTGTTATGGAAATATCCATGCTCTGTGGATGAACATTTTGTGACACTTTTTGGCTTCCATATCCATTTTGTTCTTATTTCCTGTTTTGGTGAGCAATAACTGTGCCTGACTTGTTTCCATATTCCTCTTGTTCTGATTTGTTGATATTGCAAATTTGGCAATAATAGTCTTCTTTGTTTTATCTCCTCATCCACCTTTACCTTTTCAATCTTTTGTTGGTCTTGAGTGTATGACGCTTGATCACTTTGTATTGTCAAAATGTTCCTGTCCTCCATTGAGAAAGTAAATCCTTCGAGATCTGGGTCATGAACATCCATATGAACTACCTGCTCTTCATTACTCAGAAAGAACATTAAAAACTTTTTGTCCTTGATGGTCAAATTAAGCTTCATTTTTTCAAAATTTAAGATGACTTTACCTTGTTTGAGCCATGGTTGCCCTAAAATCAGCTTTTCAGTCATTAAATGATCTGGCCACTCTTCACAATCTATCTCCATATATTCATTATTAAATTTCACTTTAATAGAAAGTGAAGATATGCTCTGAATTCTTTTCCCTCCCAGGGTTTTGATCAAAATTCTACTTTCAGCTCTCTTAAGGTTAAACTTATTGATCAAGGCTGAGCTAATTAGATTCACTTGAGCTCCTGAATCTATCAAAACCCTTATGTTTTCATTCTGATAATTCATCATAATCAAAGGCAAATGTTCTTTTTGTTTTAGAGTGTTTTCACATAAGCACACTTGTTTCAATTTTCTAATTCTCTCTTTGGCTTCTAGTTGAGCCTCCTTTCTAATACTTTCTTCTTCTTTTTTCCTGTTTTGAGCCTTTTGCAATCTTCTCCATTCCTCAGTAGTTAATGGGCACTCATACCTCTTCACTCTACATCCACTTATGAAATTTGGCATGATTTCCCCATCAATGTTGGCTAATTGAATAGCTCCACTCTTGCTTATCTGATGTATGATATATGGCCCATGACCTTTTTTCTGAAACTTTTTCTGATGTTCCTTAATTGTGTAAGCTAAGACCAGGTCTCCTTCTTGTAGATCTTTGTCTTTTATGTGAACATCATGATAAGCTTTTTGTCTTTTCTTGTTTGTGTATATACTCATCACTGCTTGGAGTCTCGATGCTCCCAGTTTTTCCAAATCTATGACTCTCTCAGATAATTCATGTCCTGTCCAATTGTATTGGCTACCCACCTTCAATGTTGGAATAAGAAATTCCATGGGTAAAACTGCATTCTGGCCATACACCAAATTAAATGGTGTAGTCCCTAAAGCCGTTTTGTATGCCACTCTATAAGCCCAAAGAACATGATTCAGTTGATAATCCCAGTCATTTCTGTTTGTGTTGACTAATTTGGACAATACATTGCAAAGTACTTTATTAGTACTTTCTGCTAACCCATTGGCTTGTGGGTGATATGGGGCTGACTTATTGTGACTAATCATGAAATAATTGGTCATGTTTTCTATGATCTGATTCAAAAAATGAGTCCCCCTATCACTTACCAATTCAATTGGTAGTCCAAATCTAGTGATAATGTTTTCATACAAAAATCTAGCAGTGGTGTGAGCATCATTTCTTTTAGTAGCTTTGGCCTCAGCCCATTTTGTCAAATAATCTGTAGCTACTAGTATGTATTCTGCATGAGATTGTCTGGCTGGAGGATGTATTGGTCCAATAAAGTCCAATCCCCATTTACTAAAAGCTCTGGCTGAAATTAAAGGAATTAATGGCATGTTATCTCTTTTGTTTGGTTGACTTACCCTTTGACAGACATCACATCTTCTTACATAAGTTTTAGCATCGGGAAATAGGGTTGGCCACCAAAAGCCAGAATATAAGATGAGTTTGGCTGTTCTATCACTTGAGAAATGTCCTCTAGCTACTCCTGCGTGTGCCATTTCCAACATCTCTAAATACTTTTCTTCTGGAACACAAATTCTCAGATATCCATCCATTCCTCTCTTGTATAATTGTTCTCCTATGAGTTGATATTCCTCTGAGATCACTTGTAGATTTCTTGAATCAGCACCAGCTATTACCTGTTTTCCTTTCTCCTTTCTCTTCAACTTCTCAACAATATTTTCACTCCATTCAGGGTTTTTCTGAAACCAATATAAAGTTATTAATTCTGATTTCTGCCATGTTTGACATTTTTGACAGTTATCAATATATCTCTCCACATCTTGAATCTTATTTGGCCAATGTACTCCCATCCTATTAAGGTTACTTAGAGTGACAATCGTAGAAGCATGAGTACATGGATTCCAGCAATGAGCTTTTCTTACATATTCATGTTGCTCCTCTTCTGGAGTACAATATTCCAGTATACCTGACTGATTGAGGTGATACAAATGTCCAGCTAACAACATGAAATTCCTGCTTTGTAACACTAGATGTGTGTTATTTGCCAATGACCTACAAGGTCCCATGGTTAGCAAGGGAATTAATGACATCGACCATTCAGGAACACTTTCCACCTTGAATAAGTATGTATCTGGCAAATCATCATCTATAGGTGAACTAGGTTCTTTTGACTGGATTCTTGATAAATGATCTGCTCTCAAGTGTGTTTTTCCTTGTCTAACCACCACCTCAAATTCAAATTCCATTAGTAAAAGAAACCATCTTACTATTCTTCCTGTATGACATGGTTTATTTACTAAATAGAGTAGCGCTTGGTGATCCACAAAGAATTTAAATTTGTTGGCCAATAGATAATGTCTGTATTTTTTGACAGCAAAGATCATTCCCAATCCTTCTCTCTCAGTGGTTGTGTAATTTTTTTCTGCAATGTTTAATTGTCTACTTGCATATGCTACTGGGAAATCTAATTTGCTTCCTTCTATAGGTTGTGCTAACACACATCCCAGAGCATAATTTGAAGCATCGACATGTACATGAAAGATTTTATCCCACTGAGGTGTTTTTAAAATTGGTGCTGTCACCAAACAAGTTTTTAATGTTTCAAATGCTTGGTCACATTCTTCAGTCCACTCAAACTTTGTGATGAGGGCATGCATATAAGGGCTTGGCTATATCCGCAAATTTGTATACAAATTTTCTGTAGTACCCACAATGTCCCATAAAAGTTTGGAGTTCCTTCACATTTGTAGGTCTAGGAAGCTCTATTATGGCTTTTATTTTCTTCTCATCAGTAGAAATTCCATTTTTTGACACTATGTGACCCAACATTCTTCCTTGTCTGACATAGAATACACACTTTTCTGGGTTTAAGCATACTCTATATGTCCTGCACTTCCTGAATATTCTTTCCAAATCTTGTAAATGATCTTGTCTTTTTAAAGAAAAAGTGCATAAATCATCTACATATATTTCCATCACATTTCTTAGGAATTCTTTGAAAATATGACACATCAGCCTTTGAAAAGTTGCTGGGGCATTAGTCAATCCAAAGGGCATAACCCTAAAAGCATAAACCCCCCATTCTGTAGAAAAAGCAGTCTTATGTTGGTCCTCTAAAGCTATAGGTACTTGATTGTATCCTGAGAACCCATCCAGAAAACTATAGACTTCCTTCCCTGCAACTCTCTCAAGAAGATGATCTGTTATTGGCAGTGGATAACTATCCCTTATAGTTGCTGCATTCACTTTCTTCAAGTTAATGCATACCCTAAGTTTCCCGTTCTTTTTTGGCACCACAACTATAGGTGATATCCATTCAGTGTACTCTATTTCATAAATGAAATTAGCAGCCAATAACTTGTCAATTTCTTCCTTTATTTTGGTAGAATATTTATCATTAAATGTATAATGTCTCTGTTTGCTTGGTTTTGCATCAGGTGTCATCGGGATCTTATGCTCACAAATTTTTGGATCAATTCCTTTCAAATCTTTATAACTGTAAGCAAATACATCCCTATAGTTCTTTGCCAGGTTCCTTAATGCTTCTTCTTCTTGTGATGTCATGTCATCAGCTATTACTATTTGTCTCTCTTCTCCTTCTTCCTGTGTAATTACAATTTTCTTTGTTTGTTCTTCATTATCATATGCTTCCCCTTTCTTCTTCTCTCTTTTTGGTTTCATTTTCAGAAGTAGTCTGTCTTCTACTTCATAAGTTTTAAAGTTTGCTGGTACATCAAAGTATTGATCTCTGTTTATCTCTTTCTCTTTCTTTTCTTTTTCCTGGTCTCTTTCTATTTCTTTGTGTTTGTGTTCCTTGTATTTGCCTGAGATTTTGTCTTTGATTGCATTCTCAGCTTTTACTGTTTCCAAATATTGTGATTTTCCTTCTTTTAATATCATTTCCTGATTTTGATCCTCCTCTGTTTTTGATACTCCTATCATGTGTATGCCAATGTGGAAAATATCAAATCCTTCCTCATTTTGGAATTCCACTCCCACATATTCCTCACTGGCCAAATCCATGGTAGCTAGAATTTGATTCCATCCATAAGGCTCAAACTCTTCATCTTTGAATGGTTGAGGCACATAATTTTCATCTTGTATTTCTCTTTCTTCCACACAATCTTCTCTTCTTAACTTCCTTTTCCTATTTGTGATATTTCTTAATATGTTACACTTCCAAACTGCTGATTCACCCTCTTCCTGATCCTCCCTCTCTGATTCTTCACTTTCTTGTTGATTTTGATGTATTTTATACCATTCTCTAGGAGATATGTCACAATAGTGGCCATTTTTTAAGTTTACTCTTGTTATTCTCCCCTGGTTCTGAAGATACAAACAATCATTACCCCAATCTTGTACAATTTGCATTTGTCTCATGAAGGGTCTTCCTAGGATAATTTCATAAGATGTGGATTGTGGAAATTCTACTATAGCAAAGGTATGTTCTATTTCTATGCCGCATATGTCCACAATCACTTTCTCCCAAATTCCTAGGGGTTTTTCTATATGTCCATCTGCAAGTTGTAATCTCATTTTAGTGGGTAGTAATTCATTTCTTCCCCATTTCTCCCAGGTTTGTTTAGTCATTATAGCCACTCCTGATCCACTATCCAAAATGGCTTTTGCTGAATGTTTTCCATATTGTAATTTTAAGGTTGAATTCCCTTCTTCTCCTTCACAATATCCTCCTATTTTGTCAATAGGAATATACCATAGTTCCTCTAATTCTTGTGTTGGTGAATGAAGGTTTCCAGATATTGTTTCTGCTTTGTTCATCTTGTTTCGTAGGTGAGGATTCTGTTTCAACAAATTTTCCCATGTTGTACGACATGTAATACTACAATGTTCATCTAAGATCATTTGGAATGTTATTTGTGGATTTCCTTCTTTATCATCTTCCTTGGTTTTTGTTTTTTCATGCTGATCAACTGTTCTCCGAGAGCTGTCTTCTTCCCCTAATCTGAGTTGTGTTTCCTGGATAATTTGTTTGCATTTTAGCATCCTTTCATGCTCTAAATCCGGTATGGGATAAGCCATTACATGATCTGCAGGGCTTGGTCCCTCTTGAATCCTTCCTTTATAGGCTTTGATTAGGGTGTCTAAGCTCTGAGAATTTCCTAATTCAGACAGATTCTGGGTCTTTTGAGGAGAAGTATGTTTTGAATTTGTTTGTTCCTGATTGTCTTCTTCCAGACTTTTGCCCACTTTCCTTTTCTTTTCCCATTTCCCTTTTTGTCTATTTTTCTTCCCTTTTGATGTGGAACCCTCATTTTGTTCTTTAATTGTTCCTTGTTGTTTGGCTTGTGCCCTTGTTATAACATTAAGTTCAATTTGATCATTGTCACTCAATTCCTCTTGTTCCATAATTTTGACTGTTTTTAAAGGTATGTTACTAGGTGTGTTCTGTTGTTTTTGGGGATTTTTTGGACAGTCCTTGATCAAATGTTCTCTACCACAATCCTTACAGTATGCTCCCTCTATTCTGAATGTTGGAGGTTGTGGACAATCTCTAATGAAATGCTCTCCCCCACACCTATAACATGTTATCTTTGGTCCCCCTTTGAATTGAGGTTTTTGATTGGACATGTAGTTGTTGGTAATGTACATGAATGTTGCTGTGTCCATTTCAATTTTTCCATTTCCCAGGTCTAGGGCTTTAAGCTCAGGTTCCCGTATTTCATAATCTTCCCATTCTTCCTGATGTCCCTCACTCCATTGATACTCTTCCTTATAAGGTGATCTGAATCTTGAATTTCCTTCGTCAATGGGTGTATATTTGACTGGTACCACATTAGTTGGAATAGGAGGCTGTTGTCCTAATACTGGCCTTGGTTGCTCAGTATAACCTGATTCCCTCTGAGTCATGTAGTCTCTTTCCTTGACAGGTTGTTTGTTATAGAAGCCTTCCTCCCTGGTATGGTTTGTCCATTTTCTCTCTAGTGTACAATACTTGAGTGTCTTCCTATCTTGTAAGTGTTGTGGTTTCTGATAAGGGCATTGTTGTGCCAGATGATTTTCTCCACAAATATAACATTTCTTGTTTGTGTTTATCCTAGAGTTTATCAGGTTAGTTTTAGTGCTTACCTCTAGGGCTTTAGCAATAGCCTGAGCCAACTCTTCTGCTGGAGGAATTTTGTCTTCATAAGATCTGGGTTGATCAAATGCTAACAAATCTTGACCTCTGTTGTCCTCCAAATCTATTGCTTCCTTAACACAGGCTGCTAAATCAGGACATCTCCTATAGTACACTAGGGTCCTTAATTGGGCACTTCTCAAACCCTCAATGAATAAGGATACTTGTTTTGCCATGGAAGGTACTTCTTCTCTTGGGCATCTATCAATGTACTGCTTAAACCTTCTGGCTGCTTCTCTAACATTTTCCTCCTTTTGTTGTTTGAAGCTGTGTATCAATGTGGCTGTACTATGTTTGATTCCAGTCTTAGAGAATTCACCAATGAAAGCTTCTAAGAAAGATTCAATGTCTAGGTACATTTCTTTTCTCAAAGGAATGAACCATGATAAGGCTGGCCCTGTTAGGGTTAGACCAAATGCCTCAAATTGTACCTTGTAATCTTCTACTTCCTCTGCTCTAATCAGTTGTCTAAATTCTGCTGCATGAGCATGAGGATCTGAATACCCTTCATATTGGTTCTTCATGCATTTGGCTACTTGGTATGGTCTAAGCATCCTACCCTGAGGTTGCCAATGAGGTCTTCTTCTGAGTGGGAAGTCATTGTATCCTTTTGGTTCTTTGTCAAAGGGATTTGGTGAAGCATGTGTCCTTCTCCCATGATGTTGCTCATTATTAGTGTAGTTTTCATTTGGTCTAGGTATATCTGGTTGTCCCATGTTATGTTCCCAAGGTCCTTTGTCAACACATTGCCCTAGATCATTTGAATTTTCAGGGTCTTGAGAGAAGATGTATACACATCCTTGCCTGTCTTCATATCTTCCATCTTTGAATTGGGCTACTGGAGTTATATTCAGGGGAACTTCTAAATTTCTCAGTCTAATGAGGAATTTATGCATTCCATCCTAGTATACATAGGTTCCAAACCTATTTGTATACATGTATTTAAGGATGTTTCTAAAATCCCCAGTTTCTATTGACTCATTTGTTTCATTTAGGTTTTCCATGTTATTTTCTTGGCCTAAACTTCTTTCTGATCTTTTACTACTTCCTGGCTCTTTTTCCTTCCTTGTTAGTTCTTGCTTGGAAAGTGAATTTATTTTATTTCCAGACCTTAGTATCATTCAACTATTTTTGACAATTTTCTAATACTCAAAAGAGTGTTTGTCACAGTTTCCTAACCAATATATTGGTTTTCCACAATTTTCTGTCCAAAATTATGTGTGTTTTAATTTTCTTCCTATGTTTTGTGCTTTTCACAACTTCTTAATGAGTTTAGGGTTTTTTTTTCACGATTTTCTACTGCATTTTCTAATGAATTTGGAGTTTTTTCACGATTTTCTGATGAAAATCGTGTTTTTCACGATTTTCTACCTACGTGTGAGTTTTTCACGATTTTCTGTTGAAAATCGTGTTTTTCACGATTTTGTACCTACTTGTGAGTTTTTCACGATTTTCTGTTGAAAATCGTGTTTTCTACGATTCTGTGTCAAAATCGTGTTTTTTGCGATTTTGTGTCAAAATCGTGTTTTTTGCGATTCTGTGTCAAAATCGTGTTTTTTGCGATTTTGTGTCAAAATCGTGTTTTTTGCGATTTTGTGCACAAAATCGTGTTTTTTACGATTTTGTGTCAAAATCGTGTTTTTTGCGATTTTGTGTCAAAATCGTGTTTTTTGCGATTTTGTGACAAAATCGTGTTTTTTGCGATTTTGTGACAAAATCGTGTTTTTTGCGATTTTGTGCACAAAATCGTGTTTTTTGCGATTTTGTGTCAAAATCGTGTTTTTTGCGATTTTGTGTCAAAATCGTGTTTTTTGCGATTTTGTGCACAAAATCGTGTTTTTCACGATTTTGTTCCCAGACAATCGTGATTGCTCACAGATTGTAAAAACACGATTTTCTTTAAGAAAATCGTATTCTGGGAATCGCGATGTTGATGGCACTTTTTCACAGAATCGCGATTTTGAGTTAAAACTCAGAATCGCGATTTTGTCCAAAATTTGGCAGATTTTCAACTTATTGCTTTTTTCAATATTTTTTCACCTATAGAATCGCCTTATCAAAATTTTGACATGCAATAAAAGAAATTTCTTGAAAAACACTTTTTTCTTACTGAAAACCAACAAAAACAGGAAATCGCGATTTCGTGATTTTACTATTTTCCTTCTTTTTTGTGTTATTTAATCACTTTAATGCAAAAAATATGTACTCAAAATGCTGCTAGACTTTTTACCTTTCTTGCCAAGTTGAAAATATCTCCAAAGCTTGCTTGTAGCAGAAAATCGCGATTTTATTCGACTCTGCACACTCTCTCTCTCCCTCACTCTCACTCAAATGAATTTTTCTTTGAATTTCAGGTTTTTATAGTGTTCAGAAAATCGCGATTTTGTGTGATTTTTACTTTTCCTCACTCTTTCACTTGTTCAAATTCACTTACTCAATCTTAATGACTCCCTCTACACTTTCTTATGTCAAGTACCCAAATTTACCACATATTCCAAAAAAACTTTCTTTACAGAAAATCGCGATTTTGTGTAGAGAATCGTGTTTTTTCTGTAGATCTTTTCTTGTGCAAATTTTGAGTATTCTATGTCCTTGCCTCCTCTCAATATCCTTTACAACTTCAACATGAGTCACCTGAAAAGTTTTTTCACAACAACACTTTTTACAGAAAATCGCGATTCTGTTCAGAGAATCGTGTTTTCTAATTTTCTGGGTTTTTTGATAATTTTTTAATTTTTTAAACTTTCATTCTCTTTGTTTTGCTTTAATTCCTTCTTTTCTTTGTAATTAACTCTGCTCCTGATTTTTTGCACCAAAATCACAATCTTCTTCAGAAAATCGCGACTTTGTGCAGAAAATCGTGTTTTTCTCTATTTCTGATTTTATGCCACTTTGAGTAGTTTTTTCTTCTTGATTACCTTCAAAACCCTTCAACAACTTCAATTCCTCTTTCACTTAAAATGTTAATTCACAATCAATCACTTTTTTTCAGAAAGTCGCGATTCTGTGCAGAGAATCGTGTTTTCTAATTTTCTGGTTTTTTGATCATTTTTTGTTTTCTTTTCCAGTTTTCCACAATCACTCCCAACCACAACACCTCACTTCAACTTCTTATCAAGAAAAGAAATTTGTTTGATTGTTTTTTATGAGTTTTGTGAATTTGTTTGGTATTTTTGCCCTAAAAATAAAGGTGAACACTTTACTTAGGGTTTCTGGTTTTGGAAATCAACTGATCCTATGGTTCTTGATTGGTTATGAGTTTCTATGTCCTTAGCTATCACTAAAGTACCAAAGAAAGGTTCTCCAATGAAAAAGTGTTATGAAAGGCAATCAAATTTTGTAAAGATAAACTCAATCATATGATTTTTTTCAAAATGCAGCACAACTCAAGATTTAATGCTCAGACTTGGTTAACAACTGAATCCCTCATTCTTACATCTAGCTACTTTAACTGTCCTTTCCTTAATATCACCATGTTATCTTCCCAAGATCACCCATGGTGTCCAGTACTTGGGCAAAAAGAAATCTAGAAATGCAAGAATAGATTCAAGTTACCTCCATCTTCAGCTCCTTGGCTCAAATCCTCCACACACCTGCACTTTTACTTCACCAATATGATGAGCAACTATCAATTTACAAAGATTTCAGCACTTTCACTTCTACAAGACATACATTGCTTTCTTCTTCCCTAAAGACAAACAATGATATCTACCTATTCATGTGTACTTTTCCTAATTGATGAGCTTTACCTTGTTCACCATCATCAACTGAAGATCCAGCAAAGGTCCAACTTCAAAGAAGTTCTTGGAATATTCCCCGGCAACGGCGCCAAAAAATGTTTTGTTTTGGACTCCAAGTTGTCCTCTCCAATCATGAAGTAACAAAGAATCAACAAATCATCTTTATTTTGTCAATCCTAGGAATATCCATAAGACCACAGCCCCTTCAAGATAATAGATTCAAGGAAATAAGAGATTGATGGCTGGATTGCTGAGAGAAATTGAAGATGAAGAGAAAATCTTGAGTTTACCATAACTAAGGCAAATCTCCATCATTTTCTATGTTCTTTATGTCAAAACCATGCCATTTCATTAGCAGAATACAAATATGAACTCAAAATTGAAAAATATCACCTGTATCACAAAGACGAGACAATCGCGATTCTGTACCAACAGACGATTTTCACAATTTTGAAACTTCTTTCAGTCCTTTCCACTCATTTACAGCAATAGGTCTCTCTCTTCATACAACTTACTCAATAATACACAAATGTAACTCACAAATCTCCATGATTAAGCAAGAGACAAGCTCACACATCAAAGAAAATACATTCAACAGGAGAAAACACGATTTTTGCAGAAACTCTTTCTTCTCTATTGATAGCTTGAGCAAATGACTAACCAACCTCTCCAAAATAGAGAAAATTGACTTATATACATTTTCAAGTGTCCCTTTTCACACTTGAAATTAGGTCTTTTTCTCTAATTTTCTAAAAAATGCTATCTAAGAGTTTCTAAAAATTCTACAAAAATTACATGAGATCCTCAACCACATAAGGAAGACTCTTCCTTATTTTTACAACCATTGCATAAATATTTTACAAGTTTTTTTTTAACTTTTTACTAATTTTTTACATCAAAAATGCTCTTCCAAAAATACACCTTCCAACAGTAATCCTCCCCAAGAAGCTTATGCTCCAGCCATTTACGAGAGCAAGGAGAGAGCCAACGATAGAACAAGCCCTCCTTCCCAGGTTGCTTATGTGCCCAATTCTACGGAGCCAGATACTTCTTCTTCTATGAATCGGTTTGCACCAGACTTCCTACGAGAGATTCAAGAAGACAAATGGGATAACGAAAGCGAGGTCGCCCCTCCTTTTGAACTTTTGGACGATGCACACGACCAATTCCCACAAGACATCCCATCTATTTACGGGGAACATGAGAGTACTCAGTCTCACGAGAGATGGGACTTTGAGTCTAATTCCATACAAGAGCTACCCCACTTCACAGGCCCATGGGAAGCAAAGTCCACATGTATGAGAGCACCCACAGTCATGGTAAGGAACGACGACTCAGTTATACCAAGGAATACGGAGGTAGTAACAAACACCAAGGTGCAACGCGATCTCACTGTGGAAGAACTGCCTGAGGATAGACCAAACGCGCGGAAATATGTAGCCAGTCGAGTCACTGAAGTTGCAAAACCTCGTTCCCGGGCAGGATCCCATAGGACAGTGCCAGAAATTCCCTTGGATAAGATAGGAGATATGTGTGAAGATGAAGAAGGGAACACCTATCTCCCCATCACCTACCAGGAGTACACCACCAAGGCAATTTTGGACTCAGGTGCAGGAGTTGCAATTGCCACCACCTCCTTATGGAAGCGTTGGGGCAAGCCAGCACTCAGGCCAACGAGGATGAAATTGCAGATGGCCGATGGCCATATTGAGAGACCCTTAGGATTACTAGAAGGAATAACTCTCACCACTTGTGGTGTTGAGTTTGAGCATAGCTTTGCTATATGTGACTTCAGCAAAAATCATGCCTATGAGATGATTTTGGGAAGACCATTTATGCGACAGTTGCAAGTGGTACAGGATTGGGGAACCAACTCCTTGTATTTGCAACACTTGGGTGTTACGACCAAAGTCAATCTCAAGGATTATTCTCATAGAGACGTCCCTCCTATCCAATGGAATCCCATCCATAGAGCCAAAGATGATACAGAATCGGTGCATTCCATAGGGTCTGGATCCTCATGGATGCATGAAGACACTCACTTATGGATGTGCAAGGTAGCAGTAGAGGAAGAGAAGAGAGAAAAGGCCAGGGAAATAGGTGCAAACGAAACTCATAGACCCATTCAAGACCCAGCCTATGCACCTGTAGTCTTTCCTGACGAGGAATTTGAACCCCATGGCTGGGCAGAAATTTTAGCAACCATGGACGTAGCCATCAATGAAGAACAATGGACACCTCACTGTGATGAGGATGGCTATGACATTTCAGTCTTCTCCATAGAGCCAATCATGGGAGAGGCAGTTTTAGAAGAATGCGAACCTAGCCCTGATGCATTTGAGGATGCAAGTGACTCCGATCTAGAGTCAATCATTATGGACCCACCATTTGCATCAGATGAAGAATACTTCCATGAAGTAGAATTTCAACCCCAGAGGCATGGAGAGCTTACAAATGATGTAAGATTAGCACCACATGTGAGCCCAAAGGAAGAAGGAAAGAAACGAAAGAAGAGAGAAGTCTCACCAGAAGAGGAAGAATCTTTGTTTGAGGTCCCGGAAAATTTTAAGAAGTATGAGATAGACGACAGGAGAGTCATGATAAGAATGCCTAAACGAGAGGCACAAGTAGGAGAGGCCTATGATAACAAAGAAACCACCAAGAAAATAGCTGTGGCCATAGAAGAAGGAGAGGAGAGATGCACGTATATAGGCCATGACCTGACAGAAGAAGAAGAGCACGAATTGATTGCCTTGCTAAGAGAATACAGAGATGTATTCGCTTGGAGTTACAAGGACTTGAAAGGTGTTGACCCTGACATATGCTCACACACTATCCCCATGACCTCAGATGCCAAACCCTCTAAGCAAAAGCCTTATACATATAACGATAATTACGCTGCTAAGATCAAGGAAGAGATAGATAGACTGGTCGAAGCTGGATTTATCTATGAAATTGAGCACACTGAATGGGTATCCCCCATCGTAGTGGTGCCCAAGAAGAATGGCAAGCTGCGTGTGTGCATTAACTTGAAAAAGGTTAATGCCGCCACGATTCGAGATAACTATCCGCTTCCCATCACAGAACATCTCTTAGAAAGAGTGGCAGGCAAGGAAGTGTACAGCTTCCTTGATGGATTTTTGGGCTACAATCAAGTAGCCATAGCTCCAGAGGATCAGCATAAGACAGCCTTTGCCACAGAATGGGGCATTTTTGCCTTTATAGTAATGCCATTTGGGCTTACCAATGCACCAGCTACCTTCCAGAGGCTGATGTGCCATGTGTTTAAGGAGTTCCTGAGGAAGAGTTTAGAAGTCTATGTTGATGATCTCTGTGCTCATTCCAATGTTAGACAAACCCATATTCCTGAACTCAGACAAATCTTTGACAAATGTAGAGAATATCAAGTCTGCCTGAACCCAGAAAAGTGCGTTTTTATGGTCAGGCAAGGCAAGATTCTAGGACACATAGTGTCAAAGAATGGCATATCTACCGACGAAGAAAAAGTGAGAGCCATAGCAGAGCTACCTAGGCCAAAGAATGTCAAGGAAGTACAAGCTTTCATGGGGCATTGTGGTTATTATCGACGATTTATACACATGTATGCTGTCATAGCAAAACCCATGTACGGGCTTCTGACTAACTTTGAGTGGACGGATGATTGTGAGAATTCCTTCCAGGAACTTAAACGAAGATTATGTTCAGCACCAATCTTGACCACGCCAGATTGGAATAAGCCATTCCATGTTCACGTGGATGCATCCAATTATGCTATTGGATGTGTTCTTGCACAACCTACTGGTGAAGGTAATATGGATCTTCCAATTGCCTATGCCAGTAGACAGTTGAATGCGGCTGAACGAAATTACACCACCACAGAGAGAGAAGGCTTAGGCATGGTATATGCAGTTAAGAAATTCAGACACTATTTGCTTGCAAATAAGTTTAAATTTTTTACTGATCATCAGGCATTGCTGTACCTCGTAAATAAACCATGCAATACAGGAAGATTAGTAAGATGGTTTCTCTTGCTCATGGAATATGACTTTGAAGTGGTGGTAAGGAAAGGTAGGACTCATTTGAGAGCTGATCATCTCTCTAGGCTCACATCGGGAGAAGCCCCACAAGGAGTGTCAGATGACCTTCCTGATGCTTACTTGTTTAATTTGGAAGTTGTACCGCAGTGGGCTAAGCCATTGGTACCAGTATTGACATACGGGCCTAACCATCCAGTGGTAAACACACGGAATAGAGAGGTTGTAAAAGCCCAAAAGTACCACATCATGGCAGGAAGCATGTACAAGCACACAGATCAAGGGATCTTGGCTTGTTGCGTAGAAGAGGATGAATACGATAAATGGTTGCAATTAGCACATGTAGGTGCGTTAGAGCAACACCATTCAAAGCAACGAACTTTACAGACTCTAAAGAGATTCGGAGTGCATTGGCCAACTATGGAAGCGGATGTCCAAAAGTTGTGCAAGGAATGCCCAATCTGTTGCACTAAACCACCAGTGGAACACGCCACTCTTTATCAAGTATCCATTGTGCCAGATTGGAGCGAACCACTAGTATCATTCCTGAGGACAAACACATTCCCTCCAGACATGACTCTGGCTAGGAAAAGGAGTTTAGAACAAGAAGCCTTGGATTACTCACTCATTGGTGATAATCTATACAAACGCGGTAAGGATGGTTACCTGAGACTGTGTGTCCATGAGAGTGAATATCTTAAGATCTTGGAAACTGCTCACCAAGGTGTAGCAGGAGGACACTTTGGACCAGATCGGGTGATCAAGGCGATACTATTTGCGGGCTTCTGGTGGCCTACCCTTCACATGGATGCACATACCTATGTGAAACGGTGTGATGTCTGTCAAAGGACTCAGTATCCTATACGCAAAGATGAGATGCCACTGAAACCTATGATGGGTGGACGTGCATTCTCTAAGTGGGGAATAGACTTCGTAGGTCCTATTAATCCCCCAGCTAAAGGTTCTCATGCGGAATACATCATTGTTGCAACAGATTATCTCACCAAGTGGGTAGAGGTAAAGGCTACGACCAAGAACGATGCTCAAACAACTGCCAAATTCTTGTTTGAGAATGTATTCACGAGATATGGACTACCTATAGAGCTTGTAAGTGATAGAGGCACTCATTTCTTAAATGAAGTAATTGAAAATCTACTCCAAGAATTCTTGGTAATACACAAGAAGTCTGCCCCTTATCACCCTCAAGCTAATGGGCAAGCTGAGAGCACTAATAAGATCTTATGCAATGTACTGACGAAATTAGTGAACACTAAACGCTCTGATTGGGACAAACAGCTACACCATGCTGTTTGGGCATATCGAGTTGCCTACAAAACGGTACTCCAAGCCACCCCCTTTCAGATGGTATTTGGCCAAAACGCTGTGCTACCCTTGGACTTCTTGATCCCTACATTGAGTGTAGCACAAGAGTATGAATGGACAGGTCATGAGCTCTCCTCTAGGATCTTTGACCTTGAACGATTAGGAGAAACAAGACTGAGAGCCTCCGCAGGAATATATGCAGCCAAGAAGAGACAGAAAGCATATTTCGATGCCCATGTGAAGGATAAAGGCTTGAAAGCAGGAGATCTAGTCTTAGTCTATACACTAAAACAACACGCGAGGAAGCTAGAAAAGAGAGGCTACGGACCTATGATCATCAATAGGATCTCCACGAGTGGAGCAGTACAATTGGCCACATTAGAGGGTGATGTTCTCCCAAATTATATTAGCGGTTGCAGAGTCAAGTTGTATCAGGAACCCCTCACAGAGGAAATGCTCAGCTGACTCAACACTGCTAAGAAACGCAAAGAGGAAGAAAAGCGAGTTCGAGAAGAAGCCCAAGCAGAAGCTTTAGAACGCATCAGAAGGATGAAGTTACGAAGGCAAGGTAGAGATCAGCCTAGAGCGAATGACTATGCAGATCAAGGATATCCTATGGCCATGTGTGAAGTTGCAGGAACAAGCTCGCATAGGATAATTGATAGACGTCCTTTCATAACCCTAGATATAGGACAAGGAAAGAGTGCAAGGAACGTAAGAGCCTTGATTGACTCAGGTGCAGCCACTAGTGCTGTTAGAGTGTCTTACTGTCAAGAGTTATAGTTAACTGACAATCCTGTGGAAGCATATCTCATAGGGTTGGGAGGCGTGGAAACCCCTTGCATGGGCGAGGTGGAACTTCCCCTCTACATTCATGATGAGGAAATGACTGTTAAAGTACTGGTGTGTCAAGATGAGGATCTCACTGAACCTCTCGTCTTGGGTCAAGATTGGATCTATGACCAAGCAGTCAATCTAAACCTAAGAAGTGGACTTCTCCAGGTTTGGGTCAATCATAGTCGAGTTACAGTAGAATTAGACAATGGAGCACTCAAGGAACTAGGAAAGGCACAGACTCCTGGTCCTTCCAGGGGTACACATGAAGATGACCATGCTGTTCTTGTTCAAAACCATGTGTTGCAGAGGAATGATATTTGCGAAAAAGGAGTCAGGGATGCAATGGAACTCCCTTCTTTTCCAAAGGTCAGAAGGAGGCAGCAACCAAAGGTGGATCAAAGGCAGAAGAAGCAGAGTACTACCTATGTCCGAGATCAAAAGTATCTGCGCAGCAGAATGTCCCAGAAAGTAAACCAAGTGTGGGTGCGGAAAGGCGATCACCCGGTTGCACTCACGACAACCACACGGACAAAGCTTCTTACTAGTAACCAACAACGTGACGCCACTAAGAAGTCTGTCAGAAATTCTTCTGCTAAAGTGAAATCCGTTTGGGTGCCCAAAAAGTCGATGAAGGCTAGCCCACAATCAAGACAAATTTGGGTGCCTAAGGCTTGCTTGAGGGCACAAGTAGCTACGCCAAGGCCACAACCTATGCAGCATATCCCAACTACGCGTACAGCCCGTATTCACTCGTTCTCGACACTCAGGAAGACACCAAGAACCAAGAGCACGCATGTAATCACTTGTAAATGGGTCCCTAAAAGGCCTCATATTCAAGCAGATACACCTATAATGTTCTCTAGCGCCTCTACGAAACCAAAGAAAAAACCCATCCACTGCATTTGGCAACTTAAGACCTGTATTAAACCCCCCGACCCCAATTTGTAAATTCACCCCCACTTACTAACGGCATTAGTCTCCTAGGAATACACAAACATTAACTACACTCACTGTCTTCGTGCACTTACTAACCACTAACTCACCATCTACCTCATGTTAATGTTGTAACGGGGACAACAACGGATTTATTCTGTCCATTACGATGTTAACACATGATTCTATATTCTCACAGAATCAGAAGGCAAGAAGTAAAATGGCAGAAGCGACAGGTTCGGGCTCACAAGTAGGGATACTTACTGCAGGAATTGATGTGGATAGTCTACCTGTGGATGTGCCCCCGACTGAACGACCAGTGGAGATGCAGCACCTTCAGCAAATCCCGGTGCCAGATCCACCTACAGGGATCACGGAAAGAGTCCATGCCAATTCTCATTGGTTCAATGGCATGCCAGGTCCATTAGGAGAGGCCAAGTATATCTGGGAGTCTAAGTGCGAGTATGACAGATCATGGGTGCGATTCCAATTTTTCTCCAAGGAGTTCGAGACTTTACAGAACACCAAGGATCTCCAGACCATATGGCAACGAGCAGGGTTGGCAGAATATTTTGAAGCCCCACTACCTAAACCCGATCTCCTCCGATGTTACTATTTGGTCTCCACATTACAAGCTAATGAAGATAAGGACAAACCCGGATCATTTGTTCTCCCCTCATTGCTGGGCAACAACGAGTTGAAGAGGTTTGAACTTACTGTGGAGTTGGTAAGCGATGCTTTGAATATGCATGGCACGCATGTACCCTCTGAAAAGGATGCTCTCGTTCCCACTAACATGAAGGATAGGAAACTATTGAAGCTTAAAGACATGGCAGCACTCACCCCAAATGTGTCCATCCCTCTCCGCATGTGCATGCAACATTTCGCCTTTCCCGACCAAGACCGATTCACACAACCACACAAGAAGATCTGGTTCGCTCTCTACTTAGCGGAAGCAGGTGCGTTACCCATTAAGCTACCAGTATGGATTATAGATCAGTTGTATGAAGCAAACAAACGGGCTTCTAGGAAATTAGTGGTGAACGGATGCTGTGCAATCACACGCATTATTTACCGATGCCTAGCATATGATGTCCCCATTGAACGTGCCTTAACTTGGGCACAATTACAAATGTTTAAAAGGCTCAAGACGTCCACACATCAATCCAAGCGCATGAGGGGTGCGATCCCTTGTGTCCAGACAAGGGAAGTCCTGACTACTCCTGAGGCATCACCACTAAGAGAGGCCACTGTACCTCCCTTTACCATTAGGATACCCAGGTCGGAATCTGACACTACGACACAAGCTACCCCATCGGCTCCTCCTGTTCCACCTGAATTCGAATTTGCTGCCACTGGAGATGCTGAAGGACTGGACCCCTAGGATTTCGAAGCATTCCTACAAAGCACACAATTCTCTGATGTGGAGTTTTATTCAGAGGCAGAGGAGCAGGGCACATCCTCACGAAGAAGAAGAAAGTCTACAGACGGTCGACATGTACATTGGAGTGACGCTCAGCAAAGTCAACAACACGGACACCCGAAAGAAGAAGAAGCGTATGAAAAAGAGACCACTGAAGCCCCAGCCTATACAGCAGAACTCCGAAGGCTGTATCAGATTATGGAAAGAGTGCGATCGCAGCAACTACTCACTGAACAGAGCAGCAGAGTACTTATGACTCAGTTGTTGGAAGAAGCGGGAGTTGACTCAGAGTACAGGGAAGGTCTCTTATTGATGGCAGAAACATATGGAGTAGTAGAAGCAGTGCGCACTGCCATTCAGAGGCCTCCAGTTCAATATGACCCACGGAGGTTCCAGACACGACCTCGCTCAGGTAAGAATATCCAAATTCCCATTACAGTTGCAGAAGAGCCAACTACTACACCTCAGACTATTAGGACAACCTCCCAAACAGCTAGCCAACAGCACCCAGCCACCCATGAGGAGTCCACCGAACCACTACCACCCACTCCCCCACCATCACCTCCTAGAAGAGAAACAGTGGAAACCACATCGACTACTCAACCCACTGACCCCACCTTCATCTTCCGTACTCCCATCTCTAGTGCCACCCTATTCTCTACCACTGATAACCCGATCTTTGAAGCAAACCCCATCACTACACAATCCACCGAACCCCTCCTAGAGCCTGCCCTAGGGCAACCATCCCCAATGCCCTCAGCCATGGGTCATCCTGACCCTAGATCCACTGTTGCTCTAGCACAATGGTAAGTACCACGTTAAGAAGCTTCACCTCCTTAATGTCAATCCGAGGGAGAGGTAGGAGTGATATGAAGATCGTGAACGTGAGATGATGTGAGAGTGAAGGTGAGAAGCACAAAGATGCACACACACATACACACACACGATGAAGAGACAAGCAAGACACAATGGAAGGTGGGAAATTAGCTCTATTACTCAAGAATACTCTTACAAGCTCAAAAGAACTCTAATCTCAAACAAGCTACAATGAACCAACCTCAAAAATGAGCTCTCTAGCTCTTTTTATAGTTTCTAGACTAGTTTTGACCGGTTTCACATCTAGTGACCGGCCTAGTTAAAAAATAGGTCCTAGAGGCTATTTGGAAGGGTAAACGATGTCTAAAAATAACGAAATTTGGTACGAGCACTCTACCTAAGCTCCTCAAGCTCGAGGACTCCTCGGCTTGCACAAAATGGAGCTATGGATTACAAAATGGGGTTTTCTATGATACATATGTTACAATTAGTGATAACAATCACTGTTGAATGTTTGGAGAATTAATAAGAAATATATTTGTTTGAAAAATTGATCCGCCTGGCTCCCTGCTCTGTCTTTTACATGCTTCCGTGGCGTCTGTGCCTCTGGCTGCTTCCAACACCCCCCTCCCTCTCGCTTCTGTCGTCCCTGACAGAACCTTGTTGTGAGGTCTGCCGGATGTAGTTCTGTAGGAGGTCTTGAGCGAGGGTGTGCTCTGATATACGAATGCCTCGGGCTAGATCAGCCTCGAGTTTCTCCCAGTCGATAGGTTGCGGCTCGTCTGGTGGTGGGAGCTGATAATGTGTGGAAAACACCATTCGTTCACAGGCGAATAATTGCAATAAGTGTGTGGGCCTGCTTATAAATACCTTTGAATGGTACTCCCAAAAGCCGGTGGTGAACATTTCTTCGAATGTCTGCTTGTAGCATGCCGGTAGGTATTTGATTCTGCAGTGCCAGGCGTAACACACCCGTAGCGATGGCGTTGTGCTCATATCATAGACTAAATCAAAGTTGCCATGCTCAAAGCCCGGGGTGTTTACATGGGGAGCCTTGACGCGTCGGAAGACTTTAAAGATCATTTGCATCATGTCAAAGATTTTGACAGTCATGTGCGCGGCAATATCATTCATATGCTTTAACCTAGGGAGCCAGTGGCGGATCGTCGCCATCATGTAGCCTACTGTGGGTAACTCGATTGGTGGCTTGAAATAGGGATAATTCAGCCAGTCTTGGCACTGCTTATTGTTCTGTACCTTAATAGCAAATGCAGTCCAAGAGCGGCGTCGTGGGACTGGTCCCCAGCATGGGTTAAATTTTAAGTGCAGCGGCGCTTTCACCCATGTGCTCATCATCTCGGGATAGTTTTGCAATAAATCTCTGCGCCAGTCTGGTTGATGGATTTCACCTCTCTGTGCACTTGGTGGCAAGTCCTCCGGCTCGAATTGAGTTGCATGCGTTGGTTTCATGCCGGTTTCTCTCTCGATGGCTAACTGATATTCGGCCATCAACATGAAGTATGGTTTATATTGGAGCTCATGCCCAGATATGTATCTTCGCGGGGCCAAATGAGCAAAGAATGGTGACTGTAAAATCCTCTCTTCAATCATGGCCATGGCATTCAGCTGTGCCTCTACTCTGGCCGAATGTGTTGTTCCGAGTTCTTCAACTGTCTTCATCCACGCGGGGGTAGGTAATTCATAGGTCATCTGGCCTTCGGCCGTGACACGTCCGCCTGGGATGGGTATCGGTTCATATGCCTCTTCGAATGTCTCCTCCACCGGGATAGTGACGGTTTCTTCCTCAGCTGGTAGCTCAGGTGGGGAGTCTGGCCTTGGTGGTGCTTCATAGACTGCAATTCTAGATTCAAGATTTGTTACTTGGGCCCGGAGTGCGTTGAGTTCCTCTAAAATTTCAAGGGCAGGGTCCGCAGGCGCTGGTAATTCTGCTGCTACTTGTACTTGTTGTGTTGCTGGTTCTCTGAGCTGTAGCAGCTTGTGATCTTCCTTTAACATTTGATGTTCTTCGTTCATACGATCATAGTCCTCGAGCAATCGCACATGATCATCTAGCAACATCCGCATCGATTCAGATGGGATTGCTTTGAACCTGCTAGGACTTAGTGGTTGTTCCGGGTGGTCCAGTGCCGCTTCCAAGTTCTCCCTATTCTGCTCTTGGAGTCTCTGGTTCTCCTCTTTTGCTGCGGCTAAGTGTCTTCTTAGTAAGCCCATATTTCTAGTGAGCGTTGCATTTCTAATCGTTTGGGCTCGAAGTAGATTGTCCAAATCCGCAGTGGCTTCTTTTGTTTTCTCCTCACTTTCTAGTTCTAATTTGTGATAGGCCTCTCGTAAATCTTGGTATCGGCTGTTCAGTGAGGCATTCTCAATTGATAATGAATTAAGCTGCGTTTGTAGTTCATTCGTCGTTCTCTGCAGCTGTTGATAGTTGGTGCCGAGTGATGCAAACTCATCACGGACTTGTGTCATGCATGTGAACATGTGTTGAAATGCGGTGTCTATGGTGGGCGATAGTAGTAATGAAGTGCTAAATGAGGATGCAGTAGAAGTGGATGCAGCGGGAATGGGAAATGGGGTTGGGACGGTGGATGCAGTGGTGATCGTGGAAAATTGTGATGTGTCTAAAAATGTTTGTGCCGGGAGTGAAGTGAGTGGTGGTGCCGTGGGTGGTGAGATGTCCATGTCACTGGACGTGTTTAGTGTTGTGACTGTGAAAAGTGGTGTGATTGTGGGTGGTTGTGTAGGTGTGAATACGGGATTTACAAATGTAGAATAATTTACAGGGGGAATGGCTGAAGCAGCTTGGTGAAAAGGGGAAATAGGGGTTATGGTGGGTTGGGGAGGTGAGACTGGTGAGAAGGTTAGTGGGGTTAGAAAGGGGAATGGGGTTCTTAGAGGTGGGGGAAATGCTGGGGAGGATGAAGGAGTGAAGGGGTTAACATATGGATGCGGAGGGTTGGGTGTGGGCATGGTGGTATGAATGGGCAGGGCAAAGGGTGTGGCTATGTTGCCTTGTACTGGTGTGGATGTGGGGGAAGTAGGTGGGTGTGCGGGGGATACAGGATGGGTTGGTGAAAGATGAGGTGAGAGAGGAGTAGAAGGGGTGGATGTTATTTCGAGGATAGTAGTGGTATGTACAACGGTAGTACGGGGTGGGGAATCTACAAGAATGGGTTCTGCGGTCAATGAACTTTCGGGGACGAGGCGTGCCTCCCTGGCTTGTGCTGAAGACTGAGCTCCTGTTGGTATGCGAATATACTCTCCGGGCTTTGAAAGTAGTCGCACTCGGCGGGGGTCAAACTGTGGTAGTTGCTTTCTTTGTAAAAACCTGAGTGCTTCATGGGAGCCTACTGATTTGACTAACTCTCTGAACCCTCTGATGTATGCGTCTTCGAATCCTCCGGAGATGAGTTCCTGTTCAATTAATGCCTGGCTCTCCTCTCCAGTTAACTTCTTCCGGGCCCAGACTTTCTCCATCGTACGATATAATTTCTTTATGGCCAGCGTGTACGCTGCGGCTTCGAAAGTCTCATCTTCATATGTGCTGGTGTCGCCGTGCGCGTCAGTTTGTTGGCCTTGGCCCTCTGTCTGTCCGTCTTGTGAGCCCTGGCTGGCTTCATCGTCGCCTTCATCGTCGTCTGTTTCGGTTCTTTCTTCTTCAGAGCTCGACACAGCTTGTCCCTGTGGCAGATCCCGCGGCGTGGTAGGGTAGCTGGGGCGTTCATATTCCTGGGAGAACAGCTGTGCCTCTGAATACTGGAATTCGTTTGAGAATGCATCAGGCATCTCAAAATCAAATGTTGTGTTTATAGGGTCTGCCTCCATATGTGGTATCGGGAAAGAAAACGCTTCCGCACCAATAGTGGTGGGAGCTTCTGCTGTTGTGATGGTGGGTTCTGTGGTGGCAGCTGCCTGAGGTGCAGCAGTACTAGTGGTGCCCTCCGTGACCACAGGTCTGGACAACCTTATGCGAATAGGCTGCACAGTAGGAGCGGCTTCTGTTGGTGATCGCTCTGGAGAAGGTTGTGGTGATGGTGACTCTGGCACTTGAAGGCAAGGGATGGTGCCTCGCATGCGCTTGCCTGCCCGTGTTCGACTGGGCTTCCTGGCTTTCTTCGTCGTTCCTTTGAATGCCTTCAGTTCTTCTCCTGTTAATGCACGCTCGATTGGCAAGTCATAAGCCAAACACATATACACAATTCTAGTGAGTGCACAACATCCATTAAGCACTTTTTTGCGTTCCCATCTGTGTTGTGCCAAATACATTTGATCTATGATCCAGCTTGCCAAATCAACAGTTTGAGGTCCCGTGCATGCCAAATACAATCCAAACCAGATTCGTTTATGGGGCATGGTAAATCTGTCCTGAGCTGGGAATGCGAAATGTTGCATGCTTATCCTTAGTGGCTTTGACAGCTCAGGTGTAATGGCCGAAATCTCCTCCCACTTTGTGACGTCCCCACGTTTCATCGGTTCTGGAATTAATCTCTCTCGATCTGTGGGTGTGTGGGTGCCATGAATTTTGATGGCCGCTCTGATCAAATCCTTGGAGAGGTAAAACCTTTTGTAGGGTGGATCATCCACTAAAGAGGGCAAAATGAAAGTTCCTGGGATGTCCTTATTTTCTGAGGCCAGCAAGGTGGTGATTAAGTAATAGCACCTGTAAAAATCTGGTTTGGGCAGGGGATCACTGAAATATTCTGTGAAGCCTGCTCTGGCCCAAACATGAGTTAAATCCTGGGTGCTGTGTAGGGCTTCGAACTCTCTAGAGAAAAACTGGTATTTTCCCCACGTGCGGTCATCAAATGTCAAAGAGGATTCAAATATAAAGTCAGCGTCCGCAAGGGGTCCTGCAAGTCCCTGAAACCAATGAGAGTTCCGGTGTATCTTTTCGGTATAGCCCATAGGTGGGTTATCGATAGGCATGGGCCCTGGAAACCCTTGGAATTCCGGCGGTGGAGCAGTCGGGTGGGATTCTGCTCGTAGCACGTTGAGGGGCACAGCCGCTACACTGGGGCCTGCTCCTGATGTTCCTTCGTCGGTTTGCATGGTGACGGATGCGCTAATGAGAAAGATCTGCTACAAAAGATTAACACATTAGCATGGAAATTAATTATGATCCCATTAAAGTGAGACCGCAATCCCTTTCCATAACTGATGCGTAACCCGTGTAGCCAAGTGCTGTGATGTGATGGATGCAATGTTTCTTGCAGCACTAGTGCAGGTCTCTAGACACCTAGACTTTTCAGATCATGCATACATTTCTTGATGAGATGAGAGTGATGTGTGATGATGGTGGGTGAATTATTACAAGGTTTAATGGTTAGTATTTTAGTACAAGGTTGTATGTTAGTCGGGGGATAGTTAGACAATGGGTTAGGGGAAGACGGTTGGACACGCTTCGGTATCCATTTCCTAAGAGTCTTTGAGTGGGTGGTGGGTTTCTGCTGAGGGGCAAAAGGTAGTATCGGGTGTGGTGGTGTTGAGGGATGGAAGGATTTGTGAGGGGTATATATTACATGGCTTAAGGGTTGGGCTATGATACATGGTTTGGGTACCCAAATCTGCGTGGGTGTGGGTCTATGGGTAAGGTATTTCTTGGCGATCCACATTTGTCGAATGCTCGGACCTGTAGGAGAAGGTCGAGGGGATGGTGGATACTGATTCTGTTTCTGCCTTGCCTTTTTCTTGTCGATCTCTGCCTGGTTGGATTTCTTCGGTGCTTTTTGTCCTTTTAGCACCCATATTTGTCTGGTGCCGCTTCCTTTCGGTGGCCTAAACTGCTTTCCTTGTTGTTTCCTCCGATACTGCAGTCGGTCTGGGTTCCTTTGTCGTGGTTGACTCTGTTGTTGCTGGGGTTGAGAGGTCGGATGGACACTCTGCTTTGGAAAAGAAGGGAGATCCAACACTTGCGTGACCTGCCCATTAGGAAGTGATGCCTTATTTAACTTTAATCTAGGCTAGTCCGCAACAAGTTTGGAAGGATGAGCACCGCAGGGTGTCGTGCTCATTTGGCCGCTGATGCAACCCACCTGACCGCAAATTGTGCCCATCTGCCCGCTGATTGTGTCCATCTGCCCTTGTGGATGGGTAACTGTCTCTTCTAGTTTGCAGGAAGTCCCAGGGAAGATCTTCTGTCATCCTTCTGATTGACAACTGTCTATTGCCAAGCCCGAGTGGGTTGGTGTGGACGTAACGTGACTGAGCTGATCAAGGATCTTCCGGTCTTCCGTCGCATGCGTTTCATAGGGTCTAGGGTCACAACCGTCAGGCGGAATGCCATTAGGGAAGTCAAGCGGTATCACTCGCTTCTGCTCTAAGGTTCCAATCTGTAAGGAGCCTTGTCTAAGATTTAGGTCCACTGAGTGATCGTATAGCCAATCTTGGCCAAGGATTAGGGGTTCTATCAGGTCGTCATCATGGCACACTAGTAGCTTCGTTGTCATCATCATATCCTTAATGAGGATAGGAAGGTCCACCTCACCCATGCAAGGGGTTTCCATGCCTCCTAAGCCTATGAGGTATGCCTCAATTGGCCGCATTTCTATTCCTGAATCCTTATAGTGGGACCATCTAATCGCACTAGTCGCAGCACCTGAGTCAATTAAAGCCCTGAGTTCTTGGCAATGGTTGCCGTGCTCTAGCCTAACCGTAATGAATGGTCTCCTGTCCACTATGCTAGGATGAGTGGTTGACTTTACTTGACACATGGCCATGGGATATCTGGGTGTTGTTTCCAGATGGTTATAATGTTCTCTCCCTAGTCCTTGTCTTCTTAGTTTCATGCGCTTAATGCGTTCTATTGCTTCTGCCTGCGCTTCCGTTCGTATTCTATTTTCTTCCTCCTTACGCTTCTTTGCCAACGTGAGTCGTCTAAGCATATCCTCAGTAAGAGGTTCTTGATATAACCTGACTCTACAGCCACTAATGTAATTAGGCATTATGTCTCCTTCTAATGTGGCTAACTGTACTGCTCCACTAGTCGAAAGTCTGTTAATGATCATAGGTCCATAACCTCGCTTTTCTAGCTTACGTGCGTGCTGTTTCAGTGTATATACTAGAACTAAATCTCCTTCTTTTAAGCCTTTATCTTTCACATGTGCATCAAAATATGCTTTCTGTCGCTTCTTCGCTGCGTATATTCCTGCTGCTGCCTTTAGCCTGGTTTCTCCTAATCGTTCCAAGTCCATTATTCTTGCTGATAATTCATGGCCGGTCCACTGATGTTCTTGTGCAACCTTGAGGGTCGGTATCAAGAAGTCCAAGGGAAGCACTGCATTCTGACCAAAAACCATCTGAAAGGGAGTTGCATTGAGTACGGTCTTGTAGGCCACTCGATATGCCCAAACAGCGTGGTGTAGCTGTTTGTCCCAATCTGAACGTTTGTTGTTCACGAGTTTCGTCAATACGTTACAGAGTATCTTGTTAGTGCTTTCAGCCTGACCATTGGCCTGAGGATGATATGGTGCAGATTTCTTGTGAATCACCATAAAATTCTGTAACAAATATTCAATGACTTGGTTTAGAAAGTGAGTGCCTCGATCGCTCACTAACTCTATAGGCAATCCATATCTTGTAAAGACATTTTCAAATAAGAATTTTGCAGTCGTGTGAGCATCATTCTTTTTTGTGGTTTTTGCCTCTACCCATTTCGTCAGATAATCTGTGGCAACAATAATGTATTCCGCATGTGTACCTTTTGCAGGGGGGTTGATGGGTCCTACAAAGTCTATACCCCACTTAGAAAATGCACGTCCGCCCATCATGGGTTTCAATGGCATTTCGTCTCTGCGAGTAGGAAATTGAGTTCTTTGGCACACATCACATCTCTTTACATAGGTATGTGCATCCATGTGAAGAGTGGGCCACCATAATCCTGCAAAGAGGATGGCTTTGATTATCCGATCTGGTCCAAAATGACCTCCTGCAACACCTTGGTGTGCAGTCTCTAGTATGCTCAGATAATCGCTTTCATGAACGCACTGTCTTAGATATCCATCACGTCCTCTTTTGTATAAATTATCGCCAATAAGGGAATAGTCTTGAGCTTCCTGCTCTAGACTGCGTTGTCGAGCTAAGGTCATTCCTTGAGGGAATGTGTTCGTCCTCAAGTATGTCACTAATGGTTCACTCTAGTCTGGTGTGAGGGACACGTGATATAATGTCGCATGCTCTACTGGTGGTCTTTCACAACACACCTGACATTCTTTACACAACTTGTAGACATCTGCTTCCATCGTAGGCCAATATACTCCTAATCTATGCAGAGTCTGTAATGTCCGATGTTTTGAATGATGTTGCTTTAGTGCACCTATGTGTGCTAATTGCAACCAATTCGCATGTTCCGATTCATCTACACAACAAGCAAGAATCTTTTGATTATCCTGTTTATATATGCTTCCTGCCATGATTTGATATTTCTGAGACTTGGTAATCTCTCCTTCTTTGATCTTTATCTTAGGATTCTTGGGTTCGTATGTCAGAATAGGGACTATCGGCTTAGCCCATTCTGGTGCTACCTCAAGGTTAAACAAGTATGCATCTGGTAATTCATCGGCTATTCCTTGGGGAGCTTCTCCTGAGGTTAATCTTGAAAGGTGGTCGGCTCTAAGATGTGTCTTTCCTTTCCTAACTACCACTTCAAAATCATACTCCATGAGTAATAGAAACCAACGTATTAATCGTCCTGTGTTACATGGTTTGTTGACTAAATATAATAGGGCTTGATGATCTGTAAAGAACTTGAACTTGTTGGCCAACAAGTAGTGCCTAAACTTCTTTACAGCATAGATCATCCCTAATCCTTCTCGTTCCGTCGTGGTGTAATTTCTTTCTACTGCGTTCAGTTGTCTGCTAGCGTAAGCTATGGGGAGATCTATGTTACCTTCCTTCGTGGGTTGTGCTAACACGCATCCTATGGCATAATTGGATGCATCCACATGTACATGGAATGGCTTACTCCCATCTGGGGTAGTCAATATAGGTGCTGAGCACAAGCGTCGTTTAAGTTCATTGAATGAATTTTCACATTCATCTGTCCATTCGAAATTGGTTAAAAGAGAGTACAAAGGCTTGGCTATGATTGCATACATGTGTATGAATCTCCTATAATAACCGCAATGGCCCATAAATGCCTGTACCTCTTTCACATTAGTTGGTCTAGGTAATTCTGCAATTACCTTCACCTTTTCCTCGTCCGTAGAGATTCCATTTTTTGACACAATGTGTCCTAGAATTTTGCCTTGTCTGACCATGAAAACGCATTTTTCTGGGTTCAAACAGACCTGATATTCTCGACATTTGTCAAATACTTGTCTTAACTCTGGAATATGTATCTGTCTTACATTTGAATGAGCACATAAGTCGTCGACATAAACTTCCAAGCTCCTGCGTAAAAATTCCTTAAAAACGTGACACATGAGTCGCTGGAAAGTAGCGGGTGCATTTGTTAAGCCAAATGGCATCACACGAAATGCAAATATGCCCCATTCAGTGGCAAAATCCGTCTTGTGTTGATCTTCTGGAGCAATGGCTACTTGATTATAGCCTGAGAATCCATCAAGAAAGCTGTAAACTTCCTTGCCCGCAACTCTTTCCAATAGATGTTCCGTGATAGGAAGAGGATAACTGTCTCTAACCGTGGCAGCATTAACTTTTTTAAGGTTAATACACACATGCAATTTTCCATTCTTCTTGGGCACAACCACAATGGGGGATACCCATTCGGTATGCTCAATTTCGTAAATGAATCCTGCTTCTATCAAGCGATCTATCTCCTCTTTAATCTTCGCAGCGTAGTTATCATTATACGTGTAAGGTTTTTGTTTTGTCGGTTTTGCATCTGGAGTCATAGGGATTCTATGAGAACATATATCTGGATCTACTCCTTTCAAATCTTTGTAACTCCAGGCAAAAACATCTCTATATTCGTGCAATAGGGCAACTAACTCCTCTTCTTCATCAGTCGTCAAATCATGCCCTATGTATGTGCATTTTTCTTCTTCTCCTTCTATGGCAACTATTACTTTCTTGGTTTTCTCTCGGTTATCGTATACTTGTCCGTCCTTCTCTTTTCTATTAGGCATTCGTACCATGATTCTTCTATCTTCGATTTCATACTTCTTGAAATTCTCGGGTACTTCAAATAAAGATTCTTCTTTTTCTGTCATGGTGTCTTTCTTTTTTCTTTTCTTGCCTTCACTCTTGGTAGTCACTTCCGTGGCTAATCTCACTTCGTTCGTAATTTCCTCGTGTCTCTGAGTGTGAGTCTCTACTTCGTAGAAATATTCTTCCTCTGATGCAAAGGGTGGGTCCATGATAATTGATTTTAAATCGAAATCGCTTGCATCCTCGAATGCATCAGTGTTCGGTTCACACTCTTCTAAGATTGCATCGCCCATGATTGGCTCTATCGTGAAAACTGAAATGTCATAGCCATCCTCGTCACAGTGGGGTGTCCATTGTTCTTCATTGATGGCTACATCCATGGTTGCTAGGATTTCTGCCCAACCATGGGGTTCAAATTCTTCGTCTGGGAATACTACAGGTGCGTAGGCTGGATCTTGAAGGGTTCGTGGATGTTGTTCTGCACCTAAGGTCCTGGCTTCTAACCGCTCTTCCTCTTGTTTGGCTACTTTACACATCCATAAATGGGTATCCTCATGAAACCAAGAAGGATCTGATTCTAATGAGTGCACGGATTCCGTCTCTACCGGTGTCTTATGGATGGTATTCCATTGTATTGGGGGTACATCTCTGTGTGAATAGTCTTTAAGGTTGACTTTGGTAGTCACTCCTAAATGTTGCAAGTACAAAGAATTAGTTCCCCAATCTTGTACAATTTGCAACTGACGCATGAATGGTCGTCCCAATATCATCTCATACGCATGATTTTTCGCAAAATCACAAATGGCGAAGGTATGCTCAAATTCTACACCACAAGTGGTGAGAGATATACCTTCTAGTAAGCCTAATGGTTTTTCTATGTGTCCATCAACCATTTGTAGTTTCATCCTGGTGGGTCTGAGTGCTGGCTTACCCCAACGTTTCCACAAAGCGGTGGTAGCGATGGCTACTCCGGCTCCCGAATCTAAGATGGCTTTCGTGGTGTAGCCCTGATGGGTTATTGGAAGATATGTGTTACCTTCCTCTCCTTCGCTTATGTCTCCAATCTTTTCCACGGGTATCTCTGGTACCTTCTTATGTGATCCTATTTGAGAGGGTGTGGAAGCTAGCTCAGGGAATTGATTTGCTACGTGCTTCCACAATTCTGGTTTTACCTTTAACAATTCCTCTAGAGTGAGATTACACTGTACTTTCGTATTCTTGATCACTTCTGTGTTCCTAGGGATCACTGATTCTTCATTCCTCACTATTATCGTGGGTGCTCTCATACTAATAGACTTTGCTTCCCAAGGTCCTGTGAACTGGGGTAATTCTTGTAAAGAATTAGATTCAAATCCTGTGGGTTCACTCAGTTGTTCCACCTCTACATCATCATATATAGAGGGGATGTCTTGGGGAAATTGTTCCTGCAAGTCATCTATTTCTTGAATAGGAGGATGAGTTCCTTGTTCTTTTCTCCATTTCTCTTCTTGGATCTCTCTCAAAAATTCATGTGAGTACCTATGTATGGAAGATAGGTTATCTTGACTTTCTGTATTAGGTACTTGAGACAGAGATGGTGCATTCCTTTCCTGTGTCTCTGGGACAATAGGGTTACTAGGCTGATCCTTTTTCTCTTTGCTTTCTATCAAGTGCTCTAGCCTCTCCATTAGTCCTTGAAAGTGTAGTTCCGGTTTTGCCATGTTATTCCAATTAAGATATCTAGAGGCTTCGAACAAGGCTTGTGCTAACTCTACCATTTTCATGCAAAGTTTAGTTCTCTCAATTTCTAGATCAGCTCGA